>OX422215.1:159600150-160800150 GCA_949130495.1 Sambucus nigra
ATCCAAACAAGGAACCCCCCCCCCCCCCGATACACTACTCCGTGACAATGTTGATCGTAGGGATCCATTATGTCCACACAAATCCTACTACTGCAACTACCTAATTATTGAATACCATCTCTATTTAAATCCTTGGGGTCGATATAACCGCAATTGTCTCTAAGTACAATCCTTCGACTATGATAAACTAGTACTCCAAAATCACACAAGATGTACATTATAGAAACTCCATATCCTCTTCACCTATATGATATATAAATATATATTTACTCTAAATATATATAAGCAATCATTCATTCCTATAACCACGTATACATAACACACATAATGTACACCTTGAAATAAACATAACATAAACTGTTATAAGATACCAAAATACTTCACCATGCTATCATCTTCCAGGAATTACTCACTTTATCCCTGGGTCACCACCTATCGGACTATTATCACACCGCCATGGCGACAAAATCAATCATAACGTATGGGAAGCAGTCATAGTTCCTAAACGAAAAGTGAGAATGACTCATACCCCAGACTTCTCACCCCCAAACATAAAATCACACAAATAATAATGGACGAATATGACCTAGGGAATATCCAAACCCTGCTCCTCAAGCCAGGGGCCCACCCTCATCGCACAACTTCCCATGATAGCATGTACTAGGTATGCTTCACACCATAAGTTTATATATCATTCACACTATATATATATATATCTATATGATCACATCATATATATAAACCATCACACACGGTATAGATATTCACGCCATATGTACACACACATATACATATCTACACACATATATATCCACATATACACATATATACACACTATCTCTCGTCCGTATGTATGAGAATTTATAAACTCGACTATAAGTGTACAAAATCCTCAATATACTAGCCGTCGTTCCAAGCGTACTAACTTAAATCGTTATATAAATGCGATTCCTCACGTAAAGTATACTCATCCATTTCCCTATGATATGAATAGTCTTCCAACATTAAGGTTGCTAACCCACCATTTAACGTATGTAACAATCACTATACATTCCATATATATCTAAAAGTACATCAACACACGATACTTATCTCGGTCACAGGTACTCACATAATTAATAGTCGGTAAGCCTCAAGCTCAATCCTAAATTCATTCCATGACCCCATCAAGTATGGTAATATCCATTATTAATCACACATAGACATATAGTCATTGTCTCGACTAACATTAAAACAAAACCTATTCTAGTTGATAGCACAGTCCAATTGTTCTCAATTTCCGCCTACGATTCAAATGTTCCCATGAACCCTTAACATTAACGCATTTTCGATTTAATCTCCAAATTCATCGTCGCTAAGGATATTCGACCTGTCTCTCATTGGTGTACCCGTACTATCTATATAAAATCCTTTCGCTTAAAGGATTAAATATAAAAGTCGGCCTAACAATCTCTCGCCATATCTTCACAACTTACTAGAAAAGTCCCTAACCTTGCACCCTATGTTAACTCACTTGTTAAACCCTACATGGGACTACCATCCCTAATAATTTCCCACTACATCGACGCAACAATCTCCAATACACGAGAATCTATGTTTCCCCAAACTAGCTCAATATTTCCCCACTATCAACACATGTCAGAAACTCCCAATGAATCTCCAAAACGTACTTCTCATATCATAATAGGATGTTCCAATTCGAGAAACCCGATCAAAATGGAGTGAAACTCATTCTAGAAAAATCCATTAAAACAACCTTATTTTCAAATAGATTCGGCCTAGTCCGAATCGATTCGGTACTAGTAAAGAATCGATTCGGCCCCAGCGAATCGATTCGGACCAACTAGACCTGTAAGTTTGCTATATGCCGAATCGATTCGCAAGGGGCGATTCGATTCGGCCCTAAAGACGTGATGCTTCTGCAACATGGCGAATCGATTCGTCCTGTTCAGTAAGCCACGAATTGGGGCTTTTTTTCTAAACCTAAATCTCCGAAATCCCTATATAAATTTTCCCACAACCATCAATCTTCAACCCAAACATGTTTCTAACCTTAAAACTCATCATATAACTACCCAGCAATTTATATAACCTCAAGTGCAAGATTTTTACCCAAAAAATAGGTTTTGTCATACAACCTAAAATCCAATTCTTTTATCCACAGATTATGAAATGAAATACACAAATGAAATATTTAGCAAGATTAAACACTTGCCTCAAAATTGTAGAGGTTGAATCGTCCTCGAGATCGCGTATGGTTGGAAATCTCCAAGCTTTTTCCTCTCTCTTTCTTCCTTTGTTCTTCTTTTTCTCTTCCTTTCTCTTTCTCTCTTTCTCACAAATGAGATTGGCTGATCCGTAATCCTCTTAAGCCCTAAAACATAAGTCCCAGTTTTAAATGATAATACACACTTTAAATGACTCGTTACTCCAATTCGAGTCAAACTAACTTAAAAATATTTCAGAACCGAAATAATTCCCAAGGACAGACATTTTGACTATCTCGACCCATCTGGAATCAATAGCGCACTCAAAATCGTCATCTGGAATACTTTATAACATCTTTAATTTTTGGACCTCAATTTCCAAAATTTAGAATTCTCCAATTTAAATAAAAAAAAACTCTCCCGAAAATTTAATTTCTCAGACCCAAAGTCAAGGGGTATTACATACTTCCCCCTTACAAGAATTTCATCCACGAAATTTAAGTTATGCCTAGGACTTCAAATCTTATCTAGCCCTTACATCTACCCTCAAGATCACTATACATATCTTTCCCAGTTCTCACATCGAACCATATGAACTTTAAAATCAAACTAGCTACCTAGGGTGCCCATACACTCTGTACCTGAGCTCAACTCATAAAAACATAACTCGAATCCACTAGCCTCAAAATCGTAATATAACTCCTTAACAGATTATTCTATAATAGCATACTAAGTATACAAAAAGTTTGAAATTTCCAATGGGTGAAATCTTCTCAATTCCTGACATTCGCTACTTTCGTGCAGGGGAGGTCTCACAAGCGAAATCCAAACAAGGAACCCTCCCAATACACTACTGTGTAGCTATGTCGGGGATTGAGATCAGTTGAACCAGGATTAAGGTTTTATAAAATATTTCTGCATTATAAATATTGCCCGAAGGCCTATATAACAATATAATATAAAATAATTCCATGTCTTTTGACACGCCAAACAAACACCTTATGTTCTCGACACAAGGCCCCAACAAATACAATACTATCACCAATACCTAGTTCTCATAACTAGCACAACCATGAGATAAATTCCCCGCTCAATAATAAATCTTCTAAACTCTGAGCTTCCTCAGTGATACAAATCCCTCACATCACATCAAAACATTTCCACAAGTAAGTCCTTCCCTCATTGGAACACTACAATTACCTACCCTAGCCTATCTATAAAACAATAGCCTTATAGCCACTACTCAACAGGCCTTGATAGCCCGCACTTTCGGAATTCAATAGCATGACTCTCTACTAGCTCCTCATGAGATGGTATATTAGCCCAAAAGATGACATACAAAGACCACACTTGCTCACTCCTTCCTCAAAGGAAATTCTGTACACACTATGGTTATAGCGGCTAACCGGGGGTACAAGAATATTATAGTTAACTGTACTAATGGGTGATAACCCGGGGGTACAAGAATATAATCGTTATGTGTACTAATGGGTGATAACCTGGGGGTACAAGAATATTATTGTTAAGTTCACTAATGGGTGTTAGCCCGGGGGTGCAGGATTATTATGGTTAGGTGCGCTAATGGGTCTTAACCCGGGGGTGCAGGATTTGTATATATATGTATAGGGATGATGTGACTATATGTATATATATATATATATATATATATATGAACTTGTGAATATTTCTACTCTGTGAAACTGGTAGATATGGTGACAATAATAAAATGATTTGCGTCAAGTGGTTTTAACCTAAGGGTGCAGGATTAGTATATATATATATATATATATATATATATATATATATATATATAGGGATGATGTGACTGTATATATATGAATATACTTGGGAACATTATACTTGTGAAATTAGTAGATATAGTATAAATGAGAAATAAAATAATCTTAGTGGGTAAAAGATTAACTATTCGAACGGTGAATAATGGAACTTTTAATTATGTGAGATAAACTACTTCTTTAACGTATTGTATGGGCGATACGGGGATACTACTGGAGAACATAGATGGTGATATTATGATTTCGAACTAGTTAGGCTGGGTAGCATAGCTAGTGTGGGTTAGATGTACGTTAGGCGTGCACAATAGATGAGAGGTGAGAATCTCATGTCAGAGTGCGATATCTAACATGCACATAATACTTGCTTCATTGCAGTTTTAAATACTTGCTAAATATTTATAAAACATCGGTATCTAACATGTTTCTTACAATTTTTCTCTCTTTTGCTATATATATGTATTATATCAGGTGCTCAGCCACAGAAATACCAGAACTAGAGATTTAGATTGCTTTACGTGTTGCAGTTGTTGTGAAAGTTGTAAGTCCTTGCATTAAACGCATCCATCATTTCCATTTCGTTATCTAGACATCACAGTTGGTCATGTGCCGCCCATTCCTAGTTTTTATCAGAGTTATTATTCAGTTTACTTTATAGTTCTTTTATTTGGATGGATTTTACTATGAGTCTGTGAATTGGAATTTGGAACTAGGAGGTTTTACCCAGTCTTATTTATTTCAGTGTTTGATTCATGTTCAGTATTTAGTATTTTCTTGTGTATGATGAATGGTTTATATTTTAATAATTAAATTGAGAAACGGTTTTATTTGGTTATATGTAAAAAGGAAAATATTTTGATGCCTAGCTTAATTTTATATTAGGTGATTAATATGTTTATAAGTTTTTCGACACTGATGCTAAGAATGAACCAACTGAACATTTTGTTTTAAATTTTGTAAAGGACTGATAACACTATACTTAATTGGGCGGGGTGTCACAGGTGGTATCAGAGCATCAAGTTCTAGATTCTTTTAGGATTTATGCGGCTTATTACGTTTCAGCGTAACGTTCTTTGATGTAGAGCCTTATGATAGGATTATTGTGTTTCCTTACGTATGCGACTTACATTCTCCTGCTGCAAATTATAATGGATGTGACTCATTATATGAAATTTTGTGTAATTCGAACACCAAACATTTTAGGACAACCAGTGAAGGCCGTAAGAAGGACTGCGGGAGAAAAACTCGGCAGAAAACATAAAGCAATTTGAGAATGGTGATCGTGATAAATGTGGCCATAAGTATTACTTAAACAAGTGATAATGAGATATTCACTCGGGAACAATAGATTCCCAGGGCACAGTCGTAGATAACTGTGGAGTGACTTCATGACCACCTAGCATAGTCAACAAGGGAGAAATCAGAGGGACTCTTTTGAAAACCATCAGTGAAGATGCATAGAAGAAAGAGAGAAGTATAAAAGGCCAATGGAAGTAGAAAATCCAAAGGCAATTGTGTAGAGTGAAGTTTAACGACACTTGGACTTTAATTTGAAATTAAATTTGTAGCTCTTAGGAGCAACATAAAGTGATTAGAATCAATCACCAAGTGTAGAAAGTGTGTTTGAAATTTGAAGAGAAATTTGGGTACGAGTTGACGGTGAGGTCTTCCCTTTGATGTTGTAAAATAGATGCAAGTGAAAATTTGAAACTTAGCACACTGAGTAAGATAGAGACTGGTCGTGAGAGAAAGGTTGGATTGTATAGTGAATTTCGTACCTAGAAGGGGGCATAAATTATCCAAAGGGCCTATAGTTGATAAAAGACCCGTGAGTAGAATACAAGCATGGATAAGAAATCCATCTAGGATGACTAATGTTGATGCCGTCAAGGTTATTCAGTTACAAGTTATTGATGTATTTCTAGAAGAAGTGAGCCAAGAGGGTTAGAGAATCTGTTCGAAAGGTAAAACTGAACCTAACGGTGTTAGTGAAACACCACATGAGAGTGCGCCCAATACGGAACTCAATTAGATGATTTTGATTGTTTAACTTCTTACAAAGTGACGATGAAGTCAATCAGGTCTCTAGAGGCCAACCAGAGTTTTGAAAGGCCAGCATAGCCAAAGGGACAATGAAAGAATAATTGTGAGTTAAGACTGTCGGTCTGAGGGAAGGACATTCCAAAATCGTCAGTGGGACTAGTGACGGGGAAGTGACTCGTGAAGTTTCCCTATCAGAAGAGAGTAGGACTACAAGTGTTGAATGTGTCCATAATTGAGAAGTGAGACTGATAAGATTGGAAATGGTAAACCATGTCAGTTAGGCATAACAACTGGAGGAGTGAGACTTCCAGCAAAGGAATTTGGGTCAACAGAATTAGGCCCATGAAACTTACAAACCGAGAGTGATGGGTTCAGGCTAGACCAGTGGAGTCCTCGTTAAGAGTAGCATATAGTATGTCAGGGTCGACGGGGCCCAGGACGTAAACGGGAGCTCAGTAAAGCCATAATTGAGGCTTAGAGATTTCGGGCCAACGTTTCAATAATGGGCATGAAATCCACATGATGGAATAAATTGTCCACAATGAGAGGGGACAAACTATTGGATGAAATCCTAGATATATAACGATTGCAGATGTTCATGGGTCGTGTTGGCAGCCACGTGCTGAGACCTTATGATTTGGCGAGGCTGGGGAGGTTTTGTTTCTTCCTTGTGAATAAAGGATAAATTCTAGTGACATGGGTGTGCCACAACTTATATGTAAATTGGAAACCCTAAAACTCGCGTGCGGGTCGAGTTGAGTGGGAAAATTAGTTATAACAGTCTTGTTATAAACGTATTTTTCACTGATAGCGGAGCATTATGATGCCGCCCGAGAGTGAACTGGGTGGGCCCTAAGGGTATGTTATGTTGTTATAATTTACTACTGCATCAAGTTAGCATTAGTAGAGTATATTATGGTAATGTGTAGTGATTAATTACCATATGGTTAAATGATAGTAAATTGAGTGATATGACTATCGTGTCGGATACTCCGGGAGGAGAAATCTGGATTTTGTGTGGCGCCACCTGAAATAGGGTTGGGCCCAGATATATGTATATACGAAAAATTTCATGGTATTATAGACCTCAGCGAGTATGTTGTCTAGTTATATGTGATTCCGGTGCGTAGGAATTTATTTGACTGATAAGACTCAGGATACATTGTGTTCTTTATCGAGCAACGAAATATAGCTTGTTATATATTTGTAGCGCCAAGTACTTGGGAGAGTAAGAGCACAGTGCTTCATGTTACATTTTTTAGGGTCATGAGAGTGGACGAGTAGACCTTTATGTTAAAATACGGATATCGTGGGAAAGTACATAGTATGGACTGAAGGCCTTATGGACCTCGACAACTGACTAGGTTAGATAGTAGTGTATCGGGGGGTTCCTTATTTGGATTTAGCTTTGCGAGACATCCCACGCATGAAACTAGCAAACGTCGGAAGTTGGAGAGAAGTTTGGTCGAGGGTACATAAGTTTTGTACGTTGGTTATTGTACCTATAAAAGAATATAATTGAGAGTTGATAATTCCATAATGACTTAAGGCCAATAGAATCGTCTAGTCTTAGTATCATTCTGAATAGGGCAATGATGCCATTAAAGGATTGAATAAGTTATGACTAGTAGGGTGGTTGGGTGCACCCCTACTACATCAGCATACCAGGTATGCGAAAATTGAAGTAAGAAAATTACATGTCAATTGTACAATGTTACGCGAGGAATAGGGTGTATGGGTGCCCTAGGTGATTGGATCAAGCAATGGATTATATTTATCATGTGAATTCGATAACATGTAGTCAGGTAAGCTGAATCTTATTCGGTAAGATTTGTCAGACTAACGTTTCAAGATTTGTGTCACGCGATGCAGCAAAGTCACATGCATCAAGGTTAGAAGTACATTCGAGAGAGTATAAAATGTATCAGGTTCCAAATAACAGCGGTGAAGGGCTATGATGTAGAGTAATATTGCAAGGTTAGTCTTGCAGTGGGCCACCTGACTGTTGGAAAAAGGGTGGACAATCCGAAACCATTAGGGGCTTCTTCCACTAGAGAATGGGAGAGTAACCCCAAAGATCTTCTCATGTAGCTGAGATGGTGAGATTATAGGTACTAAAATACGATTGAGTATGGCCTAATATCCACATAGGGATGGGCAGGACAAGCGATCTACTCGAATGCGGGAGAGCAAAATATTTGTGCACTCTTAAATCTTCGGGGAGGACGAGAGCAGTACCTCCCACTAGTGGAGTTGTGTTCAATAACTCCTATGAATTCACATTTGGGCATAGTGCCAGTAGAGGTATGGCATGATGAACTTGGTTATTTTCTATTTGATAGTTAGAGGTGCGGGACCAGCTATAATTGTAAATATCGGAGAAGAGTTGCGATTACATGTATATTGTGTGTGAAATATTTATGGCACAATTAATTTACTCGTACAAACGACACGAGATGAGATCGTATGTATCCGAAAGGAGGATAAATCTTCTAAGGTGCAATAGTAGAAGGCTATATAGGGAATATATATAAAATCACGTTTAAGTAGTGGAACTTAAGCGGTAAGGATTGGGAAAGAGCCTATATGAAAGGGTAACCTGGAGTTTAAAACAAACACATGTAAAATGTTCACTATTAAGGTTACTCGATAGAATATTATATGGGTGGTACAGAGTAGCTGTCTTGGGAGCGCAAGGATGCAATGCGCAATATTTTTACAGCGTTGTCTGTTCTTGGTATACTTTTTTCGAATTTCGGGACGAAATTCCGTTGAAAGGGGGGAAATATTTAACACCCCGTATTTTTTATGATTTAAAGAATTATGAGATTAATTATTATTGTGGGAATAAGTATGTGATTAATTATTGTTGTTGGATTAACCAAATTATAATGCGAGAAATTAATTTGTTATTAATTCGGATTAAAATAATTATTAACTAGCGTGCTAAAGGTTAATACTTATTGTTAATAATTATTGAATATTACTGTGTGATATGTAATATGGAATTATGAAATTTGATAAATTGCCGAGAGTGAAATATATGGCAGTTTGGTAATTTAAGTCTGACACGCGTGTGAGTCGTGTCGGGACTAATTAATTGGGATAAAAGATAATTTATTTTTATTAACTCATATGATCATTTCGAGTGCGCCGTTGAGCCTGAGAGGGTTGAGATAGTCAGAAAATAATAGTCGGGTATTTTATTTGGACTTCGAAATATTTTAGGCCAAACTGGCATCCCGTATGGGTAGTTTTATAATTTGGATTTCGGGGGGTTTAATTAATGACGAAAATCAGCAATTAAATAAGAAAGGTATGTGGGTAAGACATTTCCCATCAGATTCTAAACCTAAGTGAGAAAGAGGGAAAACCTAAGAGGGAGAAGAAGGACTCCATAGGTGTTCTTGGAGAAAGGCTCAAGCTTTTACATCGGAAATTCCACCAACGCGTAGATCGCGAAGAGAGGAATGCATCTATACCAACATCACCAACGGATCAGACCATCATATTAGAGGCAAGTGTTTATTACTTGCATTTTTTTAGTAATAATTGTGTTCATGTTAGAGTAGGTGATAACCCATTAATTACGAAAGTTAATTTTAATGAAAAATTAATGTTACGATTCGTATATTGGGACTGAGATTTCAAGAGATTAAATCCCTTCATGTAGATAGGATTACAATCACGAATTGATGATAATTTTCCATGAACAAATTTGGTTTTAATTTGGAGTTATGCTCTTAATTTAAGAATTAGGGTTCTTGCTAAATAAATTGGGGATTTCATATTTAATTGATATATGGTGAGGATTTAATGATTCTAGGGTGTTAGAAATCATCTAGTCATGTTAAGACATCAATTAGATTTGTGGTTTGGGTGTTTAGGATTGAACACTAGAGGTTTTTGAGGTGTAAATGGTGGAAAACGCTGAAATTTTGGAGAAGAAGACGAGACAGGAGGTCTCGCGCGAAGTCGCGCGAAGGTCATTCGTGCGAGATAAGGATCTCGCGCGAAGTTGTTCGAATGACACATGGCAGTCATTCGAGCGACAACGCTTCTGGTTCGAACGACAGGTTTAAAGGAATTCTGGAAATTTCCATTTTTACCCCAAATTAAGTTACGCAATTAATTTGAGTGAGAAAACTGCTATTTGATGGACTTAGCCTAGTGCAGAATTTTTAGGAAGTATTTGGGAAATAATACTTTAAATAATTGGAATGGTATGTTGACCTTGGAGATTACATGAGTGAAAGTAAACGGATTAAATATATTATACGTAGGAATGAGAGAATAATATGTATGGAATATATCTATATGAATTGGTTGGGTGAATTCCTATGAATTTTAATAGGATGTGTGTACGCCTATTATATGATAATATTGTTAAGTGTACTAATGGGTGATAATCCGGGGGTACAAGAATATTATCGTTAAGTGTACTAATGGGTGATAATCCGGGGGTACAAGAATATAATCGTTAAGCGTACTAATGGGTGATAACCTGGGGGTACAAGAATATAATCGTTACGTGTACTAATGGGTGATAACCCTGGGTTACAAGAATATTGTTGTTAAGTGCACTAATGGGTGTTAGCCCGGTGCTGCAGGATTATTATGGTTAAGTGCACTGATGGGTCTTAGCCTGGGGGTGCAGGATTTGTATATATATGTATCGGGATGATGTGATATATATATACATATATATATATATATATATATGAACTTGTGAATGTTTCTACTTTGTGAAACTGGAAGATATGGTGACAATAATAAAATGATTTGCGCCAAGTGGTTTTAACCTAAGGGTGCGGGATTAATATATATATATATATAGGGATGATGTGACTGTAAATATATGAATATACTTGGGAACATTCTACTTGTGAAATTAGTAGATATAGTATAAATGAGAAATAAAATAATCTTAGTGGGTAAAAGATTAACTATTCGAACGGTGAATAATGGAACTTTTAGTTATATGAGATAAACTAGTTCTTTAACGTATTGTATGGGCGATAGGGGGATACTACTGGATAACGTAGATGGTGATATTATGATTTCGAACTAGTTAGGTGTGACAACCCGCTTATCAAAATAAGAGGTGGCCAGCCTGATACTCCAATAATTACAAGGATCATAGATGGACCATTCTTAGTATCACTGTAATACAATAAATTTATGAGATAACCACCCATTATTTTAGAAAATGGATTGTCAAAATTTAATTTGTAAGTTAAAGAAAACATTTAAACAATCTAATTGATAAGAAGGTGGATATAAGTAAAGACATGTACTTGATCAACAATCATATACATCCAAAAATAATGGAATAAGCTGTTGGTTAACAGACCCATACAATTAGGTTACACTGAGTATTAAAGTACAAAGTGACATAATATAATACAAGTACAAAACTTGGGCAACACGCTCGAATGTGTAACCGATCATAACTCGAATACAAAAAGATGGAAGCGTTTATATCAACTATCTTGTAACATCCGCAAAGTGTTACAGCTCCAGGACACTGGGATAGAAAAGTCAATACGGGCGTCCTTGTGGCGGAGCACCTGGGAGAATATAAGATTCAAGCAAAACAAAGAAATAGAAACGGGTCAGGGTCCGATTTAATACGATTACCAAGTGAATAAAGTGCATGTCAGTTATGGATAATTTAATTACCATGAATAAGCTTATTTCGTTCACCATAAATAATGATAAGGAATATAACCTTTCTATCTAAAAGCACAACCTAACGCAATAATAATGACAATGATCACAATTCATTTGTGCAAGAGAATATAGATAAAATATTATTTAATGAGACTCCATTTCCTTTTTACACAATTTCATTTCACCGTTCCTTTTTCTCATTAGGAAACGTATTTAAGCAATTTACTTCATAAAGTGTCGTATTATCAATAAAATCCCACTTTAATAAGAATAGTTATATTTCACAACATATAACGATTCTAAGACCATCCTTTCGGGTTTCCCCACTGGATGCGCCCCTAAATAGCTATCATCTTCCAGGGCCTATCACCAAGGCAAACTGGGCATCCTACATCGCGTGACGTCGGGAAGCGTCCATATACCTTCGACAGTGAGTCATAACCACACCCGAAATTACCTCACTTCGAACAATAATCACACAATATATAATAATCGGCCCTATGGCCGAGGACTATATTCACCTTGCATTCACTAGCCAGGGGACTTCACCGCATGAACGTAACTTCCCCTATGATAGCATTTATAGAGGTGTGTATAAGCAATTTATCATTCACAAGTTATTCCCATTTTAAAATACACATTAAGTCTTTGTCCGGAGCCATAAGCGTTTAGTGTCATCATTATAAACTTCAACGTTTAATAAACCCCTAAATTAGTCTCCGAGAAATAATGACGTTACTATAAGCCACCAAGTATAGTATACCTCAAACACGTCTCTAAATTTCCACAATTATATGATCCTACTCTTCCCTAGTCTCAAACTAGTTCGTTCAAGAAAGAACCACCCTAACGTCTATTTCATAAACCCCAAGATAAGCCCGAGTATCCCCTTTCTAATCTAGTGTGGTTATATACCTAAGGTAAGTCTCTAATACACTTTGTTTTATCCTAGGTCCTAAACCAACAAGAAAAGGATTACAAACTAAGTTAGAAAAATAACCTAAAACTGTAGGAATTCTGAATCGATTCGCTCTGGACAAATCGATTCGGTCTTGAAAGAGAATCGATTCGGATGGTCCGAATCAATTGGGTAAAGAGGACCCAACATTATGCATACTGCCGAATCGATTCGGATAGGCCGAATCGATTTGCTCAACACAGACCTGTAACCTACCCTGTTAGCGAATCGATTCGCCTGGCCAGAATGCCCAATTTTGGCTATGGAGTTTAGTACCCCAACTTTTCCCAAACTCATTTCTCTTCCATTTTACCCACACCAACCATCATTAATCCAACCAAACCAATCCTATATACATACTAACTACTATAATTCACACAATAACTATCTAGATCAAAGTTTAAGGGTTTAAACACTACAATTTCTCTAAACCCATATTTGTTCAATTATTCCAATACACAACCATCACTATAATTTATTCACCTCAAACCATATATTAGCAAGTAAGAAACTTGCCTTAAGCTGAAATCTTGGATTCCTTTACGGTAGATGCAAGATCAAACCCAATTTCTTCAATTCTTCTCATTTCTCTTCTTTTTCTCCATAATTCTCTTTCTCTCTCTATATATATATGTTTAGTAAGAATACACTTGAGAAATAAAAGGGGTTGTAAGACTCAATCGGTTACTTAGCCCTAATTTCCATCTTTACATGTTAATACATCATTAAAATGGCTCGTAACTACATAACTGAGTCATAACGTGTCAAAAGTGCCCGGAACTCAAAATACAACATGGCACTTATGTTGACTATCTCGACTATTTCGGGACTGACCGCGCCTTCTAAATTGGCATCTGAAATAATATAAATCATTTCAAGTTCCAACTTCATTTTAACCGTAAATGTCGTTTAAATCACAACGACACCATAAATCGTAACATGATGCTATTTACATTCACATAACAGTAGATATGCAAAATCTAGTAAATATTATCTTTTAACTCACTAAAAATAATATTTACCCCATTATCCAATATTTTATATAATTACCTCTCTTGGCAAATTAATATAAAATCAATTACTCAAAAGTAAGGGTTATTACATACTCCCACCCCTTATAAGGGAATTTTTCCCTCAAAATTTTGGCGTACCTTGCAAAAAAAGATGTGGATATTTTTCTCGCATATCGTCCTCCCGCTCCCACGTTGACTCCTCAGCATTGTGATGTCCCCATCAGACCAGAACTAAGGGCACCACTCTAGATCTTAGCCTACGATCCCCGTGATCTAAGATTGCAACTGGTTGTTCCTCGAATGAAATATCGAGTTTCAATTCGATATCATCTAAAGGAATGTGCCAGTGATCTCCTTCACACCTCTTATAATTTTTCAGGGATGAAACATGAAACACATCATGAATCTGTTGTAAATGCTCTTGTAAGGCAAGTTGATAAGCTACTGGGCCTACCTTAGCAATAATGGGAAAAGGACCTACATAGCGTGGTGCAAGTTTTCCTTTCTTCCCAAATCGCTTTATGCCCTTCATCGGCGAAACTCGTACCAACAATTGATCTCCAACCTCCAAATCAACATGCCTTCTATTCGCATCAGCATAAATCTTCTGACGATCTTGAGCAATTCGGATGCGATTGTGAATAACTTCAATCTTTGAAGAAGTATCCTGGATCATCTCAGGTACAAGAAATTTATTATCCCCTACTTCCAACCAACAAGTAGGTGATCTACATGGTCGACCATATAATGCTTCATAAGTTTCCATCCCAATAGTGAATTGGTACAAATTATTATAAGCAAATTCTACCAAGGGAAGGTATTGTTCACAACCTCCTTTGAAATCAAGCACACACATTCTGAGCATATCCTCTAACATTTGGTTGACTCTTTTCGTATGCCCATCTGTTTAAGGGTGATAGAAGGTACTCAACTTCAATTCGATTCCCATAGCTTCTTGGAAACTTCGCCAAAAATGGGAAACAAAAAAATTTCTCGATCAGAGACTATATTAATGGGGACCCCGTAGAGTCTAACAATCTCCGCAATGAATGGCCGGGCATAACGAGAAGTATTATAATCTGTACGTATCGGTAAGAAATGTGCCAACTTGGTTAAACGATCGATAATCACCCAAATGGAATCATGACCGCTTTGCGATGTTGGCAATCCCGTGATGAAATCCATCAAGATGCTTTCCCACTTCCATACCGATATTTCTAAGGGTTGTAATAATCCCGTCGGTCGCTGATGATCTACCTTCACCAATTGACAAGTAGTACATTGGGAAATAAATTTAGAAATGTCCCGTTTCATACCTGCCCACCAATATTGACGTTGCATGTCTTAGTACATTTTTTGTCCACTAGGATGTATTGCAAATTTGGACCCATGAGATTCTGTCATTACGGCTCGTCTCAAATCCCCTTCTTTTGGGACAACAAGTCTCTCGTGGAAACATAATCCACCCTTAGAACTTATAGAGTAGGATTTTGCTCCCTCGGTTAACAATTGGTGCTTACGGTCCTGACAACCTTTATCCCTTCCTTTAGATTCCACAACCCTTGCCCCTATCGAAGGCATAATGGTCAACATCGACATAAACGCCCTTGCCACCGCATCCTCTTGGCTAAGTTCTTTCCATTTAGCCTTCCATACCAGTGCTAACTCTCCCTTGGGTTTACAACTCAACGCATCTGCCACTACATTAGCCTTACCCGTGTGATAATGAATATCAAATTGATAGTCCTCCACAAACTCTAATCATCAACGTTGTCACATATTCAAATCCTTCTGTGAAAATAAATATTGCAACGATTTATGGTTCATGAAAAGACTAAACTTCTCCCCCAGGAGGTAATGTCTCTAAATCTTCAAGGCAAAAACCACTATAGCAAGTTCCAAATCATGAACTGGATAATTCTTCTCATGGGGCTTTAGCTTGCAAGAAGCATAAGCAATAGCCCGATGCTCTTACTGTAACACACCTCCCAACTCTTGCAGAGATGCGTCCGTAAAGACCAAATATTTCAATCCCATCCTCGATAACGCAAGTACTGGAGCAGAAGTCAACTTATCTTTCAACTCATCAAAATCCAGTTGACAAGAATCATCCCAAACAAACCTCACTCCCTTTCGAGTTAAATTGATCAAAGGGCTAGCAATCTTAGAAAAACCCCTGATAAATCTGCGATAATAGCCAGCCAAACCTAGAAAATTGTGAATCTCTGTAGGTGTTGTGGGCTGACCCCATTCCCTCATCGTAATAACTTTACTCGGATCTACCGAAATACCCCGAGCTATCACAATGTGACCCAAAAACTGCACTTCTTGTAGCCAAAAACCACACTTCTAAAATTTGGCATATAACTGATGATCCCTTAACATCTGCAGGACCAACCGTAAATGTTTAGCATGATCGGCCTCCGTTTGAGAATACACTAGGATGTCATCAATAAACATGATAATAAACTGGTCCAGGAAGTCTCGAAACACTCTATTCATATGGTCCATAAACACTGCAGGAGCATTGGTTAGCCCGAAAGGCATAACCAAAAATTCATAGGACCCATATCTAGTTAGAAACGCAGTTTTGGACACGTCCTTCTCTCATATCCGCAGTTGGTGATACCCCATACTCAAATCTATTTTAGAGAAGTACGATGCTCCCCTAAGTTGATCGAACAAATCATCAATCGGGGGTAGTGGGTATTTGTTCCTAATGGTAACTTTATTCAACTCTCGGTAATCAACACACAACCGGAAAGAACTATCTCTTTTCTTCACAAATAACACAGGAGCACCCCACGGTGACGTACTACACCTAATAAACCCCTGTTCTAAAAACTTCTGAATTTGATCTCTTAACTCGCTCATCTCAATAGGAGCCATACCGTACGGACCCCTAGCAATCGGTCGTGTTCTCGGTGCTAAATTAATCACGAACTCAATCTCCCTACTTGGGGGTAAACTCGGTATCTCCCGAAAAACATCTTTGAAATCTCTAACAACGGGAATCGAATTTGAGGAAACGAATCTATCACGAGAAGTCTCTTTCGCAATATAATATAAATACGTGCTAGAACCTCCCTCAGAAAGAGGCATAGCCACAAGAAACATCTCTTGCCCCGGAATGGCAAAGATTATACTCTTCCTATAACAATTTATTATCGCGCAATACTTCACTAGCCAATCCATACCCAGGATTACATCGTACCCGACCATATCAAGGACGAGCAAATCAGCCTCAAAACACAAATTACCAAGATTTATTTCTACTCTTTTACAAATAAAGAAAATAAGCGAACCGTCACCCATAGAGGATTCGACACTAGTGAAAGTACTCTCTGCATATTTAATTAATTCCGTCGATTGGGCAAAACTTCTAAAAATAAATGAGTGTGTCTCACCCGTATCAAACAATACATGACCCATATTCCCATGAATGGGAAACTTACCCTCGATAGCTGGCGGTGATGGCGGGGCTGGAGGAAGCATAGCATCCTGTATATAGTAGACACACCCATACTGTAATTGTACCTATTGTGGAGGGACGGCTGGAATAGGCACTGGTGGCGATAGATGTGCCTGGTGATGCTATGGAATTCTAGGAAACTGTCCCCCGTTCAACTGCGGACACGATTTCCTATAATGACCGGGCTCCCCATATTGAAAATAACGACCCGCTATATTTTCCTGATTACGGCCTCTATTATTTCTGAACTGCCCAAAGTCTTGTCCCGGATGGCCTCGACCCCCATTGTTACCCCGGCCTACCTGACCCGCCTGATGCTGTTGCTGGGCACCCTGATCGTGCCTAAAACTACTGCTATCGAAATTAAATCCCCCAAAATGTTATCTTTTGGACAAATCCCCTTATTGGGTATCCCTTCCCTTTTTCTTACCTCCCGATGATTGGGACGAGGATAGTGCTCCTCCGGCACCATTGCCTCTGGCTTACCCGATTGTCCCATAACTAAAACTTTCTTACTTCCTTGTACATGCAACTGATGATCCTGACAATGAAGTAATGCGGCATTCATCACATCCCCGAATGTTTGTAAAGCTCGATTTCCCAGCAAGTGTTGTCGTATCCTCCAATGTAAGCCCCCTATAAACTTTGATATTCTCCTTTCCTCCGGAGTTACCTCATCCGGCACAAAACTAGCCAAATAAGCGAATTCCTCCTCATACTCTGCCACCAAAGGTTCACCTTGAACTACATCTTGAAGTTTCCTCCTCATCTCCCTCTGAAATGCGGGAGGAAAATACTTCCGGTCAAACAAAACCCAAAAGTCAGTTATAGTCATAGTATCTCTTTGTTCTGGCGTGGTCATCGACTCACACCAGTGTAAGGCTACTCCCACTAGTTTAAAAGTAGCAAGGATTTGCTTCCGTTCTTCACTACAGTCTATCAAGCGAAGGTGATGTTGCATATCCTTCTTCAATTGGTTAGCTACTATAACATCAGAACCACCCTGAAATTTTGGGGGATGACCCTTCAAGAAGGATTCTCTAACTCTTTCTCATGGAGAAGGTCCCACAAGGTCTTGCACCTCCTAAACCTTGGGTTATTGGGCTTGGGGAATTTGTTAAACCACGGCAGTCATCGCAACATTGACCGCCTGGGCCACAATATTGGCTACCTCAACGGCATTTACAGTTCCTTGTTGTGGCGGTGGAGGACCTACATCATCTTCTACAACTCTATTTCTTCTCGCAGGGTGACCCATCTTAGGAGGCATCTGAGACAAAGAAATAACTGAATTATAATACGATTAAGAACAATTTATCTTAGCAAAATATCGCAAATATAGACAAACAAAACAGTCCTAACAATAAGGCTCTATATCAAAGAACGCTAAGGTAGAACATGACAAGTCTGCATAGATCCGAAAGACTCTAGACCATGATGCTCTGATACCATCTGTGACAACCCGCTTATTAAAATAAGAGGTGGCCAGCCCGATACTCCAATAATTACAAGGATCATAGATGGTCCATTTTTAGCATCACTGTAATACAATCAATTTACGAGATAACCACCCATTATTTTAGAAAACGGATTGTCAAAATTTAATTTGTAAGTTAAAGAAAACATTTAAACAATCCAATAGACAAGAAGTTGGATATAAGTAAATACATGTACTTGATCAACAATCATATACATCCAAAAATAACCGAATAAGTTGTCGGTTAACAGACCCATACAATTAGGTTACACTGAGTATTAAAGTACAAAGTCACATAAAATAATACAAGTACAAAACTTGGGCAACACGCCCGAATGTGTAACCGATCATAACTAGAATACAAAAAGATGGAAGCGTCTATATCAACTATCCCGTAACATCCACAAAGTATTAGAGCTCCAGGACACTGGGATAAAAAAGTCAATACGGGCGTCCTTGCGACAGAGCACCTGGGCGAATATAAGATTCAAGAAAAACAAAGAAATAGAAACGGGTCAGGGCCCAATTTAATATGATTACTAAGTGAATAAAGTGCATGTCAGTTATCAACAATTTAATTACCATGAATAAGCTTGTTTTGTTTACCATAAATAATGATAAGGAATATAACCTTTCTATCTAAAAGAGTAACCTAACGCAATAATAATGACAATGATCACAATTAATTTGTGCAGGAGAATATAGATAAAATATTACTTAATGAGATTCCATTTCCTTTTTACACAATTTCATTTCATCATTCCTTTTTCCCATTAGGAAACGTATTTAAGCAATTTACTTCATAAAGTGTCGTATTATCAATAAAATCCCACTTTAAAAAGAATCGTTATATTTCACAACATATAACGATTCTAAGACCATCCTTTTGGGTTTCCCCACTTGATGCGCCCCTAAATAGCTATTATCTTCCAGGGCCTATCACCAAGACAACATGGGCATCCTACATCGCGTGACATCGGGAAGCGGCCATATACCTTCAACAGTGAGTCATAACCACACCCAGAATTACCTCACTTCGAACAATAATCACACAATATATAATAACTGGTCTTATGACTGAGGACTATATTCACCCTGCATTCACTAGCCAGGGGACTTCACCTGATGCACGTAACTTCCCCTATGATAGCATTTAGAGAAGTGTGTATAAGCAATTTATCATTCACAAGTTATTCCCATTTTAAAATATACATTAAGTCTTTATCTGAAGCCATAAGCGTTTAATGTCATCATTATAAACTTTAAAGTTTAATAAACCCCCAAATTAGTCTCTGAGATATAATGACGTTACTATAAGCCACCAAGTATAGTATACCTCAAACATGTCTCTAAATTTCCACAATTATATAATCCTACTCCTCACTAGTCTCAAACTAGTTCGTTCAACAAAGAACCACCCATACGTCTATTTCATAAACCCCGAGATAAGCCCGAGTATCCCCTTTCTAATCTAGTGTGGTTACATACCTAAGGTAAGTCTCTAATACACTTTTTTTTATCCTAAGAGAAATTTCCTAATTCCTAAACCTACAATAAAAGGATTACAAACTAAGTTTGAAAAATAACCTAAAACAACAGGAATTTCGAATCGATTCGCTCTGGCCGAATCGATTCTTTCTTGAAAGCGAATTGATTCGGATGGTCCGAATCGATTCGGTCAAAAGGACCCAACATTTTTCATCTGCCGAATCTATTCAGATAGGCCGAATCGATTCTCTCAACACAGACCTGTAGCCTACCCCGTTAGCGAATCGATTCGCCTAGGTCAGAATGCCCAATTTCGGCTATGGAGTTTAATACCCCAGCTTTTCCCAAACTCATTTATCCTCCATTTTACCCCCACCAACCATCATTAATCCAACCAAAACAATCATATATACATACTAACTACTATAATTCACACAATAACTATCTAGATCAAAGTTTAAGGGTTCAAACACTACAATTTCTCTAAACCCATATTTGTTCAATTATTCCAATACACAACCATCACTACAATTTATTCACCTCAAACCATATATTAGCAAGTAAGAAACTTTCCTTAAGCTGAAATCTTGGATTCCTTTACGGTAGATGCAAGATCAAACCCAATTTCATTTCTCTTCTTTTTCTCCACAATTCTCTTTCTCTCTCTCTCTCTCTCTCTCTCTCTCACTCTCTCTCTCTAGGTTTAGTAAGAATACACTTGAGAAATAACAGGGGTTGTAAGACTCAATCGGGTACTTAGCCTTAATTTCCATCTTTACATGTTAATATATCATTAAAATGGCTCGTAACTACATAATTGAGTCATAACGTGTCAAAAGTGCCCGGAACTCAAAATACAACATGGCACTTATTTTGACTATCTCGACTATTTTGGGATTGACCGCAACCTCTAAATTGACGTCCGGAATAATATAAATCGTTTCAAGTTCCAACTTCATTTAAACCATAAATGTCGTTTAAAGCACAACGACACCATAAATCGTAACATGATGCTATTTACATTCACATAACCGTAGATATGAAAAATCTAGTAAATATTATCTTTTAACTCGCTTAAAATAATATTTACCCTTTATCCAATATTTTATATAATTACCTCTCTTGGCAAATTAATATAAAATCAATTACTAAAAAGTAAGGGTTATTACATTAGGCTGGATAGCATAGCTAGTGAGGGTTAGATGTACGTTAGGCGTGCACAATAAATGAGAGGTGATAATCTCGTGTGAGAGTGCAATATCTAACATGCACATAATGATTGCTTCATTACAGTTTTAAATACTTGCTAAATATTTTTAAAAGATCGGGCTCTGACCCGTTTCTTGCAATTCTTCTCTCTTTTCTTATATATATGTATTATATCAGGTGCTCAGCCACAGGGATACGAGAACTAGAGAATTTGAATGCTTTACGTGTTGTAGCTGTTGTGGAAGTTGTAGGTCCTTGCATTAGACGCATCCATCATTTCCATTAAGTTATCTAGACATCACAGTTGGGGCATGTGTCGCCCATTCCTAGTTTTTCTCAAAGTTATTATTCAGTTTACTTTACCGTTCTTTTAGTTGGATGGATTTTACTATGAGCCTGTGAATTGGAATTTGGACCCAGTCTTATTTATTTCAGTGTTTGATTCATATTGAGTATTTAGTATATTCTTGTGTATGATGAATGGTTTATATTTTAATAATTAAATTGAGAAATGGTTTTATTTTGTTATATGTAAAAAGGAAAATGTTTTGATGCCTAGCTTAATTCTATATTAGGTGATTAATATGTTTATAAGTTTTTCGACAATGATGTTAAGAATGAACCAACTGAACATGTTGTTTTAATTATGGTAAAGGACTGATCACCCTATATTTAATTGGGCAGGGTGTCACCGATTTTATTTGCTTGAAGCAAAGCCAAGGAGTACGCATACAATCTGACAAAGACGTTCGTTGTACAGTTTAAAGCAATCCGAACGAATGTGGTACAATTGTCTTAGTGAATACTTATCTAAGGAAGGGTATGAAAACAATCCAATTTTCCCTTGTGTATTTATAAAGAAATCCTCAAAGGGATATGCCATAGTAGTAGTTTATGTCGATAACATAAATTTAATAAGGACTCCAGAAGAGCTCGAAACAACTGCTAGCTATTTGAAAAAGGTATTTGAGATGAAAGACCTTGGGAAAACTAAATTTTGTCTCGGCCTGCAGATCGAGAAAAATTCTAGTGGGATTTTTGTCCATATGTCTAATTGTACTGAAAATGTATTAAAATGCTTTAATATGGATAAAGCACACCCACTAAGTACCCCCATGGTTGTCGGTCTTTGGACATAAAGAAAGATCCATACCGTCCTAAAGAAGAAGATGAGGAAATATTGTGTCTAGAAATACCCTATTTAAGTTCAATTGGTTCATTATTATACTTGGCACAATGCAATAGGTTGAATATCTCATTCTCTGTGAACCTGCTTGCTAGATACAGTTTGAACAGACCAAAAGGCATTGGGCTGGTGTCAAACATATCCTAAGATATCTACGTGGAACCACTTACATGGGTTTATTTTATTACTATAACTCTAATAGTTACAAATTAGTTGGTTATGCAGATTCTGGATATCTCTCTGATCCTCATAAGGGTCGATCTTAGATAGGTTATATATTTCTTGTGGTAATGCTGCTATTTTCTGGCGTTCTACTAAACAACTTTAGTAGCTACTTCTTCTAACCACTCTAAAATTTTAGCTCTTCATGAATCTAGTCGTGAACATATATGGTTAAGATCTTTATTCAGCATATTCGTAGTTCTTGTCAACTGCCTTCTATTACAAATATTCCAAGTACTATCTATGAAGGTAATGCAACATGAATATCACAAATTAAAGAAGGATTCATCAAAGGAGACAGAACCGAGCACATTTCACCAAAGTTTTTCTTCACCCGTGAGCTTCAGAAGAAAAATGAGATTGAAGTCATGAAAGTTCGTTCAAGTGATAACCTAGCTGATATCTTCGCAAAGCCACTACCAAAGGCGACATTTCAGAAGTTTGTGTACGAGGTTGGAATGCGTCGACTCCACCAACAGTGAAATTGAACATATCAATCAGGGGGAGCATCTTATCAGGGGGAGGATACAAGAACATGTAATTTGGGACATATGTGCGTTGTACTCTTTTCCTTTGATTAGGTTTTGTCTCACTGGGTTTTTCTAACCAAGATTTTAACGAAGCAACATTAAGCACGTCCAAAACTAATTCACTTACCACAATAGTTGTACTCTTTTTCCTTCACTTTGATTTCTTTTCAATGGATTTTTACTTAGTAAGGTTTTAATGAGGTAACAATCAAAAAATATTTTAAACATATAAAAAATATAATATTTTTAAAAAATATATAAATTAAATTATTTAAAATTATTTCCCTTTTTAAAAATAATTATTTCCCCTTTAAAAAAAACAAAAACAAAACCCTTTTTATTAAAATAAAAAACCACTTTAGCATGACATTTCATGCATGGGCATGAAAGGGAGAAAATATCATGCATGAAATGTCATGCATAAAAGTGAAGATATTTTGCCAAAAACCATGCTCATTTATTATATGGATATATCTATATAATAAAGTAGAAAACTTATGTATGTCATAAGATAAACTATGATGTCATGAGATGAATTAGTTTGTGTACTACCTATTTTGCCCCTGAAAATTTTGAGTTCCCTCGCTTTTCTTTCTCACTAATTAATTCCTCCTCTTTCACTTTAATTCAAATAGAAGGCCATTTCGTAAACACAACAAAATATCGTACACTCACCAAAACCCTTCCTTTCTTTCATGTCTCCCATTCCCTCTTTCATTTCGGCCACACGGCACAAACCCTCTCCCTCGCTGCTCTCTCTTCGCAAAACCCTTACCTGGGAGTTTTTGTTCGATTCTTGGTTCAAAATTTGACTTATTTGGTTCGATTTTGGGTACCAGGTATAATCTCTATTTTTTGTTCATTTTCTTCTTAAATCAGGTTTATATATATATATATATATATATATTGTTTTTATAAGGGTTTTGTTCAAAATAAGGTTAGGTGGGGATTAATTTGTGTGTTTGTATGAATACATATATAATGTTTAACTATCACACATTACACTTTCTTCTCAGTACTTTAGGTACACAGGTGCTCATGTTCTTGATTCAAAATTTAGTTAAATTTGGAGGCTTTATTATTAATGTGAGTTTACAATGAACAATCTCAAATGTTAAGAAAGATTTATTATTTTATGGTTTACATTCTCCATATTGCATGAAAATTGTTTGATGAAATGCTTGACCAATGTTTTAGTTTTTCATATAGTTGAAACATTTTCAAGCATAAACCATACCATATGGACTTGAGGAGAAAGAATCAACTCTAAACTTGATGGGATTCTAGCTAAGATATCGTAGCCGATAATGTAGGTCATGATAATTTATTATTTTATTTATTGTTTGTAGTATAAATACTAAATAAGGATGACGATATGCGATGATCGATGTTCGATTCAAATATGTCCTATTGTGGGCTGGCCCACTCTTGACATGGTTGAGTACGTAGGTTCCTTTTTTTCTAGCCTTTTTTGGTTACGATATATTGATATTTGAGGGAATAACTCAATTAATTTGCATTGAGTTGTCACAAGTTTCAGCCATATGTCCAATATCATCAATTAGGTGGTAAACATTTGTTCCATCAAATTTGGATAGATTTGCCAATTTTCTTCAGTGCAATTTTTTCCAAGAAATATAATGACATATATCTCAATCTAAAAGTCTATTTTTCTAAGCCATAAATATATACTAAACAAGATCCATGTTTAATTTGTGAAATTTCACCAGTCATGGAATCTAAAAATAAAAATGAGTTTTCTCATTTACGTTTTGGATAGCTGATTTGTGAAATTTCATTAATTAGGTGGGAACCAATATTCCTACTACAAGTTCAAAAAATAAAAATTGACCAACCTTTTTGTATTGCTGAAAATAGTGAGGATTGTTATTGAGGAGCAGTGAGGATTGTTGTTGAGGATACCAACCTTTTTGGATGACATCAACTTTATAACTTCGAAAAGGAGAGTACCAATATAAGTTTGGAACCCCTTTTATGCTGTTGGAATACCATTTTGTGTAGTTAGTAACACATTTTGTGCAGCTGCCTTTATTTTGTGTAGTTAATACACATTTTGTTTAACTGCCTTTATTTTGTGTAGATGAAAGTGAAACACGTGATGTAGTTGTTTTGTGTAGTTTACCTTTTAATAGTTTGAATCTTATGCAGGTATCTGCAGTTGAATCCACTACTTGCAATAGAGTATTCCTCTTAATAAATTAGCAACAGTTGATCATTCTTAAGTCCAAGTTATTCCTGTTGTAGCGATGTAAGTGATCGGTATATGTAGCCAAAATCCAAATGGGTGACACATCAGAAGTAATACTCACATTCTACAAATAGTGGATTCTTTTTTGGTACAAATAGTTGATTTCTGTACAAATAGTTGATTCTTATACAACTATAAATTGCATTCAGTTCCATGTGGTTTTAGATTGATTTCTGTACATTTTTTTATCAAACTTACACACAGTTAGTTTGAATTTGTTATGGATTGTTGTTTTACCTGGGTTTTGATTGGTTATTGAATTACAGTAGTGTACACACATTACTGTTTCTTTTTTGCAAATTTTTATACTATTCTAAAATTTTGGTGTATGACTTTAGCTCACTATCGTGTTGTTCTCCAATTTTTTTTGCTCTTTTGGTATACTAAGATTTTCATACTACCGTAGCGTTATGTGTAGGACATAGTAGTGTACTCTGTATTGAGAATGAATTTGAATTGGAAGAACAATACTCATTCTCATGGGTTTGTGGGAATCATATTTCTACAAAAAGTTATTTGAATCAAATGTTATATATACTCATTGTGTGTTAACTTTCTTATATTGCAGGTTTTGGTATCCTTATAGGAGTAGCACAATTTTATTGTATGAAATTTAACAATACACTGAAATTTGTTGGCGGTATCCCTCATTCTCTCAATTTCTCTCTCGTGTTTTGATGTCACCAAGTTCCCTGTCAAGTTGATCAATGTGAGCAGGTATTTTGTTTTTCGGTTAATAATCTTAATAAAGATCACAGTTATCACGAGGTGAAGTGCCTCAGCTTATTTTTTCCTCTTTATAAATCTTGTTAAATGAAAATGTAATTAACCCTTGAATTAATTTTAAATTAGTTTAATTGTATTTAATGTTCATTTTAGTTTAACTAATAGATTGATTTTGATGATTCCAAACATACTTTTATTAATTTTTTTTGTTTGTACAATTATATATGAATGTAGTTATATAATAATTAATACAATTATTAAGTATATTAATTCATTTTTTTTTTACTAATTATGTCATGTATATATCAATATTTTTTTAGTCGATACTATATAATATTTTGTAAAACTATGTTTATATATACATTTTTGGTAGAACATCCTACATCATACCTGCTACTTGCCTTCATGAACTCTAGTTTTATTATTTCCTTACTCCTACCTACTGCAAACGAACATAGCTTTTGACCTTTCTCTTGGAACTCATGAAATGGCATAAGTCTTGATTGACACATAGTACAATGATAAAATTTTGTAAAATCTTGAGAAGATATGGATTATTTGTGCCACCTACTTTGATAGTTGGTGATGTCATTTTTTTTGGTAAATACTGTTGCTACTATTTTATTTATTCATTACTCATTTTTGTCCGAATATTTTTTTCATGTTAATATTACGTTTTATCCATATGTTAAATATTTTTTATTGTTAATTATATTATGCGAAACATTTTCTTTGATAAATCTTTATTTATCTCCAACGTTAATGTTTATATACTTATATAGTAGTTGCTCTTTGCATTCCATTAAGAGACCCAAATGGGTTATCTCTTTTCTTGCTAAAGCTGACCACCCTTTGCAGCTTTAACACTCATCCATTTTCTTGTCCCATCCGAGTAATGCTATTAAATGGTTGGGAAACCCTTTTCTTTGTAAATTCATTTCTTAGGACGAGATTTTAATGTCTCTTCCTTGAGCCGCGTGTACTGCTCCAGCAGACTTTATTTTGTTCTCTTAATATAATTGTTCGATCAGTTATTTATCCGTTTACTGAATCTCCCTTGAATCTACTGTTTATAGCATTTGGTGGTGCACGAACAAAATCTTTATTTGAAGAGTTGATATATGTCTTGGTCCCACTCCATTTAATTCATCCAAATCTCAAGAAACCTTTCGTACCTTTTGGCTTTGATGTGGCCGTATAAGACCTGTTGCACTTGATTTCATCACTGCTCAACTGCCTTAGAAAATTCATTCACTACAGACCTTTGAACACATTAGTTTATATATATTTTTTTTTTACGCATGGCTTCGCCTGAGAGATTGCTCTATTATTTGTTTTATGACTTATAATTTTTTTTTGCCTAGGTAACTATTCGGATACATATACATATAAACTTATGTCCGCACATTTTATATAGATATATATTTATTCTGATGAATACATCACACGACATCAGCTAATACTTAAAGTTTTATGTCATATCATTACAATACCGGTTATATATATACTTTATTATCTATATTTTTTTTACGCATATTTCATTAACATATTGCTTCGAGTCCAGTGTTTGGCATACAGTAACATGCCTATTATTTGACTTGGTTAAATTTTTTTTTAAACAGTATCCCTATTTCTCTTTGTCTATCTCTGACTGACTTGTGACGTTTTGAAAAGAGAAGATTTCTTTTATTAAGTATCTATCTTCTAACACTCCATATGAATCTTTCTTTTATATCTCATTTGTCACTAATGTTTCTCTCTCCATTAGTCTACCATTTATTATTTTGATATAAATCAGAGAAGAAGAAATCATGGTCTCCATCCGTCAGTTCACAATTAATGAAGCTCTCAAGTTGATCAAGAGTTTTCATCTTTCAAAGTCCCCAGCGTCTATTTTTTATCTGAGTATATATTGTCCAGCAGTTGCAAGAAGAAGTAAATGAAAAAGCTGAACAAAAAGAAATTCAAAAGCACAAAAGTCAGTATTCAACTACAAGCTACAAGATTTCTAGTGAAGACTTGAGACACAAAAAAATTTTGAATCTCTGTGAAGTCTACTTGAACCTGAAGAAGAAACTCAGATTTACATTTGTACTTTAAGAGTTTCGATATCCAAACCTCTGTACTTAAAATTTATTTTTGAAGCTTTGGGTTTTAGCTTGGGAAGTTGTTCCTGTAGCCGGTTTGCTGCTCAGTTGTAAAGTGGTGGTTTGATCCTATCGTATAAGTGGATCACGAATAGTGAAGCGCAAGAAGACGAAAGCTGCTCTAGGCGCGTGGACGTAGGCCGGGTTTTGGCCGAACCACGTTAAAAATACGGTGTCATTTATTTTCAGCATTTAAATTATTTATATGCATGTGATTGATTAATTTTTTTTATTTAGGAAGTTATTTAAATCTAAAAAGTTGATAATTTTATTTTAAGACTTAAATATTTATTTTCGTAATATTCAATTAATCTCAGAATTTTAATTTTTATTATTTACGAAAATTAGTTATAAATTTGATTGGATCTTATAAGCTTGAAATACTACTTGTGTAATTAATTTGTTGTAATTATTTAACACTATTGTGATAATCACTTCAGATTAAATTTCAGAATATAAAATTACATTATGAGATAAACTTGATAATTTATTTAGTGGGTATCAAAATCAGTAATTTATCTTGAATAAATTAATTTGTGAACTTTACAATTTTATTTGTGTTATTAATCTGATTTTTAGATTTAAGTACTTTAAAAGATAAATATTTATTTAATTAGTAATTAAAGTCATAAAAAGTTTGCTAAACTCAATTCACCCCCCCTCTTGAGTTAATATCTGGGCAACAATTGGTATCAGAGCCACGCTCTAATTTATTATCTTTGTTTTAAACATCTTTAGAGATTACGATTAATGGCAAACTTTAATGTTTCATCTCTTGGTGAGGGTCAATCAATAAATAGACCTCCTTTATTTTCAGGAAACAATTATAGCTATTGGAAAAATAGAATGAAAAATTTTTTTCAATCAAATGATTATGCTGTTTGGAGAGTTATTATAAATGGTCCAACAAATATCCCCATGAAAGTTGTTAATAATGAAAATGTTCCCAAAGATGAAAATGAGTGGAATGATGCTGATATTCATAAAATTCAAGTTAATGCTAAAGCCATGAATATTTTACATTGTGCTCTTGATGTTAATGAATATAACAGAATATGTTGTTGTGAAAGTGCAAAAGAAATCTGGGATAGATTAGAAATTACTTATGAAGGAACTAGTCAAGTGAAAGAGGATAAAATAAGCATGCTTGTTCATAACTATGAGCTTTTTAAAATGAAAACATATGAAACTATCTCTGATATGTTTACTAGATTTTCAAATATTATAAATGGATTGAAATCTCTTGGTAAAACTTATACTGACTCTGAATTAGTGAGTAAGATTCTCAGGTCACTACCATCTGCATATATGACAAAGAAGCTAACAATTAAAGAAGCTATACGAGAAAGACCTATTTCTCTTGATGAATTGTTGGGCTCCTTAATTACTCATGAAATGGAACTCAAAGAACTTGCTGAAGATGAGAAGCCCAAGGCAAACAAAACTATTGCCTTCAAATCCATTGAGGAAGAAGGAGAAAGTGACGAAGCTGATGATAATGAAGATGGTGATATAGCACTTCTCACCAGAAAATTCAAAAAATTTCTTGCCAAAAAGAAGGGACATTCTGGAAAATTCAAGAAATTCTTTTCAAAGAAAGCACATGAAGGAAAGTCATCTTCCAAGTTTGAGCCAAGATGTTATAACTGCAAAGAGTTAGGCCATATCAGACCTAACTGTCCCAAAGCCAAAGAAGGGAAGATTGATAGAAAAGAGAAAGGAAATGAAAAATACAAAAAGGCCATGAAAGCTACTACTGGGAGTGATTCTGATGAAAGTAGTAATGATGAAGATTCAAGTGATGAAGAAGTTGCAAATCTTTGCCTTATGGCAAATGATGATGAGGTATCTTCTAATTTTAATTCAGATAGTGAATATGAAACTTCAAATGATCATGATGAACTTCAAAATGCTGTTGATGAACTTTATTACAATTTTGATGAACTTAAAACTAAATATATTAGTCTTAAAAAGATACATTCTTCTTTATCACATAAATATGATTCTCTCCTTGAAAATATAGAAGTAATGAAATCTGAAAATAATTCTATAAAATCAAAAATAGAAAAACTAAGAGTTAAAGATTCACCAAGTCATTATCTTATTTCTGAAAATAAAAAAATGAAACTTGAACTTAAGGATTTAACTTGGTGTCTTGAAAAGTTTGTAAATGGACAAAAGAATCTAAATTTGCTACTTGGAAACCAAAGGTGGATGTATGATAAGGCTGGAATTGGTTATAATGAAAATAAAAATGAGAAAAGCTTTGAAAATTATTCTAAAAATATTGGAAACTCTTTATGTGCATATTGTGGAAGACATACCCATTTTTCATATTTTTACAAATATAGATTTTCTACTAAAGTGTGATGGATTCCTAAAGAGACTCCTATTTTTGCTAACCCCTATGGACCCAACACATTTTGGGTACCAAAAGAAAAGTTATTTAAATGTCCATTGTAGGTTTGTTTTAGAGCTGGTTCGAACAAATCAAAGTGGTTCTTAGACAGCGGGTGTTCAAGACACATGACGGGTGACAAAAGCAAGTTTTCTAGCTTAATTGCCAAAGATGGAGGACTAGTGACATTCGGAGACAACTCCAAAGGCAAAATCATCGGCATAGGTAAAGTCGGTAAGGATCTTTCCCCTTGCATTGAAAATGTTCTTTTAGTTGATGGTCTTAAGCATAATTTGATTAGTATTAGCCAATTGTGTGATAAAGGTTATGATGTTACATTTAAAGAAGATTACTGTCTAATAAAAAATGTTAAAGATAATAATGTTTTATTTGTTACTTCTAGACATGAAAATGTTTATACTCTTGATTTTGATAATTTGTCACAACAAAATGTTAAGTGTTTAGCAACCCTAAATGATACTTGTTGGTTATGGCATAGAAGGTTAGTTCATTCCAACATGGAACAACTTAATATTTTGTCCAAAAATGAGTTAGTTAGAGAGCTGCCCAAAATTAAGTTTATTAAAGATAAAATGTGTAATGCATGTCAATTTGGAAAGAAACCAAAACTTACTTTAAAAAGAAAAGAGACATTTCAACTAATAGGCCTTTAGAATTATTACACTTAGACTTATTCGGACCTAACAAAGTTGTTAGTTTAGGTGGAAGATATTATGCTCTTGTTATTGTTGATGATTATTCTCGATTTACATGGATTTTCTTTCTTACTCATAAAAATGATACACACGCTATCTTTGCTAAATTTTGTAGAAAAATTCAAAATGAAAAAGGTTGCAATATTGTCTTTATAAGAAGTGATAGAGGAAGAGAATTTGACAAAAAATATGTTGAATTATTTGGTGATGAAAATGGTTTTGAACATAATTTTTCTGCACCTAGGACACCTTAACAAAATGGTGTAGTAGAAAGAAAGAATAGATCTTTACAAGAAATGGCTAGAACTATGCTAAATGAACATAATTTATCGAAATATTTTTGGGCGGAAGACGTTAATACATCTTGTTATGTAATAAATAGAACTATTGTTAGAAAAGGTTTAGATAAAACTCCTTATGAAATTCTGAAAAATAAAAGACCAAATGTTAGTTATTTCAAGGTTTTCGGAAGTAAATGTTTTATTTTAAATGATAAAGATAATTTGGGTAAATTTGATGCAAAATCAGATGAAGGTATTTTACTTGGATATGCACTTCATGGTAAAGCATATAGAGTTTTTAATAGAAGGACTTTAGTTGTTCAAGAATCAATACATGTATCTTTTGATGAATCTAATTCTTTTGCTAAAAACAACAAAGATGATGATGCGGTTTTAGATCTAAATAAATCTATTAATGAAGTAAAATTAAATGAAAACTTTACTTCTAGTATTGATAATTCCATTAATGTTGAAAAGACTCCAAATAAAGATAAAAATGATAATGACTCTAGTTTACCTAAAAGTTGAAAATTCGTTAATAATCATCCTTTTGAAAATATATTAGGAGAACCTTCAAGTGGTATTCTTACTAGATCCCCCGTAAAGAATGTATGTAATAATTTATCTTTTGTGTCACAAATTGAACCAAAAGATATTAATGAAGCTGAAAAAGATGAGTTTTGGTTGTTAGCTATGCAAGAAGAATTGTTACAATTTGAACGTAATAATGTTTGGTCACTTGTTCCCACACCGAAAGATAAAACTATTATTGGAATTAAATGGGTTTTTAGAAATAAAAATGATGACGGCGGATTGATTATAAGAAATAAAGCTAGACTAGTTGCACAAGGTTTTAACCAACAAGAAGGTATTGATTACGATGAAACTTATGCCCCCGTAGCTAGATTAGAAGCCATTCGTATGTTATTAGCTTATGCATGTTATAAAAACTTTAAATTATTTCAAATGGATGTCAAAAGTGCTTTCTTAAATGGTTTTATAAGTGAGGATATTTATGTTAAGCAACCTCCCGGTTTTGAAAATCACATATTTCCAAATCATGTTTATAAACTAAATAAAGCTTTATATGGATTAAAACAGTCCCCTAGGGCTTGGTATGATAGGTTAAGTGGATTTTTACTTAAAAATGATTTTGTGAGAGGAAAAATGGATTCTACTCTATTTATAAAAACTCTTAACAATGATATGCTTCTTGTACAAATTTATGTTGATGATATTATATTTGGATCCACAAATGAAAATTTATGTAAAGATTTTTCAGAATTTATTCAAAAAGAATTTGAAATGAGTATGATGGGTGAGTTAAATTTCTTTTTGGGCTTACAAATTAAGCAAACTAAAAATGGTGTTTTTATCAATCAATCTAAATATATTAAAGATCTTTTAGTAAAATATGGCTTAGAGAACGGCAAAACACTTGGTACACCTATGAGCACATCTATAAAGTTAGATATTGATGAAAAAGAAAAATCTGTTAATACTACTTTATATCGCGGCATGATTGGTAGTCTACTATATTTAACCGCCAGTAGACCCGACATAATGTTTAGTATATTTTTATGTGCTCGTTTTCAAGCCAATCCTAAAGAATCTCATTTGTGTGCCGTAAAACGTATCTTTAGATATTTAAATGGTACTAAAGACTTAGGCTTATGGTATCCTAAAAGCACATCATTTGAACTCGTAAGTTATTTCGATGCGGATTTTGCGGGTTGTAAAGTTGATAGAAAAAGCACTAGTGGTACATGTCACTTCCTAGAACACTCACTAGTTTCTTGGTTTAGTAAAAAGCAAAATTCAGTTGCTCTTTCCACGGCCAAGGCAGAATATATTGTCGCCGGTAGTAGTTGTGCTCAAACTTTATATATGAAACAACAATTAGAAGACTTTAAAATATCCTTTCAAAATACTCCAATTTTTTGTGACAATACAAATGTTATATGTTTGACAAAAAAACCTATTCTTCGTTCTAGAACAAAGCATATTGAAATTAGACATCATTTTTTACGCGATCACGTTCAAAAAGGTGACGTAAGAATAGAATTTATTTCTACGGATCTTCAATTAGCCGATATTTTCACAAAACCATTATTTGAAGATCGTTTTACTTTTATTTGTCATGAACTCGGTATGGCATGTATAAATGATTTAATATTATAATTTTTTTTTCATTATATATATGAATAGCATTTTCACATCTTTCCAAAACCCTTTTTCACTAGTAGACAAACTATGAGTAACCTTATCGCTAGTTGACATTCAATACTCCACTATATATATAAATGTGTGTTACTTCCTTTTACTCCATCTTCACACACAAATCATGAAGTCCTTCTATGTTGTTTGGGTTGGAAAACAACCCGGGTTTATACCACTTGGGCAGAATGTGAGCTTCAAATAAAAGGTGTAAGTAATGCTAAATTCAAAAAATATTCTTCTTATTCCGAAGCTCTTAACGCCATAGCTCTCTCTCCTCCATTTGCTCCTTGGGTAACTCCACCTCCTTGGACTTTTGTCTTACCACCTCATATAGCTACTCCCTCACAAGCGAACACTTCTACCAAATCTGAATCTTCCTCAACCGGCTCCTACACCGAAAATTCTATCAAACTTATGGTCAAAGATAACGGGAAAGAAATCCTTCTTGAAGGACATCCCAATGATATATGCCATATGATAAATAATCTAAAAATGTAATTTCCTTTTAGTATCAATAAAATTAGCAGTTGTGTTTATCTTTTCTTTGCATCTTACTTTTATAGAATGACCTATTGCTATTCCTTTTTGTTTATGACAAACAGGGGGAGAAGTATGTGAATTTTCTGCATTGTGCCAATTTTTATTATTTTGAGTAAAGTTGTTTGTCATCATCAAAAAGGGGGAGATTGTTAAATGAAAATGTAATTAACCCTTGAATTAATTTTAAATTAGTTTAATTGTATTTAATGTTCATTTTGGTTTAACTAATAGATTGATTTTGATGATTCCAAACATACTTTCATTAATTTTTTTGTTTGTACAATTATATATAAATGTACTTATATAATAATTAATACAATTATTAAGTATATTAATTCATTTTTTTTACTAATTATGTCATGTATATATGAATATTTTTTTTAGTCGATACTATATAATATTTTGTAAAACTATGTTTATATATACATTTTTGGTAGAACATCCTACATCATACCTGCTACTTGCCTTCATGAACTCTAGTTTTATTATTTCCTTACTCCTACCTACTACAAACGAACATAGCTTTTGACCTTTCTCTTGGAACTCATGAAATGGCATAAGTCTTGATTGACACATAGTACAATGATAAAATTGTGTAAAATCTTGAGAAGATATGGATTATTTGTGCCACCTACTTTGACAGTTGGAGATGTCATTTTTTTTGGTAAATATTGTTGCTACTATTTTATTTATTCATTACTCATTTTTGTTCGAATATTTTTTTTATGTTAATATTACGTTTTATCCATATGTTAAATATTTTTTATTGTTAATTATATTATGCGAAACATTTTCTTTGATAAATCTTTATTTAGCTCCAACGTTAATGTTTATATACTTATATAGTAGCTGCTCTTTGCATTCCATTAAGAGACCCAAATGGGTTATCTCTTTTCTTGCTAAAGCTGACCACCCTTTGCAGCTTTGCACTCATCCATTGTCTTGTCCCATCCGAGTAATGCTATTAAATGGTTGGGAAACCCTTTTCTTTGTAAATTCATTTCTTAGGACGAGATTTTAATGTCTCTTCCTTGAGCCGCGTGTACTGCTCTAGCAGACTTTGTTTTGTTCTCTTAATATAATTGTTCGATCAGTTATTTATCCTTTTACTGAATCTCGCTTGAATATACTGTTTATAGCATTTGGTGGTGCACGAACAAAATATTTATTTGAAGAATTGATATCTGTCTTGGTCCCACTCCATTTAATTCATCCAAATCTCAAGAAACCTTTTGTATCTGTTGGCTTTGATGTGGCCGTATAAGACTTGTTGCACTTGATTTCGTCACTACTCAACTGCCTTGGAAAATTCATTCACTACAGACCTTTGAACACATTAGTTTTTATATTTTTTTTTAACGCATGGCGTCGCCTGAGAGATTGCTCTATTATTTGTTTTATGACTTATAATTTTTTTTTGCCTAGGTAACTGTTCGGATACATATACATATAAACTTTTGTCCGCACATTTTATATAGATATATATTTATTCTGATGAATACATCACACGACATCAGCTAATACTTAAAGTTTTAAGTCATATCATTACAATACCGGTTATATATATACTTTATTATCTATATTTTTTTTACGCATATTTCATTAACATATTGCTTCGAGTCTAGTGTTTGGCATACAGTAACACGCCTATTATTTGACTTGGTCAAATTTTTTTTAAAACAGTATCCCTATTTCTCTTTGTCTATCTCTAAATGACTTGTGACGTTTTGAAAAGAGAGGATTTCTTTTATTAAGTATCTATCTTCTAACACACTCCATATGAATCTTTCTTTTATATATCATTTGTCACTAATGTTTCTCTCTCCATCAGTCTACCATTTATTATTTTGATAGAAATCAGAGAAGAAGAAATCATGGTCTCCATCCTTCAGTTCACAATTAATGAAGCTCTCAAGTTGATCAAGAGTTTCCATCTTTCAAAGTCCCCAACGTCTATTTTTTATCTTAGTATATATTGTCCAGCAGTTGCAAGAAGAAGTAAATGAAAAAGATGAACAAAAAGAAATTCAAAAGCACAAAAGTCAGTATTCAACTACAAGCTACAAGATTTCTAGTGAAGACTTGAGACACAAAAAAATTTTGAATCTCTGTGAAGTCTACTTGAACCTGAAGAAGAAACTCAGATTTACATTTGTACTTTAAGAGTTTCAATATCCAAACCTCTGTACTTAAAATTTATTTTTGAAGCTTTGGGTTTTAGCTTGGGAAGTTGTACTTGTAGCCGGTTTGCTGCTCAGTTGTAAAGTGGTGGTTTGATCCTACCGTATAAGTGGATCAGGAATAGAGAAGCGCAAGGAGACGGAAGCTGCTCTAGGTGTGTGGACGTAGACTGGGTTTTGGCCGAACCACGTTAAAAATACGGTGTCATTTATTTTCAGCATTTAAATTATTTATATGCCTGTGATTGATTAATTTTTTTTATTTAGAAAGTTATTTAAATCTAAAAACTTGATAATTTTATTTTAAGACTTAAATATTTATTTTCGTAATATTCAATTAATCTCAGAATTTTAATTTTTATTATTTACGAAAATTAGTTATAAATTTGATTGGATCTTATAAGCTTGAAATACTACTTGTGTAATTAATTTGTTGTACTTATTTAACACTATTGTGATAATCACTTCAGATTAAATTTCAGAATATAAAATTACATTATGAGATAAACTTGATAATTTATTTAATGGGTATTAAAATCAGTAATTTATCTTGAATAAATGAATTTGTGAACTTTACAATTTTATTTGTGTTATTAATCTGATTTTTAGATTTAAGTACTTTAAAAGATAAATATTTATTTAATTAGTAATTAAAGTCATAAAAAGTTTGCTAAACTCAATTCACCCCCCCCCCCCCCCCCCCCCCTCTCTCTTGAGTTAATATCTGGGCAACAAATCTCTTTGGAATATAAAGTTCTTAACTTGGTAGATTTTATTGAGCAGTTGTGATCTTAGTGCCTTTTGTTCTTACGCTTTTAGTCGTTGCATTATACCATTTCTGGATCTCAAATAAAATTAAAAAAGAGAATCAAGTGAAGATTGAAAATTTCCTAAATGTTATAGAGCTCTCAAGCCTGCAAGGTACTCTTATGCTGATATTAAAACGATCACAAGAAGTTCCAAGTTTGTATCGTGTTAGTTAAATTATTGGTGTTAATTAAATTGGAGTTTCAGGTATGAAATTTGTTGGCAGTATCCCTTATTCTCTCAATTTTGGTCTGGTGTTTTGATGTCACAAATTGCCCTGTCAAGTTGATCAATGTGAGAATTGCCCTGTCAAGTTGATCAATGTGAGCATGTATGTTGTTCGTTTCGGTTAATGATCTGAATAAAGATCACAGTTATCACCATTTACAGGTGGATCAAATAAGTTATTGACTACAAGTGAAGTGGCTCAGCCTATTTTTTCCTCTTTATAAATCTCTTTGGAATATAAAGTTTTCAAATAAGTTATTGATTTCAACTCTCCATTGGCAAGTTACTTACTAATAGTTATGCTCTTTAAGTGTCATTTTATACTTTATGTAAGTATTTGTTTAATTTTTAACTTTATGGTAAATGGGCGTTAACAATATTTGATACCATCATATTGATTTAATGATATCGTATTTGGTGATTAATATTCAAATATTTTGGAATTGGCAGATTTATGGACATTTGAAAAGTGTTTGACCATATTTTTGTTCTTATAGAATGTGTTGTATATTCAGGTTGTTCCAATATGTTTATTTTGAATATAGGAGAGAGGGACATTTTTTATGTCGGATTTCAACAGCGAGGTCCGCTGATGGACCACACGCGCTAGCGGCAATTGGTAAACGATTCACTTCTTCTCTTTCATTCCTGGTAAACAATTATGTTTTTCGATTTACACAGAGTCATTGTGTGGTTACCTATATATATTTTTGACTTTGAACATTAGTTGGTAACAATTTCAGGGATCGATGATGGCACCACATATAAACCCAACGGTAGCTAAATACGAAATTGTACTTGGGGGCGGCAGTATCTAAATCGTGCCTTAACTGCGAATAGGCAATGCTCACCAGATGCTTAATTTTGATGATTTCGAGCAGATTCGAAGCAAGGTTTTGATGATTCGGAGTACATTCGAAGCACTGTTTTGATTCGGAGTAGATTCGATGCAATACTCAACAGACCCTATCTACTATTAACAGTAAGTTAAGGTCTCTTGGGTCATGTTTATCATGTAGACCTTATGGAGGCCAGTTCGTGTGTTAAGTAGTTTTCAAAGGCCATAGTAGGCTTTTAACACTTGAAACAACAAACCTCTAATTTGGATGCTACTGTATCTATCCTACTTTGTATTTTGTATTGGGTAATTTATGTATTGCGCAGTTGTTGATATTCCAAAAGAAACTGTTATTAGTTGTCAAGTACAAATGCATTGTAATGAATGTTAGTTGTTAATATTTTGTCGTTAGTCACAAGTTGTTAAAAAAAAGTCAGTTGTTAGCTGATATTCCAAAAAAAAGTCAGTTGTTAGCTGATATTCCAAAAAAAAGTTAATAGTTGCTAATCTTTTGTTGATATTTTGTATCGAGAAGTTTACATATTGATTTGCCTCAAGTACAAATGCATTGTAATGAAATGAAATTGACACGGTCTTTTATGGTCGGGTCATGTCGTGTTCGTGTCCAATTTTTGTTACGAAATTGATCTAGCAAGGACACTAATCATGATTCACTTTTGGTCGTTTATTAATCACCGTTTTAGGTGTGCCAACACTTTAATCTATCATGTTCTGTTAGTGTTTAGAAAATATCATAAATTTCATGTTCTGTTAGTGTTTAAATATTGAAATACGAGTTCTGTGTTAGCAGTTCTATTTAGATATTGAAATACGAGTTCTGTGATGGCAGTTCTGTTACGGTAGCGTGTTTAACAACATTGTTATATGTGATGGCAGTTCTTAATAGTGATTTTGTTGTCATGGTTTTCCATTATGATGGTATTGTTGATGAACCGAAGGACTTAAAATGGAGTCAAATTGTGATGCATATATCTGCAGTGAATCAAACTAAATGGTAGTATTAAACTCTTTACTATATCATCTCATGTAATGGAAGTTGCATTCGGTCGATTCACCGTAGTTTGTTTTCTAAGTTCTTGATCAGTATTGATGATAATGAATAGGTGATTTGCTAAGATATTCTTACATCCATACATAGCTTCGGAATACAACTACATTTTCCTATGTGATGAAGAACGCGACATTAAAATTTACGGCCCTAAACAGTGAGTTGTACTTCAGTGAGTTATAATCTCCTCAAGACACAAGCGAAACATACAATCAAAATTACTCTAGACATTAACAGAATCTCTTTTATAAATAGATACCTTATTAAGATCTACTGGACCTTCTTCACTAATGCACAAGGTTGTCACATCGCTGTCATGTAAATCTTTGGTAGTTCAAGATGTATTTTATCCAACAATGATTCCAATTGAGTGACGTGCTGAAACGAATAAAAAGGATAATAATTCATACTAATATTAACTAACTATCTATAATTATGAATTGGAAAAATATGCATATGACAGATGAAGATGAAAGTGACGTATAACTCACCGAAGCATCATAGGGTCGGAACCCCCCACTAGGTATAACTCACTAAAGCATAAAGGTGATGTATTAGTGTGCATATCTAATATTTAACTTTTCCAATTTGCACTCTTACTTTAATTACAGATGCGGTGTTGAATAACATCCTCCATAAACATGCCACCACTTGATCGACAACAACGAGCATCAATGATGCTTTGCGCTTGATAGAGGTAACGTAACCCATGCGCCATTTTCTCAATCAGTATAGGAAAATATTATGCATACTTCATAAACCGATATGATGAGATATTATCCATGTGTTTCACCTAATTGTTGGGTGCACCAATTGATATATTATTTATAATAATATTCTATCATTATTTCTTTGGCAGGTTATTTCTTAGTTGCCTCTAGATATGAAGGTTCATAATGATTTGAATGCTCGATATGTTTGTGCCAATTTGAACAAAACTTCGCTTAACATAGGGTGTAATTTTAGCAGACCTTTGCATAACATTGGTTATTACCCCTCAAGCAGGGTGGGGATAGTTCAATAAATATAGGAGATTATGTCCATTTTTTAAAATTGACACTTTGTTTATTTGAGACACAATGTGAATTCGGTTGATAAATATTGTATATTTCATGTTATATGTAAATTTGTTTGACGAATTTAGACTATTTGAATGTTGTTGGATTATTTGTTATTTGTCAAGCATGGTGGATAGTCCTATAAACAAATGTGATTTTGGTTTCACATATATTTTGGTTTTTGTTAAGTAGGGTGAATAGTCCTATAAATAAAGAGGATTCAGGTCAATTTTTTAAAATTACATTTTTTTTTGTTAAGGAGTGAAATTTTTGCCTTTTTGCAATTACGTACATAGAAATTTTTTTGTCATTTTGCGATTATCAACGTGCCTTCAGGCACAGACATACCCTAGCATATATATAGGAAGAGGTTCAAAAGCGAACATATGAACCTTAACAAAATGACCTAACACACGATCAATTTTAATTCATATGTTATAATTGATCCACGCCAGCGACAACAAACATGCGTGTGGGTGTATGAAAAAATACGTATGTCCGTTACCGCTAGCGCGAACCAATTACAACATAGAAATTAAAATTGATGTTGTTTTTTTGTTAAGGTTCATTAAAATGTTCATCTTTTATGTTCACTTCTGAACCTCTTTATATATATATATATATATATATCAGGGTCTCCAATATACCTCCTAACGACGTACCTATTAACATACCTATTTTTTTAAATAGTAAAAAATATATATTTTTCGACCAAATTTCGTATACACGATCTCCATAATGAGATTATCTACAAAAATAATCATCAAAAAATTCAACCCGAAAATGAGTGAAATGAAAAATGTGTATATATGAAAATTTTTTGCCGTTCAAATTTTTGTCACTTTCTCATCCACTTCCGAACTGAATTTTTTGATTTTTTTTGTTGATGATCTACTAATTATGTAAATTATATATACCGAGTTTGGTTACGAAAATATATTTTTTTACTATTTTAAAAAAATAAGTATGGTCATTCATATGTTAAGCGAGATATGTTGAAAATATATATATACAGTATTGCTCTTGTGCGAACTAATCCACATTTTAAAAATGCGGACCGGACATGTGTCACCTGATGGTGAGCCCAGAAAACGAGAGAGTGTGCCTATAATTTAACCAATAATTTATACGCTCACCGTGAGGTGACACATGTCCGGTCCGCACTCTTAAAATGCGAACTAATCAGCACAAGAGCATTACTATATATATATATATATATATATATATATATATATATATAGTTGTTGACCCTTGTGAGGAAAGGGAAACATGGCGACCTCCTGAAGCAATCTAAATAAAAAAATTATTAATTATTGTAAGTTCTTCGTATTTTCAAGTTCTCATCAATCAAAAGTGAGGATCACTTGCTGAAAAGGGTCCATAAATTCGAACTCTATATAACTTAAATTAAATACATAATCATCAATAAACAAATAAATAAACGTTTTGCCCAGAAACTTCTACATATTAACATGTTAAATTGTTTCTGCTCCAATTTTGAAATTACCAGCCTTACTTGGCAGATACCTGCAAAATCTTCATCAACAAAACCCACATTTCCCAAAAATAAAAATAAAAAACAAGCATGTTTAAAATGACAGCAGTTCCATTGCTCTGTGTAAATTGCTTATCTTCTCCAGTATCAAATTAAGATTCATGTTTGGAAGATCAATGTACCAAATTCAAGGACAGTTATAAAAGTTTTGATCTTGACATAGATTACATAAATTTAAATATTTTTATTAAACTTTTGACTTTCAAATATTAACTCTTAATTTGAGTAGGAGGGAGTATCATAGAGGATGTTTTTCATTAATGCTAACCTTTAAGAGAGACTCACTTTTTCTTCTATGCTAACTATTGATTGAACTATCTGACTACATGCCAACACATACGCAGTACATAAGAAAAATAAATAAACAGTGGACTAACCATTTATCAGGCACCTCAATAGAGGAACAATGGTTTGATGTATTCTCTGTTTCTTATTCAAAACTTGGGGCGGGTATGAATTGAAATAAACTGAGCCATCTACAAAAAGATAACTTCTGCAAATTCCCAACATTAAATAATATGTAACAAATTACATACTCAAATCACAGTACAAAACCTGATTTAATGGTCATATCCAATAAAAAAATTGCACACATACATAGACACGTATAAACACACCTAGATAATCCCAGTTGCAATGCTTGATGTTGCATTTATCTTCAGTGAGTGCTCGGGCACATAGGATAGACCTGTTGTGCCAGAAACCAATTAGGCTTAACTTGCAATTTCATATTAGGTTTCAACAGTTATATCTCAACTGTTACTTGATTGAACCCCATTTATTTGTGCTAACCTAGCCAAATCCCTGAAATTTTTACTTATTGGTCTTTGACCCCTAAAATGGTTTCTTGCGGCACTTAGTAAAAAATTTGATGATAATTTATCGGAGGTTTTGCATCTCAAAAAGCCATTTTAAGAGCCAAAGGCCAAGAATCAATAACATTGAAGGCAGAAAAATTAATGTGGGCCAAAGTAAAAATAACCCTAAAATCAATATTGAACATGCATTCTCCTCCAATAAAAGTGATGTCAACTGGAAAAGGCATAATCATCTTTTTCAGATTTCATTATCTTGTATTTTGCCATTTTATTAGTTAGTGAGGGGGTTATAGGGACATTGCCGCACACCCCCTATATATAGTTTTCTCTCTCTTTTTTTCCCTAAACATCACCCCCTATATATAGTGTACAGCCCATTTGGGGCAATTCATCAATTACTACAAACATTTTGAGAATGAGATGAGATGAGAGTCCCTTTGTTTCTACAGTTACTGTCGGTGGCGGTGGTGGTGGTGGTGGTGTGTAGATTAATGTTTATGTTTCCACAAAACACATTAAAAACTGCTATGATTTGCATGTTGTTTTGCACAAGTTTATGATTTACATATAAAAAGCTAGTCCAGGCAAAAAAAAAAAAAAAAAAACAGCAAAACAAAAAAAGTTTGCAAATTCGATCATAGTTTAGGCTCAATTTTTTTAGAATTTTTAATATTGGAGAGTAAGAACTGCAATATAGAAGGTCTAACAAGTCACTGAATGAGAGGTCCTGTTAAACATTCAAAATATCTTTCTCAGAGACTCAAACAGCAAAACATGAACTTTTCAACTCTAGTGGTCTTGTCATTTCAAGGCCATCAACATGAACAATTAAGTAGAGTTGGCTGTTTTGGTGTATCATGTCTTGTTCATGGCGTGTCATCCCAGGTTAATATCGAGTACTAGTAAACCCTAACCTGTTTAATTAATCGTGTCAATTAACCTGACACTAACCCAATTTTATTATTAAATGTGCCACGTCCAAGTTAACAAGCACTACCTGTGAATCAAAAACCTATGACTAAAATCTCCAAGCACGCCACCGCTTATCTTATAACTATATATAAAAAAAGAGGCTACTCCTAAGAAGCCTCCACATGTCATTGCACTAATCTCCTATCGGTGTCTCTTGGTCATCTCTCACACAACTCAAATGCACCTTCAAAACTGATTTTATTGTAAATGAATGGGCTTGTCAAGTGGTTGTTATCTTCTCTCCTACTCCTTTCATTCAGTCTCTTTCCCTCCCCCAATATGTAGAAGAATATAAAACTCACCCAACTTCCTCAACATCATCTTGACGTTCACTTCACCATCCATCTCCAACAAATAGCAATTTGGGTATGTTGACGAACTGCCAAGGTGACGCCGGTTTCTAACTGACTCCGTCACCCAAGACAGAAAAAGAGATATTCGATGCATCATTGTATTGGTTTGGCGGAGATCTAACAATAATTGATCCCCGATAGTTAAAGAGCAGCGGCAATATAGCCAGCAACGGAGAAGGAAGAGTGCATAAAGTCTGTTTCAGCAGAGAAAACCCAAACCCCCTATAAAGGAAAATAATACATCAACAATACCCGTTGGAGAGAGATTATGAAGGATGAATGAGAGAAAATCAAATGAGTCGAAGCATTTTAGAAGATCTGAAACAGTCTTTGAAGTTGAAGTTTGAGAGGATTATAACAAAGTTGGGTTCTGCAATGAGGGTTTCACCGGCTAGCAGTCGCTCTTTTGTTTTTTCACTAACTTTTCTTATTATTTTTCTTTCATAAATTACACGACATAAATTAAAAAATATATAGTTATTGAATATGTGGATACCATTTTGTTCCATAATTAATTTACCCCATTTTGTGTATAAAAAAATCTTCTAAGTTGGCGAGGTATGACGCGATAAGACATACAACAACTCTATATGAAACATAATTTACTGACTTTTGTATTGTGCATATTATGCTAACTTGAACACTTTTCTACTACTAAACCATGATTTTTTTAGTACGATGAATATACAGATTGTACTATAATAATACATACACTAAATCACATATCATAACCACCAATCAAGTAAGAGTATATAGCATTATTTTGTACCATTATGCACTAGCTATTTTGTACAATGTAATGGAGGCATATTATACTGATATACAATCTCCTCTCTTAGGTTTACAAAAATAAAATCCTTATAGAACACTGTTTACTTGATGTGCTTAATAATTATTGTAGATTTTACATGGGTTTTTTTTACTTTAATCTATTACTAATTTTTTATTTTAGCACGAAAAATGTACTAGAGTCTAATAAGCTGATCAAGTTGTATTAAAGTCTAAATAAAAAATTAGTGATGTATTAAAGTCAAAAAAAAACATTTTACATTTATCAAAATTTATGTATACTGAACTACGATTTATGCAAAATACTATGTAAACCAATTTATGCAAATCTTACCACTTATACACTGACACACAAGACCAATATGAATAAGAAAAAACATATATTATGAAACGTTGATTCCAACATATTCTTAATTTAACAAAAAAACAAAGATCTGTCTACATTGAACAAGTTCACGGGAATATTTGTAACCGATATTGATTTAAAGTTGGCAATATTATTTTAAAAATAATTTATCAATGATAATAATTGTATGGTTCCTATTATATGTTTTCTCATACACTTGCCGAAGGTACCCCAAGAGCATTTATTTCCTTGATGTGGTGTTGGATGATTTTTGCAAGTTTAATATTATGGATATTGACATTGGTTTCCCAAATCTACTCATGTATGTCCTTTCTTTTATATATGAAAGTTGTTGGGTTAATATTGTGTCTTTTAAATTGATGACATTAAAATAGGTTTAGACTATTAAGAACCTAGTGATGTACCTGAAGTCTAGAAAATTCATTATATTTCATTGCTAACAAAGTTATTATATGATCAAAAATTATAAAAATATACACTTATTCCACACACGACCAACTAAGCAGAATTATTCATCTTCTGCGTGATTATCATCACATAGAAGAACTTACAACATGGGATTCAATGCCATAACCATATCAAGGGAAATAATCAACAACATATCCAGTTTTTGGGAAAGCTTCATATGTGTGAAACCAAAGATCCTTTTAGAGTTAACTACCAAAAAGTACAACATACTTGAATCATATTTTCATGTTGAGCAAAACATAGAATTTTTTTTTCAGCAGAAATAACAATATGCTTATGAAACGACCTAAGTTTTGGGCGTTAGCACCAGAATATTATCCAAGATGAAAACATTGTACAGGAACAAGTATGTAGTCAGTCTTGTAAAAATAAATGAAATAATTGTATGTTGCCCAAAATGGGAAGGAAAATAAAACGCAAGTACGTTGCACTTTTGGCAATTAACCCAACTTCATAAGATACTACCCCCCACCCCCAACCCACCCACCCACCCACCCAAGTGTCCTGTTGTGAAAGCTTGGTAACTGCTTTACCAACAGGTTATAGGCTGGAAGATTAAAGCTAATCATCTAGGACCCAATTAAAAAATACGAACAACAAGATATAAACAAAATGAGCACAATTACCTTTCTCCTTAACGTCAATCTGTAAAGAGTCTAACGTAATTATGCCGTCAGTCAACGGGAGTAGCTCGAGCTTGATCGTAGCCGTGGATCGTGGAGGAACACATCTGCTGTTAACATTGTGTAATGTAATCACTAGTATAATCTTAAAATGACATCAACAAGAAGGATCAAGAAAAAGAGAGCGTTGTATTACCCTAATGGAACTCTACTCTGCAACCATAAATGTGTACACCCCAAATCATTCCGTGGAAGCACATCAGATATGGAAATAACTTGCTCGCTAAAAGAAATAGATCGAGGGCCACCATCCCCACTATGTCTCTCATTCTCTGGCTCAATCGGGACTGGGTTCAGCCTCTGTACTGCAATGCCATGTCTATCATAAGAATCATCGAATGGGCTCAACGGCGAGGATGGTGAAGAATTCAAGGATACTACTGAAGGAGGAGATGTAAATGAGGCGGGAGCGAAAACAGTTAATGTTAGATCTTCGGATGTTAAGTTCGAAGCCTGGAGAGTTAACACCTGGTAATTTGAACCGGATAAGATATACAATTATTTTAAAGTTAAAAAAAGGTAAAATGCAATAATTCCTCAAAAGATAATTCGAACCGACTAATCCCCAATGGTATGTTTAGACCCTCCAATTGTCACAAACCGGGACACACTACGGGAGGTGGCCCCAAGAAGATTGGAACTCTTGGAGATGTTGAGAGGTAAGACCATGACGGTAGGTTACCCCTTGGAGTAGAATAGAACTATTCTATTTGTTTGCAATTTATCCCTTATGTCACTAAGGTTAATAGTGACACGTATGGGGGCAATGGCAAACAGATAGACATAGTTCAAGGAGTTCTTGAGAAAAATTAATAGTTAATGGGGGTATATGCAATTAGTGTGATAGTTCAGGGTGTTTCTTGCAATTTACCCTTAATAAAAACAAGTAGTTGCTCATATTCATATTAGAACCTGAACAGGCAGTTGAGAGACTATTCCACTGGATCCAAGAGATTGTCTTGACATTTCAGATGCAACAGAGATCAAAAGATCCCTCGAGATACATGGACGCCAGCTTGTTGGCTGCTTGAAAAACAACCTTGATTCTACGTTCAACATAGATGACATGATAAATACCATCAGAATACGATTAAACATTCCCAAGGTTTTCTGGAATATAAATACATGAAGCAAAATATTATATATATGTGTGTGTGTGTGTGTGTGTGTGTGTGTACCAGTATAGTTGCACCGGCAAGACACTAGAACTGCATACTGATCAGCAGATGAAGTATTCCGATCGATGTTGGAGGGGAGATGTAAACTTGATGATGCACGTCCAGCCTGCAATTGCGATGAGTAAGAGTTTCTTTCAACTTGAGCCTTAGGACTCCTCCACATTGATGATGCTGGTTTGAGAATAAAAGAGTGTTCTTCACCTCTCCTGCAAAAGAATACATCCAACTTCAAGTAACCCATTCATAACAATCTGCACAGTGCAAACAATTTGAGCCGTTCTTTCATTTTCCAAAGCAACCCCCCTTTCATCTGAGACCATGGAATTCATGCTTTGGAATTGCAATTGGAGCAAAAGTAGTAAACATTTTGAGCTGGCTTAACCCATAGTATTATGAATACGCTAAACCCTTGTAAGCTTAACCCATAGTATTATGAATACGCTAAACCCTTGTAATTTACATATTGGAAAGCATGTTCCAAAATATGGTACCCTGACACACCAATAGGTTAAAATTTGTGATCCAAGAAATATTTTCCTATTTCTTCCCGTAAGTTCGTTTTGATGAGAGAAATGAAATAAAATAAAATAAAATAAAATAAAAAAATCGTCGTTTCTACAAAAAATCCAGTTTTGTATCGTGCGCATCAAAAGTACATTGTACTATAATAGCAAAAATATATATTAAATTTATAACATATATATATATATATATATATATATATATATATATAAATATCATATGCATGAATGTTTCTATGTATATACACAATGACTATAATAAGTTTTTTTTTGCATAGTATTTTTAAATATTAATCAGTTTTATATCTCTATGTAATATTTTTATTCTTTGTTTTATGAATGGATATATCGATTGCACAAAAAAAATTATGTTTAATATTTCTATTATTTGTCTTAATGTTAAGCAATCTTATATTTATGTATGGGACTTGGAAGAAAAGTCAGATCAATTTGGATATAATATGATGCTTATGAATCCTTGTGATTAATTAGTTTATTAGTATTTTATATTTTTAATCAACTTTGATTGGAAGTCTTTTATTTATGTATGAGAATTTAAAGAAATGTTAATAATGTTATAAGTAAACCAACATTAATTGTTAGTAACTTAAATTTCTAAGTATACTTGGGTTGTATAAAAAAAGGCCCGCCTAGGCCTAAGTGCCCATCCACACCCGCCTCACGCCTTAAGCTTTTTAGAACCTTGATTATAAGAAGTCAAATTTTTATCTTTCGAAGCACTCTACTATTTAGAAGTAGCTAAACTTATTTGAATAACATAATCTACACAAGTCTACACCCATCTACCAAATATTAAAATATATTACATAATGTGTTCTCATTCCAAGTATCATAATAATCCTCGTTCTAGGTAACATTTGTTTGGCTCCAATTTCAATTCCGTTCAAGGTTCAAACTTTAGGCCGATACCGCAACAATACGGCCGAGTTGACTAGGTATCGGTACCCACCGATCCGATTCCGAGTTACAAGTTGAGTTTTAAATTATTGATGTGAATTGACCCTATCAATGATTTCTTGGTAGTATCGGCTCATATCGGTGATATCGCGGTCGAATCAGCCCATATCGGCGATATCGCGGTAGAATCGGCCCATAGCGGTGATATATCGACCGAGATGGTATAAGTCACTAAGCATCGATCATTTTATCTCAACTTCTAACTATTGAGCCTCGATTTTACATCCATGTCACGACCGGAGCAATCTCTTTCAATTCGGAGTAGGGAATATAATGTTTCGTGGTCGCAAATCAGGTTTTTTGGTTAAATCTCTCAACTCTTTTCTTGTAGTGTTACTAAAGGGGTTATCTCCCATTTAACCTTGTTTTTGTACTACTTAATTTGTATTAAAATGAATCAATACTTATCTATCCTTAAAGTGTGTGATTATTTACTTCATATATATCCTTAATTAGTAATAGGTATTATTATAGCATTCATGAAGAATTATTTTGATTTAGACAATGTTATGCATACTAAATGATAGTTTTCTACAATTCTAATTTTGTCATATTATTATTCTTATTTTTCTAAACTTTTCTGTACTTTTTTCAAATGTTTTTTACTTCTCTAAATAGTGTATAGTTGTGTATCACCCGAGACCGATACCGATACCGAGTCAAAAATTGAGCGTCCGAATCATAGACCGATACCGCGACTTTGAAACATGATTCCGTGCATTCAAAATGGTCTTACAGTAATGAAAATATCTCCCTCCTATGAACATGCATATGCATTGCATTTATATGATATGTTAGTATATTTCTATATGACAATTAGACATGCCAACGAAAATTCTAAGGAGATACTGAGATGACTATCAAAATAACATTGACACCCAGTATGGGAAACAGATCCCTATTTTGCCTCTTAACTACATTACCAATCTACTTGAGATGATTTAATGTCATAAGAAATTCGAGGGGATACTGACACACATGCAGATAATATTGGAGATTCGTCACAAGCATTTACCCAGAAAGACACAAAGAACCATCTTCTGCACATGACCATGAACTATAACATAAACGACCGATTATTTCACTGTTTCCATTCCAACTGACATCAACAAAGCTTTTCATTTATTAAAAACATCATAGCACAAAATGAGGAGATGAGTAACATGAACAGAACTCAAAACGAAATATTATAGAAAATGCAAGGCTTGCCATGGACTCCATTGTCTTAGCTGATATCGGTGGAGAGAATTGCATAGGACGCAGAATTAATGATGTAGAGATAAGTTCAATTATTTGTTCTCAATAGTGTTAATGATGCATACACAAAAAATTGATGCAGAGATATGTTCAATTATTTGTTCTAAATAGTGTTAATGATGCATACAAAAAATTGGATCCAAAGAAGAGAGAAAAACATGAGCACAAATCTGAATTTTTATTAAGCCAAAGATTTCTATCTTCCCAAATGGGGGAACGATTACATTTATAAGCATTGGGAGAGTCTATTAGAAGATGCTAGCTAAGCATGAGTTGTCATTGGTGTCATCCATGACAACACTAATGGAACCTTGTAGAAACTTATATCCTAACTAACTACAATATGACGTAAACGGTGTCAAAGGCACTCAAAGAAAATACACTCGACCATTGAGACTCTCTTAAAAACTACTACGATCTTGATTGATTTTCCCCAAATGGGGAATACACTATTTATAGGCCTAAGGAAAGGGTCTCGAAAGCGCCATCCATCACTTGCTCACTAGGTAAATGCCAGCATTCATGTGATGTCCGCATTTACTACGATCTTGATTGATTTTCCCCAAATGGGGAATAAACTATTTATAGGCCTAAGGAAAGGGTCTCGAAAGCGCCATCCATCACTTGCTCACTAGGTAAATGCCAGCATTCATGTGATGTCATGAGTAACATCACATCACTAAAGGTCCCCATGAGGACATCACATGGGCTAGAACATTCTTATTACAAATTACCTATTCTACCCGTCACTAATCCTTCTAATTATAACTTTAAACAAAAATAATAGAAAGGAAAATTACAATTACAAAAATAAGATAATGTCAAAAATGCCCCGAAATACAATTCACATCACACTCCCCGCTTAAAACTAAGCTCATCCTCCAGTTTTCAAAATTTGAGGAGACGTGTGCGAATCGTGGAAAGATGCAGCCCCTATTTTTATTTTTATTTTTATTTTTGATACGCAGGTGGGCTGTTCAAGAGATAAGCAGGCTGGTATTCCTATTGGGCCACATTTTCTTTATACCTCCTCCCATCCCAAAAGCTTCAAACAGCAAACCACTTATTGGAGGAAGAAGTGCCCGCCCACACAACAGTATGCTCCAAGACAAATAATAGCCCAGAACAGGCACAACTTAAACATCGTCTTTCCTTCACAGTTAGGGTTTCAAAGGAACCCACCCAAAGTGTGACAGCCATGGAAACCAAGCACAGACTGCCTCTGCCTGGGAACCTCTCCGGCAATCTTCCTCCTGTTAGACCTACCTTCCTCTCTCTCTCTCTATTCGTCTCTTCTGTCTCAATCTGATTTTTTCTTATTCTTTTTTTGATTTGTCTTCTCTTCGTCGATATTCTTCATCACTTCTTTTCTCTCGACCAGCCTCTTCTCTCGACTTTTTTCTTCTCCTTTTTCTTTCTTTGAATCAAACCTAGATCCACCCGGGGTAAACACCATTTCTGGTCTACGAAGCTGAATCCGCCCCTCCGTGGCCATCGCTGGACAGGTCCAATGTCGGCAGGGGATTGCCGGAGCACAAGGAGGGCTGCTGAGGTGTAAACGAAAGCTAGTCTTGTCGATTCAGATCATTTTCTTCTCATTCTCCTCAGTCCAGACCTAGCGGTGGTTTTCAACCCCCTTTTCTGTTGCTTCTTCTTTTGTGGCTTAGGGTAAGAGTTTTGGGTAACAATGATGACAGGGGGTAGTGGCAGAGTGGTGAATGAAGACAGAACCGTAGGAAGAAGAGGGTGGTTTTGGTGGTGGGTCGTAGCTGGTGCTACTAGCAGCCATGAGGGGTTCTAGTTTGCCCAAAATAGAGCCCACTTGTTCCTCCAATCGAGTGACGCATTAATTGATTCCAGCATGAGTGTTTTCCCTCGGCGCCATTGTTGATTTGTTTAGGATTTCCTACACAACAACGGGTGGAGCGACAAGGCTTTGAAACCAATTGACGTAAATGGTGTCAATGGAACTCAAAGAAAACACACTCAATATCTTGATTGATTTACCCCGTATGGGGAGTACACTATTTATAGGCCTAAGGGAAGGATCTAGAAAGGGCCATTACTTGTTCTCTAAGGAAATGCTAGCATTCATGTGATGTCATGTGTGACATCACTAGAGGTCCCCACGATGACATCACATTGGCTAGACATTCTTATTACAAATTACCTATTCTAGCCCTCACTAATCCTTCTAACTATAACTAAAACTGAAAATAATGGAAAGGAAAATTACAACAACAAAAATAAGAATATGTCAAAAATGCCCTGAAATACAATTCACATCATAACATCTAAGCACTAAAATAGTACAAGTGTGACAAAAAACAAAAGACAAAACAAAGGAAAATTACAAATATACCCTTCATTTATTAATTATATAATTCTCCCTTCCTTCGAAAAGGTTCGCCGTAGAACTTTAAAATGATGGATTGGAGCGATCCGGGTCACACGAACAATTCTTGTCAATATTGTGCCCAATCATGCCGTACGAACAAAAGAAATTTCTTCAAAATTTTTAGACCCAATTGCCGTATTTTCCAACTCCTTAAAAGTTGGAAGTTGCCCAATATTTTCAAGCCCAGTAAAATCAATCTTTTCATATTTTGGGTCCATAATCAAAACTAGACACTTCAGTTTTAATAAACAAATGACCCAATTTTTGTTTGAATAAATTCAGTCTAGTATTCTTTTTAGTGAGCCAATTGCTTCAAATTAAAGGCCAATGCCCACTTTTATTTCACATCCCTCAAGAGCCCAATATTTAAAGTCAACTTCCTGGTCCAAATAAGCCTCCAAACATATAAGACCCACCACTTCAGTTTCGCAAACCTCATCAAGGTTCTCACCGGACCTTTGTCGTTGTCGGACTAATCTCCTTCAATACCAGCGTCACAATCGTGTCCACAGCAAAAATAGTGACCATTTTGGTAGTCAAATCAGCCATCGTTAGGGATCGAGACCATTGACATCAAGTGGTGGCCCACCGTTTGAAACAGCATGATGCAAGAGCATAGGGACCTATCTGTCATTTTTGCATTTCTTATTAATTACTCGTTATTTTTACCCTTTTTGTACCTTTAGTATAAATAGCTAGAAGGTCCTCATTTGTATCACTTTTGCCATTTTGAGATTGAGAGACTAGAGAGAAAAATAAGAAATCCTCTTTCATTTTTCAAGTTCTTGTTGTTGTAGTTGTGTAGACAACTTCTTTTTTTTATGCTTTCGCACCCTAAATTACATCAGATTGGTATCAGAGCGTGGTTTGTTCTTGGAATCAACTATGTTTATTGAAGATTGGGATTCGGGTTGGGTACATCCGAGTGTTACACCCCCCCCCCCCCCCCCCACACACACACACACACACGAAACCTATGAAGCACGGGCACATTCGCGTATAGTGCTTACTCCATCGGGGAGCATGAGATGTACCGTCAACATGTAAATAGGTATCGAGCCGAGTATCTTGAGATGGAGATGGCACGTGAACAACGGGTACGTGCACGAGCGAGACATTTGGTCCCATATTTCGAGTACTTGTCCACCGGTGTCCCTCCTACTACATCTGATGTCATTCCCGCGCACACCGATGATACTATCTCTTCGGTTAATGCTTTACGAGGATGTCTCTGCGATTGTTGAGACCCCGACGATATTTGATAGCGACTACGTGTTTTTTCTGTGACTTTATTCCCATATTTGAGGAGGATGGGTGGATCACTCGTACTCGACATAGGGATTTGGAGACATTTGAGATTGTGGACTTCATTCCTATCTTTGGGATAGAAGATGATGGGTACTTTCAGTGATTTTTTTTATTTATTTATTGAAGACAGTTAGGAGACTCGCACTCACTAACGCGAGGTGGGAATATTTGATTTGACAGATTTCTTTCCAATTTTTGGTCATGATGATGAGTTTCGTGATAATGGTTCGATGATTGTTTCCTTCGAGAAATATCTGTTGCGTGGGGTGATCACGATTAGTGTGGAATTTGTGGACCCTTTTTGGCCCTCTCCGCATCGATCTTGTGTTAGCTCTTCATTTGGACGAATTAGAGGTCACATTCCTATTCATCGGCCATGGCGTAAATTTGTGATTTCTCTTCGAAAATATTTTGCGAGTCGTTATGCAGGATGCTTCAAAGGACAACTTTTCTCTCAAGTAGGGGAGAATGATGCAAAAGCATAGGAACTTATTTGTCATTTTTGCATTTCTTATTAATTTCTTGTTATTTTTACCCTTTTTGTACCTTTAGTATAAATAGCTAGAAGGTCCTCATTTGTATCACTTTTGCCATTTTGAGATTGAGAGACTAGAGAGAGAAATAGGAAATCCTCTTCCATTTTCCATGTTGTGTAGATAACTTCTTTTTTTTACGGTTCCGCACCCTAGATTACATCACAGCAACTTCGTCGCAGGCAAAGAAGAACGTCAAAAGGGTTTTTGTCCTCCTCTGGGCCCTCATCTTTGTCTGTTTCAATTTGAGATTCATTATCATTTTCATCGGACTCGATTTCTAATTCTAAATCAACATCAGATTCGTCACTTTATGCCTCAAATGATGACGAGTATAATAGTACGCAGCAGGTTGGGGTTGGATTTCATGGTGTTTTGCACCCTTGGAGAAGCTTGTGATTTTAATCGGAAATCAGTGGGGGCGGGAGGGGTGTCACAGTCCTAGGGTTTGTAACCATTAGGGTTTGCAGTGAAAGGGTTTAAGCAACAATTAGGGGACTGCAATGCTAGAATCTTCAGTGGCCATCGGTATGGGGCAGTGACCATCGCAACTGCTTGCAATGGATCCTCATCGGACGAAAATTGGGTGGCAGCATCTCGTTGGCTTGCAACGAACCACTCGGCATATTCATTGCAGCGGTGACTCCGAACTCGTGAAACGGTGTCTAGCCTACGCAACAATTCTTCATCAGATTCAGTCGAATGCAGTGTTCTAAAAGGCGCGCCTAAGTGCCTCGAAAGTGAACCTAATGCAAAATCGTTGTTTTAAAAAATTTACCCCAGTGTTGCATCGCGCATCAAAAGTACATCATACTACAATAGCAAATAAATATTCATAGAAAGATACATACATATGTATCTACACACACAGACATATACATATATCATATGTACGAATGTTTGTGTATATATAATACAATAATTTTAGTAGCATTTTTTTGCGTAATATTTTTAAATGTTACTCAGTTTTCAAATGCGATAGCATTATTTTTTCCTTGTAATATTTGTATTCTTTGTTTTAGGAATTATATATCAATTACACAACATTTTTGTATGTAATAATATTTCTATAATTTCTCTTTGTGTTAGCAATCTTTTATTTATGTATGGGACATCAAAGAAATGTTAGTAATGTTAAAAGTGTAAAGACTTTAAAGTATTATTGGCAATGTTTATGTGTAAATCAATTTGGATATAATATGATCCTCATGAATCGTTGTGATAATTTAGTTTATTAGCATTTTATTTATATATCGTAATGTACTTTGATTGGAATTGTCGTTTATTTATGTATGAGAATTTAAACAAATGTTATTAATGTTAAAAGTAAACCAATATTAATTGTAAGTAACTTAAATTTTAAAGTATAATTGGTTTGTATAAAAAAACAAAAAAACGTTTATGCGCGCCTAGGCGTCCATCTCACGCCCACCCTATGCCTCGCGCTTTTTAGAACCTCAGCCGTGTGAATTTTTTTTTTATAGACCCACCAATGGTAATGCAAGGGCGGACACCCACATCAAGGAGCTTACCTAGCTCTAATTCCAATTTGATGCAAACATCAAAAATTAAAACCAGAGAAGAGAGAAAAACACAAGCACAAATCTTAACTTTTATTAAAAAAGCAAAGATTTTTGTCTTCCCAAATGAGAAAACGATTACATTTATAGGCATTGGGAGAGATTTCTTGAAGGTGCTAGCTAAGTATGAAATGTCATGAGATGAGGTGTCATTGTCATCCATGACAATAGTAATGGAACCTTCTAGAAGGTTATATCCTAACTATAGTATCTAAGGACTAAAATATTTTAGGACAAGTGTGTCAAAAGACAAAGGAAAGAAAATTACAAATATACCCCTTATTATTTACATCAGTTAACAATCAAGATCAATTTCATGTGTACTTTGTATTGATATGACTGAGATGAAATATAACTCATATAGGTGATCACCGAGCCACCACGTTCAAATTTGATGTATTGGTGAAAACCTTAGATGTTGTCAACTATACAGCATCACGGTATTGATGTATATGATACTTATAATTTTAATATTTTATTATTTTAGGTATTAAAAAAAATAGAACCATAAGAAAACCTGAAATAACACAAACAAAAACCAAACCGAGAACCGAACCGAACCATGGTTGGTTTGGTTTGGTTCCATAACATGATTGGTTTGGGTATGGTTCCAACAATGCGAAACCGAAGTACATAGGTTCTGATTTAGATTTCGATATGGAACCGAACCAAACCTACCCATGTCCACCCCTACTCATGAGGGACAGTAGGGCCTAAGCCTGTAAACGGATAGAATTCGGACCGGATCAGGCAAATCTAAATCCATATCCGTTTATGTTAAACGGATTCGGATCTGATCCGTTTATTAATCGGATCAGATCAGGCAAATCCAAATCCATATCCGTTTATGTTAAACGGATTCGGATCGGATCCGATTATCCGATTATCCGTTTATGTTAAACTTGATTTTCAATATTTTTATTTTCAACTCTTATTTCATATATTTATTTTGCAAATGTTCCAAAAAAACACATAATGAAATAAAGAACTATTATAATAAATATTTAAAATATTATTAAATACAATATATATTGATTAAAAATATATTATATATAATTTATATATATATATATATATATATATTAAAAATATTAATCGGATCGGATTATTAACGGATCGGAGTATATGAATCCAAACCCGCTCCATTTAATAAACGGGTAATCGGGTAATCGGATAATCGGATTTTTGGATTGATCCATATCCGCCTAAACGGATCGGATTCAGATTCGGATTCGAATAAAATCCGATCCATTGACAGGCCTAGTAGGGCCAGCATCAGGGAGACTTTCAGAGGCGTTAATTCGGCTGCGGCCAGCTGAGCCATCTGAGGAGGGAGTGCCCACAGAGAGGTAGGGGCCCGCAGTAGGGTGCACCGCAGGGACAGCAGGCATAGATGCCCCCAGCAGCACCAGCTCCACCCGCCCCACAGCAGCAGGGGCAGTTGCACTACGGGCGTGTGTACAATGTCCAGAATGTTCCGATTCCACCAGCACCTCTAGCGCCGCCAGCAGTCGAGGGTACGTTTCCTATTCATGAACATGAGGGTAGGATTCTTTTTTATACTGGTGCATCGCATTCATTCATTAGGACCAGATTTGCTAGAGTTGTTGGGTTGTTAGAGTCGGTCGATAGTCTCCTTATGTGTGTAGAGTCACCGATGGGGGGTGGGTCACTTATACACTCAATCTGTAGAGGAGTAGATATTGTGATTGGGAGACTAAGTTTAGCAGTAGACTTCTTAGTGTTAGATATAGAGGGATATGATGTTATCCTAGGCATGGATTGGTTAGCAGGATACATGGCGATGGTGGATTGTTTTGAGGACCATAATATTTTTCATTTCGGGACAGGAGATGTTTTTTACAGCGATGCTTCTCCCCGAAGGAGGGTCGCGAACTCATTTATATTACATTGAGGAGGAAACCTCACTGGGGGTGGTAATTCCGATAAACTCAATTCCAATCGTGAGGGACTTTGAGGATGTATTTCAGGACATACCAGGGTTACCACCCAGTCGAGAGATTGAGTTCGTTATTGATTTAGCACCGGTACGAGATCGATTGCCAGAGCACCTTACCGCATGGCTCCTTCAGAGATGCGTGAGTTGAGAGAACAGATTCAGCAGCTTTTGGGCCAGCGTTTCATTGGGCGGAGCACATCGCCGTGGGGTGCTCCTGTGTTGTTTGTAAAGAAGAGGGATGGTTCGCTCCGCTTGTGTGTCGACTATAGGGAGCTGAATAAGGTCACGATACGGAATAAGTATCCGTTGTCGAGAATCGATGACTTGTTTGATCAGTTGAGAAGGGCGGCGTACTTCTCCAAGATTGATTTAAGATCGGGGTATCATCAGTTGCATATTCGGGAGGAAGACGTCCTAAGACTGCTTTTTTATCACGATATAGATCCTAAGAGTTCCGAGTGATGCCATTTGGGATCACCAATGCGCCAGCAGTGTTCATGGATCTCATGAACAGGTTTTCAGAGAGTTTCTCGACCAGTTCGTCATTGTGTTCATAGACGACATCTTGGTCTACTCGCGCAAGGAGGAGGAGAATGCTGAGCATCTGCGTATGGTTCTGCAGACATTACGGGATCACCAATTGTATGCCAAATTCGAGAAGTGTGGGTTTTGGCTACGGGAGGTGCAGTTCCTTGGCCACATTGTTTCGGACAGGGGTATTACTATTGATCCCAGTAAGGTATCGGCGGTGAGGGAGAAGGGACAACCCACGACACCAACCGTAGTGGTAAAATAGAAGCCATCAACTTATTTAATCTTAGAATAATTATAAATTAGTACTCCTCAATCCCAAATTAGAAACCTGTTGTCGTCCTGAATTAAGAATCCCGTTTCAATAAAAAAAAGTATATAAAATATCATGAAATTCCAACATTACCTTGGGCATAGAAGCTCAACATCAAGTGATGATAGTATGATGCGTTAATAAAGCTGGGTGGCTAAAATGGAGGGGGGGGGGGGGGGGGGGGGTTCTTGACATTTGTGAAATTTAAAAATGGACTCTTATTTGGGATGGATGGAGTAACGAGCAACTAAACTATCCGTGCACATATCTCTTCTTTAACAGTCAGCATACAAACATCAATCTTAACAACACTAAGAGCTTTTCTAAAACATACCACTATGTCTCCATTCGAAAGAGAACAACACTTGACAGGGTTTCTTGCCATTCCCCCCGAGGCGCCAGCGTCAAAACTTCCTTTATCAACAGCCCCATTTAGAGGGTGCTTCTTTTTTGCAGTCTTTCTAGTTTCAGAAGATTCTGGAGATGCTACTGGAGCCCTTCTTTTAGACCACAGTGGCTCATCGGACTCCGCAATCCGAACAAAAAAATGGGACTTAGTAATACTCCGCAACAATGTTTCGGTCTGCCTTTTGTGAACTTCCAGTTTAAGAAGAGATTCACCAGCAGAAACATCCTTCTGTTGATCAAGCTTGCCTTTCAACGGGTCATCGCCATGCTGGTCTATATCATGACCATCGGGGCCCACTTCCACTCTACGAGAAATGAGACTCGAGTTGTATCCAATGTTTCCATTTTGTTTCATGGTGAGGTGTCCAATGCCATTCTTATTCATTGCTGCAGCAACTTTGAATGGTGTAAGGATTTCTGTATCCTGCTTAGATGCTGACAAGCATGCTAGAATGTGAACTTGTTCACCTGGGTACGCAAACATAAACTATAAAACCTCACAAGCAGGAAGCCATCAATTCATTTGCAAACTGGAGAGAGAGAGAGAGAGAGAGAGAGAGAGACCTGGAAATAGAAAGCGGCGGTCCAGAGAGCGAAACAAAAGTATATCTGCTGCCTCTATCCAGTTATCAGGGAGTTCCTCTAGAAAAGCACATTGCATAAGATGTATATCATGTGAAAATACAATTTAAGCCCATAAATCAAGGAAATCAAGAACTTTATTGAAACTAATACTGCAATTTTAATTGCAAAAATGAAATAGAAATTGCTATTTACTAAGCGTATTTGCAATCTTGCAGAATCTCGTTCAGGGTGTGTTTGATTGGCACTGCGATTTTTTCCAAACAAATACTTCCTTTTACTTAATTTTCACTTTTGTGGTGCTTGATTCAAACATATCAAAAAAATTTAATGTGGCATGTGCTCCATATTTTCCTTTTTCGTAGAAAATATATCTTACCCACACACTCATAGAATTGGATCTCATCTTCCATGGAAAACTAAAAAAGTAAGAGAACATCTCATCAAAACACTCATCTCCTTTTCCCAACTTCTAATAAAAATAAACAGTTTTTTTTTCTGATGTCAACGCAATAGAATATACACGCGCTAATTACACACACAAGAATAAAACAAGGAAATAAGAAATCTCCATTAATTCTCTCTCAAAACTCTCTCTAATAATAATGAAAGCTAACAACTAGGGGTCCTTTTATAAGCACAAGGGCCCAAAAGACTAAAATACCATAAATAAGTAAATGAACAAAATAAATGACATTACATAAATGACACGCTCCTGCGTCACTCTCCCCCCTATGAAGCATCGCCATATCCTCCTGGACATGGTCAGAGAAGTCACGATCAACATGCTACAAGGTGGCCTCAGTAATCCACGAGTCGTCACTCTCAGGGCGTCCCAACCAACAGATCAGATAACGGACAAGGGGGCTCGTAGGTGTCATGGTCGTCTCAAAGTTGCGAGCGAACTGGCTCCTTAAGATCCATGGGTAGGGGTATCAGGGTAACATGTGAACTCCGAAACGGAGTCAAATCAGCCACATTAAATGTGGGGTGTGTCCTGAAACCCTCAGGCAAGGCGAGCTCATACGCATTATTGCTACAGCGACGAAGAACAGGGAAGGGACCTAATCGGCACATTTGTAACTTGGTAGCCTAGCCCACCCGCCGCTCACGCCGAAGATATAACGTAACAAGTTTCAGTCCGACGATGAGAATTTGTTTGCTCCTTGTAGGAAGCATACATATGTTGTAAACATGTTTGCACGTCGTTATGGATGGAGAGCATTTTGGCAGTAAAAGCAACTGATGTTGGGCTCACTGTCATAGTAGGAGGGGTCTCAACTAGATCAACGAGCAATAAATAAGAAGACCCCAAAACAATCTGGAAAGGTGGTGGGAAAGATGAAAGACGAACGATTGACGGAATTGTTGAAAACAAATTTCGCATGAGCAAAAATCACCTCCCATCTTGGAACGACGCCAAGATTTCACAAAGGGCCTCTGGTACACTGGTCGGAACTAGATACGAGGGCAAATGAAAGGATGAGGGCGCGGTGATGGGTACTCAGCGATGGGGGCGGAGCTGGGGCAGTCGTAGTGTGGCTGGCCATTAGGGTTGTTTTGGGTGTGGGGATGAGATATATGACTGCTTGTTTAACAAACGAAATTGAATTTGACTGTGTGTGATGCGCCTACAACAAATAGAGGCACGAACGCTAGCATGGACTATTGGGTTAATGGGCTCGAGACCCAACAAATGGCAGGTGATCGGAAACAGCCCCTTGGTGACCATCTCGGTGAGATGTTGTTTAGGCAGGCTAGGGCTCCATTTGGGTGTTATATTGTGTTCACTGACTCTTTCATTGTTACAATGGATTGCCTTTACTTCAATGCATAGTAAGGTTAAACAATGTTTTGGCTACTTTCCGAAACACCATTCACAAATATAAATATTACCAGAAGACCGTAGTATCCAAGAAACTAGATACGAGCGGTGAGCTTACTATCATCGAACCCAACACTATTGTTCTTTAAAAAACATATTAAAAAATAAATGACTTGCTTTAAATACTAAACTAAGCGCATTTCCAAATGAAAGATGGTTATTGCAAATTGGTGGACAACTTTTACCGCTAGACATAAACAACTTCTATTTTCCCAAATTATGCAGAAAGGTGTGTACATAGCCATATGAATCTGGAAACCAAAGCACGCATGACAAGTGACCTGCACCTGCAGCCACGCAATACGAGCAGGCAGAAAGTCTCCTCTAGTACATCTTTTTGATACCAATCCAATAAGTAATAATTAGAATATTTGCTACGGCTGCGGCCAATAAGCTAACGGACACTTCGCAAGTTATCTTGCAAAACATGAGAGAATTTGCAAGTGCGGATGCCATAATATAATTTCAAAAGACCGACGGGAGAACATTTTTCGTGAAAAACTTTCAAAATACCAATATTTACAAAATGCAAATACACAAGGAAATGCTCTAAGAACGCATAAAAAACCTATACTCTTGTAAAAGTATGACCTGAGATTATAAGATATGTGATTCAAAGTTTACCGGAGGAAAAAAAAAAGATTTCTCCTATTCATAGATTTTGAAACCTAAGCCATATCCATTTGAACTCAAATGGATAGTTGCTGAAACTGAGTAACTGAAAATTAGAAACACGTCAAAAAATCTAGCCTTTTTTCATAAGAAATGATTTAAAAATAAAAAATAAGAATTATAAAAATAAATAAAATCCTCTTTTCTTAATAAAAGTGTTACCCTAGATTGGACGATAATAATTCAAATTTTACTTCACAAAAACGAAGGAAAGCAAATATGGCAATCGGACATTTCAAGGAGAAGAAAAAAACATTTAACTTTCGAAAAGTAGGAATGCTATTTAACATTCAAAACTTAAATAAATCAATTTATCTTATCATAAAAAACAAAAAAAAAAAAAAAATATATATATATATATAGGTTTTTCATTGTGACACTAGTTGAAGAAGAAAAGCACAATGTGGATAAACTTCCCTTCACAACATATAGTTTTCTCATTTCCGTTACTCTTTATGTTTTCTCCCAGTGGCACAACCTTGGTTATATTTTCTTATTTTGTACTGTTTCCATCACTCCTTAATGTATATAGTTAAGCTCCACTCTTACAATCCCAAATAAAGATATTAAAATAGACCCCATTTAATATAGACACGCACACACACTGGTGCTCTGCTTTCCCCCACTAAACTCAATGTAGATCCGGTTTTAAGTAAATGAAGGCGGTGCTATTTTCAATCAGTCACCTCTCTACTTTGTTTACAATGGCTTTCAAATGCTTACATCATACACAAAAATAAAGTTCAGCATCGGTTTTAACTTGATGAGTATTCACCATTCATAGATGAAAATATGAAATCAAGATAAGCTGAGTCTAAAAGAAGTTTCCTTCTTGATCGCATCTTACATTAAAGGCATTTGTGTCTTTTATCACTATTTAACAGAGACTAAAGACGGTTAAACTTTCTCTATGTTGATTTTAATCAGAACATGAATTAGACCAAAAGTACTATCTGCCAAAGTTCATGCCAAAGCTCATTCCTGTTTACTCATACACCTAATAGAACACGGCAACTTATCTTCTTCAGCAAATAGACAAAGATGCTCTCTGTTGTACAATGTCATAATCTCACTCACATTTACTTCTAGTCCGGTTCTATCTCTAGATGAATGTATATTGGCCAGTAACAATTTCCACTTTGCGGACAGTTTGGTTGATAGTGTAAGAGTGAACATTACATGTATTATCTTCATTTCGAGACTAATTGACATGAGTTTCTTGAGGGCACACATGTTACACCCTGACAAAAAGGTGAACCCAATATGGATGTAAGTATGCATGTACGAAAAGTGACAGTGTGATGTTTCTTGAAAAACTACAATATGTTATGTCGATTCTGTTAGTGCTAGGATCTTAGATCAATTCCCCTATTTTCATTATCATTGGATTCATCCTCAATGAGGGTAAGTCTAAGGATTACTAAAGATTTTTGTTGATTTATCCCTATTGATAATGCATCATTTTGAGGTGTATCGATAAGAAAAAAATGGGGTATATTTGATGTATTGGCGATTGATAAAACGAAATAGACTACTACAAAAGAAGGAAAATGGTGAGGGAGTACTGTATGGGATAGTAATCCATCCTTCATCTTCACTAACATCAATGTGGTTCTCTACAATGGGAGGGTTATTCTTGTCATTTGAGCCCGTAACATCTCCATTGTCCCTCCCAAATCCATCACTCCCCTCATCATTGTCTTCAGCAGAGGTACTCATTTGAAACGGATCTTGAGTTATAAGACCCTCTAAAGTTGCTGCAGCTTTTGATACATAATTTGTCTCTGCCTGAAATTCTTGAATAGACGCCGGAGCTGGAGTTGCAGTCTGACTAGGCCGCAGCATCAGAAAATTCATCGTTCCACCAACGATTAGCTCTGCAAAGTTGAACACAAATCCTTATAATCCCACTCCGATGAGTTCATTCAACAAGTTATCTTCAATTCAATATCAAATATTTAGTCCATATAACGTATCAAAATTGATATTCATTCATTTATTTTAATTACATTACGGGTGTGTTTGGGAACCCCAATTCCATGTCATGGATTGGCAATTGCAATATTTTGAGTTCAATTTTTTTTTTAATTTGAACTAAGGGTGTGTTTGGTAACCCCAATTCGATGCCTTGGAATTGAAATTCGAATATTTTTAGTTCACAGTTTTCAAAACTTGAACTGAGAATTTTCCAATTCCAATTCCGAGGCATAGTGTTGGAGTTAGCAAACACACCCTACAAATTTTCCAATTCAAATACATGGAATTGGGGTTACCAAACAAACCCTAAGAAAAATCAGTTCAAACTAATCCTTTACCTACAATTATTCAAGGAGAATCAAAACATATACTGCAGTCACAGAATTGCTTTCAAATGAAATTGAACTACACTTGCAATTAATAAACATAATCAACACTTTTACAAAATTAAACATTAAACAACATTGGTTTCAACTATGATACGGTTTAAGAACTACATTGATTGGTTTTATTATTATATTATGCATTCATAAACAACAAAATCAAATGCTAAATAAAAGTAACAATTACATCAAAATGATACAAGCGGGTATGATCCCAGATACACTTGTAAAAAATTGGGATGAGTTGAAGAGAATATTACAAAGTGGCATGAAATTAGATCTGTGTACCCACAATTTTAATCAGATTTCAAAATCACTAGCACCGAATACATACATACAACGGAGCATACATTCAACGGAGCCATTAAGGGACGAGTGGGGGCTGTAGACCCCACAGTTTTTTTTTTTTTTAAATAGATTTTTATACTTACATAGTTTTTTTGGCTGGAGATCTTATTTGTTGTGTGGATTTGGTTGGAGTTTATTTTGGATTTGGCCGAAGGTTTTCATGTTTTCTAATGGTGGTAAGGTTTGATTTTGGCCTTGTTATGAGTGATATGGTTTATCTTGCATTGTTGCTTGTGTTAGGATTTCTCCCTTTCTGTGTCAAAGGTTGAAGACGGTGGTTTTTTAGGATTGATTTATGAGTAGCACTAGGGGACCAGAAAAAAAAAACCACTTCGTAAATTCAGTGCATAAGACAAAAATGAGTACAAGTTTTTAATGCACATTTTGATGTCCTAGCGGGACTCGCAACAATAAGGTATAAGCTTTTAATGCACTGAATTTACGAAATGGGTTTTTTTCTGGATCTCCCTAGATTTATTCTTGATTTATTTCTTGTTCATTTTGCCCTTTATGTTTAGTGGCCGGCAACTATGGATGAGTTATGTGTTTTGATTGGTTTTGGGCTAATAATTTTTTTTTTTTTTTTTTGCGTTTTGCATTTTTCTTTTGTCATAAAATAATATGTTTGAATTTATTTTGCTCTTTCAACTCTTAGATCTCGAGAGTTTTTTTTTATTCATAAAAAATATGTTTGAACTCATTGTTTATTTTTCATTATTGTTTGAACATTTTTTTTGTCCCAATAATTTAGTAACAAATTTTGTAAAAAAGTAGTCAGTTTCATAACAAAAAATATATTGTTTGTTTATTAAATCTGATTCGTATTTATTGTTTTCGATTATTTTTGCAGAATTTCAAATGTCTTCAGACTTCGACCCCTGCTTCTACAGTAGAAAATTTTGGATCGAAATGTTGGCTTAAATATTTATTTCTCTTTCCATTAGATTAAATACATTACGTTATTTTTATCAAATACTCAAAAAAATTACAGCTGAATTAGCCCCCACTAAAAAGAATTCATGGCTACGCCCCTGCATACATATATATATATATATATATATATATATATATATATATATATATATATATATATATATATATATATAGAGAGAGAGAGAGAGAGAGAGAGAGAGAGAGAGAATTGGACCTCCGGAGTGATACTAGCAGACCAGCGGGGACAAAAACCGAGACTTGAGTCCTTAGATCTAACATAGTACGTTTGTTGAAAAGGCTCACTTGTATGTAATGGACATTTGCACCATTACATGACTTTCGAATTTATCATAACTTTTTACTTTGGACCAACTTACGTTGTGTTATTGAGATCGCAATTTTAAGTCTTCGATTGTGTTTCTTTTTTTATCTGAATTTAAAGTTTGAATTTAAAATTTAAAGTTTAAATTTAATATTTGAAATTTGAAAAATATGTTTGTTTTTATGTTTAAATGGACCTCTGAATGAATGTATTTAGACTGATTCAGACTTTAGAAGTTCATTTGAGACAAAAATAATCATTAGCCTCTTAATTATTTAAAAAAAACAAATAATTTTTGATACATCTTAAGTCTGAATGATTCAAATTCAAACTTAAGAGGTAAAAACAAACAACATCTTAATCAAAAATCTTAAATATTGAATCTGAAAAATATGTTTATTTTTATTTTCTGAATGGACTTTTAAATGAATGTATTCAGACGGATTCGGACTTTAGATGTACATTTACCTCTTAATCATTCAGAGGCAAAAACAATCGTCAAACTCTTAATCATTTAAAAAAATATTATTTAGTACCTCTGAAGTCTAAATGATTCAGATTCAGACTTAAGAGGTAAAAATAAACACCACCTTACTTTTAAATGTTGTGACTTATTTTCTCAATTACGTTTATTACTTGGCATGTGAGACTATTATATTTGTTGTGATTTCTTTTGGGATTTATATATATATATATATATATATATATATATATATATATATATATATATATATATATATATATATATATAATCTCGTAAATTAAGGGAACCTAAAGATGTATTTTTGTGTGTGCAAGTGATCATAATGGATGATTCCAAGCAATAGGGCACCAAGCAAGAAGTAAAACAATAGGTAACTGCCTACGTTCATGGGGTGTTTCTCTCGGTATATTAATTATTTATCCACTTGTCAATAAAGAACTACATTCCCCTTTGCCCCGGGTTAAGGGTTTCATTTATAATGATAAGAGTGGTTAAGTTATGTTCAAACTCTCCCAGCTGTAATGATAAGAGTTATTGGGCTTCTGCCATGTTTTCTTCAGTACCAAGTCTCATTCTTTTAGTGGACTCACTTTTACACGCTTGTTGTAGAATGTTGATGTTCTTTGTTGGTAGGCAGCTTGCCTAACTTCACCGTCTTATCTTCTTTCTTCGATAAGATCCAAATTAAGCCTTTGCTTGTCACTGTTTTGTTCAGGGTCGTAGGTTTGAATTCTATGAGAAGGCAGACCTATCTCCATCGGTACAACTGCCTCTGAGCCGTAAGTAAGCATAAATGGGGTCTCCCAAGTAGAAGTCCTCTCAGTCATTTTTTAGGCCCACAGGACATCATACATTTTTTTCGATCCATCTCCCCTTTGCATCTTCTAGCTTCTTCTTAATTTCATCAAGAATCGTTCGATTTGTCACTTCCGTCTGCCCATTAGCCTGGGGTCGGCCAGGAGTGGAGAAGAATTGCTTGATGTCGACCCTTTCGCAATACTTTTTTAGGGATATGTTCTTGAATTGTGTTCCATTATCGAAAATCAGATTATTGGGTAGTCCATACCTGCAGATGATATTTTTCCAGATGAATTGGAAGGTCTTCTATTTTGTAATTGAAATCATCGCTTGGCCTCCACCCACTTCAAAAAGTAATCTATCACCACGATCAGATACCGATAATTATTCACTGCTCTGGGCAAGGTCCTACCAAATCAATTACCCATACTGCAAATGGCCAAGGAGAATTGATGGCTGTCAGAGGTTGATGAGGCTGGTGAGGAATGGTAGCAAACCTTTGGAATTTATCACACTTTTTGACATACGCTGCAGCATATTTGGCCAAGGTCGGCCACCAATACCTTTGGGTAATAATCTTCTTGGCCAGAGATCTTCCCCCAATATAGCTAGAGCAAGAGCCTTTATGCACGTCCTTAAGGATATACGCTACCTCGGATGGATGGACACATCTGAGTAGAGGAAGCAAAAACCCTTTCTTGTACAAAGTGTCTCTTATAATGGAGAACTTATCAGCTTTATATTTCAATTTCCTTCTCTCGGTCTTTGACTCTGGAAACTCCCCATCCTTGATGTATCTTATGAGAGGATACATCCATGAAGCTCCCATGTCGAAATTTAGACAAGACTCAGAAGCGTTGTCCTCCTCCTCAATGGTCGGCCGATGCAAGATTTTTACCGGCACTATCCTTCTAACATTTGTTCTTGTTGCTGAGGCCAGTCTTGCAAGTGAATCAGCTCGGCCATTATCCAATTGAGGTATCCTCTTTATCTTCTCCTCTTCGAAACTCTTCAATACTAACCTTACTCTCTCCAAATATTTGGCCATTTTATTGTCTTTTGCCTCATACAACCCCAAGATTTGATTTACCACCAATTTTGAATCACTGTGAACCAGGAGCTGGCCGACATTCAGAGCTCGAGCCAAAAAGAGGCCTGCTATGAGAGTTTCATATTCGGACTCATTATTGGAGGCCTTAAAATTGAACCTCAAGGCATATTTAATATCTGTGCCGTCTAGTGCCTACACTATTAGGCCTGCTCCACTCCCATTCTCGTAAGAGGACTTATCGTCGAAGAGGCTCCACACTATACCATCCTAAGAGAAGTTACCCTATGTTAGGGCTCCATATTTGAAGAGATATCGCTCCTATTCATTTTCAGGTACTTTCCCCCTTACTGTACTTGTCTCGGCCTCGTTTGGGGGAGGGCAGACACTTCTTCCTTGCTCACAATCTGTAGTCTAAAAACTTTAATCATCGACCTCGTCCCTGGTGAACTCAACCATAAAGTCTGCTAGCACTTGCCCTTTGATGGCTACCATGGGTGATCCGGCGGAAAAAGTGTGTTCGTGTGAGGACACAATCGTCATGTGTTTCGCCGCCGCGATACAAAGAAAAACCTAAGCTACTACTACACTTGGCAAGCAAGCACAACGGTAAGTCGGGTATCGTAAGAAATCCACAGGGAGTAATTGAATTTTAGACTTTAATTATTTTAATTACTTCAGGAATAAAAGTGTAAAAGGTGAAAGGTTGGAAATGGTGACAAAAGAAAAGAATAAGTTAACGCTAAATTAAAGGAAAGAGAGGATCGGGATCGCATCCTACCAAACGGAACGAAACAACTACTAATTAGGATTTCGGTTCGAAAACATTTAATCGATCATTTTCAATTAAGCATAAACATCACGCAATAAGGAATTTAAGCCAAAGTTGCGAAATTAAACATTTAATGGAAAATGGTCGCACGCGGATTAAATTCGGATTGTCGCTATAAACACTAAATTTGCGTGACAGATAAAGTTAAACGCATAACAATCCAACTTTAATACAAGCGGTTTCAATTAAACGCGATTTTGCACGAAACCTAATTTTCGGAGCTCGGGGCCCGAAAATGGCGGAAATGAAATCCCGACCCTATTTATCTAAGGGTACATAGTGAACTAAACTAAATTATGTTAATTAAACTAGGAAAGCAAGAATTAAAGCATGTAAACTAGGTAGCAAGCATGGAAACTAAATTACAAGGCAAGAAAAGATGAAGAATAAACTATATTAATGGAGAGGAAGTGAATAGCTCAATCTTACAAAACCACATGGGTTGTCAATCCAAGAAGAAGAGAAAATGAACTCTCCAAAACCAAACCCTAACTAAAACTATCTAAATCAGAATATGAGAGTATGTGGATATCCTTATTACAACAAAAACCAACTTATATAGTAAGTTGGAATAAAAGAAAAGAATAAAGAAAAGAAAGAAAATATCTGCAGGGGGAAAACAGGGGATCGATCGATCGACCCCTGTGGTCAATCGTTCGACATTGTAATTCGTGGAAAAAATAATAAGGCTCGATCGATCGATCAAGCAGGGGAAGCCTGCAATTTCCCCTGTATTGGCATACAATCCAACGTCGCTCAAATCGCCGTAACTTTGTCGTTATGAATCGGAATCGAGCACCGTTCATGGCCACGTGAAGCTAGCGAGGAGAGCTACAACTTCCGTGTAGATGTTGGGCCAGGTGCCCAAACTATGAAATGACCGGATTGCCCTTGCACATGCGGTAGTGTACGGAAATCGAGCGAAATGCGTCCGAACTTCATACTAAGCATCCAAACACCTACAAAAGCTCAATTAACCCCTGCAAAACATGTTAACATAGAAATCCGAGGTTGTATGGTTAACGAGAATAAATATAGGGATTAAGATACCCGAGGGGGCTAATAACGCGTATGTTAGCGGGTGAAATACGTAATATTTGCGTCGTATCAATGGGCTGATAGATGATATCAAATTCTCCCAATTCTATTGCCCAAGCCATCAGTCTCCCAGACTTTTCAAGTTTGTGGATGACCTGTCGGAGTGGAGAATCAATTAGGACGACCATTGTGTGGGCCTAGAATTATGGCTTTATCTTTCTCGAAGCGTGAATCAAAGCATATGTCAATTCTCCCAATTCTATTGCCCAAGGCATAGATATCTGGTTGTAGCCTGAGTAGGCATCCATAAAGCTCATCAGCTCATGGCCTGCTATGGCATCAACCATCTGGTCGATTCTAGGTAAAGGAAAGCTATCCTTGGGGCAAGCCTTGTTTATATCGGTAAATTCCACACACATTCTCCACTTCCCATTAGCTTTGGGAACTATGACAGCGTTATATAGCCATTCTGGATATATCACCTCTCTTATAAAGTCAGCCTTTTCTAGCTTCTTTACTTCTTCTTGGATGATCTCGTATTTCTCTCGAGACTAGATTATTCTCTTATGTTGTATCAACTTAGCATCGTTGGCCACATTCAGTTTATAACAAAAGAGTTCAAGTTCTATGCCTAACATATCCTTATGACTCCATGCGAAGATACTCTGCCTCTCCTTTAAGAGTTTTATCAGCTCCTCCTTTATGTCTTCTCTTAGGGCCTTACCAACCTGGACCATTTTTTTCGGCTCATCCTCATTGAGGATGATGGATTCCACCTCTTTTGCGACCTCCCCTTACTTCAATTTGGTCTCATCCCTGGGATCTAGGGTATCAATACTGTAGGTTATGGTTGCTTTCTTGTGAGTTTCCCTCTCCTCGGTTGAGTTGAAGTAGCATTCACATGCCAACACTTGATCACCTTGGACTTCCCCTACCCCATAAGGGGTCAAAAATTTTAACGTTTGGTGTACAGTTGATGGAACGACCTCAAATTCCTTGAGGGTAACTCTTCCCATGATAATGTTATAAGCCGAGTATACACTTTCATTCATCAAAAAGAAATTGACCTTCTTTGTTAGCCTCTTCGGCCACACATCTCCCATTCTGACGTCCATTTCATACATTCCTAATGGATGCACCTTCTCACCGCTAAACCCTATCAGGGGATGATCCTCTTCATACTGAGTTTTAAACCCTTAAAAAGGCCAGAACATAACGTCGGCCGAACTTCCCCCATCGACCAATAACCTCGGCACATCGTACCCATACACTCTTGTTGTTATGACCAAAGGGTCATCCTGAGGTGCTGGGATTACCTTGAAGTCAAGTCTTAAAAAACCCACAATTGAGGTATCCATATCTACCTTTTTTCTCTTCTTTGGCTTTACCTATGCTGTGATCGAATTGACTGCTTCAACTTTAGGAAGGGCTCTGACCTGTTGTGACCCCCCGCCCAATTAAGTATCGGGTGATAAGTCATTTATAAAATTTAAAACAGAATGTTCGGTTGGTTCATTCTTAGCATCAGTGTCGAAAACATAATAACCTTATTAACCACCTAATAATTAATTAAGCTAGTGTAAAAAATATTTTCTTTTTTTCGATTTCAAAACCACTCATTTATTAAATCCAAGAATATAAATATAACCATCCAACACAACAAATGAATATCAATACTAAGTCTGAATCACGAAATGAAATAAATAAGACTGGATAAAACATTTTAGTTCAAAACTCTAAACCAAGAACCATAGTAACAATAAATCCAAATGAAAGGAAAGGTAAGTAAACTGAATACAATCTCAAATAAATGTCTAAGGAATGGGTGACACATGCCTTAAATGGATAGTCTATCTAGAACTGAGTGAAACAATAAAGGCGTCTAATGCAAAGACCTATAGCTTCCACAACAGCTGCAGCACGCCAGGCAATCCAAATCTCTAAGTCCGGTGTCCCTGTGGCTGAGCACCTAATACATATATATAGCAAGAGAGAAAAGAGATGCAAGAAACGGGTCAGAGCCCGATGTGCAAAAAATATTTGTTTTAGCAAGTATTTAAAATTTGCAATAAAGCAAGTATCAAATGCATGTTAGTTCGAACTCTCACATGAGATTTTCACCTCTCGTCTATTGTGCACGCCTAACATACATCTATTCTCACCTAGCCATCCGTAACACTTCTAACTAGATAAAGACTTATACTTCTTATTATACCTCGTGGTAGCAACCCGTGATTCCCAATTTTCCACATTATTAATATCATCATTTATTAATTCGGTTAAGTGTTATCACGCTAAGTTAAGTATTCACATCTTACGTCACTTAAGATTGTACTATCCCAATAACCTACAATTATCTCATAGTAGGAATAATACAAGTATATATATATATAATCACCACTATAATATACATATACTATTACATCAACCCAAGGCTAAACCTGTAGTGCATTGCATACTCTGCTATCATGTCCCGGTACATCTCGTACTCCAATAAGGACCATCGGTTTAGAAGTCTCCCACGAACCATATACACAAAACACACATAGTGGCGACGAACATAGTTCACATACCTATGGGTCACGCACATACCTACGCTCCCATAGTCAGCTGACTTATCAACTCACCAATAAGTTTTCACAGTACTATGTTCTGAGATATAAGTCAAATATCCCTCGAAGGTCACCCAGGATAAGACCGTCTCTACACAACCCCCCGTGATAGCAAGCAACTAGGTATGTCATACACATAATATTAAGTAAGTAATAGGTATCCACACATCTTATTAATATTTATGGTTATTCTCCCAACCTTCTTGTATATTTACCATAGGTATTTCATTCTCATTATTACGTATTTTATAGTATTACTAAATTACCACAACTCTTTAGTAATTTTCAAAGTAACTCTTCTTTCCGGATTAATTAAAGTATAAAACTCACATACTTTCTCGTAGACCTGCCTCATTTCAAATCTGGTAACTAGTAATTTCTCTCACTTGTAAAGACTGGAAAATTCCAAAACTGCCCCTAAGAAATTTCTCAAAAATTCACCCTGTCACTCAAACCAGATGGTAAGTCGTTTGAACGACTGCCACGTGTCGCTCGAGCGACTTCGCGAGAGATGCCATCTCGCTCAAATGACTTCGCGCGAGACCCCACTGTTTCGTCTTCTACCTAGAATTTTAGCGTTTTTCACCATTTTAACCCTAAAACCTATAAATTAATATCCCAAACTCCAACCAATCAATCCCAAATCGAATCCTAACAATTATACATGGATTCTAACATCCTAGAATCATTAAATCAATACGAAACATCAAAGAAATATGAAATCCCCAAATTAATTATTAAAACCCTAGTTCTTCAAATTCTTTTTCAAGAACACATGATTTCCAGATTTATTCTACACATAAATCCATCAAAACTTAATTTCTATCTTACATATGTGAAGGGTTCAATCTAATTAATCTCAGATTCGAATTATACATCCTAAATCTCCAATTTTTCATCACTTTTTATGAAAAATACATATTTAGAACAACCCTATACTAACATGAATATGGTTTTTGCTAAGGAAAATCAGTAATAAACACTTGCCTCGAATTAGTCGTCTGATTTCTTGATGTTGTTGGTATGGGCGTGTTCCCCTTGTCTCGATCTACACGATGGTGGTGGTGGTTGTGCAAGGTGGTGTTAATTGAGCCTTCCCTCTTAGAAATTGGTTCTCCCTCATATCTTCTATGGCCGTTCTTTACTTTTTGTATCTCTCAACCCCAATAGACTTCTTTTGGCTGATAAAATAACTCCTAATTTTCGTCCATCAATTAAACCCAAAAATAAAATTTACCATAAATCCCTCTCGGGGTGCCGGTTATGACTAAAATTGCCCCAAACATCCAGGTATACTATTCTGACTATCTCGACCCTTATGGACTCAATGGCGCACTCGAAATGACCATACGAGTTACCAAAATTAATAAATCTTTTTATTCCATTAAATTAGTCCCGACACGATTCACACTCGCGTCTGACATAATTTACTAAACTGTCGTATTTCTTATTCTTGACAATTTATCGAAGTGTATAGTTCCATATTACATATCACACAGTAATATTCAATCAATAAGTATTAACCCTTGGCATGTTAGTTAATATTTATTTTAAATCCGGATTAATCAACAATTAAATTCTCACATTTTAATTCAATTAATCTCACAATAATAATTAATCTCATAATTATTTAAATCATGAAAATATGGCTTATTACACCTCTGTAAGGTGTGACTTTCTGTCGAGCACCTCTGCACCACCTCCTGCCAGGCCTCCACAGATCATATTCACATCGAATGAGATCATGTTGAGTCGACCTTTTGAATCATTATCCTTGGGTGGCAGGTCCAGGTTGTCATCATCATCATCTAAGGCGTCATCCTTCCTTCCTGGGACATCTTCCCTGTACTTATCGGCCCTCGTATTTCTGGGGCCATCTTGGCCACCCTTTGAAGCGCTTTTATCTACATACTCAGTTTTCTAACTTTTAACATCTTCTCTATCTCATCTTTCAAAGAAAAATATTTATCGATCTGGTTCCCGTGGTCCTAGTGAAATTCACACCACAAATTTTTGTTCTTCTTGTGAGGAGGAGCCTTCAGCTTCTCGAGCCACCTCAGGGACCGATCGTTCTTAATTTTGTTCAAAATATGCTCACTGTCAGGGGAGTGTACTCTGCAAACTTGCCTTCCACTGACCTCTTCTTCTCGTATTTATTCTTCTTTTGGAATTTTCTCCCACTACTACCCCCTTTCTCATCCTCATATTTTACCGGCATTGCTTCTTCGGCGTTCATGACCTTTCCATCCATCGCAAGTAGCTCGGCCATAGATTTTGGAGGGTCCTCGGCAAGCTTCCAAAGTAATTTTACCTTCTGAAGACCTCCTATGAGTGATGTCATGGCGATACTCTCTTCATAATCTTCCAATCCTATCTTCTCCTTATTAAACCTTTAAATATAGTCTTGGAAACTCTCATTCTTTCCATGCTTGATGTACAGTAGGTGAGTAGTCTTCTTTTGATGTCTTACCCCAAATCAGAAATTTTGGATGAATCTTTCAGCAAGTTGTTTGAAGCTTTTAATGGAGTTCTTCGGGAATAAAGTGTACCAAACATGGGCGACCCCTATCAAAGTGCTTTAAAAAGCACGACATCTCATCTCATAGAGATATAGTAGATATTTACTGTTAACTGGTACAGCTCGATATGATGAACAAGATTGGTACTCCCATCATACTTTAGAGTCACTACAGGTGGTTTGAATTTGGTAGGGGTCGGAAAGTTAACTATATTGACCACAAATGGAGAGCCCTCTAAGTACCCCCTCTATAAGGGATCTCGACTCTTGAAGATATCTCTAATCTTATTTTCCAGCCTTTGGATTGAGTCATTCCAAAGCCTCTTGGACGCATTCACAGCATCGACCAGGCCGATATTATCCACTGCTACCTCAATTGGCTGAACTGAAGGTTCCCCTGCTGCTGACCTGTGTCAGCTATTCACTTCCATCTAGCCTCCGTCTCGTCCATGTGGGGGTCGGTGGTCTGCCCCCTCTCTCTTAGATCCATCATTGCTTCTAGACCTGGACAGTCTCTCCCTCAGATCACCAATTGGGCCGAGCCTCTCAAAGACCGACCCTCTACTCAGTCAATCAAAAGTTATACCCCTTAGGCGGACATTAGCACTCTGCCTCCTACACTGACCTCGCTTGCTTGAATGGGGTGCATAGTATTTCTTAGTATTTTGTATGGCTCCCAATAATTTGCTTGATCGTCTTTATCATCATAATCGTCATAATGGTCCTCCGGGCAGGGCTGGCCTTGCCTCACCAAGCATAAATTCCTAGGGTCAGCAATGTCTCTCCTCCATTGAGGAGGAGGTAGATCCTTGTAAGGTGCCTGAGGTGCTCCCCTGGCCTCATGGTGATGCTCCACAGCCATCGGAGTAATCATTTTTGACAGTGCTCCCGCTGGCTGGACTACCATGTTCTGGTTAAAAGCAGTCAACTTCTCTTATATTACTTGTTGGCTCGCTGCCAAGGATTTTAATGCTGTCGCCACCTCAGCCATTTCTGACTGAGAAGGAGCGTGACTGGAGCTAGGACCACCAACTGGTGGTGGAGGTGGTAGAAATTCAGATGCCATGCTTAAACCTGACAGATGAGTTGTGGTTGAAGGGTAAAAGCCTTGCAGCTCAACATGATCTCTTTCAATGGTGAAACAACTCCACAAAAGGGGAGGACTGGTTCACCACTAGAGACTCCGGCAAGGGCAAGCTCAAATAGGGAAGAGATGATGCTACTCGTTCCCACAGATAGAGACAAACTGATGATACCAGAAATGGTATCACCAAATCACAGATGAATGATGCTCAAACAGGAATATAATAATGACAACAATCACATAATAAATTAGGAAAGAAAGAGATGAGGTGAAGAGGATGAACATTTGAATATAAGTGGTTCGACCTAAGCCTACATTCGCTATGCGTGTGAGTGAATTCCATTAGTAAACGAGGCACTAATAACATGGTTATAATACAAATTTTCTCTCCCTATCTCTATCCCTCTCTCTCTTTTGTATACAATTGAGCAGAGTTTTAGCTAGGGTTTTAATATTTCGATCCTTTACAATGAAGAAGGTGAAAGGTATATATAGTGACTAGGGGGTATAGTGTACCCCCCAAACATGTTGTATGCATGAATGTATTACTCTTAGCTAATCCAGTGTGGACATCTGGCTGTGCCACTTGTATATCATGATCACCAAATATCCCCTCACGTAGAGGAATGATCTAGTAGTAACAGTTTTGCCCACGTGTTGTATGTATGCTACACGCACTGATCCACGCATCTCCCAAACTATGTGTTGTGATGATGTCACCCTCGGCCAATATGCCCGAGCCAAGGTCGAGGCCAGTGATTGAGGAGCCACCTATATCATTGGTGTTTTAAAGATAAGTACAAGGTCGCCTGTAGTCTTACATTAACATGAGGACGAGGCTTCAGACTGAGCCGAGGACATACACACTAATTTTTGGGTAGCTCGAGCTCTCCTTGTAATTTAGGTCAAGGTCGAGGGTGATCTGAGGTACGTCCCACAGATGAGGTAAGGCCTAGCTTAATTATCTTATCATCGCTGACCGAGTATACTGTCGGCTAGGATGAGGGTATATTTTATCATATCATACGAGTTTTGTAATGTTGGTCTTGATAAGTAATTCTACTTTAATTGTTCTTCTCAAATCAAAGTCCACTACTGAGCCTAAGGGCATGGCTATTATGCCCCCGATGGAACTGTTGAATGTGTACTTCCTTAAATTTTGACATCAAATGATGAGCTACCTACAGGTATGCCACTATTCGTTCATCCCTATCATTAAAATATTCGGTACTTAGTTAGATACCACCTTTGAATCAAAATATATACTAAGGTTGCTTGCCCCTAACGAGTGAGCTTTGCGTAGTCCGGTGATGAGGGCTTCGTATTCACCTTCATTGTTGGATGCCTAAAAGCCAAGTCTGATCCCTTGCTCGATCATGTCATTCTCAATAGTGTGAAGAGAATAATCCCTACTCCTGACCGTAGAGTTGGTGTCCCCATCCGCACACAGTGTCCATTTTCTGGACTGGTCGATCTTTCGGCTCCTCAACTGATCGAAAATTTATTGGTCATTGGGCCCATTTTCTCCTACAAATTGTGCGATGAAGTCAGTTAACATTTGACCTTTAATTATTGTTCTTGGTTGATAATGTATATCAAATCTCCTACGTTTGATCGACTATTTTAACATCTGTTTAGAGAGTTAGCCTTCCAAAAAACAAATTTGAGGGGAACGAATGTGATAACTATGATTGAGTGAGCTTCAAAGTAGTGTTTTAACTTGTGCGCATGATGGCTAAAGAAAAAGCTAATTTTTCTAATGGGAGGTAGCATTGCTCGACATCTAGGAGTGTTTTGCTGACATAGTAAATAGGGTATTATCATCCATCTCTCGCAACTATGGTACTGCATGGCTTGAAACTTCTAGGTAAGGTAAAAAGGATCTCATAAATCTAGTATATTCAACAGAGGAAGTTTGTGCAAATCAAACTTAATTTTTTTAAGGACCTTTGAGCATTCCTCGTTCCAGGTGAGGCCTTTTTCCTTTTTCATTAGATGAAAGAATGACTAGTATCATTTGGAAGACTTTGATATGAAATTGTTAAGGGGTGTTAATATCCTTAATAAAAGGATCTGATGTTACCCTGAGTATGCATCCAAGAAAATCATCCGCTCATGGTTGGCTATGGCTTCAACAAGCTTATCGAGCTTAGGTAGGGGAACACTGTCTTTGGTGTAGTCCTTATTTATATTGGTGAAGTCTATGCACAGTCTCTATTTATCGTTACTCTTCTTTACCACCACTGGGTTTGAGAGCCATTTTGGGAATTGAACTTCTGTGATGGACCTTGCCTCCAGAAATTTCCCTACATCTATTTTTACCAGATTTATTATCTTCGAGATAAATCTGTGGGACTTTTATGCGACCGAAGGATATGTGGGATAAATGTGAAGTTTTTAGCATGCAACTTCAGGATCGATCCAAGGCATATAATACGGTTCCCATGCAAACACATCTCGATTATGTTTCAATTGATAAATTAACTCCTCCCTTTCCTTATCAAATAGTGTGGATAAGATGAGGGATTTCCTTTTCGATCTTTCCTCATCAAAAGATACCTCTTCAAATTTTTCCATGACCCTATCTGCGGGGTTGACTCACGTATCTTCCACCCCTAGTCTTTCGTACTTTAGTTGTTATTTAGATGGTGTAGCTCCATCTTGAGGCGTTCTATGAATGACTTCCTTTTCTTTCTCCTTATCTTATTTAGCTCTGATGGTAGTAACGAAACATTTTCAAGTAATGGTCTAGTTGCCTCTAATTTCCATTATTCCTCACTATCTAATGCACTTGAGTTTTGGTCGATAAGTGGAGGGAACTTCCTGCATGGTGTGCAACCACCTTCTTCCAAGGATGGCGTGATAAGGCGAGTCGATGTATAACATAAAGAAATTAATTAATTTTGATATATTACTGACCCTAACGAGTAGGACCAACTTTCCCAATGGCATGCTCATTTTTCTAGCTAAATCGACTAAGGGAACGGTTGTTTCCTTCAAGTCTTCTAACTTTAGTTTGATCTTGTAAAAAATATCAAAGCATATGAATTAGGAGGAACTCCCTTGATCGATAATTAGCTTATTCTAGTCCCAGTCTATAATTCTCAGGGTATTTACTAGCGCATCATAGTCTGGGGTCCTCACTCCGATCAAATTATCTTTTGTGAAGACTATGTTTTTGTTATAGTCCACATCTTCTAATCACTTGCGCTTGATAGTTGGGCTTTTGGTAGGATCAATTTAAAAGGCCTCCATTATTGTAGTGACCTTCTTGAGCTCCATCTGAATTATGTTGCCTTGGGTCTGCATAGGATTTGAAACACTATGTATAACATCGAACTCGCGTCTCAGTTCGTCCTCCAAAATGTTGTCTAATTTTGGATTGGCGCTGGCAACGACCTTATTAGATTTTTTCTCAACGTATTTGTTCAAGTGCTTTGCCTGAGATAACTTTTCTGGTTTAGATTTGAGGGCCTTGAATTTCTTTGTCTTGGGCATGTTCTTCTTATGGTAGGCATATCTGAGAGCATTATTTCTCTTGTTTGGATCACCTCCCATCTTCGATTGCTTGAGGAACTATTGGTCTTTGTTCTTACCTAGGATCTTGTAAATCGGTTCTTTGAAAATCATGTTGATTGCTTATAATGCTTTGTATGGGTGAACCTTGTCCTTGTTCTTATATCCCCCCATTCTATTTTTTGCCCTCGCCCCCTCTCCTAAAAGAAGTCTCTTTATTGTTTCCCTTGGCCGGCTTCGTGCGACCGTGATCACCTTAGCTGAAAGCTGACATATATTCCACCTTGGCATATTTCTCTATGCGTGACATAAGATCATCGATGATGTCTACCTCCTTCTTAGTGAGTGACTTGTGCAACATGGAGTTGTGGGGTAGGCATATCTTGAAAGATGTTATGGCAACCTCCGTCGAGTAATCCTCAACTTCATTAAAGTTTTTCCAGTACTGCCTGGCTTAATCTTGTAATATTTTCTGGGGCTTCTTTCTCATGGTGAGGAAATAATCCATTTTGTTTGGATAATAATTGCCTGTAACAAAGCGATATGTGAAGGCCTCTGCGAGTGACTTGAAATTCTTGATCGATGTGTGAGACAACCTTTTAAATGACTTTTGCACAATATTCGATAGGTTAGATGGGAATATACAACACCTAAGGGCATCATTATGGTTCTGTAGAGTCATCTCTTGTCTATATTGACACACATGGTCTATAAGATCGATCATTCCATCGTATATCTCTAATCTTGGGGTTGCGAACTTTTTTAGGAGCTCTTTATCCTCAATTGCCCTTAAAAATGGGGACTCCATATAAATGATGGGTGCCCTCTTTGTCAGCTCCTTGGTAGATCTAGCCCCGCAATTACCTTGGTGTTGATCCATTTATTGTCGGACCAGACTTCAAATATCGTGTCTACGATGTCCTTCATGTTGGTTTCAACATGTCAAATGGCTTTTATACTCTAAATGATTCCTGATCGTGGTGTGAACTTCTTCCTCGACTGTGAATTTTCCTCACTTGTGGGCTAGGCATCCGACCATGATGCTTGCGCTTATCTCCATGGAGATGTCGCTCCATTTTCTCCAGACGTCATTAAAGATGTGCATTCTCCTCTTCCTGGAGGCATGTTACCTCCTCTTATTAATGGAGTCGATTGTCATAATCATCGACCGACCGCAAGATCTGAGTTGACCTTGGCTGCTCGTTACTCTTCTCAGAAGGATGTTCTTTTGGGCGAATTCGTGGATGGTCGACGACCTGATTTTTGTCTAGATGGATCTCAGATCTAACTCTGTGATATGAGAGTCCAACTCACTGAACACTTAAAATAGGTGCATTGTGAGGGTGAAACATCTCTTAACTTGCTAGTTTTAATTTATTTAGGGAGACGAATCATTTTTCACATACGATGCCAATTGTGCGAGTAAAGTGATCGCAATGGATGATTCTAAGCAATGGGGTATCAAGAAAGAAGCAAAACAGTTTCATGACAAAAGTATTTACATGGTTTGATAATTGCCTACATTTATGGGGTGTTTCTTTCAGTATATTAATTCTTTCTCAACTTGTAAATAAAGAATTACATGCCCCTTGCCCCGGGGTAAGGGTTCCATTTATAATGATAAGAGTGGTTGAGTAATGTTCAAACTCTCCCAGTTGTAGAGTGGCTCGTTTATTGATCCATATTGATCTCCTCCGAGATTGTAGATAAAAAGATTGTGATCTCCATATTTATCCCATGTGATAATAAATTTGACTCGACATGTTTTATATTTTTGGGTTGAGGCCTATTTGGGACGTTGTTATTTAGTCCATTATGGTTTGCATCACATAAATATAATTACGGTGTAGGAATATAAGGATATAATTGATTTTAAAAAATTCCGTGTTGGGGATTTGGATGGTATTCGGGTACGTTTGAGAGTATGCGATATATATATATGTATATACATGTGAACATATCATATTTGGCTCGTGGGAAATCTATTGGTTGGGGTTCTAATTTAAATGGATTTGGGACCGAGTACCGCACTCCTGGCTGAGAAGCAGGTTTGGTGGAGGTCAATATATTGGATCCTTCATTTAGTTGGTCACCGCCTCATGACGTGTAGATATGGATGACTTGATCCATCAAATGGGTTTTGGTGTGTGACTTGTCAATTGTTTGACTGCATGGCGATCCCCCATTCTTTTGTATGTGCATGTTTAAAATTCATTAGGTTAGGGACTCATATGGGTTTACCGATAGAGACATAAGAAGGTCCTCGAAGGTTGATGCCTTCATGTGGTTATTATGAGACTAATAATATTGTATGATATAGTCCAGTGATGAACATTTTAATTAAAGGACATTACGTAATGTTATTGTATTGTGCTAAAAAAATATGTGTATCTTATTAATTGGGTGACATAAGTGGGGACACACTTGGTTCACTAGCTTCTACCATAAAAGTGTCAAATCCAACTTTGATGAAGAGTATGATCCTGGCTCATCATCAGCAGAAGCTATCATAGAAGATCTTTCATCATCATCCGAAGCTGTCGTAAAAATATTGGGTCGAATACTTTACATGTGAAGTTTGCGGCATCCCGATGTCATGTTTCATAAAATAATGGTTATATGTACTTATAAGTAAAGGTATGTCGGTTTATTTTGAAATAAGAATTATGGTTGTAACAATACATTATATTTATTTTTTAAATATATTATAGACATGTCGATCAACTTTACTTAGTACGATCCTGTGGGTTGGGTTCGACTTTATCACATGAGATTTAAACTTTGGTTCTAGTATGACTGAACAATTCACAATGCAGATAAGAGTTGGCATCCAATCAGAATGGTTTCGGAACAATCCTAGTGGTTTATCTTAAACTACGGGAACCTATCTGATGGCTCAAGAACTTGTGTGATAGTTCCAAAGATGATTGTGATCGGTACATCCAGGAATGTATTGAACAAGATCACTCGTGATATTTTAAGCCTAAAGGTTATCTTGATTAGACTTGTGTAATCTCACATTATTTGCAAAGATAACATAGATTCTTAATCCCGAAAATTATCAAGATTGGAATGCTTTCACAAATGTTATTTTGATTTCTATGGATGCGATCTGATTTTATATTGGGTCAATAGATCCTCACATATTAGATAAAAGTTTTGTGAGTAGGTATGAGATCATAATCTGGAGGAATCCTCATCCATGAGATATTTTGGATTGTGATACCTCTTGATAGACTTATATATTTTATTTCCAACGATAAACTCATCTTTTGGATTATTTTTTAATCCCGTGGAGGTGCAAATAAGTTAATTTTAATAATTAAGGAATTAATTAGATGCTGGTTAAAATTAATTAGCGGTAAATTAATTTTACTAAGAGGTATCAAAAACTTAATGTGGTGTTGATACCAAAATTCACCATCCTACGTGGACCAATTATAAGCCAACACGTGTCATCCTATCTGGCACAAGTCCAAGTCAGCATAATACAAATTCCCGACTAATAGGGAAGCTCGACCAACAACAGGAAGATCAACCAACCTGGCTAGTGAAGCGCCTACAGTTTTACACTTAATTTTCCTTTTGTACTGATGTAAATGCCTAAAGAATAATGGCATTCCATCCCTTCATATACAACCCTAGAAGCCCCTCATGGGCTATAAATACATTGTAACACCCTCCTGGCAGGGGACCGAGACGAATCAAGGTAATCAAGCAATATATAACAGTAGACGTAGGCTTTTCTCCTTAAGCCGAACCACTTTAAAAATATCAATTGTCTTATTTTTTTTAATTATTTATCCGTGATCAATTAATTAGGCTTAGTCTAGTTTTTTCATCAACATATTGTCGTTGTCTGTGGGAACGTATTGCTAAACATTTTCACCAATTCAGCATACATGACAGATATCACTAAAACCAATATTAGGAATGAGGGAATTCTGCCTAATCCCTCTGCCCCACCAAATATCAACGACTTGACTAGAATTTTGGCTAGCTTAGCCAAGGGTCAAGAGGCTATGCTGGATACGATAAGGCAATTAGCCCAAACTCTACAAACTGGAGTTCTTGCTTAGTCTAATCAAAGAAATATGCAGCCACTGCCGGCAAGGAATGTTGTGCAAAGTTATTCCAGGACTTCTAGGGATCCTTCCTACCGTCCTGGAGCAACTTCTTCTATCAGGACTTTTAATTCCTATGATGGACAGTCCTTCACTCTAAAAAGATTAAGTGCCTTAGAAAGGCTAAGCAGGACCTCTCCCTTTGATCGTTTGGCACCCAGGGAAACAAGAATGCCCTGAGGGTTACGTAGGGGAATGTTCGATGACCAACCAATCTAAGGGAAGGTTCTGCCCAGTCCAGATTAAATGCCTGGCGAGCAACTCGGTCCAGTCACAGAGAGGGCTTACAGGAGGAAAGCTCAGTACAATCAGTTGTTCGGAACGAAAGAGATGCCACCAATGGATTGGGTATGGCAATGACGCTCGGAAAGGATCCATCCCACGTCTGGAGGATAGATTGGGAGAGATGGCCAAGGCCAATAATCCACTCTAAAGAAGCTTTGTCAAAGGATCTCCCTTTGTGCAGACCATTATTGATTTCCCCACACCCGCCAAGTTTAAAGCTCCGGTGATTACTCCCAAGTATGATGGGAAGACTGATCCAGTTCTTCATATAGAACAATACCAAGCAGCCGCTGATATCTATGCCGTCCCTGACGAGATGAGGTGCAGGGCATTTTCAAGAACAATCATCGGGCCTGCTCAAATTTGGTTAAATAGCCTTCATTGGGGGTAGATTTTTAATTTCTAATAACTCACCGAACTATTTATTAGTAATTTATGCTTTGGACCTAAACTAGTAATGCGAGTAGCTCATTTGCTCAGTGTAAGACAGAAGGTGGGAGAAAGTACCAGGGAATACATCACTCGTTTCAATAACGAGAAGTTAGAAGTTATTGATTACGAGGAAAAGACTGCAATCACTGCTCTAATGAGTGGTTTGCTCCCTGAAAAATTATACAATACTTGGAAAAAATATTCACCAAAGACAATGATGGAGTTGATGGCCAAAGCAGTGAAGATTATGAATGCCGAGGAAGCGATGGCAGCTAAGAAGAGTTCATATACAAAGGCAGACACAAAGACTAAAGGAAGGTTATAAAAGAAGGATTATAAGAACCACAATGAGCATAAGAATGTGGAAGAATGTTTGGATTGGCTCAGGAAGTACACCAATTACACCCCCTTGATTGTAGATATACATCATGTCTTGGATGAGATCAAGCATGACAATGATCTAAGTTGGCCTAAAAAGTTGAAGACGCCTGCTGACAAAAGGAACAAGTTTAAGTATTATGAGTTTCACAAAGACCATGGCCATACGACCAACAGGTGTATTGATCTGTAGAACGAAATTGAGGTACTCATCCGACGGAAAAAGTTGGATAGATTTGTTGATCGAAAAATTGGTGGGATAACTGATGGTAGAGATCGGCAGAGGTCTAAATATCCTTGCAGGCCTAGAGAAGAGAAGAAGAGGAACCATGATGACGATCCAAAAGATGATCTTGATCTCCCCAAGAAGCCCAGGCAACCCGAACGTGAGGTATTCACACTTAGTTTTGGATCATTTGATTGCTATATAATCACATGTGGGGATGTAGGAGGAAGAGACCATACATCTTAAAGGAAGGCTTGCCTCAATGAGGCTCAAGCTTGTTCCTATATCCAACTAATCAACATGGCAGAGGAAGACCGACCTAGGATAGTCAACAAGGATAAGCTAGTAATTGGCTTCTCCAGGAATGATTTATCTGGAGTTTTGTATCCTCATAACGATCCTTTAGTGGTCAAAGTAAAAAAAAAAGATATACTAGTGTCTAAAGTATTGGTGGATGACGGCAGTTTGACGAATATTATGTTTTACCCCTGATTTGACAGATTGGATTTAAAACTCAGCTAATTGGAGCCTTACCATAGGCCCCTAATTGGATTCTTTGGTGAGAAGGTATTTCCATTGGGAATAATCAAGCTAGATGTGTTGATCGGGACATGGTCGATGAGCAGAACGAAGAAAGTAAGACTTTTTGTAATGGACAAAAATGTTCATTCCGCCTACAACATGATCATGGGGAGAGTAGTGTTGAAGAAATTTGAAGCTATACTCTCAACTGTTCATCAGTGTCTAAACTTCCCGACTAACTTTGGAGTTGGAGTTGTAAGGACATGATTTTATAAATGTTCCGTTATCAATTTAGTTTGTCGTATACCGTTACAACCGATGAATAATCATTCAAGATCAAATATGCATCGAGACGAATCCGAATATCAAGACTTCAACATTCAAGCGCAACAAGAACAAATTTGGTAAAATGTGTTTTAGTTCCATTTACATTTTACATAAAAAGTGTTGGGATATTTTTATGAATGATAGAATATTTTTCCATTTATGAAAAATGATTTTTGAAATGATTTTAAATGGTTTTAATTTTTCAAAAACATTTTATCATAAATTTTTTGGATAAACGTCTCCAAATCCCGTAAACAGTTTTGGTTTTTGAGGACTCAAAGTTATTTAAATATTTAAAACTTTTTTAAGTGGATGAGTGACTGTCGTTCATACGACATCACGTCTCTTTCAAACGAGATGGAGTCTCGTTCGAACAACGTCATAGTTCATTCTAATGACATGTGTTTTTAGCTGACACATCACCGCCTTGAATTTTATTATTTAAAGGGTGTCAGGCTACTTATTTTCATGTGGAGAAATACTAGTTTTCACAGAATAAAATTTTCTATTCTCTAACCAATTTTTAAGGGTTCAAAGCTGCCACGACCCTGACCCAAATTAGTAGTTGGGAACGAGTGTCTTGACATGCCACCAAGGCAACATATATTCTGACTTAAATTATTTCCTTAAATAAGTGTAACGTAAATACTATTACATGGTTACGAATCGTAAAATACTGAAAGTAAAGAAATTACATCATCAGAGCTTTCTAAAGGAAACTTCATTTATATTAAAAGTAACGATGAATTACAACTTAAGACAAAATTTAAAAACTTATTACAAGAGAGCCAAACATGATCTAAATGATAAAACAAACATAATAAGAAAAAGAGCTCTAAAAGATGAATCTTCAACATTTCGTTCCCTCCGTGAACCTGCTTATTTCCTGAAAAATGGTTATTTATACAACATCAGCTAAAAGCCGAATGAGATTTAATCTTCACACATTCCATGCTTTTTTAAAAATTTGATACCTATTCACATTACAACGGAAGGCATATACATATATGGATAGGAATTTGTAGTAAAATATATAAAGTAAACTGACAGTATATATTTTCAGAATAAACAGTTAAGGATAGAATAGATAAAACAATTTGAGCAGTATATTAGTTATTAAATTTACTTTTAATAGCCATGTACGCTCTAATACCCAGATAAACAGATAGTGTCACTAGATGTTTCCACTTGGTAACAACACAGACAGAAAATCATGATCTCTGAAACAACGCCTTATGTAGGGCACACCAGCGATAAACCAGCTGGGAAGGTACCACCTAAATATTTCCATCCGGTAGTGAAGGCCAACATAGTAAGAGAGTTTCCATAGGCCGAATGAATAATTTCATATTTCAAATAAGATGTACATATCGAGAGATATACACATATAACAAACGACGGAATCATCGGTATCAGATGTATTTTGAGGACAAAACATTTCATAAAATACATATTGTTTGCATAATATCATATAATCAAAATACGCAAGGAATGTCATAGAGTACTCACCTATAACATAAGTTCGAAGTTGCAGATACCGAGTCATGGATCACTCGTTAATTCTTAAGACGAAACTTCTTCTTAACTTTCCCGTATTTTCTCTCACTATTTCTCTCTGATCTTTGGAATGAATTTCGTGTAAGAACTGATCCTAAGGCCTCTATTTATAATTTTCCAAAGTTATTAGGGTGTTGACACATGTCCCGATGACTAAGCGTCCATTTTGGTGAGTCAACGTTGACGTGTCACGTAACGGGTTATCTTGCAATCTTTATTCACCAAAGGTGACATGTGTTTTATCTTCTTTTAAATGGACGACACATGTTTTGTCATTACTTATATGGATGACACGTGTAAGGTGTGGTGGCGAAATACAACACGAGGTGTCGAGCACGAGTTGTCAAGTTATTAAGGGTATATGGGTCATTTTACACATGAAGGCATTTTAGCAATTTTACACCATACCTTTTCAATATTTCTTAGAGGTCCTTAAAAATATTTTATTTACATAATGGTCCTTTATATATTTTCATTTTAGTCCCTGAAACTTTTTTAATTAAAATCAAGTCACTAAAGTTTCATAAAATTACATTTTCTACCCCGAAACTTATCATTTAGCTTAAGCTAGGATATAAGACTTTGATTTAATCCATTTTGATGAAGAAGGAGGTTATTTCAAAGTGTTTAAGTCAGACAAACCAGCCTCCCCTTCCAACTAATCAAAATATAACACATGGTGTGGTAATAAGGCAAAATACAACTTAAAGGGTGGACAAATTTGCCCTTATTTCGTAATTTTGGTATAACTTCTTGCTCGGACCTTCGTTTAACACACCATTTATTGTGTTACAAACTTAATTCATATATCTACAACTATCTAGTTTTTACCCCCAAGTCAATTGTTATATTATAATAGTCAAAACTAGTCTCCAACATGAACATTCCTACCCCAAACTTCAAAATTTTATATTTGTAACTAATTTGATATTTCATGATTTATGAAGGTAGGTTTAGACTAAAAATAATAAATTAACATTATCCATATCATATATGAAATAATACAAAATTTAAAACAAACTATACATGAACATATAAAAGTGGGGTCATTACATCCTACCCTCCTTATAAAAAGTTTGGTCCCAAAACTTTACTTACATTAATTTTCAAACAGGTACGGATATCTCTCATTTATTTCATCTTCTCGATCACATGTTGCTTCTTCAACGGAGTGATTATGCCATAATACTTTGACCAATGGAATTACCTTGGTTCGTAATATTTGATCTTTATAGTCTAAACTTTCGATCGGATGCTCAATGTATAACAAATCTTCTCTAATTTGAAGAGGTTCGTGACTTAGGATATGCGTTGAATCTATGACGTATTTCTTCATCATTGACACATGAAACACATTATGCACACTAGATAGTTCATGGGGTAAGTCTACTCTATTCGCAACAGCTTCTATCCTTTCAAGGATTTCGTAAGTTCCTATGTATCTTGGATTCAATTTCCCTTTATTCCCGAATCGGATTACTCCCTTTGCTGGTGATACTCGCACACATAATCTCCTATTTGGAATTCCAACTGTCGGTGGTGATTGTCAACATAAATCTTTTGACGACTTTGAGCGATTCGAAGTCGGTCTTGTATCAATTTCACCTTCTCTATTTTGATCTGAATTAATTCTGGTCCTAATAATTTTCTTTCTCCAACATGCAGGGGAACAACACCTTCTACCATAGAGTGCCTCATACGGAGCCATTTGAATACTTGCTTGATAACTATTATTATATGCAAATTCTACTAACGATAAATGATCATCCCAATCCCCTTTTAGATCAAGTACACATGCCCTAAGCATATCTTCTAAGTTTGAACGATTCTCTCTGATTGTCCATCTGTTTGAGGATGAAAAGAGATGCTGAAATTCAATTGTGTTCCCAAGGATACTTGTAGCAAAAGCGAGACACAAATCTGGGTCACGATAAAAAATAATTGAGACTGGGGTTCTATGAAGCCTAATAATTTCCCGCACGTACAACTTGGATAACTTTTATAAAGAATGGGTAATCTTAACGGCAAGAAAATGAGCTGATTTAGTTAACCTATCAATAATTACCCAAATAGAATCATTACCATTTGAACTCCTTGGTAAACCTGTCTCAAAATCCATAGTAATATGTTCCCATTTCCACTCAGGGATAGGTAGGGGTTGTAGTAATCCTGATGGTTTCTGATGTTCATCTTTTACTTGTTGAAAAACCAAACACCGAGATACAAATTTGGCTATCTCCCTTTTCATGGTATTCCACCAAAATACTTCCCGATGATCCCTATACATCTTTGTACATCCGGGATGAAATGTGAATCTCGAGTAATGACTTTTCTCCAAAATTTTCCTCTTTAGTTGGGCATCACATGGCACACACACTCTATTTCCAAATCTCAATATATCATCTCGTATCACAAATTCAATCCTCTTCCTTTCCATAACTTATTTTGTGGGTCATTTACTTGTGCAATTTTAATCATTTCAATCAACATGGGTTGTACTTGTAAGTTAGCGATTATTCCTCCTTTGCTATAAATACGTACATCTATTTCCATGCTTTTTAAACCCATCAAGAGAGGTTCCCGACTTGTAATAAGACATGCTAAATTTGGTGTAGACTTCCTACTAAAGCATCAGCTACTATATTTGCTTTCCCTGGGTGATAATGAATATTTAAATCATAATCCTTCATCAATTCTAACCACCTCCTTTGTCTCATGTTTAACTCTTTCTGAGTAAAGATATATTTCAAACTCTTATGATCGGTATAAATCTCACATGTCTCACCATACAAATAATGTCTCCAAATCTTAAGAAAAAAAATTACAGCTGCTAATTATAGGTCATGGGTTTGATAATTTTGCTCATGTGGTTTTAACTATCTCGAGGCATAAGCTACTACTTTTCCATTTTGCATTTGCACACATCCCAACCCATTTTTAGAAGCATCACTATAAATCACAAATCCCCCTATCTCGGAAGGAATAGTCAAAATTGGGGCAGTTACTAATCGATTCTTAAGTTCTTGAAAACTATTATCAACTTCCTCAGACCATTTATATTTCAACTTCTTTTCGTTTAACCTAGATAGAGGTTTGGAAATACTTGAAAATCCTTCGACAAATCTTCGATAATAACTCGCTAATCCAAGAAAACTACGAATATCCATCACATTAGTCGGTCTAGGCCAATCCAGTATAGCTTTGATCTTTTGCGAGTCAACCGACACTCCCTCCTTGGAAATGACATGCCCTAGAAAAGATACGCTAGGCAACCAAAACTCATACTTCTTTAATTTTTTATGTAATTTCTCCCTCCTATGGATTTGTAACATTGTCTCTAAATGCGTTTCGTGTTCTTGAATACTTTTGGAATAAATAAGGATGTCATCAATGAAAACAACCACACACTGATGCAAATACTTCCTAAACACTCTATTCATCATATCCATAAAAGTGGCTGGTGCATTAGTTAGTCCAAATAGCATCATAATAAATTCATAGTGACCATATCTAGTACGAAAAGATGATTTCAAAATATCATCTTCCTTAATCTTCAATTGATGATAGCCTGACCTAAGGTCAATTGATTAGGCATAAATTCTTCCTAATTTATCCCTTGATTTAGTTACTTTTAGCACCTCGAACAACGTAATTGAGTTGACTTTATCTCATAATATTGCTACTGACTGATCCTAATGAGTACACCGAGTTTCTGGTATTTTGTAGTGATTTTACAGGTATTTGATGTCAAGAAACGGAAGAAAGAAACCAAAAGAATCAAGAAAGAAAGAAGGTAAAGTCAAAAGGGCAAAAATGGAATTTCCACCCGAAATTCAGATGAGGTACCTAAAGAGAAGTTGAAGACATCTCATTCACGAGTACACAGGAAGAAACGGCACCTCAATCAGAATCCCAGAACAAAAGTTATGAGCAGTCAAAGTTGAGCCAAATAGTCAAATAGCCGGACCGGTCCGTCCCTACCCCGGACCGGTCCGCTTTGCCAAACTCCAGAAGACCCCGGACCACAAGCAAACCGTATAAGGCAAAAATAAAAGGAACCGGTCCGACCCAAAATAAAAAGAATCGATCCGCCTTGGAGGCAGACCGGTCCGCCTAAGGCCCGGACCGGTCCGGGATTCGAGATTTGCAAATCCTATCTCTTCCTAAAAAGACTCCTAGTGCAGCTGAACTCCGAAATTGTTGTAGGGTATAAAAACCCGATTTATTATTGTTATTGGCAGGGAGAATTAGTAGGATTTTTCCTCTCCTTTTCCAGAAACCCTAGTTTAGCTAACAATTTCAGTTTTAATTCAAAGATTGAAGATTTATTCAGTGATTTTTGTGAGTACCAGTTTCATTCATTATTGCACTTACTGCTTGGGTAATTTTAGTAAGTATTTCTTATTTCCAATTCCTTTCTACATCTAATTACTATTTTCCTTAGATCAATTATGAATTCCTGCACATCAATCATTGTTTCCATTAAATTCAACATGCTAGACTAGATTTTCCAAGGCCGGGATGCATGCACCCAGCCTGATGTATTAGTGCGTGCGTATAAAATTAATCCGCTGAATTTAGTGATTGATTATGACCGTGTTGTGTAGTTACACAACTATTATAGATCTTTATATATCGTTTGCCTCTGGGTACTCGTGATGATTTAGAGTGCAATTTGAGTGTCACTATCGCGATACTGATTTACTCATCCTCAGATTAGGTATGACGCGAGCTTGAACCTCATATACATAATGCTTGGGAGTACTAAATTCCGGGTCAGATCAATCAGATGAATTTATGATTAATATTATAACTGCAATACACTAGGGTTGGGGGATTGTATTACCATCCTATTTTTCTCATCATTTAAACAAAAAGTTTCAAATCATCATTCATTCTTAATTTCGGTAGATTAGTATAGTTGCATTTCTTCATAATATCATTATCGCATTTAGCTGTAATCAATCTCAAAACCAAATCATTTTTCCTTTTCTTTTTAGAGTCAAAGTTAGGGTTCTCCGTCTCTTCCCGTCGTCACAACTCTGTTGTCCTTTTTTCCCTGAGTATCGATACCCGACTTACTGGGATTATTACTTGAGTGACAGGCTTGCACTTGAGCCTAGAGTGAACGCATTTCTGAGACACATTTTCAGTCGCGTCATCAATCTTTGAAAATACTTGCGCACCTTGATGTTAGTCAAACAAATCATCTATACGAGGTAAGGGGTATTTATTTTTAAGGGTCACCTTATTTAGTTCACGATAATCTATACATAACCTCATCGTCCTATCCTTCTGTTTAATAAATAACACCGGAGCACCCCAAAGGGATACACTTGGTCTAATAAAACCCTTGTCTAACAAATCTTGTAATTGAACTTTTAATTCCCTTAATTCTAAAGGTGCCATACGATAAGGTGGCTTCAAGATTGGTGTAGTTCCAGGAATAAGGTCAATCGTAAACTCTATTTCTCTACTAGAAGGAAGACTGGGTAAATCATCTAGAAAAACATCTGGAAAGTGTTTAGCTATAGTAATATCTTCTAAAATAGGATCTTTTGTTTGCAAATCAATAACACTTGCAAGGAATCCTTGACATCCCTTCTTAAGAAAACTACAAGCTTGCATTGTAGAGATAATACGCATGGGAGATAGGATGCCAATTCCTTCAAAATTGAATTCTAGTTGGTTAGGGATTTGGAAAGTAACTCTCTTCTCAAAATAATCTACCTTAGCATGATACGATGCAAACCAATCCATCCTCAAAATGACTTCAAAGTCTCTTATGTCTAAAACTATCAGATCAATGAATAGTTTATGACTACTAACATCTATAGGGAAAGACTTATATACTAATGTTCTGGTCAATAACTCACCTGAAGGAATAGAAACGTGCATGCTGTGATTTAAGGGTTCAGGCATATTAAGAAAATGATTGACAAAATGCACAGACACAAATGAATGGGTAGAACCAGGATCTATTAAAACTTGAAAAGGTTGTGCACATACAGAAAGTGTACCTAACACTACTGCGTTAGAAGCTTGGGCATCAGAAAGTGCAAAAATTCTACCTTGTCTGCCTTGATTATTATTTTCTCCTAAAGGTTGTATCGGAATCCTTACAGGGGTTGGGCAGTCTTTTATCTAATGTCGTTTCTGTCCACACCTAAAACAATCTCCTATATCCTCATAACATGGTCGTCCTCCATGCATCTTTCCACATTGCCGACATATCTTGTTATTATACTGTTTGTCATCCTTAGCTCCCCCAACATTGGATGTATTCCTAAAATTATTTCTATTATTTGGGTGTAACACCCCGCCTAATTAATTAACGGGTAGCTACTCTTTAATTAAATTAAAATGGAATATACAGTTGGTTCATTCTCAGCATCACTGTGTAATACCCCGTATTTTTATGCTTTCTAAATTTGGAGATTTATTAAATTTAATGTGAGTTATTAATTTAATATAAATTCGGAAATTAATTATTTTTATAATTACTAACGTGATGAGAGTTAGTAATCATTGGAAACTTGTTGAATATTACTAATGAGCAAAGTAATATATAATATTGGTTCTATTAAATGTCACGAGTAAATAAAATGATAATTTTGGAAATTTAAGTCGGGACGCGCCCGTGTCGTGTCGGGACTAAATGTTGATTAATAAAAATGAATAAATTATAAGTCACCCGTATGGTCATTTCGAGTACGCCAAAGTGTTCGGAAGGGTCTAAATAGTCAAAATAATGTACCCGGGGGTTTAGTTTGGGTCTCGGGGCGTTTTTAGGCCTAATTAACACCCCGGGAGGGTGTTTTGGACATTTTACATTTTTGGGCCTGAAAACCCAAGAAAATTTTAAGGTAATATCAGATGCTTAGGGTTGTCTTCTAGGGTTAACAAAACAAAAAACAAGAGACGGACATTGGAGAAGGAAAGAGAGAGCTTGCCAAAGAGTTCTAGGCCAAGAACTCCCCCATTTGAACCACCGTCACCGCCAAACGCTAGATCACGCCACAAGGATCACAACCACACTGATTTCAGTGACAAATCGGAAACAAAAATTCCCAGGCAAGTATTTATCTTGCTTAATTTAGTTAATGCTTCATTCATATTAGTTTAGGGTTGACTAGGATGAGTTTTTATGAAAGAAAACCTATGCTGGGGGTTAGAAATCGCATGTTGTAGAGATATAAACATAAATCTGGAAATCCCTTTCACATGTAGAGGTTGAATGACGAATTTATATTGGTTTAGAAGTAGAAATTCTGGGAAAAGAATAAGAAGAACTAAGTTAAAGAAATTTCTAGGGCTCATGAGAATTATAAAGAGTTTGGCCCTTTTAATCCATGATTCTTGATGAAAACTCGCATGCCTTATGTAGAATATTGCTCATTTGGGTTTATAATGTTTGTGGTATAAATTTCTGGGAGTTTGGGAGTTAAAAATTGGGATTTGGATGATTTTTGATGATAGATCCCGTAACTGGTATTCTGCAGATTTCGCCATACCTGCTTGATCGATCGATCGATCGACCCCTTTCTATCGATCGATCGACCCCTTCTGGGAAAAACCAGATTTTCCTTGGGTTGACTTAATCCGATTAAATGCGTAATAAATCTTGATTGATGTTATTAGGACATAAGGAAACATAAAAGGACCAGTAGGGTCAAGGTAACCCCGTTAAGTGGAACTTTAATGAAATGGGAAAAATGAAGGGTAAACGGGGAAATATTCATACCTAAGAAATCTAACGTGCGTAGACTTAAAAATCGAAATGTCTAGGAGTTGGATTAGAAGGTGAGTGAGGGCTTACTGAAATTGTACTTAGGTAAAGGAAATACTTCGAGAGATGAGAAGTGAGTTGGAATAAATTAATTCTCGAAAATAAAATGAATAAGAGACAAACCGTTATACGTGATGACTAAATAACGAGTAATAAGGATAAATATCATAATTATGGGTTGTGAGAGTGTACCTAAATTTGATATGGTAATAGTAGTATATTTATATGACTATGTTTATGCATATACTATATACGTGTAAAAATCATGCCCGCGCTACTTGCTATCCCTGAGGTTACCGCGCTGGGACAGTCTTATCTCGATGGGACCTTTATGGGGGATATTGACTCGTACCCTAGAAGATAGAAATCCTTTGGTACAGGCTATCGAATCGATAATCAGACGGTCCTAAGAGACGTGAGGGCATGTGCTGACCTCTTAGAGACTTGGAACTATGCTTCGCCTCAATATTGTATGTGTTTTGTGTCAATACAGTTCAAGAGTGATTCCGAACTTCTATTTCCCTTAGTACGAGTGATACGGGGACTGGATAACAGAGTATGCCCGCACCATAATTATTATGTGGGGTGCTATTAGAATATATATATTATATGAGTATTTAATATATATATTTAATTCTGGAATTTGGGAATTACCTGCTGTGACTATGGTATGTAAGAAAAGAATAATTAATTCAACGTGGGAATAAGTGTTTGAAAAGTATAATACATTACTGAGAAACTTTATTATCGAATAAGGTTTAAATGAGAAATTGGTTGTTAAATAAAATTGACCTCTTAAACAATTGAATTTGTCCGTTTAAAATCTTACGAGCAACCTAAGATAAGATTAGTTAAACCGTTGGGAAGGTTAGTGCGATAGGCGTGCACATTAGAAGAGAGGTGAGAATTCTCAAGGCAGTGCCGCACTAATATGTTGTTGCATTAGCCATTAAATATTTTGAATACTTGCTAAACTAATTTTAAACTGTTTTTACGACCGGGCTCTGACCCGTTTCCATTTTATTTTCTTGTATATTTATGTATATATTACAGGTGCCCAGCCGCATGGGCGTCTTGCATAGGATCCTTTGGAAGGAACGCGATGCAGCTTAGGTGGGAGTTGCAGGCCTCTTGCTTAGACGACCTAATTTTTTTTATTCCTCTCCTAGCATTATTTTATCCAGTTGGGCATGTGTCGCCCTTTTCCATCATTAAGTTGTTTTATTGGATATTGTGATTCGTTTATTCCCAGTATTTACACTTTGGGATTTATTATTGTCAGGATGTTTTTCCTTTAAGCTTTAAATGTTGGAATCAATTAGTTGAATGTTTAATTATTTGGATTATATTATCCAGGATAGTGTTGTGTGATTCTTATGTAAAGTTTTAAATGTTGGTTTATAAAATAAAATTTGGAAAGTAATGTCTAAAATGGTTTTGACACTTTGCTTAATTATTTAGGGTGTTTAAATTGGAAAAGTTATTGTTACGACAATGATGCTAAGAATGAACCAACTGATCACCCGGTATTTAATTAGGCGGGGTGTCACACACTGTCGAAAAACATTTTTTCTTTTTAAAATAACTCACCCAATACTTAATTAAGTTAAGTGTTAAAAACATTTTTCATGATTAATAATAAACCAAAACCATTACCACAATACTGAACAATAATAGAGAAGTCTCATATCACTACTGAATAATGACTAACAAGATTAAATGTTACTGGATAAAACTTCCCAGTTTAAAATATCCAACACCAATCCAACAAACCAAAATAAAAGTACCAACATAAACCCAACACAATATCTGAAAAGGTAAATGGAATAACTAGAATCCTGGAAACATTCCCTAAATAAGAAAAGTACTACAGACATAGGAATCAAAGAAATGAAGCATTTAAACAAGTCTGCATCTCCAAGAACAACAACTCATGATGGAACATCCATACCCTAAGCTGAACGTCCCTGATGATGGGCACTTGTTAATATAGATACAGTAGATAAGAGAATATGCAAGGAAATGGGTCAGAGCCTGATTGTAAAAGATTTAAAATAACAAGTGTTTAACAAGTGCAATTAAGCATTTATTATGTACATGTTAGATTCCAGGCTCTCACTTGATATTCTCACATCTCATCTATAGTGGATGCCTATCGTATACGAGTAACTTCCTTCTAACTAGTTTCCACAACATGATTCTATCCTATATAATCACCCCGTATGTCCCATACCATACGTAATATAATTATTCACATTCTTTTCTCTTTTATATGAATTTGACGTTTCAAAGCCTTAGGATTAAGTATTCTTTTACTTAATTAAATTCAAATTCTTTTATTCACAGTCAACTACAATATCACACAGTAGATTTAATCTCAGTATATATATATATTGACCCTATAATATATACTAATATAGCACCCCCCCAGACACAGCTGCGGTGCATGCATACTCTACTATCATGTCCAGTCACAATTCTCATTGTACAAAGGAAAAATGATTCGGTGTCTTCCACGAATCATAAATAACATAACACACATATGTTAGAGGCGAGCATACTCCCCAGCCAAATGGGTCACGCACATACCTACGTTCTCATTCAACCGTCGAAACTATCAATTTCACCGATAACACGTATCCAACGTCCTATGCTCAGGGTACGAATCTAAAATCCTCCCAAATGGGCGCACATGATAAGACTGCCCACAACGTGAAACCTCCACCCCAATAGCAAGTAGCGTAGGTATGTCATACACATAATAAACTATAATATAGGTATACATCCACCTATATATATCTAATGTCAACAAGGTATTCATACAACCATAAGATAATTCCCATACGTAGTATTATCTATCTCTCAAATCCTACATATTAAATATTATGACTTTACTCCTTAATTAATTATTCCCGAGCTTACGTCATTACTCGACAATTAAATAAGTTTTCGTTGATATATATATATCCAGTAAGAAACTCACTCATATCCTACTGGTCCGTGTCATCATACTCCCCGAATTATTGTGAATTAAACTCACCTTTAATTAGAATTATATTCGATAAAACCTATTCTCTCATAACAATATATTCCTTCACCTAGGATTAATCTCACATATGGACTTAAGATTTGTCCAAGTGATTCAATGATCCCTCCCTACTGTTCCTATATTTAATCTTCATATATACGAATCACAGACCAAGACGTGAATTTATCAACCATAATTCATTCGATTAATTAACGTAATTCTTTCCAACTAAATTCCAAACATAATAATATTAACCCGGGTTTTACCTATGGCTTACTCCCCTTCCATAAGTTCCATTATGTTCAAATAATAATCACTAAAGATTCCTAAAAGTTTTGGGATTAAATCAAGAATTAAAAAGGAACAAGTTCATCTTTTCTGGGGAGGTCGATCGATCAAAGGTCTTGGGTTGATCGATGGATCAGTCGATCGATCGAGCTTCATGGGTCGATCGATAGATCACCCAGATATCAGCCCAGATTCTGCAACTTTTATTCTACGGGTTTCACATCTTTTAATCAATCAAACCTCTATTTTAACATCCCAAATTTCTTATAATCCATACCACATGATATAACAACATATGTAAATGATTCCTACTGATCTAAACAACCTAGAATCATCAAGAGATTGGATTAAAAGCACATATCTCATATTTTTCCAGAAAAACTAAATATATGTTATTTCAAGAACAATCCTATAACTCTCAGAATTTCTCCAACATGTGATGTTTATTTCGTGGATTAATATCTATCAACAATATGAGATTAAATCCTACATATTTCTACTTTCCAGAAATGAATTTACATCTAACTAGTTATCTTCAAAACATGTAACTGTTCATCATTTCTAACTATCCTAACATGAACATTATACTAACTAGATTGCAAATATTAAATCACTTGCCTCTAGTGAAGGTCTGGTCCTTTGGGGATGTGTGTCCACTGGTTTTTCTTCCCTTCTCTGGTCAACTTTCGATAGTGGTTGGTGGTGGTGACTTTTGGCTCTTGGTTCTCCCACAATGACTCTTCCTTTTCCGCAGAGAAACTCCTCACTCTCTCTCGATTTAATTCCCTCTAAGTTTGTAGAATGACTCAATAATCTAAACCCTTTAGACTTATAAATAATCTCCCAAATTAGTGCATACTATTCACCTTCAAAGTTAAATGACCATATTACCCCTCCGGAGTGACTATTTGGCTCCAAAGTGCCCCGAGACCCTATACAAACGTCCGAGTAGACTTTTTTTTACTATAAAAACATGTTCGAACACTTTGGCTCAGTTAAAATGACCATTTGGATAACATAACAATATTCCTCTTTTTATTTTATATAAATTCAGTCCCGACACTACTTTCACACGCATCTGACTTATTCACCGAAATTGTCGTACTAACTATTCGCGACAACTTCTAAAATTAATCATAAGTAAAGTCATAACCACATATTACTTTGATTCACTAAGTATTATTCAACATATATCATATATTACTATACTCAAGTAATATTTAAATCCAGATTAATTTCAAATCATTCAATTAATTCCAAATAAATCCCTTTTTAAAAGTTTTCAAAATTACGAGGTATTACATACTTCCCCCTTATAACGAAATTTTGTCCCAAAATTCGGAAAATGAAATCATACCTGGTACAAATAACTCTAGATAACATTCGCACATATCGTCCTTACGATTCCAGGTAGATTCCTCCACATTATGGTGCACCCACTGGACACGCACAAGTGGAACTACCTTTGATCTCAAGCATTTCTCAGCGCGGTCTAAGATCATCACTGGTCGCTCCTCGTAAGAACTATTTGGCTACAAATCCACTTCCTCTAATGCAATATGAGTGTGATCCAACTCATCTCGAAGATACCATCGTAATGAAGAAATGTGTAACACGTCATGTTTACGATGTGGGTGTTCTGGTAGCCCAAGTCTGTACGCTACTGATCCCACTTTCTCTATGATAGGAAATGGTTCCACATATCTTTGTGCCAATTTTCCCTTCTTCCTAAATCTCATTATCCCCTCCATCGAAGATACTCGCAAAAGTACCTGGTCCCCCACGCTAAACTCCCTGAATAACTTCTTAGCATTAGTGTAGCTTTTCTGTCTATCATGCGCTACACGAATGCGACGTCTGATCATTTCAATCCTGACAGATGTATCCTGAATCACTTTCAGCCTAAGTAGCTTGTTGTCCCCCACTTCTAACCAACATGCAGGAGAGCGAAAAAGGTCTACCATATAATGCCTCAAATGGGGCCATACCAATGGTGAACTGATAGGAATTGTTATACACAAATTCCACCAAAGGGAGATATTATTCCCAACTCCCTCCAAAATCCAAAATACACATACTCAACATATCCTCTAACATCTAGTTAGTGCACTCCATCTGACCATCTTTCTGCGGGTGATAGGTTATACTCAACCACACTTCAGTATCCATGGCCTCGTGAAAACTTTTCCAAAATTGGGAAATAAAGATCTTGTCCCGATCGGAAACAATATTAAGCAGAACTCCATGTAACCTTACTATTTTGGTTATAAAGAGTTGTGCATATTTCCTATAGCATAATCAGTCCGTACTGGAAAAAAGTGAGCTACCTTAGTCAACCGATACACAATCACCTATATGGAATCGTGACCTCTCTGAGTGGTAGGTAGTTCGGTGATAAAATCCATGGAAATACTCTCCCATTTCCACATCGAAATCTCTAACGGTTGAAGAAACCCTGCTGGATTCTGATGATGTACTTTCACTAACTGGCACGTTGCACATTTAGAGACAAACTCGGTTATGTGTTTCTTCATTTCGCTCCACCAGTACTGTCGCCGTATATCTTGATATATTTTTTCCCCACCGGGATGTACCACAAATTTGGAACCATGTGACTCAGCCGTCACTGCGTGCCACAACTCTTCCCCTTTCGAAACAATCAGTCTACCATTAAAGCGCAAGCCTCCCTCTGAGCTCACTGAGTAAGGCTTTACTCCTTCGGCCAAAAGTTATCGAATTTTCTCCTGACAGAATGGATTAGCTCCCTGGGCTTGTACTACCCTCGTCATAATCTGGGTAGTATTGGTCATAACAGACATAAATGACCTAGCAACTGCATCCTGATGGCCTAATTCCTTCCATTTTGCCTTCCATACCGAGGCTAGTTCACCCACAGGTCTACGACTCAAAGCATCAGCTACCAAGTTAGGCTTTTTTGGGTTATAATGTATCTCAAACTGATAATCCTTCACGAATTCAAACCACCTGCGCTGCCACATATTCAACTCTCTCTGAGTGAACAAATACTGTAGTGACTTGTGATCCATGAATAAGTGAAACTTTTCACCCAATAAATAGTGTCTCCATATCCGAAGGGTAAATACGACCACTGCAAGCTCTAAGTCGTGGGTAAGGTAGTTCTTCTCATGAGGCTTAAATTTTCTAGAGGCATAAGCTATCGCCTTCTCTTCTTGCTGTAAAACCCCACCGAGTCCCTGTAACGATGCGTTAGTGTATACTAGGTACTCCACTCCTAGCCTGAGCAATGCTAGTACCGGAGCAGAAGTCAACTTATCCTTCAGTTCATCAAATGCTAACTAACGCGCATCATCCCAAACAAACGGTACGCCTTTATGGGTTAGATTAGTCATCGATCCCGCAATCTTTAAAAAGCCACTGATAAACCATCTGTAGAAGCTAGCTAATCCTAAAAAATTGCGTACTTCAATAGGTGTCATGGGTTGTCCCCTCTCCCCCACCACTGATACTTTACTAGGATCCACTGAAATACCACTTTCTGACACTATATGCCCCAAGAATTGAACTTCTCGGAACCAAAACCCACACTTGTTGTACTTGGCATACAACTGATGCTCATGTAGTGTCTGTAGGACCTTCCGTAAATGATCGACGTGCCCCTCTTCTGTATTAGAGTAATCCAGGATGTCATCTATGAAGACAATGACAAACTGATCCAGGAACTCTCTGAATACTCAGTTCATTATGTCCATAAATACAACGACTCATTAGTCAACCTGAACGGTAAAACTCAAAACTCCTAAGATCCGTATCGTGTCAGAAAAGTAGTCTTTGATACATCATGTTCTCTGATTCTCAGTTGGTGATGTCCAGATCTCAAGTATATCTTTGAGAAGTAAGTTTCACCCCTCAACTGATCAAACAAGTCATTGATGCGGGGTAAAGGATATTTATTCCAGATCGTGACTTTATTAAGCTCCTGATAATCAACACATAGTCGTAAGGATCCATCCCTCTTCTTTATAAATAAAAATAGGGCACCCCAGGCTAAGGTACTCCTATGGATGAAACCCTATCCCAATAACTGCTCAATCTGATCCCTTAATTCTCTCATCTATGTAGGAGCCATACGGTAGGGAGCACGGGCTACAGGTCGAGTGCCCGGTGCTAGATCGATCACAAACTTAATTTCCTTACTAGATGATAATCCAGGTATATCATGAAATACAACGACAAATTCTCTAATAACTGGAATTGAATTAAGGGAAATTATAACTCCCGTAGAGGTCTCCTCCTCTAAGTAGTATAAATGAATGGACGATCCTCGCTCGGGCCGAGGCATCACTAATATGAACATCTCTTGATCAAGAATAGCGAATATAATACTCCTACCAAAACAATCGATCATGGCTCTATAAGTGACTAGACAGTCCATCCCAATAATAGCATCGTATTCGGACATCTCTAATACAAACATATCAGCTGGTAAAATCAAACTCCCAATCTCTATACTGACACTACGGCATATAAAGAAAATAGGCGTGCCATGACCCATAGGTGAATCTACATAAGTAATAGTACTATTGGCTGTGTCTAACAACCCTGTGGCTTGAGCAAAACTAGTGGATATGAAAGAATGTGATGCTCCCGTATCAAACAAAATACGTCCCATAATTATAGAGATAGAAAACATACCCTCAATCACGGGTGATGGCTGCTGAACTGCCGTCTGTTGAACATTATATGCACATCCATACTGTAACTGCCCCTGCTGGGGCATAGCTACTGGAATGGCCAGTAAGGATGGCATATGAGCCGGTGCTGGAAGAAAAGATGGAAACATAGGCCTCTGAGGCTCTCGATGCACACCCTGCTGCTGGGGCATCTTACCCTTATCTGGGCCATCCTGTTTCTTGTGACCAACTTTACCACATATCAAACATCTACCTACAAATTGCCCTCCATTATGACCCTATTGGCTACGGCCTTATTGACCAATTCCACCTCTGCCTTGGCCCTGATGGCCCTATTGATTGTGCTGTTGGCCCTAGTGGCCTTGCCTTTTACCGCCCTACCCATAACGAAATCCTCCCGATCTTAGATGTTTCGCATAATCCCCTGGCTACGAATTTTGATCACCTTGTTTTGGTTGTCCTTGAGATGAAGATGATCCACTGCCATTATTTCCTCCAGTACGACCCTGCTGGCTGGACTCAGTTCCCCTCTTACTTACCATGACATGAAGACGGTGGTCCTGGCAGTGAAGTAAGGCATCATTAAATACATCATTATAAGTCTGTAAGGAAAGATTTCCCAACAGATGCTGGCGAATCCTCCAAGTAAGGACATCCCTGAACAGCTGAATCTTCTTCTCTTTAGTAGGTACCTCTTCTGGCACTAAATTGGTCAGTATAGTAAACTCCTCTTCGTATTCAGTAACTGATTTCCCTTCCTGGGTGAGGTCTAAGAGTTTCCTCTGCATCTCAGTCTGAACTATAGAAGGAAAGTATTTGCGACCGAACCGCACCCAGAAGTCCTGAATAGACAAAGTATCCCGCTCTTCCGCTGTGGTAGTGTACTCCCACCACTGTAGAGATGCACCAACCAACTTTAACGTAGCTAGCATTTGTTTTCAAACCTCTGTACATTCATACATATGCAGATGCTGCGGGATGTCTTTCATCCATTGGCTTGCAGTCACGACGTCTAAACCCCCTTTGAATTTTGGTGGGTGTACCTTTTAGAAGGCCTCCCTAACACGTTCCCAAGCAGTGGGAAACCCTTACACTGGTGCTGGTGGCACTGCCTGTGCTGGAGGTGGAGCTTATTGGGCAGCCTCCAAGGCAGCATTTACCGTTTAAGAAACAATGGTAGCTACCTCTGCTGCATTCATAGTGCCCTAAGCTGGAGCGGGCTGTGGTGCTGGCTGTACTGCACTTGGGGCACTTCGTGCACGTCAAGGAGGCATCTGATACGAGATACATCAAAATCAGCATTTTAAAATACTACATAAATAGCTGAAGTCGTAAATGCGCAAATATGATTCTCAACAATCCTAATGATAGGGCTCTATATCAAAGGACGCTTAGTAGAAAGCATACGTAAGCCGCATAGATCTTAAAGACTTTATAACCTGATGCTCTGATACCACTTGTAACACCCCATCTAATTAAATAACGGATAGCTACTCCGTTATTAAATTAAAAAAGAATATACAGTTGGTTCATTCTTAGCATCACTTTCGAAAAACATTTTTTCTTTTTAAAATAACTCACCCAATACTTAATTAAGTTGTGTTAACAACATTTTTCATGATTAATAATAAACTAAAACCATTAACGCAATACTGAATAATAATAGAGAAGTCTCATATCACAACTGAATAATGAATAACAAGATTAAATGTAACTGGATAAAACTTCCCAGTATAAAATATCCAACACCAATCCAACAAACCAAAATAAAAGTACCAACATAAACCCAATACAATATCTGAAAAGGTAAATGGAATAACTAAAATCCTAGAAACATGCCCTAAATAAGAAAAGTATTATAAACATAGGAATCAAATAAATAGAGCATATAAACAAGTCTGCATCTCCAGGAACAACAACTCATGATCAAACATCCATACCCTAAGCTACACGTCCCTGATGCTGGGCACTTGTTAATATAGATATAGTAGATAAGAGAATATGCAAGGAAACGGGTCAGAGCCTGATTGTAAAAGATTAAAAATAGCATGTGTATAACAAGTGCAATTAAGCATTTATTATGTACATGTTAGATTCCAGCCCCTCACTTGATATTCTCACATCTCACCTATAGTGCATGCCTATCTTATCCGAGTAACTTCCTTCTAACTAGTTTCCACAACATGATTCTATCCCATATAATCACCCCATATGTCCCATAACATACGTAATATAATTATTCACATTCTTTTCTCTTTAATATGAATTTGACTTTTCAAAGCCTTAGGATTAAGTATTCTTTTACTTAATTAAATTCAAATTCTTTTATTCACAGTAAACTACAATATCACACAGTAGATTTAATATATACTAATATAGCACCCCCCAGACACAGCTGCGGTGCATGCATACTTTGCTATCATGTCCAGTCACAATTCTCATTGTACAAAGGACAAATGGTTCGGTGTCTTCCCCGAATCATAAATAACATAACACACATATATTGGAGGCGAGCATACTCCCCAGCTAAATGAGCCACGCACATACCTACGTTCTCATTCAACCGTCGAAACTATCAATTTCATCGATAGCATGTATCCAATGTCCTATGCTCTGGGTACGAATCTAAAATTCTCCCAATTGGGTGCACAGGATAAGACCGTCCACAATGCGAAACCTCCACCCCGATAGCAAGTAGCGTAGGTATGTCATACACATAATCAACTATAATATAGGTATACATCCAGCTATATATATATAATATCAACAAGGTATTCACACAACCATAAGATAATTCCCATACGTAGTATTATCTATCTCTCAAATCCTACGTGTTAAATATATGACTTTACTCCTTAATTAATTATTCCCGAGCCTACGTCATTACTTGACAATTAAATAAGTTTTTATTGATATATATATCTAGTAAGAAACTTACTCATACCCTACTGGTCCGTGTCATCATACTCCCCGAATTATTGTGAATTAAACTCACCTTTAATTATAATTATATTCGATAAAACCTATTCTCTCATAACAATATATTCCTTCACCTAGGATTAATCTCACATATGGACTTAAGATTTGTCCAGGTGATTGAATGATCCCTCCCTACTGGTTCTATATTTAATCTTCATATATACGAATCACATCCCAAGACGTGAATTTATCAACCGTAATTCAATCGATTAATTAACGTAATTCTTTCCAACTAAATCCCAAACATAATAATATTAATCCGGGTTTTACCTATGGCCTACTGCCCTTCTATAAGTTTCATTATGTTCAAATAATAATCACTAAAGATTCCTAAAAGTTTTGGGATTAAATAAAGAATTAAAAAGGAAAAAGTTCATCTTTTCTGGGGAGGTCGATCGATCGAAGGTCTTGGGTTGATCGATGGATCAGTCGATCGATCGAGCTTCATGGGTCGATCGATAGATCACCCAGATTCTGCAACTTTTATTCATCGGGTTTCACATATTTTAATCAACCAAACCTCTATTTTAACATCCCAAATTTCTTATAACCCATACCACATGATATATAAACATATGTAAATGTTTACTACTTATCTAAACAACCTAGAATCATCAAGAGATTGGATTAAAAGCATATATCTCATATTTTTCCAGAAAAACTAAATATATGTTATTTCAAGAACAATCATATAACTCTCAGAATTTATCGAACACGTGATGTTTGTTTCTTGGATTAATATCTACCAGCAACATGAGATTAAATCCTACATATTTCTACTTTCCAGAAATGAATTTACATCTAACTAGTTATCTTCAAAACATGTAAGTTTTAATCATTTCTAACTATCCTAACATGGAAATTATACTAACTAGATTGCAAATATTAAATCACTTGCCTCTACTGAAGGTCTGATCTTTTGGGGATGTGTGTCCAGTGGTGGTTCTTCCCTTCTCCGACCAGCTTCCGGTGGTGGTTGGTGGTGGTGACTTTTGGCTCTTGGTTCTCCCACAATGACTCTTCCTTTTCCCAGAGAAACTCGTCACTCTCTCTCAATTTATTTCTCTCTAAGTTTGTAGAATGAATCAATAATCTAAACCCTTTAGACTTATAAATAATCTCCCAAATTAGTTCATACTATTCACCTTCAAAGTTAAATGACCATATTACCCCTCTGGGGTGACTATTCGGCTCCAAAGTGACCCGAGACCAAATACAAACGTCTGTGTAGACTTTTTTTGACTATAAAAACACTTCCGAACAATTTGGCGCAGTCAAAACGATCATTTGGATGACATAATAATATTCCTAGTTTTATTTTATATAAATTCAGTCCTGACACTACTTTCACACGCGTCTGACTTATTCACCGAAATTGCCGTACTAACTATTCGCGACAACTTGTAAAATTAATCATAAGTAAAGTCATAACCACATATTACTTTGATTAACTAAGTAATATTCAACATATATCAGATATTACTATACTCAAGTAATAATTATATCCGGATTAATTTCAAATCATTCAATTAATTCCAAATAAATGCCTTTTTAAAAGTTATGGTAAAATGTGTTTTAGTTCCATTTACATTTTACATAAAAAGTGTTGGGATATTTTTATGAAAGATAAAATATTTTTCCATTTATGAAAAATGATTTTAAGTGGTTTTAATTTTTCAAAAAAAAATTTATCATAAAATTTTTCGATAAACGTCTCCTGATCCTGTAAACAGTTTTGGTTTTTGAGGATGCCAAGTTATTTAAATATTTAAAACGTTTTTATGAGGACAAGTGACTATCGTTCAAATGACGTCACATCTCGTTCAAACGAGATGGAGTCTCGTTCGAACGACGTCGTAGTTCGTTCGAACGATATGTGTTTTTAACTGACACATCACCACCTTAAATTTTAATATTTAAAGGGTGTCAGGCTACTTATTTTCGTGTGAAGAAATACTGGTTTTTACAGAATACTTTTTTCTATTCTTTAACCAATTTTTGAGGGTTTAGGGTTGTGTTTTACAATTCACAAATCCCAAATACTTTTGTGTGAGTTGTTTTTGTGGAACCCAAGACATTTTTGCTAGGACTTTTGCTGCTGAATCTAGCTGCCTTTAGCTGGGCTGACTATAGGTGCCACTTGTAGGAGGTACTTGACTGATTATCGACTGTGTGTTATAGGGAGTGTTGTGGTGTTCCTGGGCCAACGACTACGAACCGACACCTAAGTGTATTTCATACGACATTTATATTTTCATTGTAATCCGATTGTAAACCGTTCTTTTACAAATTATAGTGAAAATAAAAAGTTTTTTGCCGTGCGGAGATTTTTTGCTGAAATTTGTCTTTGTCTGCTTATTCATCGCATGATTTAAATTGAGATTTGAATTGACAAGTAGATGCATGTTTAGGGGATGATTTAATTGGTATTTGGTTTTATCAAATTTAGACATCCAATTAAATAAGTCTGAGTTTGAAACATGCAAATCAGTTTGAATCATTCTCGCACACGCATTTACAGGAGTAGTAAGAGGAGATCAAAAAGTAGCCCTGGAATGCCATTATTCATCCGTCGAGCAAGAAGAAATGGAAGAAGTTAAAAGAAAGACGACCACTTATCAAGTGGATATGTTTGAACCGAACAGCGAATCTGAGGTCGAAGCCTTAGATCCTAGAGATGAATCCGAGATGGTGAAAGGACAGGTGATGGAAACAACGGAGAGCATTGTTATGGATGATGAAAAAATAGAACGAACAACGCAGATATGAGCATCATTGGATTCGGTCCTTAATTAGGAGTTGGTAGCCTTCTTGAAATAAAGGAAGCAGGTGTTTTCATGGACCACGAAGATATGCCTGACATAAATCCAAATTTCTTGTGCCATGATCTCAATGTTAACAAGGAGGTTAAGCCTATAAATTAGTGAAGAAGAGTTTTTATCCCGAAGAAGAACCAGGCTATACAGGAAGAAGTGGAGAATCTTATAAAATCTTCGTTCATTGAATATGTGAAATACTCGGGCCGGTTGGCCAACGGAGTTATGGTAAAAAAGAAAAACAGTAAGTGGAGGATGTGCATAGATTTTACTGACTTGAACAAGGCCTGCCCAAGGGTTATTTTCCTTTGCACAAATTGATCAACTGGTGGATGCTATTTTGGGGCATGAGTTGCTGAGTTTTGTGGATGCATATTCTGGTTATAACTAGATAAAAATGAAGCATGAGGACAGAGAAAGTACTTCCTTTATTACTGCCCGAGGAACTTATTGCTATAATGTTATGCCGTTTGGTCTAAAAAATGCATGTGCTACTTATCAACGACTGGTGAATAAAGAATTTTTAGGAGCAGATAGGCAAGAATATGGAAGTGTATGTTGATGATATGCTGACAAAGAGTAAGAAAACTGCTGACCATATAACTGACCTCAGCCAGACATTTGATCAATTGAAGACGCATCAAATGAAGTTAAACCCGACCAAATGAATTTATGGAGTACATGAAGGGATGTTCCTCGGGTATATAGTAAACTAAATGGGCATCGAAGAAAATCCAGATAAGATCAAGGCTTTGATGGAAATGTAGTCCCCGACCAGCAAAAAGGATGTTCAGAGGTTGATAGGACGTGTAGCCACGCTCAACAGATTTGCATCCTGATCAACAGACATGTGTTTACCATTATTTAAGGTGTCCAGATACTTAGCTAAAGTTCTAGAGGTTATTGCTACCTTACTAGCTGTCTAAATGATCAAAATTCCAAGATTGGAAAATGTCCGAGCAGATGCACTTGATCGGCTAGCCTCAGCAACCAGAACCGAGTTATAAAGAATAATACCTATTGAGCTGCTTACTAATAGGAGTATTGATGAAGACTTAATGGTCATTTTATTACAGTTGATATGGGGCCATCTTGTATGGATCCCATAAGAGCTTATATTAAAGATGGAGTTCTGCCAGCCGACCTACTCGCAACTAAGAAGTTAAAATACAAAGCTATGAGATATGTACTGGATCATGGTGTGTTGTACAAAAGAGGATTGACTGCCAATTTTAGCGCAATGTTCACCCTGTTGAGGTAAGAGATCATATCGAAAAATTCCATGAAGGATCCTATGGAGCCCATGTAGCAGGAAGAACTTTCTTGTGAAGAATCACCACGTAAGGGTATTACTGGTCAACTATGCGAGTGGATTGTGCAGCTTTTGCTAAGAAATGTGATAAGTGCTAGAGGTTTTCCAGCATATGCAGGACTCCACAAGCTATGTTAACAACAATTACTTCACCTTGAGCCTTTGCTATGTGGGGAATTGACTTGGTCGGGCCTTTGCTGACCACACGAGGAAGGCTTAAGTACCTGAACGTAGTTATCGATTATTTCACTAAATGGGTGGAAGCTAAACCGTTGATTGATATGGTCTATGAGAGAGTTTATCAATTCATTTGAAAAATATCATATGAAGGTATGGTTTGCCCTATGCTTTCATCACCGATCATGGCACATAATTTGATAATGATGAGTTTGCTGCTTATTGTGCCCAATCCAATGTCCAAAAACTCCACTCTGCGCCAGGCCATCCTCAGAGAAATGGACAAACTGAGGTTATGAACATAACTATATTGAATGGATATAAGAAAAGGATGGATAACGCCAAGGGTAACTGGATCAATGAACTGCATTATATTTTGTGGGCTTACCGAATAACTCCCAGAACAGCTACTGGAGAGACACCTTATATGTTAGTGTTTGGTACTGAAGCTGTAATCCCAGTCGAGCTAGGTTTACCCACTCACAGAGTTCTTAACTTCTATTCTCCAGTTAGTGATTTAATAAGAAGGCTAGACTTGGACATGTTGGAAGAAGTTTGAGAAGATGCAGCTTACCAATAACAAACTGCACGTTTCTATAATAAAAAGGTGAAGCCGAGCAAAGGAAGGTGACTATGTATTGAAGAGGGTGATTCAGAAGAGTAATAAAATTGAAGCCAATTGGCATAGGCCTTATCGCATTGTGGCAGTTATCCGACCAGACACATATCAAATTGAAACTTTATAGGGTGAAGAATTCAGGAACCCTTGGAATGAGGGACACCTGAGGAAGTATTATCAGTGATGTAACTGAGTTGTAATCATTTTATTTCAATATTAATGAGAAAGTGATTTCCCTAAATTTTGTGATTTTTATCGGAGTATTAGTGCTATGCACTACATTACACTGCATTATAGATTTATTATCACCAACTAATTATTGGTCGACATCAGCAACCACCAACAAACCTTTAGTCAGCATCAATAAAAGACACCAACAATGTTGGTCGTTAACAAATAAAAAACATTCAGGGAAAAGTCCTAAATGCTTAGTTATTGAAGACCCGAACGAATAATTTTCATCTAAACTGGGCTAAAAGATGGACAAATGTTCCACTCACGCCTGGGAATCAAGGTAATTAATGCAAGTTACCTAAAATTTTAGGTACATTAATTGAACCATGGTTATGCATCGGTAATTGGTACAATACTTAGGATAATCCTAAGGGTATTAATAGAACCGATGAAAAACTACAGATTGACAAATCGTCGATACAGAATTAGAGATTGACAAATCGTTGATCCATTTATATATAGAGATTGACAGATGTTAGTCCATTCACATTCAAAGATTGACAAGATAAGTTGATCGAACTTTAAATTTTTCATCAATTCAATTACATATTATTTCTTGGTATTAAAAATTGAAAAGCAAAAAATACAAAGCCTTTGTTCTACAGGGCGTTTCCCTTCAACCTTAGTGATATGATCTATCCCAACTGGAGGATCATCCAACGTGAAAGGAGAATTAATAAAGTTAAAGTCCTGAAGCATCCGTCTGTTGCTACCACTTGGCCGATCAAGCAAATAAGCAGGTCGAGTAATTTCCAGATGATCATGCAAACCATGGTCTCCCAAATATTTCGTAATCAGGCACTGGGGAATGGAACGAACCAAAATCTAGTCGACATCCAATCTAAAGGGCAGATCTTAGAGATTAAGAAATTAGGGATCATACCAGTCCCATAACTTATTATTTTGGTCAATCTTCATCACTGTGAGAGCATTCATCCATCCCCACTTACATCCTCCACTATTAACCTGCTTAAATCTAGCGTCAAAGTGCCTCAAAGCTTCATTGTAACCTTCCATCCATACCTCTCTAGGTTGCTTATGAAATTGGAAGGTCAGCCTTTCGACTTGATGATGAAGCTTCTTCAACACCCCATCTTTGGTTTACAACTGAGAAGCCTGGGTAAAAAATTTCTCGATCATAGTCTGGATCTTCTGTGACATCTTTGCAATAACTTGATTCTTAGCTTTCAATTGGGTATCCTGGTTAGCTAAATCCTGTTGGGTCTTAACTTCCCCGGTGGTACCTCGATCGGGTTTATTTCTTTCTCGAGAAGAGGATGGAGGCTTGTTCTTTTTCAATGCTTCCAACTCCTCCCTCAATGTATCATTCTCAGCTTCTAAAAATGAGTACCCTTTATTAGTAGTAACAACAGCAGGTTCGAGGGCAGACTTCAAAAGCTTTAATTCATCCTTCAAGTTATTATTCTCCTCCTCCAGGAGCTTGGCAACGGTCCTAGTCTCTTCAAATTTGAATTTAAGCAAGAATTCTTTTTTATTATAAGCAAAAATGAAATCATCAAAACCCCGAGTTGTATTTAAGCTTTGATACTTCTGCTTGTAGCTCTGGTGCAAAAGGGCAGTTGATTCTTTATGCTGTTCTTAAAGTTCTTCTATCATTTCATAGTAAGCAGCATTATTTGCTACTGCCCGATCAAGTAAGTACTTCAAGTATTTGTAAACCTTTTTTGCTTGTTCTGATGCCTCATCTTCGAGCAACTTGATAATATTTTCTTCAGACAAGTCTGTATGACCAACCTTAAAAAAGGCATTGCACTTCTTCAGTAGCTCGGTATCATTAGCAGATAACTGTTCCATCTTCGTTATAAACTAATAAGAGAAAATGGCCAACAATCAACAATAAGAATAAAATACATGCATGATCAACATAGGGCAAGCAACAAATGGGCAAAATGTTCTTTTATTAATAAAGGCCAAAGTCAAGTACAATCAAGGTGAAACTAAAAAAGGTAAAAAGGCAAATGGCGAATAAGCTTACACCTTTTTTTTTAATCATTTTCAACCTTCCCATCTTTCTCGGAGGAAGGAGATACAGGTTGGAGCTGCTCAGTAGAAGGGTTGGAAGACTCAGTGACCTTAGGCTGGTCAGCAGCATACTCAACCATCAAAGATAATTCCCCAATAATAACCTCATCTTCCATAACTGGAGGAGGACCATGAGTGTACCTCTGAAAAAGTTCAGAGTCTTCAGCGGTGTTTAACTCATGGAGAGTATCTACCTAACCATATTTGAAATATTTTTATTTTGCATACTCTATTTGAGCAGAGGCAGTAGAAATGGCCTTGTTCCAACCTTTATCTCAACCAGCACTCAAGGATTCCCTCATTGCAGACCTCCTCCTTTTCTTCTCAGCATAAAGGTCTTCCCTTAATTTTGTGGAAAGTTCCCCAGCAGTCTTTGCCCTGCGCTTAGCTTCAAGTGCTTTGTCATCAGATTTTTACCGAGCATTCTCAGCATCCTTAATCTTATTCTCCCAAACCTTTTTATCAACTTTAAAGGCTTATTGAGAATTGATCAATGACCTTTTCAAGCCAGCAAAGGCTTCCTCCACATCATTTGAAGAATATGCACGAAGTGCATCATCCTTCTCTAGCATGCCATTGAAATGCACCAAGAACTACCAAAAAAGAAGAATAAGTTAGTATATGAAAAATACAAGGGAATCATAATAAAAAATATAAAGTTTTTTACTGATGCAAGGCTCTGTACAGCCAATTCAGTAACTTTTATTCGAGGCATCATGGCATCAGCCTCTCTATGGTCTGAAAGAGTTCCAGACTTGATCGTTTTCCTGTCCAAACCAGGAGTAATGACTTCTGGAGCATCATATTAACAGAAATTAAATCGACCAAGGTCTGTTGGTCGGTCTCAACTACTTGTTTAACCTGCTTCTCAGCAGGACCTATCCTAAGTCTTTTCAAAGGTGACTCATCACCTTTGGGGGCTGGGGGATCCTTCCTAGCCTCAGACTTCTTCTTCTTTCTGGCCTCCTCTTCAGATTATTGGGTGCTAGTAGTGGTGTCACCAAGAAGATCAAGAAATCATCTTTTCTTTGTGATATCAGATAGGGGAACATCTAAGTTAATAGCAACCTCATTACCAGGAGAAGTGGAAGCAGGGTGTTGATCAAGATCAATCACCAAAGTGGGGGGAGCTGTAGGCTTGGTAGTGAAGGATGAAATGGTATTTCTGTATTGAAGCAAATAGGAAGCAGACCTAATATGCTCCTCATTAATCTGTTGATGAAGTCCCCAAATAAACTTCAACTCTTTCAAATTTACTTCACTCTCTTTGGGGCACTTCCTCTTTTGGTCAATTGTAATAAAATTTACAAAGCAATAATCAGTGTGACATCTTGTCAAACAAAAATAGAGCAAAATTATTAAATACAAAACAACCTATCCCGTTACCATAACGAGGACATCTAGGACCTTGATACTTAGCATCTCCACTTAAAGGAGCATGTTGCCAATTTTTAACAACTACCCCATGGTCAAAATAGTCCCTATTAGAATCGAGAAGGTTAACCACTAAAGCTTTGTTAACTGCTATGGGTTTCAAATAATAAGTGGTATCACTAGTTACCCACTTATAATAAAACATTATTTTTGGAATCCCTAGATGGGTTCCATATATCTGATTTAATCTATATACTCCATTCACTAATCTCCATGTGTTAGGAACTACTTTAGCAGGTACAACGTCAAATTATTAACAAAATTCCAGACACATGGGATTGGGAGGAAACTTGAACCCACACTCAGAATAAAGATGGATGGGAACCAATGACCCTTAGCAAGAGAGAAAAAATCAATGGAATGTTCAAAGACAACCCAAGACGGAATGTTAAAATCATCCCTAAACTTATCAAGCGATTCAACAGAGTAAATCATGATGATGAAATAAGAAGAAGAGAAAAGAGTTCTTACAAGAGTTCAAGGATTCAACAAGAACAAAGGGCAGAAAAATGATCACACGAAAAGTTCAAAGCAATAGCAAAACTCATAATGTGGATATGGAAGACGATTGAAGTTTTACCGCCATTTTATAAGTTGCCTCAAAAACTAGGAAAGTAATAATTAAAGGGAATAACGATTGAAATAGCGACGGCCAAACAGGAGAAAAGATGAAAATACCCCAACAGTGTTCGCCAAAATTTAAAATATTTACAAAATTACCATTCGCGTTTAAAGTTGTCAATTAAATGGATAAATTTCACAAGTATGGAAGGTTTGTAATCAACCAAGCTGCAGAAGAAATGTCCGAGCTACTGCCAAGAAATAATGTTCCACACTTTTGTATTAACCTCAAGTATGAAACATTGGGGGCTTCTGTTGATACCAAAATTCACCATGCCACGTGGACCAGTAATAAGCCAGAATGTGTCATTCTATCTGGCATAAGTCCAAGTCAGCGTAATACAAATCCCTGACCAACAGGGAAGCCCGACCAACAACAGGAAGATCAACCAACCTAGCTAGTGAAGCGCCAATAGTTTTACACTTAATTATCCTTTTGTACTGATGTAAATGCCTAAACAATAAAGGCATTCCATCCCTTCATATACAACTCTAAACGCCCCTCATGGGCTATAAATACATTGTAACACCCTCCAGCCAGGGGACCTAGACGAATCAAGGCAATCAAGCAATACATAACAGTAGACGTAGGCTTTTCCCCTTAAGCCGAATCACTTTAAAAATCTCACTTGCCTTATTCGTTTTAATTATTTATCTATGATAAATTAATTAGGCCTAGTCTAGTTTTTTGCATAAACATGTGGGGAATCATATTATGTGCCATAATCAACTTTGGAAGTATGTTCTCTTTATTTCGAGTGATTTAGAGATAATTAATTAAAGTGCAGTCGAAAGGAAATAATTTCGTATTTTGAGTATTTATTTTGAAGCCAATTTAATTATTTTGTCTTGTTTTCTTAGTATAGTCCATTGCCCAAGTATTAGGGCCAAAATACTCTGGAAGCCCAGTTTAGCTAAAGCCTATGACTTATACTTATTTATATACGTATAAGCTCGAAATTTATGTTAATTATCCATAATGGAAGCTTAGAGAAGGACAGGAAAAACACTATTCACATTTTGTGTGGGGGGTGGGGGGAGATAATTATTTATCTCATATTTTACCATAGTGTCATCTCCATGAGTGTCCCCACACAAGACTTACTTTAGGTCACTACAAGAAAAACACTTTTTTATAACTCTTGAAAAATTAATTTAAAGATATTTATTACAAAAATGTCATTTAAAGGCTGATAATGTTATTAATGTGACATCTCTAACATAAAATGTCATTTTATGTATATTAGTAATATTTTTAATGACACTTTAAATATAAAAATCATATTTGATTATAGATATTATGACATTTTTGTAAGAATTTCTATACTAATGTACATATTATGACATTTTTGACTCAAAACTTTTAGCCTCGCGCCAATAAGAAAAAAAGAGGCGAAAGTGTTCCTTCCAAACTCGTCAAAAATTTCCCCCAAAATTAACCCTGGCCAAACTTTCCCCATCTCCTTCCCACGAAACCAACCCGTAACCATGCAACCATCTCTCACTCTCCCCCAAATCAGGTACTTCTCTCTCTCTCTCTCTCTCTCTCTCTCTCTCTCTCTCTCTCTCTCTTTGGTGCATACACACATGTAGGAAGATGCACACACACACACACACATGCACACCCACACACAAACGCACACACAGTGATCGCGGATCGATTTGTAACAATCGTAGAATGGGAACAGAAATGCACCAGAAATCGATTAGTTGTGGGTATACCAGAAATCGATTTGGTTTTATCTAATATCAAAACGTGTTAGATTTGGTTTCATTGTGAAATCGATTTGGTTTCATTGTAAAATCGATTTGGTTTGATTAAAGGTTTTCAATTTTGTTTATGTACTTCTTTTAAAAAATTGTGCTATATTACTGTGTTCAATGGACATTAACATTTGAGAGCTATATTGTGCTATATTACTCAGTTCAATAGGCATTAACATTTGATATAATATTTTAAAAATCGTGCTATATTATTGTGTTCAATCTTGCTATATTACTTTGTTATATTAATTTGGTTTGATTAAGGGTTTCTTTGGTAAAAAGATATGGGTTTAAAAGAGGTTTAGGGATTATTAGGGTTTCATATTGTTCATTGAGTTCAGTGATATGGTATAAATTAGTTTTTTAGGTTAACTTAGGGTGATTAGACAAACGTGCTAGCTGATTAGTATCGGGGTTTGGATTTTTGGTTTTATTGATGTTTTCATTTGTTGAGGAATGATTGGGGAATTTCCTATGGTTTTATGGTAAGGATTGGTTGTCAGGTTTATGTTCCTGGATTGATAATCCCTGTGATTCTCTACTGATGATTTACATGGTTATTAAGATGGTATCATATAGATTTTGCTCTTCTTTATTCTTTTTCAGTTTGGATTATTGTGTCGTATAAATCTTAATAATTTGTATTTTTATACATTATTTTTCAGTCTTGAAAGGTGTGACCCATTTGCGGAGAAGGACGGTCATGTTGCCAAGTTACAGAAGGGACAACATGGATGGAGATGCGTTTGATTTGTTGTTGCGGACACCTGACCCTCAAAGATTAATTAGAGTTTACTGCCAATCTGCTGCTACTCTTAATCTGTTGAGGGCTTTTGCTACTGGTGGGTATGCTTCCATGCAGAGGATCACACAGTGGAATTTCGATTTCACAGAGCATAGCAAACAGGGGCGTAGGTGAGTTATTTGCTTCACTTAATTTATTTATTTACCTTATACATTAATTTAGATTCAATTTATCATATTGATTGATTATATGGTTAGCTTCATTTAGTTGTAGATGATTCGGCATAGAGTAATGATGAGTATCAAATAAACCCCCAAATCATCCACCAAATAATATGTCGTAGCTATGTAGTGTTGTATCCTACAGTACAATGTGCAACATTGCAACATTTAGTGCAGTAACACATCATTTGGTAGATTTAAATGGAACTCATATCATTATTCTCCGTTCTATAGGATTTGTAGCTTTTCTAATTTTTTATACAATAGGTTAGAGGATTAGGATTATCATTGCTAGACAAGAATTAATTATGACACAATCGATCAACATATTTATGACATAGTCTAGGTTATCCTTCTCTGTGTGCATATAAATATCTATAAGGATATTTTTTAAGCCCTCGAGATTGCACTTCAAAGCCAGGGCATCCAATTTAGGTTAATGTCACTACGGGGTTGCCAAATTTAGGTTAATTTCACTTTGATACAATGTTGTATGAAGTAACTCAAATGATTTGAAGCTTTTTTGTACATATAATTTGATATGATGTTGCATGGATTAACTCAAACTTTGACTTTATATTTATAGACTAATTAAAGTTACTTATATTTATCATTACATTGTACTTTTTTTTGCAGTTTATTATAATACCTACTATACATGGATTTCAATCTTCTATTATTTTTGTATTGCAAACATTTTGTGTATAAATAATCTTATTATGTAAATATTTTTTGCATTGCAATCATTTCTTTTTCTTTTTTATACAATTTGTTGGTGTATGCATAGACTAAATACCTAATAAGAAATTTCAACTACTTGCAATCTATTTGTGTCAATTAACCATTATTTAAAACTTAGTAATATGTGTATTACTTCCTCTTACTCGTGCATTGCATGGATTACTACTAGTGGTAGTTCATTCTAAAGTAAAATGGTGGTGATACCCTCCCTGTGAATTGTTCTCCTTGTTGGCCGCTGATGCTTTTACAATGCCCACTTAATTTGATAATTTATTACCTTGGTGTGATGGCAAGTTCCCACGCCCAAGATACGGTTGGTTTTGGGTTTGAGACATGGTATCAACACCTCCATAGATGGGGGGTAAAGCCAGCTGACACCCGCCTCTCCCATATGTGGATCAACCTCTCCGTATTTAGCGTTAGTGTTCTTTATAATTTAGATTCATTTGTTATTTTCAAAAGTTACTGTGTATAATCATATGTGGTATATGGATCATAGATGATTATTTTGTATAAAAACTAATGTTTTTAACATGAATTATAGTCAGTAATTTTATTATAATTGATGGGAAGAGGAGTTCAGGTGTAAGTGGTCATTAAGAGGCACGGACACCCCATAGGGCATAAAAGTAACCTGTGGGAAGTGTTCGCGTCCTCTCCTTGCTCCCGATTACTGGTATAGGCTCGTTTTGTGGTAACAAGTGGAAATTAAGGGGCGAAAACTCAAAATAGCGACCGGGTGGGCGGAGAGTGGCATGGACACCCCATAGGACATAAAATTCACCTATTGGAAGTGATCGGGTTCTCACCGGGATTCCGATTGCCAAAATTAATTAGTTTAGTCTTGTTTTGGGGTTAAAATTGGGCGTTAAGTGGCATGGACATCCCATGGGGCATAAAACTAACTCTTGGGAAGTGATCGCATTATCTTTAGGTTCCCAATTGTCGAAATTAACTAGTATAGGCTTATTTGGGGGTTAAAAGTGGACATTAAGGGGTGAAAACTCAAATTAGCGACCGAGTGGCCTAAAGAGAGGCACGAATGCCCTATGAGGTACAAAAGTAATCGTGGGAAGTGACCACATTATCATTGATCTCTCGCTTGTCAAAATTAATTACTATAGGCTCGTTTTGGGGTTATAAGTGGGCACTTAGAGGAGAAAACTCAAAACAATAATCAAGTTTCCCAGAAATAGGCACGAACACCCCATGGGGCATAAAAGTAACCCGTGGGAAGTGATCGCATCCTCACTGGGTTCCCAGTTACCGAAATGAACTAGTATTAGCTCTTTTTGGGGTTAAAAGATAGCGTTAAGGGGTGGAAATTCAGAACGGTGACAATTTTCTAGAGATAGGCACGAACACTCCACGTGGCATAAAATTAACCCGTGGGAAATGACCGCATCATATCTCGGCTCTTGGTTGTTGAAATTTACTAGTATAGGCTCGTTTTGGATTAAAATTGGGCATTAAGAGGCAAACACTCAAAACAGCTACCAAGTGGCCCGAAAAGAGGTACAGACAACCCGTGAGTCACAAAAGTAAACAATGGGAAGTGAGCGCATTCTCACTGGGCTCCCAGTTGTAAATGACGGGAATAATTCAATGAGTTTTGTTAAAACTGGATAGTTTGGGGATATATTTTCTCCCGTCTGCTAGTTCATGTGGTTTTTTATAATTCACTTCTTATTGCAAAATTGCAATTTCCAATGAAATCATTCAGATTATATATTTTACACTAACTAATTGTTTCTCAAACATATTTCGATTCTCATATCTTGAGTACGTAGCGTGCTACTACATAATAGGGAGCTACAAAACATTTTATATCTGTTTCCAAACAATAAGGTATATGGATTTCTAACATAACCACAACCATAACCACCATTGGTTATGAACATTCATTTTATCCTCCAAAACGTGAAATTTCCTTGGAGATTAGTTCCAGATTTTAACACAGTGTTAGCCTCCATATAATCTGTTACCTTATCACATAACTGAGCAGAAGTCACCTAAGTCTGCTCAGTCAGCAAATCAATTCCAAAGTTAAGTTCCTGCTTAATAGCTACATAGGGTTGGATAGACAATGGCTCGAGTAAAAAATAATGACTTGTCTAAAGCCTGTTCAGTAACCAATTTAATGGTAAGATCGTGATCGTTGACTAGATGAGCCTCATAAGGCTGTTCAATAATGAATTTAGTGGTGGGATCCTGCTCATTTACTAGATGAGGCTGGATCTCATCAGTGAACAATGTCGTAGACTCCATTTCACTGGCCAGATGGGATATATGTATATGTTGAACATAAGTTGAATGCCCTCTTAGGGGCTGATGGTAGTGTCTTGTGTTAGAGATTTTTTGGGTGGTCATTAATTGTAGGAGGTTAATTCATTCTCCATATTTTTTCTTCACTTGATTCTCAATCACTGGTTCTTTATGTTCATCAATTTTTTTTCTTTTTCTTTTTTTTAATAGAATCATAGGGCCTATAATTATAAGCTTTCAATAACCAATGTTTTAGGGGAAAAAGGAAAATGATTATAAGCTTTTAATAACTAATTTTGTGGAAAGTATCCCTAGTTCTCCATCCGTGTTGGCTTCAAAATCGAGAATTGTTGCATACCTAGCTGAAACCTCATATTTATTTAGTGGCCGGCGCCTACAAAACACTCGAATGTTCCCTTTTGCTTCCTAAATTTGGTTATATAGCTTATTTCTCCGAGCCTGGTCTCCACCATACATCAACTTAAGATTATCATACTGTACAACTAGGTCTTTAAATGCAGAAGCCATCTCATGCAAGTCAGGAATTGAATTAAGATCATTATCAATGTTTTCTTCAATTATCAGTACCTGGACTTTTTAAAACAAGTAAAATAATATATAAAGGTCTACAACCAAATATATGATGCTTCAATTTGATGACAATGAGGTGTCTATAAGTTCAAAAGAATTAAACATCATGTACTAAAAATGTGTGGAAAAATGGATTGGCACATTAATGTTTGGCACATATACCTTTACTTTCTAACATACCATCTTTATTAGTATGAGGTTTCCTGTCAAATGGTTATGATCAACATACATTCATGCTAAATTGATGTATAGCTATCCTAGTAAAGACTGTCAGAGTCGTTGTTTCATTTACATAGTACCCATGGAGGGTTCTCTGTTCCTTATCATGCTGCGGAGAAAGTTTTCTCTCCACTAGTAATACATGTTCTCTTGCTTTTCTCCTTCTAACACATAAGTTGGATCCTACGACTATTCTTACTTTTTTTCTTGGTTTTTGCAGGATTTATCACAATAGCCACTTAATACTCCCAAATCATTGATTATTCTAATGACTTCAAAGGAATATGTAGCTGCACATGAGATCATATATTATACTAGAAAAGATGCTAAGATCTCAGAGAAACCTGAAGAGGTCCATAAAAAAAAGGCATCATTTATTGTGAATCTTGCTGAAGTAGATGGTAAGCAAAGAGGTGGCGATGTGCCAATCACTCTATACTAAAAAAATGAGTCTGAAGTGTCTTCAGGACCCGCTTTTGATTATCAACATTCACTGACTGAGGTAACTGTTAAAATTCTCTTTTGGTTACATTAAATTAGAAGGATATTGCCATTTTCTTGTGATAATAATACATAATGCATTCTAGTAATAGTATTTGTTAAAACAGATCGCAAAATTTAATGTCCAGAATGCTGGAGCTAGTAATAAGGTTGATTGGGATTATACCTCTCTGACTTTTTACTGACATATATGTAGATTTCTCAAGCTTATGAAGATTGTGATAATACAACTAGAGCATTGTCAAGTGAACCTATACAGAGCATGATGCTGCATGATCCCAAGGTAAAGTAGTTTTTTATGTATAAAAGGTGTCAGCGAAGTTATCCATATAGTATAAATCACGAGCTTTAGTCATCCTTATGTTTTTTATTTATCACACACGGTGTCGTAATAAATCTACTATATTTTGATGAGTTGTGATGTACTTGGTTTAGAAGAGACTGACCTCTATAAGCAATTTTTACATATTTAATAAGCTTTGACCCTGACAAAGTTTCTCTCCATGGCTACTGGAACTACTGTTGACTGGTTCAGATAATTGGGATGAATGTATGACATTTATAGGAATTTTTTTATTCACACATTATTACAAGATTACCTCTTTTCATCTAAGACCTAACAGTTCTTACATTTCCTTTTGTAGCCTTGTCCGGATTCTGTTGGTATCAATGTTGTTTCCTGCAATTGCAGTGGGGTTACAGCACGACCTGCGGTCTTGGGACCTAGAGCCCACAAAGGTATTTATTTTGAATTACTTTTGGCTGCCTTATTTGGGGTAAAATGCAAAAGAAATTATAAATAAATTATCCCTTCGATTGCAAATAAGTAAATAACATGTATTGTGTAAATATTAAATAACTTGTATCGTTCTCTTTGTCTAGTGAGGAAAAATTCTTATTGGTTAGTCTTTAGGACCAAGAAATTCATCTATAGAATATAGAGGGGCATATCAAGCCGGTCAGCAAGTACAAAGGTCATAAGCGTTCTCGATTTCTTGTGAGAGCCTATTTTGGTGGAGTTGGACAAGAATTTGTTTCCAGTGGCAGTGATGACTCTCAGGTGTATATATATGGCATAGAAGCACAGGGGATCTCGTAGAGACATTGTTGGGCCATTCTGCATCTTTCAATTGCGTTAGCTGGAATCCCACAAACTCTCACATGTTGGCATCTACTAGTGATGATTGTACAATACACATATGGGGCATAAATCAGGAAAGTGTGAAGCTAAAAGAGACACAACAGCAATAATGGTTTCCACAATTACAATGGGGGAAGTTTGAAAGTTGAGAAATGCATGGAACCTTGAGTTTCTTTCTTTCACCATTTTCTTTGTATGTAAATATGTTGTCTTTATATGTCAAGCGGATATTTGTAACCGACTATATGAATTGTGTATTTACATTCTGATAATAAAGCGTCTACTGGTTTATTCACCAAAAAAAGTTATAGTTAAGTAAGCCATTCATGAGTTCGCTTGATTGAATGCCGGTTAATTGCTTCTCTTCCCTTGAATAATTTTGAATGTCAATTCATCTTGTACCTATGTTATACTGATTTTTTTTGGTATTTTCTTTTACTTCTTAACAGGTAAGTTCACCCTCACTGATTCCCTTGTGGCTTTTGCTGGTATCATTGCTTAAGAAGTTGTTGGTGAGATCCGGATGACTGATATCCGAGATAATGCATGGTAATACCATCAAGTCAACTATTATTTCTCTTTACTATGAGATGGTAGATGACTAACTGAAGAGATACAAGGGAGAGATAAATGGAAATGAGTACCTCATCAATCTAATAGATTCTCCAGGGCAAGTTGATTTCTCATTTGAGGTTACGATCGCTCTCCGTATTACTAATGGTGCACTGGTTATGATAAATTGTGTTGAAGGCGTGTGTCCAAATCGAAACTATTCTCCGACTGGCCCTTAGAGAAAGGATTCAACCTATCTTGACAGTTAATAAGATGGACAGGTATTTCCTTGAGCTTCAGATCGACGGATAGGAAGGCTTGAGATGGCTGCCTCATATGATGAGATCAAGTGATTCTTCTTCAGCTCTTCTTCTTTTGTCTACCACTCCCTTGATGTAAAAATCATTCAACTTCACTTCAAATTTTCATTTGATTTTCTTCTATTCAAATTCTGATTGTGTTTGTGAATTTTGTAGAAGTACGATGAAGAGTGTTGATTCTGAGAGCCTTGTGTTGTGTAATTCAAAATTAAGTGATTCTACGAGTTTGATAATTGAAGATAGTTTTTCTCATGAGCTCAAGCTTAATGTGATCATAATTTCTTCATTTTATGTTGATATGTCTTGAATATAGAGTTTTGATTATGAATCTTTCTTTATCAGTTTATTAATTATTTTGGATTGAATTTATCTAATATTTTTCTGAATTTGAGTTTGAATTTGATCGCAATGAAACTGAAGCTAAATTTCACATTTCCATTGTGTTTGATTTAAATTTATAGTTCGGTTATGAGTTTGTGCTTGTGTTAAATTATTGATGAAGCTAAATTTCATTGAATTTACATGTTTATGACTTTGATATTGAATAGGCTCGAAGGTGCTATGTGTAGCCAGGACACAAAAGAAAATCAGGCGTTAACAAATTTTGTGTTCGCAGTTTGAGGACCGAAGAATGGAGCAAATCTTGAAATACCACGTACTATAATTACCCACTTTCCTCCTCGTAGCTTTTTAAATTCTACTTATATTTCATTTTCCTTATTTTAAATGATGATTCATTATTTGACTGAGTGTAGGCCTTAAATATATATGTCAAGAACATTGCTGATGATGTTACTGACCACGCCGTTCATTGTCACTAGGGTTGGTGATTGCTGGAACACTCATCAACGCTATTTCGTTGTCACTAGGGTTGGTGATTGTTGTGGATGAGAAATAGATCGTTGATTGAGCAATGGTGCATAGCGATAGAACTATACCAACCTAAGTCCCAATCGTCGTCTACAAAAGCGAGGATGTGGTAGGTGTAGTAGGTCGGTTGTTGGAGCTTTTGAGGTGTCGACATAATTTCGCGAAAGCCAAAGAAAGATCGACACATTTATGCTTGATTTTTGGAGACATTTTTTTGAATGATGTACATAGTGGGTATATCTAGCTATGATACATGTATTATGTCTTTTTTTGTGGATAATTAGTGTAGATGGTGGATATATTTATTTGTGTCCCACTATTTTTTTTATGGACACATGACTTGGTTTGGTGCATTTTAGGTGTACGTGACTTCAAATACAAAAAAAATTCAAGACTGTTTTTATGCTATTGTAAATTTTGATTTGTGTTTAGATTTATTTGTTAACTATGACATTAATATTGGTTATTAATTTTTTTACTATATGTTTAATTTATGACTATTTATATTAAATCCTCATGTGATGAAATTTTTTATATAACCTTTTTAAAATTTTTAAAATTGTTTATTATGATGCTTTTTAAATCAAATAAGACAACTTATAGAGTATATTACGACCCTTTTTTGTAGCAGATATGACACTTTTGAAAAAAAGTCACATATAATCGTTATCTAATATGACACTTTTTATGGGTATTAATTATGACACCCAAACTTATGACGCTTTTTATTGAAAAATAAAACGTCATAAAATGCGTTTTATGACACTAAAAAAATGTCATAAAAAGGCTTTTTTCTTGTAGTGGGTGGATCATATGCTAAAAGATTCGAGATGTTCAGAGCTTTCTAACAAGGTTTTTGAAGACTTTCAGAGGCAGGATGATCTACACCATCATTAACATATTTCTCCTCATTCTAATCATATGATTCGCAATGGTATTTTAATCTTGAAATCTTAAGTTCAATATTTAAACCTAGTTCTTAATTTCTTTTCAATGCATGATTAATCAAAGATCTTAGGGCTGAATTTTTTCACAATCTAAATATCAACACCAATATATTTTCCCAACTATTTGTATTAGAGCCCTCGATTGTAGATTTATAATGTTTTGAAAATTTCCACGTTGTCCGCCGTTAAAACCCTAGGTTGCTTATTAAAAAATATATACATGGGTGTGTAAGTTTGTACTAAAATAACTTTGTACGGTTGGATAATTTTTTATTCCCTCCATAATGGTCACATATGTTTTTTATGTTAATGGATCCCGTGGTGGTTTTCCGTGGTTATTTTTCATTTTTTGATTCAATATGGTTGTAATAATTAAGTTTTTTTTGTAATTATTGCTTTTTCGATGTATTTGGAGGAAATTGTGAGGGGTGTAATGTACATTTACTACTATGAATCATTTATTTTCATGAGTTTGGGTGTTGGACAAAGTATCGTGAAGGTTCATGAAGATCCAGATGAGTTATGGTAATTTTTGTATCTGTTTTTCATGAAAAAGACGAAGTTATTGAGCTAGAGGGTCGTATCGATCCGGTGCCAGTCAGGTTACGAATTTTTTTGGTTCATGCTGATTTTGATCCGGTTTCGCAATGGTTATTCTTCTCAACTAGCTCCATGACCAACATGACTGTTTCGAGAGGCAAAATGTGAGGACAATTGTGATATAATTTAATGTTTGCTTCAAGGTGGATTCTTATTCGAGAAAAAGTCTACTTTGAGTGTGTTTCTTATTCTTAAAGACTTCTACATCAAAAAGGATTCTAGAGTCTAGGCCATGATGAATAGGTGCATTTTTGTCATTATTATTTATTTTCTTATAGCAATTAATTTATATGTTGCATAATTTGCTACACTAATTAATTAATTAGGGAACCACAATTTATAGACAACTTGGATTAATTATGTAATCGACTCGGATCACGATTTTTGTGGAAAATTTGTTTTATCTGTTTTTTTCAAAATTAAATTTAATAAGGTTGTTAATTTAAAGGTATAAATTAAATTTTAATCTCTGGGTTATATTTTAGTTTTAAAATGGTTTTATTTTTGTAAAATTAAAATAGCTAGTTCGGATAATTTAATTTGTATAAGTAGATTAGGAATTACTAAGAATTTAATTCGGGCATTTAGAATTGAATAAATTATTTTTCCAAATATCCCCAAGTTCAAAATATTAAGTGGGGTGCGGGTTTAAACATAAAGTGCGCGGTCTCCATTGGTGTTTTGAGAATTGTGATGAGATTATTTCCTTGTGTTAGCTTTAATCTGGGCTTTCATCGGATGGATTTAATTAGGGCATCTAGTATTCTCAAAATTATTAAATTATAGTTCCAAGAATTGAATTTGAGTGAGTTCGGTCCCCCTAGTGGGGAAGATCTTCACGAGAAGATTCAAATTTGAGGAATAAATCGATGGTATACATTTAAACAAAATTTATGATATCCTCCAAATGGAGTCAGTGTCATTAATTGTGGGGCTAAAAGACGTCGTTTATTCAGTATGTTGGACAAAAGATTTCTCAAATGTCCGATAGTATAATGAAAGATGAAAATTTGTCTAGGTTAAGGTGATATATTTTAAGCTCTCAATGAGAAATATCACCTCATAAGGGAACTAGAATGTCCGACGAGATTAGTTTTTTAATTGGCGGTAAAGAGATGCTACTTTAAAATTTAATTGAATTAATTCATACTTTTAATTGGAAATTAACTTTTTTTCAATTTAATAATTCTAATATTTCAAGAATGAATTCAACCTTTTCTCATTGTATTAGTCTTGTAGTTTTTACTCAAATAAGTTTCAAGGACTAAAAATGTATTTGGACATCGTTCTAACTTATGGGTATAATTAACTTATTTAAACTACAATTCCTATCAATGTTTTAACATTGTGATATGATTAACGCATCGCATTAGCCCGTCTGGCCCCCCAACGGATGGTAGTTTTCAAGGTATTTTAGAATATATAGTGATCATTTTAAATTAAGCATTGTATATGTTCGGTCCCCCCAAGAGGGAAGTTCTTTGTGTAAATGTTCCATTTTAAAGAATTGACCGATGAAAAATTGTAAACATTCATGTTGTTTGATGATGCTCAAATAAGAATCATGTTCTTTAAATGATCTCCATCATTGATTTAACAAGAGATTCTTTGGATCAGATATAGTGGGGAAACCTGAATCCATTTTGCAAACCAATTTGAGGATCATCGGTAGCCAATGGGGTGGCGCTAGTTATAGATAAGAGCTTTACTTATTTACCGAAAGGGCAGTAGGAGATAAGGCTAAGTCTCAGGTATAATGGTTTGGGTTAAGAATGTTCGTATTCCTGGGTAGTAATAAAATAGTCGAAACGTAGGTATTCTCACTACAAGTTGTCAGAACTTTAATAGCAAAGGTGTCCGGTTTTCCTAGGTTTATAAGAAAAATGACATGGTAATGGTTTTCCTAGTAAAATTAAATGCATGATTTATGTCTCAATATGCGGCACCTAGTATGTACACTCAATAACTACAAATCAGGACTGCGACTCGTTTTACAGGTTCTTGGTAACTTGGACATTAATTATAAGAGAGATGTTCCTAATCATGGGAAATTAGAATAAGGAGGTAATATTAGCGGTAGTATATATATTTGGATTATGATTAGATGTAAAGATAATGAAGGTAAATTATTTAATGTATTGGTTTTAGAAATGTTGGTTTTGGTTTTCTAAATCAGTTTTGAACAGATTTTCAATTATTTTAACAAAATTATTTTTATCAAAATTGGATATCTTTATCTGTTCTGTTACATTTGAAAATAATTTATACATTATGAAGTTTGTCACACTAATATTGCTAAATAGTGATGTGAATAATTAATGGACAAATCATTAAAGATAAAATTTCCTTTTAGCATCAAACACAATTTTGACACTTAGGCTTGGGTTATTTTATTCTAAAAAGAATTCCAAGAGTGGTTTAAAATGTACAATTGATTTCATCTGAAGTGGAGGCACTTTTATTCTTGAATCTTATTTAGAAGGTAAAAAGACCAACCGACCCTTCAAGTCATAAGTATAAAGAGCTAAATATGTATTGCAAATGGTTCATTTCAATTTGTGTTGTCCTGTGACTATCCAGCCAAGAGGTGTTTTTGAATGCTTCATCGATTTCATTAATGATTAATCAAAGGGAAGGATATGTTTACCTTTTGCACCATATATTTAAAACCTTTTATTAGTTCAAAGTGTGCAAGACTAAGGTGGAGCAAGGGTGAGGTAAACTAATCCAAATTATACGATCTGATCGTAGGGGTGTATACCTCTTGGGAGAGTTAAGGAGTTAGTTATTTGAGGTTGGGAGTATATCACAGCTGTCTACATTAGGTATTATATTTCGGAATGGTGCATAGGAAAGGAAGAAATAAATTAGTTATTCAGTTACAGTACTCATACTGGAATTTTACGTAACAGACAATGACATACATTATAAATTAGTTTCTTCTTAAATGGTCTCTTCAACTTCCAATAAACATTGGAATGGGCACAAGATCATTCTAGGGCATGTTCAGACCCGGGGGTGCCTAACATTCATGTTGTGGAAGGAGATAAGGAAATTAAAATTGAGAACGTATATCTATTTGTTGGTTATCCTAAAGGTAATAAAACTTGTTTATATCATAGTCCTTATTATAAGAAGGTCGTTGATTTCATCAATTGTCGACTCTTAAAAGGGGATTATAAATAAACCATGGGCCCAAGTGTAAGCTAGTCTTAAAAAATCAAAAAGGAAAATCATATTACCAATGTTGTTAGACTACATGTACAAGATGAAATACAACTTGATATTGTTAATACACTACGTAATGGTAATATGAGTATTATCAATGATCAGGATACATGTGTCACTTATACTGGATAGCAAGTGGTGCCACAATGTAGTGGGAGCATCAGGAGAAATCTTGAAAGGTTAATATTTTGGGTGATCATTTTGATGAAGTCCTAAGCATACACAAAACGAGTCCCAGGAACTATAATGAGGCATTAACAAATAAGAAATTTTGCTTGGACTTGACTATATACACCAAAAAGGATATTTGATTTATTCGAATTAAGTTATGGGACTTTTAGACTTGTTGATGAGGTAAAACCCATTGGGTGCAAGTGAACCTACAATAAGTTAAATGATAGGTAAATGGGAAGTGTAAATCTTCAAAGAAAAACTTATGAAAAGGTTTACTAAAAAAGATAAGGATTGACTACAAGCAAACCTTCTCGCACTATCCATGCTAAATTCTGTCAAAATTCTTTTAATGTGAAAACTTTGTTCTTGAACGATTGTCTTGACATTTACATAATAAGAAGTTGAGAAAATAAAATGATGTAACTTGTGGGATCTGTTTATGGATTTAAGATAACATCAAGGTCTTCGATCATTCAGTTCGATTAGGTAATCAAGTGTTTATTTTGATTGAAGTCTAAATAATATTTATAGTATAATAAGCATGACAGAAACATGGTGGTATTTCTTAGTACAAATTGTGGATAGTATTTGCATAATTAGGAACGAGGTGGGAGTATTATCTTACATAAGAGTATGATTGTCCAGGGATCACGACATTAATTACCGAGGACAAATCAAACACATCTTTACGATCAATATTTCACTAGATTGATTATGAAGGATGTTAGGCTTATCATAAGTCAATTATATTATTGTTGTATACATAAGATTAGCCTGAGGGATTCCATGAAGAGAGTTTATTTTCAAATATGGAATCACTTTGTCTGGGAATTAGTGGAAACACTTGATGAGGTGAAATAAGTGAAGAATATACTTAATGCTTCAGTGGTGATCGGCCTCAGGTATGCTGCATTACGTGGTTGATAAAAAATTATTATGCCTTCGGCAGGGTCAGTTAGTTTGAGTCTCATAGTTTTAAACCTGTAAAATACAAAGACTATGTTTTCAATCAGTAAGGATTCCAAGTTTTCTACCTCGGTGTATGAGTTTACCGAAGGAGGTTGAGCTATAAGTTGAAGAAGTGTGAAACAATCTTGGATTATTGACTCCACAAAGAAGGCTAAAGTTTCCACTTTGGATGCCACTAAAAAGGCCATATGGCTCCGTGACTTCCTAAGTAACTTAGATGAGGTTCCTTCAGCGCAATTGGCTATTACAATTTATCATGTCTATAACAAAACGACTGGAAGTTTGAGAGAACTTGTAACACATCAAAGGTTTAAGCACATTGATAGTGGGTTTCATCTAGTTTGAGAGATCGAACGAAGTATGATATAATTTAATTACCAAGGTTATATCGGATAACACAATGGTTAATCATTCAATAATTAGGCAACAACCTGCCAAATATATGGGTTGGGAGTTAGATATATGTCTTTAACACTAAGTAGAAGATTGTCTATGTTTTATTCTTAACACCATGTATTATGTTTACTTTCAAGTATAAGTGTATCTTCTCATTTTGAAATAAGAATCCTAGTTATGAGAGTGCCTTATATTTATTCTTGAAATATATTATAGACAGGTCAGTCAATTGTACTTAGTAGGAATTCTGGTGAGTTAGGTTAGGCTTGACCAGTGGATATCAAAATTTTGGCCCTAGTACTATTGAACAATTTACAACCTAGATATGGAGTTAACAACCTATCGGAATGGCTATGGAACAATCCTAATGGTTTATCTTAAATTACAGGAACATGTCTGATGGTTCGATAACTTATGTGATAGTTCAAAAAGGGATTATGATAGGAACATCCAGGAATGTATTGAACATGACCTCCCATGAGATTTTAAGTCTAAGCATTGTCTTGATTATACTTACTTAATATCACACCATTTGCAAAGGGTATATATATTCATAATCCTAGGAATTATGAGGATTGAAATGCTTTTGCAAATGTTAATTTTATTGCTCTGGGTGCGATGTGATTTTATATCAAGCCAATAGATCCCCATATATTTGGTAACCATTGTGTGAGTAGGTTTGAGATAATAATTCAAAGGAATCCTTGTCCAGGAGATATCTTGGATTGCGATATCCCTTAATAGACTTATATGTTTTGTTTCCACCAGTAAAACTCGATCGGAGGATTATTTCTTAATCCTGATAGAAACCCAAATAAGTTAAGTCTGAGAATTAATGAATTAATTAGATATTGGTTAAAATCGATTAGCGATAAATTGATTTGACTAATAGGTATTGAAAACTTAACGCGGGGAATCATATTATGTGCCATAATCAACTTTGCAAGTAAGACCTCTTTATTTCGAGTAATTTAAAGATAATTAGATTAGAATGCAATCGTAAATATTAAGTGGAGTTAATCACGATGAAGTAAATAAATTAAATCATTACAGTAAATGTAATTGGGATTTTTGAGTATTTTTTTGGAAGCCAATTCAGTTATTTGTTTGGGGTCCCTAGTATATTCCATTGCTAAAGTAGTAGGCCCTGAACTATGTGGAATTCTAGTTTAGCTAAAGCATGACTTATACTTATTTACATAAGTGTAAGCAGGGGTTTTAGGTATTTATACATGATGGAAGGTCATAGAGGAAGAGAAAAAATACTATTCATATATTTGTGTTGGGGTGAGGAGAAAGAAAGTTATTTCGCTCATATTTCACCATGACATCATTTCCAAAACTTTCCACACACAAGGCTTCCGTTGGGTGAATCATATGCTAGAAAATTCGAGATTTTCAGAGCTTTCTAACAAGGTTTTTGGTGACTTTTAAGGGCAACAATATATGCGCCATCATTAACATATTGTTCCTCATACGAATCACAAAAATATTCGCAATGGTATTTTAATTTTAAAACCCTAGGTTTAATATTTAAACCTATTTCTTTATTTGTTTTCAACGCATGATCAATCAAATATCTTAGGGATAAATTTTATTTGCATTTTAAATGTCAACCTGAAGGTGTTTTTCCAACAAGTTACATATTAGTCGAGAAACTAAGAGTTAATAGAATCGGTTATGCATTGGGTCGGGACAGTCGCGTAGTATTTCATTTATGATGAGGGGTGAGGTATATTTTCTATATGAGTATCGACAGGTTGACATGATTATGTCAATGATTCAGATAATTATTATTACATCGATATAGATCTGGCCCAAAAATATATAAAATATTTTTCAGGCTTTCATAGAAAGGATCATCAAGGCTAAGGAGTTCAGACTTTCCACTTCATCATATCGAGTCATCTATTTCCATTCCTATACTAGGTTGTCTTTTCATTTCAGTTCCAAACACTATTATTTCAAAGATTGTATCGACCATGTGGTCCCGATTTATTTATTCAGTTGATATTATTTTCGTGAATGTTGACATATTATTTATTTATGTTAGATGTTGTGACATTTTATTATTTAGTATTTTATTTTCATCGCATGTTGTAGATGGTTTAAATTCATTATAATTATTATTAATATTGTCAGATCCTGAGAATGATATAAATTGATTAATGCGCTTATCTTCACCGTATCAGAATGGCCAACCAGTATGTGAGAAAAATGGGGTTGTTGCTCTAACCCACAATGTTACTCTAATTTCGAGGTGTTCTTAAGCCCAAGCAACATGGTTGGGAAGTCATATTTTCGGTGTTCTGATCATTCAGTTTATTTATATTTAGGTGTAGGATGATTATTCATTATAGTATTTCATTTTTTTGGATAGTTAAGTTATTTATTTTGAGATTCTATCTATGGGCCCATGGTGGGTACCAAAGTTATTCATATTTCCGTTTTGGTTTTGGATCAATTGAGACTTTCATTTAATAGAGACTTATTAATTTTATTGATTCAATTATTTGAGACTCATCCTTATTATCTAGTTTTCCAAATGTTATTATTGGAGTTTTATTATTAAAACCATGTATGACGTTTATTTTTAATAAAGGTGTGATAAGTTCATTTTGAAGTGAGAATTATTTTTTGAGAATGCATGATAAATATTTTAAATGTACTATATTAGTGTCGACAAATTGAACTTATTAGGAATTCTAATTAGTTGGGTTTGTCCAGATCACAGAAGATTGGAATTCCAGTTCAATTAAAACAGTTCACAACCTAGATAAGAGGTTGTCATCCTAATGGTAGGAATTCTATTAGTAGTTTATCTAGACTACGAGAACCTATCTGATGTTTTAGGAACATGTCTGTAAGGACATATTTTACATAGTCCGCTTACATTAGAGTATGTCGTATACCGCTACAACCGTCGAAGCAAATTTCAAAGTTCATTCATGCATCAAGACGGATTTGAATATCAACATTCTTCAACAAACAAGTCTCAACGAGATTGATTTTGGTAAGGTTGTGTTTAAGTCCCTTAATGTTTCATTTAAAGTGTTGGGATAATTTTTCTAAAATGTTTTTAAACATCTGAGGCGTTATTTTCTGTCAAAATAATTTTTTCTAAAACCCGAGGCAGAGTTTTATTAAAAAGGAATTTACGCTTTGGTCGTTCAAAAGACATGTTTATGCCGTTCAAACGACAGGACAGGGTCATTCAAACGAATTCTTCAAGCGATAGTGTATCTTGCTTGATACCTCGTGAGAAGCTCGCTTGATCATTCAATCAAATGGCATGCTACTACTTTAGTTATCGTACCTCGTTTGATAGGTCGCATGACGTCTCTTCAAGCGACGTCATATGTCGTTCGAGCGACATGATGTTCTTATTCGAGCGAAGTCACCAACTCAATTTTTTTTTATAAATAATTCGTTTTTGAGTCCTTTTTGCTTCAGAAGATGTGAGTGTTTCATTCTACGAAAACTGCTTTTGCAGAATTTTTGTCTTATCACTTTTTGAGGTGTTTTAACTTTCTTTTGATTCACAAATCATCCCAATAACTTCAATGAATCATTTTGGAACTCAAGATACAATTTTGCTGGAGTTTCTCTTGTAGGGAAGATTTTTCTATGGCTGACGAAGATTGCATGTCATTAGGAGTGCTTGCGGGTGCCCTTTGCTGAAGACATAACTGTGGTTCTTGTGGGTTGGCTGCGATCAATCCATTGCATATTTCATTATGTATGTATTTTTGGGTTTTTTCCTGAAATTCGTGTCAGCAGTTTATTTATGATGGAATGATTTAATCCACCTAGATGCATGTATTTAGGAATTAATTAATTAAAATTGGATTTTAATTGGTTTAATTTGCATTAAAGATTGACTCCAATTAAATAAGTTTAAAGTTGGAAATTTGCGAATTTGTTTAAATCAATACCACACAACATTTAACGCATTGTCAAATTGGTAACAGAGCTTTTCAAGTGATCTTTTACCATCACAAATTGGTATCAGAGCGGGTTGTTCTAAGTTATTGTGTTTGATCTTGTTTACCTGCTTTTTGGGTGATTATTTGTTCATTTATCTTGTGACAAATTTTCTTGTCTCTCGATTGATTCTCATACTGTTGATTTTGTTAATCGAGTTGTGTTTGATAAGGTTCACGGTCGTGCTGAAAAATTAAATATTTTAAATTTCAAATTTGCAAAAAGAATTAAAATTTTGGAAGAAGAAAACTCTCATTTTAAAAAGGCTATTGATTATTTGCAAACGTTTCAAACTCAAAGAGATATATGTCATGATCTGTTTTTTGCCTTGATTGATGACTTTAGTATTTTAAAAATGGGGAAATAAGAGAGTGTTGATAGAGTCCTCATTTTAGAAAAAGAGTTGGAGGACTTGAAAAAATCTAGGGCTTGTGTCGTTGAGGAAAATATTTTAGTTAATGCTTTTGTGGCATGTGAGAAGACTCTGATGGATAAGTTTTCTCACATTGAGGAGCAACGATATAACCTTCTAGGAATGATTGGAAATTTAAAGAAGGGGTCGTTAAAATTGAAAAATTCTAATTCTTTGCTTGAATCTAGAATTTTGAAGTTAAAAAATGATTTAAAAGATTCAAGTAGTGATGGTTCTGGCATCTCTGTTTCTAGTGCTTTCGTTGCTAAAGACAAAACCATTGTTTGTTTTGGAGGGTCAACTAATTCCAAGGATGGTAGAAAAAGTCAACCCATAGGTACCATTCCTCGTGTTTACACATGATCTCATTGTGGTAGGAAAGGTCACCTTAGGCGTTTTTGTTTTGATCTTGGAAGAAGTCCTAGGAAGTTAAAGTCTAGTGTTCCCTTGGTTCCCGAAACCTGTCACGTTAGATACACATCGGTTTGGGTTAGGAAATCACTTTTAGCGGCACAAGATGATAGAGTAGTTGATTCTCGATTGACTGCACACGATTCTTCTCTTGCCATATCTTATAGATAATTGTGTTAGCATGTTTGTCATGCACTAGTTGTGCTTCTTGATATATTCTTGCTAGTGTTATGACATGTGTACTTTTTGTCACAATTGGAAAGGCCAAAAAGATTTTTTTGATAATTTTTTTGAAAAGATTTTTTTTTGTATTTTGTTTTACACCTTTTATGAATATACATTTAGGATGACCAAGTCACAACCTCATTCCATATCCATGTGACTATTTGATAGTATTTTGATATGCTTCATCATTTCAATTTTGTGTTTTATAATGTTTGGAGTCATTAAGATGTAATTTGAGATCACTACCTACATGTTTGACTCTTAGTCTCCTTTAATGCACACTTGCACGAATTTGTTTGATTATTATACTTGTCTATCACATATTTGTCGAAGTGTTTCCATCTCAATCCTGTCATTAAAATGAACCAAATGCGATAAAACTTGACAATGTAAGTAGTGCATGTAAGAACCATTGCCCATGAGGATTTATTTTATATGTATATGTGAAAAACAGGGAAGGGCTATGAAAGGTACTCATTTATCCTTTGTGATTAAGCCTCCCTTTAAATCGAACCTAAAAAAGCGTGGCATTGTGAAAAGTAACCAAGGTATAAAGAGGTTGAAAAATCCCGAAAAAAATTAAAGGCAATAAAAGATAAATATGCCAAAAATGGGACATTTAGGTTTTAGATCACCTCATTAGAAAAATAAAAAATTTATTATTTATGAGGGAGATTGGTTGGAATTTAATCAACGGGTTTGCACATCCTAACAAAGTCTTGAAAAAGCATTACATAGTTTTAGATGTTGTTAGTGTGGAAATTATTCTTGACTTTGATGTGTTGATAGATCGAGTCGATGTCATATAAATTCACATTTTGACACCTAAGGATGATTTTGAGTTCATTCGTTAGGAATATCCATATTCATTGTGCACATATGTTATGTTTGATTGCATTAATTTTCCTATCGAATTTGTTCACAACCATTCATTCCATATCCACGATTCGGTTATCTTAGTGTAAATTCACGGTGTGTGATTTTGTGTAAATTATTTTTATATTTTTTTGAAAAAAATTGAAAAATAAAAAATAGTTGGTGAATGCTTTCAAGTTTATACTAGGATGATCGTAGTTGTTTTCATATACTTGTCGTGACACTCCATGGTTATTTTTGTTTATTATTTTCCTTATCTATTTCAGACAAATAAAAATGGGGAGAACGAATTATGATTTAATGGGGGAGTTTACATTATGGGGGAGATTTGAGATTTGAGATTTGATTGTTGTTTTGATTTATGTTTATCTCATTTCAAACTTGATACGTCATGAAGGTATTGCTTCTTGTCTTATGTGTGTAGGTAAAAAATTGAGGTTCACATTTTGCACACCCTGATGAAGACAAAGAAAAGCAAAGATATTTGAAGATTGAAGTTGAAATTTTTTAAAGAAAGCTTTAAGACTTGTATTTTTAGTACCTTTTCATTTTTGGGTTCATGGGAGAGTACTAGATTTGTATAGGACATTTAATTTGATAAGTTTTTATTTTGTACCGGCATAGACATAGGGGGAGATTTGTAAGGACATATTTTACATAGTCCCTTTACATTAGAGTATGTCGTATACCGTTATAACCGTCGAAGAAAATTTCAAAGTTCATTCTTGCATCAAGATGGATCCGAATATCAACATTCTTCAACAAACAAGCCTCTGCGAGATAGATTTTGGTAAGGTTGTGTTTAAGTCCCTTAATGTTTCATTTAAAGTGTTGGGATAATTTTTCTAAAATGTTTTTAAACATCTAAGGCGTTATTTTTCGTCAAAATAATTTTATTAAGTCCTGAGGCGGAGTTTTATTAAAAAGGAATTTTACGCTTTGGTTGTTCAAACGATATCTCTATGTCATTCAAATGACTAGGACAAAGTCGTTCAAACTACTTCATCAAGTGACAGTGTATTGTTTGATACCTTGCAAGAAGCTCGCTTGATCATTTCATCAAACGACATGTTACTATTTTAGTTATCTTACCTCGTTTGATAGGTCCCACGAAGTCTCTTCAAGCGACATCATATGTCATTCGAACGACATGCTGTTCTCGTTCGAGCGAATCCACTGACTCAATTTTTTTTTTATAAATAATTTATTTTTTAGTCCTTTTTGCTTCAGAAGACGTGAGTGTTTCATTCTACAAAAACTACTTTTGTAGAATTTTTGTCTTCTCACTTTTTGAGGTGTTTTCACTTTGTTTTGATTCACAAATCATCCCAATAACTTTAGTGAATCATTTTGGAACCCAACATACAATTTTGCTAGAGTTTCTCTTGTAGGGAAGATTTGTCAATGGTTGATGAAGACTGCTTATCATTTGGAGTGCTTGCAGGTGTTCCTTGCTGAAGATAGAACTGTGGTTCTTGTGGATTTACTGCGATCAATCCATTGCTGATTCTAGGCTGAGGTCTATGTGAGTGTCTGTGGATATTCATTGCAGATTTCATTGTGTATGTAAGTTGCGAGTTACATTTGCATAGTGAAATAAAAAGGTTTTACCTAAAAGGGATTTTTTCCTGAAATTTGCGTGTCAGTAATTTATTTATGATGGCATGATTTAGGGTTTAATTAAAAATGCATTTTAATTCATTTAATTTGGATTAAATATTAACTCCAACTAAATAAGTTTAAAATTGGAAGTTTGTGAATTTTTTAAATCAATATCACACAACATTTAACGCATTCTCAAATTGGTATTAGAGCTTTTCAAGTGATCTCTTACCTTTACATTGCCTGGTAGTTTAAAGATGATCGTACTAGTACATCAAGAATGTATTAAATGAGATAAGGGTGATATTAAATTCTTGGTGCTGAGTATATTAGACTTACATAATCTCACAACGTTTGCAAACTATGCATGAATGATTGATTATTATGGGTGCGATCCAATTTATTAGGTCCAAATCTCCGCAAGTTGTGCAATCATTGTCTGTACATGTCTGAGATATTATTTTGAGAGAATCTCAGTCTAGGAGATATCTTCGACTGTGATATAAGCTTTGATTTTACCAGTAAACTTAACCATTATAATATTTATAATCCAGAAGAGTATCAAATAAGATAAGTTTGTGACCAAGTAATTAATAAGATGTTGGTTGATATACCGAAGTATGACCTCGGCCTAGGGGTGCATACCTCGGCCGAGATGAGAGCCCAGACGATGGCCGACCCACCAGTGCATGGGGACCCACGATATCATCCCTCGGCCAAGGGTACCCCGGCCCAGGCCGACACTACCACATACACCTCCCCGGGGACACTTCTCATATCACAGATGTCAACATCAACCCCAGGTACCAAGGAATAGTAACCCCGGTCAACAGTAGGCCAAGATAACCAGAAGCTCTACATTCACCTTCAACATGAACCTTACCTCGGAGGAGGCCGAGGTTACCAGAGGCCGCTTATCATCAGCACGCCAATGACTCGGCTCAGGCCGACACAGGTATATACCTCGGCTGACATAAAGCCGAGACAGCTCGTGACACCCCACGTATTGAGCGGATGACCAACCTTTCTAGCTAGGCCTTTCCTCTGCCGAGGTCATTCACCAACATGACTACCAAGCATCTGTTGACGTTTGGATAAGGACACCTGGGCATAAATCAATTACAACAAGATTATTCCCCACATGTGGGGGGAATATTTCATCATCATTACTTACATGTGGCCAGGACAGGTGGCACACCCCCATTGGTGAGGAAGCTACACCCATGCACATTACATGCATAGGGGGGTACATTACTCCCCCTAGTCATTATATAAAGGGATCACCCCTACCTTGCAAAGGGATCCATAGATAAAAAAACCCTAGCAGAAATTCTGTCTAAATACACACAGTAGAGAGAGAAAGAACTTGAGAGGTTGTATCCATGGCCATTAGTGCCTTCTTTCAGTGACATTACTCACACACACTCTCAGTGGATGTAGGACGGATTGGCTGAACCACTTATATATTCAAGTGTCATTCCTCTTATCCTCACCTCATTCTTATCTTCTTTATACAGCTGTGCCGCCATTGTCATACCTATATTGAGCTTGCAAACATCTCATCTGGTGGTGCTGATTTTCAGCATCATCATTTTGGCGCCGTCTGTGGGAACGAGAAGATATCTTTTCGAATTTTCCCGCTTAGCCTCACCGGAGATTCTGGTGGTGAACCAGAAACCACCCCTTGCGTGGAGCTGTTTCACCATTGAAAGAGATCCTTTGAGGTATTAAGCTCACCTGCTACTCAAAGCTCTATAGTGGTAATACATGGCACCGGACTTGCCACCACCTCCTCCGCCGCCTGTGGGTGGAGGGGCTAGTTCCAGTCAGGCTCCTCCTCAGTCCAAAATGGCGGAGGTGGCAGCTGCTTTGAAATCCCTGGCTGCAACACAATAAGCCATGAAGGAACAGTTTGTCCAGCTCAGCCAAACCATGATGATGAGGCCGCCTGGAGTCTCACCGGACATGATCACCCCAGCGGCGGTTCAACCCCAACCAGACGCCAAGGGACCACCCCAGGCACCGATGAAGGACCAACCTGCACCCCAGCGGAGGAGGGACGTTGCTGACCCTAGGCTCTTGCGTCTGGGGAGGCAAGGAAACCCTTGCCCGGGGGATAGATATGATGACCTGGAGGCTGAAGAGCCCCCGAAAGACTGTTGGGAGCCATATGAGGTGTCGAATAACACTGTACGACCTCTTAGGTAGAGCCAAGGATGTGTCGGCCGAAGAAGAGAAGAGGCTCAACCAAGAGGGTCCGCTTTTGACAGACTGAGCAGAGGCTCGGCCTTCGAGAGGCTGGGTCCGGTTAATGACCTAAGACACAGGCTATCAAGGTCGAGGAGTGCAGCAGGATCCCAAAGAGGGGATAGGCAGGCTCGGCCAGACCAAGGCCAGCCCTTAGAGAGAAGGGTCAGGGAGCAGGAAGAGGTCAACAGTCAGAGGATCGTGGATGGGGAACCCTCTGTCCACCGCAGAGAGGTGGCAGGGGACAACCTCGGCCAAGTTGATGAGAGAAGACCATGGAATGACTCGATCCAACGTCTCGAGGAGAAGATAGGGGACCTCATAAAGAGCAGGGACCCCTTACAGAGGGGTTACACGGAGGGCTCACCGTTTGTGGCTAGAATAGTGGGGTTCCCGACCCCAGCTAAATTCAAGCCTCCTGTAGTGACTCCTAAGTATGATGGCAGCACTAACCCAGTGCACCACATCGAGATGTATCAGTCAGCCGCAGATATTTACTCGATACCTGATGAGATGAAGTGCAGGGCCTTCTCGGGCACCTTGACAGGGGCAGCGCATAGCTGGTTCACCTCTCTTCCAAAGAACTCGATCGAAAACTTTAAAGGCTTGGCCGAGCAGTTCATCCACAACTTCTGCTTTGGGGTAAGGCCCCAAAAGAAGACCACCCACCTCCTATATGTCAAACAGGCCAAGGGTGAAAGCCTAAGAGACTATATAGCAAGATTCAACAAGGAGAAGTTGGAGGTGGAGGATTACGAGGAGAGCATAGCCATGACCGCCCTTATAGGGGGCCTCCAGAAGGGAAAACTACTATGGAAGCTAGCGGAAGACCCCCCCAAGTCTATGGCAGAGCTGTTATCCACTGCAGGGAAAGTGATGAATGCGGAAGAGGTGATGGCCGCCAAATACGAGGAGGAGAACCGTGGTAGCGCTGGGAGGTCCCAGGGCAAGAAAGAAGGGAAGAAGCGGTCAGCAGAGGACAAGTTCGCTCATTACACTCCTCTGACTGTGAGCTGTGAGCACATCCTTAATGAGATCAAGACTGACAGGGCCCTGCGGTGGCCAGAGAAGCTGAAGGCCCCACCGTATAAGAGGAATAAAAACCTCTGGTGTGAGTTCCATCAGGATCACGGCCATATCACAGACAGATGCTTCGCTTTAAAGGATGAGATTGAGAAAATGCTGAAGTCTGGGAAGCTGAGAAAGTATGTGGATGGCAAAGCCCCGAAAGCTGGAAGAGAAGACCCTAGGAAGAGAAGAGATGACCGGTGTCGTGGCGATGCCCCAGCTAGGGGGCATGATGATTCAGAAGGTGATGATGGAGATGACCCAGATCTCCCACCAAGGGATGACAATACCCCAGTGAAGAGGGTAGGAATGATTTCCTTTAGTGTTGGCACCATATGTGGGGGATTCGCAGGAGGTGGCTCTGAGGTAGCTGATAGAAAGGCTCATGTAGCGGAGGCCAAGTCGGTGGTCAGGCCAGAGGTTATGAACCTGACGTCTTCTGACGCTGTGCAGAAGAGAACGAAGGTGGATATGGACACCCTAGTGGTGGGTTTCTCCCGACTCGACTTCAAGGGCATCTTAGCCCCCCATGATGACCCCTTGGTCATAACGACAAGGGTGCATGGGTGCGATGTAGGGAGAATCCTCATAGATGGCGGAAGCTCAGCAGATGTAATGTTCTGGCCTTGTTTCAAGAGCTTGTGTCTTAGCAGATCAAGGCTAGTGCCATACCACCACCCATTGATAGGCTTCAGTGGTGAGAAAGTGCACCCATTAGGCATGTATGAGATGGATGTGCGTATGGGGGATGAGTGGCCTAAGAGGCTGACTAAGAAAATAAACTTTTTTGTGATGGACGAGAATGTCTACTCGGCTTACAACCTCATCACCGGAAGAGTGGCCCTCAAGGAATTCGAAGCCGTACCATCGACGGTCCATCAAATGTTAAAATTCCCGACCCCTTATGGGGTAGGGGAAGTGCAAGGGGATCAGACCACGGCACGGGAGTGTTATTTCAACTCAGCGGAAGAGAGGGAAGCCCATAAGAGAGCAACTACCACATACAGCATAGACACTCTTGACCCGAGAGATGAAACAAAGCTAAAGAAGGGCGAGGCCGCGGAAGAGGTAGAATACATCGTCCTCAACGAGGATGAGCCGGAAAAAACCATCCAGGTCGGCAAGGCCCTAAAACTAAAGATTAAGGAAGAGTTGGTAAGCCTTCTCAGGAAGAGGCAGAGTGTCTTCGCCTGGAGCCACACCGACATGCCTGGTATAGACCCTGAGGTCATGACCCACAAACTCAACGTGGATAGGGATGCCAGGCGAATCAAGCAGAGGAGAAGAATTTACTCCAGAGAGAAATATGAGGTCATTCGGGAATAAGTGAAAAAGTTGGAAGAGGCCGAGTTCATACGAGAGATCACCTATCCAGAGTGGCTCTCAAATGCAGTGATCATACCTAAGGCCAACGGAAAGTGGCGGATGTGTGTAGATTTCACAGACCTGAATAGGTCTTGCCCGAAGGACAGCTATCCCCTACCTAGGATAGACCAGATGGTGGACGCAACAGCAGGCCACGAGCTCATGAGCTTCATGGATGCTTATTCAGGTTATAACCAAATCTTCATGGACGCCGCAGACTCTGAGAAGACAGCCTTCATCACTGACAAGGGGACGTATTATTATAAGGTGATGCCCTTTGGTCTGAAAAATGCAGGGGCAACATATCAGCGTCTCGTCAATAGGATGTTCGAGCAACAGATAGGTAAGACCATGGAGGTGTACGTGGACGATATGCTAACGAAGATCCTGAAGGCATGCACTCACGTGGCAGACCTTGAGAAGACCTTTGATGTCATGGACTCGTACACAATGAAGCTCAACCCGGCCAAATGTGTCTTCAGGGTAGGAGCTGGGAAGTTCCTGGGGTTCATCGTTAATCAAAGGGGGATTGAGGCAAACCCTAAGAAGATCAAAGCATTGCTCGACATGAAGACTCCTAGGAGTATCAAGGATGTCCAAAGACTTACTGGAAGAGTAGCTGCCCTGAACAGGTTTATTTCCAGGGCAACGGATAAGTGTCTTCCATTCTTCAAGATTCTAAGGAAGGCCTTCCAGTGGGATGAAGAGTGTGAAAAAGCCTTTGATCAACTCAAGTCCTACTTAGGATCTCCCTTGCTGCTGTCCCGGCCCGTTGCAGGAGAGAGGTTGTTTGTATACTTGGCAGTCTCTAAGTCGGCTATTAGCACGACCATTATACGAGAAGAAGGTGAAGTTCAGAGGCCTGTATACTTCAACAGTAAGGCCCTACAAGGGTCCGAGCAGAACTACCCCCGAATGGAGAAATTAGCTTATGCTTTTATCCATGCTTCAAGGAAAATGAAACCCTACTTTCAAGCTCACTCTATGATAGTCCTTACAGACTCCCCACTAAGACAGGTTCTGCACAAGCCTGAGAAGTCCGGGAGATTGATGGCCTGTGCCATTGAACTAGGGGAGTATGATCTTATTTACCAGCCCAGGACTACCATTAAGGGGCAGGTCCTTGCAGATTTTGTCGCGGAATTCACTTGGGAAGAGACTGAGTCAGAGGAGAGCCGAGCTATCTCCCGAGATTCGGAAGAGACAAACCCTTACATCTTCCAAGGCCGAGAAGAGGTAGTCCCGGTCAAAGCTCGGAGGAGGGTAGAAGAGAACGAAAAGGATCGATACCTCTTCGAAAATGGAGTGATGAGAGAAGGGGTCTTCTCTTCATCTGAAGACGTATGGAGCCTCTTCGTGGATGGATCCTCCTGTGACGGTGGAAGCGGCGCGGGGCTAGTACTCTTAGCTCCAGATGGCGCCAACATTGAGTATGCCTTAAGATTCAACTTCCAGGCTTCAAACAACGAGTCTGAGTATGAGGCCATGATAGCGGGCCTCCTATTGGCAACAACTCTTCGGGTAAAGCGGCTTCTACTCCATAGCGACTCAAGGTTGGTTGTCAACCAAGTGTTGGGGGCGTACGAGGCCAAGGATGAGAGGATGGACAGATACTTAAAAAAGGTAAGAGGATTGCTAGAGTTTTTTGAAGAGGCCAAACTGAAGAGAGTGCCTAGATTGAGCAATAGCCACGCTAATGCGTTGGCAAGACTGGCCTCAGCAATGAAGATAGATTTGGGAAGAACCATCCCAATTGAAGTTCTAGGAAAAGCAAGCATCGAGGAGGACGAGGTATGTAACCCTTGTCACAATATAAACCCGGGAGACTCGTGGATTGACCCGATTGTCAGATACCTGAGGGAGGGGGAGCTGCCTGAGTCCAAAGTGGAAAGGAAAAAGCTGAGATACAGGGCTGCCAAGTTCTCATTGGTAGGAGACATCTTATACAAAAAAGGTTTCCTCTTGCCCCTCCTCAGATGTGTTCACCCCTTAGAAGTACCTCGGATCTTGCAGGAGGTTCATGAAGGCTCTTGCTCTAGCCATATAGGAGGAAGACCCTTAGCCAAGAGAATCATCACTCAGGGATACTGGTGGCCAACCTTGTCTAGGGACTCTGCTGATTATGTGAAGAGGTGCGACAAATGTCAGAGGTTCGCCACTATCCCTCATCAACCACATCAGCCCATGATATCGATCTCTTCTCCATGGCCGTTCGCGGTATGGGGAATTGACTTGGTAGGACCCTTGCCAAGAGCAGTCAACAACTATAGATTATTGATAGTTGCCATTGACTACTTTTCAAAATGGGTAGAAGCCGAACCCATGATAACAATTACAGAACAGAAGACCTTTCAGTTCATCTGGAAGAACATCATATGTAGATATGGTCTCCCAAACATGCTCATATCAGATAATGGGACCCAGTTCAAGAACGCCTCCTTGGAGAAGTATTGCCAAAGTGTGGGGATTAAACAGTTCTTCTCATCCCCTGGTCGACCCCAGGCTAATGGCCAGACTGAAGTCACAAATATGACAATCTTGGATGGAATCAAGAAGAAGTTAGAAGACGCGAAGGGGAGATGGATAGAAGAGGTTTACGCTGTGCTATGGGCTTACAGGACCACAGCAAGGACACCCACGGGAGAAACCCCATTCATGCTGGCACACGGTTCAGAAGCCGTCATACCAACGGAGATAGGCCTACCAACTCATCGGATTCAGACCTATGATCAGGACAGCAATGGGGAAAGGAGGAGGTTAGACTTGGACCTTATTGAAGAAAAAAGGGAAGACGCAGAGGTCAGGAAAGCAGCCTACCAACAGAGGGCAGCAAAATTCTACAATCAAAGGGTAAAAGCAAGACCCATTACGGTAGGAGATCTAGTCCTTAAAAAGACCCTACAGAAAGCAAACAAGCTTCACCCGAACTGGCATGACCCTTACAGAGTAACGGAAGAGGTTGTGCCTGGCACGTATAGGTTAGAGAACCTACAGGGAGAACCCTTCACCAACCCGTGGAATGCCGACCACCTAAAGAGATATTTCATATAATGTTGCATCTATTTTGTCAATTGTAAATGTACCATCTTATTGAGAAGAGGTTGTGAATAAAGATCAGTTTCCATGGCAAATTCTTGTTTCATCTTAACATCATTCATTTGGTGAAATTATGAGGCTTACCTCGGCCTAGGTGATGACCTCAGACCCTCATAACATCACTCGGTGGTGACGAGGTCTGAGCTCAGATACCTTGGTTAGAGGACCTCAGACCCTTAACATCATTAATTTGGTGATATTTATTATGAGGCTAACCTCTTAGGTGATGACCTCAGACCCTCATAACACCACTCGGTGGTGACAAGGTCTAAGCTCAGACACCTGGGTTAGATGACCTCAGACCTTTAACATCATTAATTTGGTTATATTTATTATGAGGCTAACCTCTTAGGTGATGACCTCAGACCCTCATAACATCACTCGGTGGTGACGAGGTCTGAGCTCAGATACCTTGGTTAGAGGACCTCAGACCCTTAACATCATTCATTTGGTGAAATTTATTATGGGGATAACCTCTTAGGTGAGGACCTCAGACTCTTAACATCATTCATTTGGTGAAATTTATTATGGGGATAACCTCTTAGGTGAGGACCTCAGACTCTTAACATCATTCATTTGGTGAAATTATGAGGCTTACCTCGGCCTAGGTGATGACCTCAGACCCTCATAACATCACTCGGTGGTGACGAGGTCTGAGCTCAGATACCTTGGTTAGAGGACCTCAGACCCTTAACATCATTAATTTGGTGATATTTATTATGAGGCTAACCTCTTAGGTGATGACCTCAGACCCTCATAACACCACTCGTTGGTGACGAGGTCTAAGCTCAGACACCTGGGTTAGATGACCTCAGACCCTTAACATCATTAATTTGGTGATATTTATTATGAGGCTAACCTCTTAGGTGATGACCTCAGACCCTCATAACATCACTCGGTGGTGACGAGGTCTGAGCTTAGACACCTGGATTAGATGACCTCAGACCCTTAACATCATTAATTTGGTGAAATTTCTTAGGGGGATAACCTCTTATTATGAGGCTTACCTCGGCCTAGGTGATGACCTCAGACCCTCATAACATCACTCGGTGGTGACGAGGTCTGAGCTCGGACACCTCGGCTGGAGGACCTCAGACTCTTAAGTAACAGTTATGGCACCACATTCAGTAATGGCTTCAGAGAGTGCATAGCATCCATGCACATTCACAAATAAAGATGAAGAGAGACATTTGCATTCAACAAAAGCTTGAAATTGCATAATATTTAAGTGTGAGAAATTACATGCAAGATTACAAGTCAAAACAAAAAATGGAAAATACAAGTTAAACATCTGAATGAGGAACGTCTGATGTCTCTTAAGGGTTGGCCTGCTCGGTATTGGTTACCTCGGCTACTTCGTTTGCAGGGTCAGTTTCTCCGAGGTCAGCCCTTTCCAGAGTAATAGTTTGACCAGGGGCAGCAGCTTCATCCTCTATCTCCTGCAAGGCCTGGGCAAATTGGGCATTGGCAAGGCCGAGGCCCACAAAATCTGAGGCCTTAATGGTGCCAACCTCGGCCTCCCTTACCTCGGCCCATTTGCAGGTGGCCTTGATACCCCTTTCAAGGTACTCCAGGCCAAAGCCTACAAACTCCTCGGAGACCTTATAGTCAGCAATTATTGTCTCCGAGGCATCTGCAAGAGAAGCCTTCACCGCAGCATCAACCTTCCTCTGCAAGGCATCGTCCTTGTCCTTCAGGGCCTTGGTATGACTCTGAACAAGTGCAGAGATGTCCTTCTCTAGGGATTGGGCCTTATTTTCAGAGGTCTGAGCCTTGGTCTCAGCCTCCTGTAACTCGGTCCTCAGACGAGTAACCTCGGCCTTCAGAGTGCCCTCAACTTTTTCAGCCTCCTGCCCCTTCTGAATGAGAGGCAATTTCCTCAGGGCCCAGTTGGATAGTTGATACATGGCAGCCGCACCCTACACAGTAAATAAAGAAGTTAAATGAGAAGCAGAATCAGATGTTGCACTTTGGACAAGAACAAGTTATACCTGGACTAATCGGTGAAGGCCAAATTCAACCATCATGGGAGTGTCCATGGCCCTGAAGAAACGCTTGTCGGCCTCGGTCATCATATTGTTAAGAGCGTCCATGGCCTGTCGGCTGTGGCCGACCACACTATCAGACAGTTTCAACTGGTCCAGACGAGCTGATAACGTGTCGGCCGTGAGGGGGATCGCAGTATCTGAGGCCCTCTTGGGCCTGGAGCTCGACCTCTGATCCTCAGGAGGATGGACCTCAGGTTCCCTCTTCTTAGACTTGGATGTTGAGGGAGCAGGTGGAGGAGCATTCATGCCAGTCTTCTTGACAAGCTTGGACAAGCTTGGAGCTGCCATCTCCCACAGCTCGTCTGAAATGTTTGGTGGTTTCTTTGCAAAAGTAAAGAGATGTGAGTCAGAAATAAAGTACATATGATAAGAGGCTACACTTGGTCAAAAAAAAAATCCTTACCAAAGTCAGCTAAGGGACTTCCGCCCAGGCTCGTCCCTGAGAGATACTGGGGGGTCAGCAGATGCTCAAACTTGACAAACATCCCATGGGCCCCTTGGTCCTGCAGGGCCTTCACCCTTTTTCCATGTTGTACACTTAGTCCAGGGTCGGCCCTGGCAGCCATGGTAACTTTGCCCCATTTCCGGGGTATTCTCGGCTCGAAAATGGAAGAGGGAATCGAAGAACCAAATTCCCACGGCCCTGAGACAAAAAAGTACCTGGGTTTCCAATTATGGTTGGAAGTCTGAGTGACCAGGAGCATCTTTTTCTCAGGCCTCCGAGCCACAAAGTGATAGTAGCTCGGATGATTTTTGGCCGAGGTAGGGACGTAACAACCAGCAAAGACCTGCACTGGGAGGTCAGAGTGGTGAACCGCCCTCCACAAGATTGTGTCCCCTATAATAACCCTCCATGCGTTGGGAGAGAGCTGCAAGGGGGCCAAGTTAATGAATGCTAGAATGGAACTAATGACGGGGTGGAAGGGAATACGAAAACCTAACTTGAACATCTGCTCGTACAGGCAGATTTCACCATCTCTGCCGTGGTAGGCCCTCTCTTCCCTCAGAGGTCTCCTTAAGTGAATAGATGGGCTAATGGAGTATAAGTACCTAAAGTTCAGTAGATCCACCTCAGTAATTGTGCTCTCATACTCGGTCGCCTCAGATGTGTCTACATCACTTTCGGCCTCCTCATCATCGTCAGACTCAACGTCGGTTGGAGCAGACGTGGACGGGTTACCAGGGAACCTCTGAGCAAACTCGGCCTCGGTTACGACCGACAGAGGAATAGCATTTAGAATGGGAGGCACAGCCACACTTGGCTCTACAAGTTCAATCTCTGAAGATGAACTTGAGGTACTTGGGCCATTTTGAGACGAGGCATGACTGGAGATCTCGGCATGGTCAGGGTTCTGATCAGCCCAAGTAGTGAAGTCCATGGCCTCTTGGAAAGAGTCCACTGACATCGGGTCAGAAGTGGAAGACTCAGACTCAGACATCGGCAATGGGTTGGCAGAGACGTCTGTCTGGTAAAAAGTTTCAGGTGGACGGGGGTATACCACCTTGAAAGGTGGAGGAAAGAGAGGTCTGACAGGGGACTCTTGTGACCTACGAGCTTCTTCCTGAGCTCTCTCTATTTGCCTAATTTTTTCTAAGGTCTTTTCTTTGAGAGAGGGGAAGTCTTCAAGAAGTTGGTACATGGGTCTGAGCATCTGGGGACGACCAAAGGCTTTGGCAGACCTTCAACTTATAGAAATATTCTATAAACTACAAACAAATATGACTTGAAAAGTTAAGGGAATTAAAGATCAAACCAAAGAACCTATGCAGGAAGCCTGGCTCACCGAAAAACTCAAGATCTCACCGGAAAACTCAAGATCTCACCAGAAAACTCAAGAACTAGCCGGAAAATTCAAAATAAAAGACATCAAAAACGAAGGAAATGGAGAGGGAGGATACCTGAAGGTGAGATTGGTGAATAAGGTGGAGTATATCGCGCAGGAAGTGAGGTATCCCTCGGCGGAACAATCGTTGGAATAGAGGTTAACTTCGGAGAAAATTTTTGCAGAAAATAGGGGAGCAATCGCTTGAACAGGAGAGAAATGAAGAAGAAGAAGAAAAAGAAAGGTTTTAACCTTTAAATACTTGGGCACGATTCCCAAGGCTCATCATTTCCTTGGGAAGCCCAAGAGACAACTGACAACATGTGCCAACCAAGTGGGCACGCCTTGGCAGCGGACAAGTGTCATGCAGGTATTGACTTTGGGGGGAATAGACCTCGGAGGCAAGAACCCCCTAGCCACCCACTCTCGCAAATGGCTAAGGGCTGGGGGGTTATTGATATACCAAAGTATGACCTCGGCCTAGGGGTGCATACCTCGGCCGAGATGAGAGCCGAGACGATGGCCGACCCACCAGTGCATGGGGACCCATGATATCATCCCTCGGCCAAGGGTACCTCGGCCCAGGCCGACACTACCACATACACCTCCCCGGGGACACTTCTCATATCACAGATGTCAACATCAACCCCAGGTACCAAGGAATAGTAACCCCGGTCAACAGTAGGCCAAGATAACCAGAAGCTCTACATTCACCTTCAACATGAACCTTACCTCGGAGGAGGCCGAGGTTACCAGAGGCCGCTTATCATCAGCACGCCAATGACTCGACTCAGGCCGACACAGGTATATACCTCGGTTGACATAAATCCGAGACAGCCCGTGACACCCCACGTATTGAGCGGACGACTAACCTTTATAGCTCGGCCTTTCCTCTGCCGAGGTCATTCACCAACATGACTACCAAGCATCTGTTGACGTTTGGATAAGGACACCTGGGCATAAATCAGTTACAACAAGATTATTCCCCACATGTGGGGGGAATATTTCATCATCATTACTTACATGTGGCCAGGACAGGTGGCACACCCCCATTGGTGAGGATGCTACACCCATGCACATTACTTGCATAGGGGGGGGTACATTACTCCCCCTAGTCATTATATAAAGGGATCACCCCTACCTTGCAAAGGGATCCATAGATAAAAAAACCCTAGCAGAAATTCTGTCTAAATACACACAGTAGAGAGAGAAAGAACTTGAGAGGTTGTATCCATGGCCATTAGTGCCTTCTTTCAGTGACATTACTCACACACACTCTCAGTGGATGTAGGCCGGATTTGCTGAACCACTTATATATTCAGGTGTCATTCCTCTTATCCTCACCTCATTTTTATTTTCTTTATACAGCTGTGCCGCCACTGTCATACCTATATTGAGCTTGCAAACATCTCATCTGGTGGTGCTGATTTTCAGCATCATCAAATAAGATAAGTTTGTGACCAAGTAATTAATAAGATGTTGGTGAAGATCAATTATCAGAGAATTGAATTCCACCAAGTGGGTATTGTATGGTTTGCGCTAGGAATCACATTATAGGCTATCTAACTTTGCAAACAAGACCTCATTATTCAAGTAATTCTAAGAGAATTAAACTATGGTGAAATTATTATTATTTTTTGGAATTCATTATTAAAATTGAATGAAAATATATTACGGAAAGTAACATGGTATTTTCATACTTTTATTTGGAAGTCAAATAAATTATAGTTAGTGGTCCCTAATATAGTTTATTACCCAAGTAGTAGGTCCAAACTCGATGAAAACCTTAATTGGTCCAAGCCCACTTTATGTACCTATATACATCTGTCTAAGTTAGGTTGTAAGATGAATAACAAATCCCAAGGGTTAAATATGACCAATTTTTCACATAATTCTTCGATCGCAATAATATCAACAAACATTCTAAAGTTTGAATATAATAATATTAGCCTACAATGAATAATCAAAACAAGAATAATGATATTACCAACGACATGAATACATTTATCAATTGAGACAAGATTTGGTGTATACACACAAAAGGAATAATAAACTCATAAGCTCACAAGGTAAATAGTTTCCATTATGATTGTTATGCTTACTGAATTATATTTGCTTTGAACGAAACAAAATTAAGTATTTGTACAATGTGCTTGGATATTCAAGATTTCTATAAACATTAAGTTTTTCATAAGACAAATAGTATGACAACTCAAGACAAATAATCCAGGAAAATATCTAAACATACAATATCATTCGTACAACAGAGTTGAGCAACTATAAAAGATCATCGGAAATAAAAGGGCAAAAGGCATAATAAAGGGGAAAAAAGAAATAAAATATTGTTGAAAATTTTCAGTTTTTTACAACAAAGGCCTGCTTGGAAATAACATGAATCGAATCAATGAAACTAAAAAATAAATATGTGGGTTTCACTTGGCTTAGTTAATAGGTTTTAAGTTTCATTGTGAGCATGCCAAGAAAGGTTATGGTCTTTCCAAACAATAGATCTTAGCCTTGTGATAATATGAGATGATGGTTTACCATTTGATGCTTCAATTAAGAAGACTTGTGCTTCCCTTAGGGGTGACTTTGATGTGAGTGTTGAATTACTAAGAATAAAATACAATTTAAAGAACATATACTAAAGAAAAAGTAAAGTTTTAAAATTGAAGGAAAGTAATTGCTTGAAAGTAAAGGATTATACTACAAAATTTAAAGCAAAAAAAGTAAAAGAAACAAATGTAAAGGCAAGAAACATTTAATAAACTTGAATGAAAGTTCAAGACCATCTTATAATCTAATTCGAATTGAGAGAAACACAATAGATAAATGAAAATAAAAAAATAAAGGAAAGGATTTGATAAAAGTGAGTAAATATAATTTTTGATGAGGGAGTCCTATATTCCTTTGTCCGTTTCATTGCATATTTATAGAGTTTCTTGATATAAAACATTATATCTTATTAGGATAAAACATTTCCCACCTAGGTGCACCAACGCCTCCATGAAGTTTTTTTTCTCCAATTTTTACGCCATGTACAAAGTGTGACTGGTGTCATACATGCGTGTTGCCAATTGCCATGAGTTTATATACTATAGTTCAATTATTATCATCAGCTTATAATCCACATGGAAACACCTGATTAGTGTTAGGATTTTATTCTTTAGTAAAGCTATGTGAGTTTATTTTGAAAGAAGAATCATGATTATGATAATGTCTTATATTTGGTTGAAATATATTGCAGATATGCCGATAAATAGAGCTCAATAAGAATTTCGGTGAGTTAGCTAGAGGTTGATCACTAAGAAATTAGAATTCCAATACTATCACTCTCGAAATGTTCACACCTAGATAGGGAATTGACATACTATCATAATAGTTGAAATGTAATTCTAGTATTTTATCTAAAACTACGGTAACCTGTTTGACGGTTTGAAAAATTATTTTATAGTTTGACAGAGGGTTATGATCAGTACATCCTAGGATTGTGTTGAACAGGGCCACCTGTGAGATTTGAGTCTAAGGTCTATCTTGATTAGACTCGGGCAATCTCACACCATTTGCAAATGATTCATAGATTCTTAAACTCGATAATTATGAGGTTTGGAATGCTAACGTAAATGTCACATTGATTGCTCTGATTGTGATATGATTTATAACAGGTCAAATGATTTCGCATATTGAGTGACAATTATATGAGTAGGTGTGAGATCATAATTCAAAGGAATCCATGTCCAGAGGATACATGGATTGTGATACCCCCTTGATAGACTTATATATTTTGTTTTCATCAAGTAAAACTCATTCGGTGAATTATTTTATAATCATAGTGGAGTAGCAAATAAGTTAAGTTTGGGAATCGAGTAATTTATTTGACTAAGCAGGTATCAGACAATTAAGGTGGGGAATCACATTATGTACCACAATCAACTTTCCAAACAAGACCTCATTTTATCAGAGTGATTTTTCAGATAATTAAGATGGAGTGTCGTCATAATATTCTAAGTGGAATTAATTATGATTACATAAAAAAAGAAATAAATTACAGTTATTGGGATTGGGATTTTTGAGTATTTATTTGGAGTTAATTTAATTATTTATCTTGGATCCCTAGTGTAGTCCACATGCCCGAGTAGTTAGGCCCGGACTCTCAAGAATCCTAGTTTGGCCCAAGCCCACCTTTTGTACTTATATATGAAGGTGTGGGAAGGGGTTTTAAAGTGAAAGAATATTATTAGGGTTTGAGAGGGGTTATATAAAACACTATTAAAGTTTTTATGAAGTGGCCCAGAGAGATACCATATCTCAATCATAAGGAAGGAGATTTATCTCAAAAGGTGCGCACACCTTCCTGTCTTTGGGGAGGATCATACACTGTAAGACCTAAGATTTATATAAGGTTAACCACGGTTTTGGAGATCTTGCAGGGCAACAAGGATTTCATCATCTTCTACTTTTGTCTCCTCATACAAATCACAACATGATTCGTAAAGATGTTATATTCTTGAAACTCTATGTTTAATCTTTCAACCTAGTTCTTGATTTCTTTTCAATGCATGATTAATCAAAGATATCTAGGGCTGAAATTTTTCCACATTTTAAATGTTAATACCAAGTTATTTTTCCAAATAATTGGTATCAAATCCCCAGTTGAGGTTGGTCATGTACTGAAAAGGTCCATATTATCCACCAAGAAACCCTAGTTTTAGCATGTTGTGTGGTTGTACAATCTTGTGTATGGAATCATACTGTGACAACCCGCTCATCAAAATAAGGGGTGGCCAGCCCGATACTCCAATAATAAAGGGAATCATAGATGGATCATCCTTAGCATCACATTAATACAATAAGTATACGGGACAACCACCCTATATTTAAGAAAAACGGTTTGCTAAAAATTTTATTTTATAAGTTAAAGAAAGAATTTAAACAACCCAATTTGAAAAGAAGGTGGAAACCCCAAAAGAACTCATTATACATCAACATCAATATACAATAAGAGGACAGAATAAACTGTCGGTCAACAGTCACATACATTGTAATACAACAGTTTAATTATGTTATATAATACACTTTAATAAGAAAATACAAAAGTTTGGGCCACACGCCCGAGTAAACGACTCGTTCATAGATAGAGTACAAAAATGAAGGCGTCTACACAAAATATCCCGTAATATCCGCAAAGTATCACGGCTCCCCAAAGCACCGGAATAGGAAAGTCAGAAGGGGCGTCCTTGCGGCGGAGCACCTGAGAGGATATAAGATTCATGCACAACAAGAAATATGAACGGGTCAGGGCCCAGTTTTATATGATCACCAGATGAATAAAAAGTACGACAGTTATGAACAGATAATCATGAATGATAAAGATGAAAATCTACTACACCATTTTAAAACATTAACTAAGGCAATTTAAATGATCATAAGTTTAAATTTAGTTATGCAAGAGAATATGAATGATTAACATTAATTTAAAATCTCCATCATTTATTCCGTTCCATTTCATTATTCCATTTCTCATTATGAGACATAATCGTAATTATATGCTCTTTATGGCATTTATCAACCATCAAGTCCCACTTGATTAATAATAGTTATACTAATATACATATAAAGATTTTAAGACCTCCCGTTCGGGTTTTTCCACTGTGCGCGCCCCTAAATGACTATCATCTTCCAGGGCCTATCAACCAAGAAAACCTGGGCACCTAAAGCAAAGTCGGGAAGTGGCCATATGCCTGCGAGTGAGTCATAACCACACCCGGAATTACCTCACTAGGGCAGAAAAACATATAACAAATGATCATATGGCCGAGGACTATATTCACCCTGAATTCACTAGCCAGGGGACTTCACCTCACGCGCGAACTTCCCTTATGATAGCATTTAAAGAGGCGTGTTTAAGTAAATTATCATTTACCATGTTTCTTTTTTCATTTTCATTTCCATTTTGATAAATATCACATTTTATCAGGAGCCATACATAATTCATCCTCATTATTATAACCTCAAAGAATAAATAAACTCTCACTTTATTCTCCAAACAATTTAGGGTGTTGTTACAAACCATCAAGACTATCATACCTCACATGAGCTCCTAAAGTCTCCCGATATGACCTTACAACTCCTAGACTCCTAATAATTAACTAAAGGAAAAGAATGCCCTAACATCAATTTGTACACCCCCGGAATAAGCCCCATTTAAACCATTTCTAATTTAGGGTAGTTAACTAACTCTAATATGACTCTAAATTTACTTCATATAGGAAGGTTCCTAAGTTTTAAGCCTAAAGAAAAGGGGTTTGAATTGAGTTAGAAAAATAACTCAAAATTGCAGGATTTCCGAATCGATTCACCCTGTCCGAATCGATTCGGTAAGAAAGCGAATCGATTCGGACCAACCAAATTGATTCGGATAGGAAAACCTGACTTTCTGCATAATTGTCGAATCGATTCGGATAGGCCGAATCGATTCGGTTCACTCAGACCTGTAAGCCGCCCCTATAGCGAATCGATTCGCTAAGGGCAAATCGATTCGTCCAACCCAGAATTGCCTAATTCGGCTATGGAGGCTTGGACTCCAAATTTCCCCAAAATCATTTCTACCCAAACCAAGATCATTTATTGCAACAAGCCAATAATAATTGCATCTAATAACTATAATTTACACCAATAAACATCTAAATCAATTTCCAAGGATTTAAAACCCATAAATCCATAAAACCCTAACATTGTTAAACCATAACCAATACACAACTATCAATACAAATCATTCATCTTAGATCACATATTAGCAAGTAAAAAACATGCCTTGAGGTTGAAATCTCAGATTTCTTTTATGGCAGCAACAATCCAAGCTTTAATCTCCAATTTTTCTTCTTTTTCTCCTCTTTTCTCCACAATTCTCTTCTTCTCTCTATCTCTCTAGGTTAGTAATACACAAATAAAAAATGAAATGGGGTGCAAGACTAAATCGTGGATTTAATCTAAATTCCTAACTTAAATGGTTAATACCGCATTAAATGACTCACAACTACACATTTAAGTTAAAACCAGTCAAAAGTGCCCGAAACATGAAAATACAACGTGACACTTATTTTGACTATCTCGCACATTTCGGGACTAACTACGCCCTCTATTTTGGCATCCGATAATTTTATAAATCATTTCAGATTCTGGTTTCATTTAAACCATAAATGTCATTTAAAGCATATGACACAATAAAACGTAGCATGATGATATTTACATACACACAGTAAATATGCAACAATCTAGTAAACATTAACTTTCAACTCATTCAATTAATATTTACTCAATTTTACAACATTTTATATAATTACTTCACACAGTATTTTTAATATAGAATAAGTTCTCAAAATCGAGGGTTGTTACATACTCCCCCCCTTATGAGGGAATTTTGCCCTCAAAATTCAGGCGTACCTTGGATAAAGAGATGCGGATACTTTTACCGCATATCATCCTCATGCTCCCACGTCGATTCCTTATTGTCATGATGACCCCATTAAACTCGTACCAAGGGTACCACTTGCGATCTCAATTTACGCTCTCTGTGCTCTAAGATTGTAATAGGTTGTTCTTCATACGAAATATCGAGTTGCAGATCGATATCCTCCAAAGGAATATGCCAAAGGGCTCCTTCACACCTCTTATACTTTTTCAAAGAGGAAACATGGAACACATCATGGAGTTGTTGTAAGTGTTCCGGTAAGGCAAGTTGATACGCCACTGGACCTACCTTGGCAATAACGGGAAAACGTCCAACATAGCGCGGCGCAAGCTTTCCTTTCTTCCCAAAACGCTTTATACCTTTCATTGGCGATACTCGCACCAAGACTTGATCCCAGACTTCCAACTCTATATGCCTTCCATTCGCATCGGCGTAACTCTTTTGTCGATCTTAAGCTATTCGGATGCGATTTCAGATGAGTTTATCTTGGAAGAAACATCTTGGATCATTTCAGGTCCAAGGAATTTATTATCCCCCACCTCCAACCAACAAGTGGGCGATCTACAAGGCCGGCCATAAAGTGCTTCATAGGGTGCCATCCCAATAGTAAATTGGTACGAATTCTTATAAGCAAATTTGACCAAATGGAGATATTGTTCCCAACCACGTTTGAAATCAAGCACACACATTCGGAGCATATCCTCCAATATTTGGTTGACTATTTCTGTTTGCCCATCTATTTGAGGGTGGTAAGAAGTACTCAATTTCAACTCGGTTCCCATAGCTTCTTGGAAACTTCGCCAAAAGTGGTAAACAAATATCTTATCTCTGTCAGAGACTATATTTACTGGCACCCCGTGAAGTCTAACAACTTCCTCAATAAACAGCCGGGCATAGTGAGAAGTATTATAGTCGGTGCATACCGATAAGAAATGAGTTGACTTAGTCAAACGATCAACGATAACCCAAATAGAATCGTGACCATTCTGCGACGTTGGCAAGCCCGTGATGAAATCCATCGATATACTCTCCCACTTCCACACCGGTATCGCCAACGGTTGCAACAAACCCGTCGGTTTTTAGTGGTCTACTTTCACTAATTGACAAGTAGTACATTGGGACACGAATTCAGAAATATCTCGCTTCATGCCCGCCCACCAATACTGACGGCACATGTCTTGGAACATCTTGCCCCCACCAGGATGCACTAAAAATTTAGACCCATGAGATTCTATCATCACGGCCTGTCTTAAATACCCTTCATCCGAGATAATGAGTCTCCCGTTGAAACGTAATCCACCCTTCGAACTTATTGAGTAGGATTCCGCTCCCTCGGTTAATAATTGGCGTATACGGTCCTGACAACCTTTATCCCTTCCTTGAGCTTCTACAACATTTGCCACCACAGTAGGCGTGACAGTCATTACCGACATAAATGCCCTAGCAACCTTATCCTCCTGGCTAAGCTCCTTCCATTTAGCCCTCCATACCGAGGCTAACTCCCCCTCAAGTTTTCTACTCAAAGCATCCGCCACCACATTCGCTTTGCCCGGGTGATAGTGGATGTCAAATTGATAGTCCTTCACGAATTCTAGCCACCGACGTTGTCTTATATTTAAATCTTTTTGGGAAAATAAATACTGCAATGATTTGTGGTCCGTGATAAGACTAAATTTCTCCCCTAGGAGATAATGCCTCCAAATCTTCAAGGCAAAAACTACCACGGTAAGTTCCAAATCATGCACCGGATAATTCCTTTCATGAGGCTTTAGCTTGCGAGAAGCATAAGAAATAGCTCGTCTCTCTTGTTGAAGCACACCTCCCAACCCTTGCAGAGATGCATCGGCGAAGACTAAATATTCCAACGCTTGCCTTGGTAATGCAAAGACTAGAGAAAAAGTCAACCTATCCTTGAGCTCGTCAAAAGCAGACTGACAAGAATCATCCCAAAGGAACCTCACTCCTTTCCGGGTTAAATTTATCAAAGGGCTAGCAATTTTAGAAAAACTCTTGATAAATCGGCGATAATAACCAGCTAAACCCAGAAAACTACAAATCTCGGTAGGTGTCGTGGGCTGACACCACTCCCTCACCGCAATAACTTTACTTGGGTCTATCGAAATACCCTAGGATGTCACAATGTGACGCAGAAACTGTACTTTGTGCAACCAAAAACCGCACTTCTCAAACTTGGCATACAATTGGTGATCCCTCAATCTTTACAGGACCAATCACAAATGAGTAGCATGGTCAGATTCTGTTTGAGAATAAACTAGGATGTCATCGATGAACACAATAATAAACTGGTCCAGGAAGTCCCGAAATACCCTATTCATGAGAGCCATAAACACGGCGGGGGCATTGGTTAGTCCAAAGGGCATAATAAAAAATTCATAGGACCCATATCTTGTTAGAAAAGCAGTATTGGACACATCTTGCTCTCGTATCCTCAACTGGTGATACCCCGTTCTCAAATATATCTTAGAGAAGTATGACGCTCCCCTAAGTTGATCAAACAAATCATCAATCTGAGGTAATGGGTATTTATTTCGGATGGTGACTTTATTCAATTCTCTATAGTCAACACATAACCGGAGGGAACCCTCCCTTTTCTTCACAAACAACACCGGAGCGCCCCACGGTGACGTGCTTCACCTAATAAACCCTTGTTATAGCAAGTTCTGAATCTGATCCATCAACTCCCTCATCTCAACAGGAGCCATATGATATGAAGCTCTCGCAATCGGTCGAGTTCCTGGCGCTAAGTCAATTACAAACTCAATTTACCTACTGGGAGGCAAACCTGGTATTTCCCGAAAAACATCTTCGAATTCACTAACAACCAGAATAAAATCTAAGGAAACGACTACGTCTTGACACGTCTCCTCCGCAACACAATACAAGTAAGTTCTAGTACCTCATTTTGAACGAGGCATAACCACTAAAAACATTTCTTGCCCCGGAATGGCAAAAACTATACTTTTCCCATATCAATTAACTATAGAATGATAGTTCACAAGCCAATCCATACCCAGGATTACATCATACCACACCATATCAAGGACTAGCAAATCGGCCTCCAAACACAAATTACCAAGATTAATTCCTACTTCTTTACAAACAAAGAAAATGAGTGAACCATCACCCATAGAAGATTCAACACTAGTGAAGGTACTCTCTACAGATTTAATCAACTCTGTAGACTGAGCAAAATTTCTAGAAATGAATGAGTGTGTCGCACCCGTATAAAACCAAATACGACCCATGTGCCCCTGAATGAGAAACTTACCCTCAATAGTTGGCGGTGCTGGCGGAGCCAGAGGAAGCATAACATACTGAATATGATAAACACGCCCATACTGTAACTGTCCCTGTTGTGGAGGGACAACCGGATTAGGTACCTGTGGCGGTAATTGAGCCTGTGGTTGCAGTGGGATCCTAGGAAGCTATCCCCCAATCAAGTGAGGACACGTCCTCTTAAAATGGCTCGGCTCTCCATATTAAAAGCATCGATTCGATAAATTCTCTTGGTTTCGGCCCCGATTATTTCTAAACTGGCCGAATCCTTGGCCCTGATGGCTCTACCCCATTTCCACCTCTACCTGCTTGTTGCTGTTGCGGAGCACCTTGACCTTTCCTATTGTTATTGCACCAACATTGAACCCAACAAAACATTGTCTTTTAGACAAGTCCCCTTGCTGGGGGTCCCTTTCTTTTTGATTATTTCCCGAAGGTTGGGACGAGGGAAATACTCCACCTCCTATCCCATTGCCTCCAGGTTTTCCCGCTTGTCCCATCACTGTAGCCTTCTTACTACTCTGGACATACAACCGATGTTCTGGGCAATGAAACAATGCCGCATTCATCACATCACCAAAAGTCTGCAAAGCTGGATTACCCAACAAATGTTGCCGGATCCTCCAGTGCAAACCTCCCATAAACTTTGATATTTTCCTCTCTTCTGGAGTCACCTCGTCCGGTACAAAACTTACTAACAGGATGAACTCCTCTTCATACTCAGCTACTGATCTCTCACCTTGCACCATATCCTGAAGCCTCCTTCTCATCTCCCTCAGAACTGCAGGAGGGAAATACTTCTGAACAAACAGCACCCAAAAGTCATTAATGGACATGGTATCTCTCTGCTCTGGCGTAGTCATCGACTCCCACCAATGTAACGCAGATCCCACGAGCTTTAAAGTAGCAAGGACTTATTTCCTCTCCTCGCTACACTCCACCATACGTAGATGGCACTGCATATCCTTTTTCCACTGATTTGCTCTTATGACATCAGAACCTTCTTCAAATTCTAGGGGATGGCCCTTTAAGAAGGACTCTGTAACTCTCTCCCACGGAGAAGGTCCTGTTGGAGCTTGTACATCTGGAGCCCGTGGTTGATGGACTTGTGGCAATTGTTGAACTACGGTGGTCATAGCAACATTGACCGCTTGGGCCATAATGTTTTCCACCTCAGCAGCATTTATGGTTCCTTATTGTGGCGGTGGAGGACCCACCTCCTCTTCTACAGCTCTATTCCTTCTAACGGGGTGGCCTCTCTTAGGTGGCATCTGAGATGAAGAAATAATAGAATTAGAAAAATATATAAAACAATCTATTTTGCAGAAGATCACATACATAGGCAACAAAACAGTCCTAACATTAAGCTCTATATCAAGGAACGCTATGGTAGAATGTGACAAGCCCGCATAGATCCTAAAAACTCTAGAACCTGATGCTCTGATACCATCTGTGACAACCCGCTCATCAAAATAAAGGGTGGCCAGCCCGATACTCAAATAATAAAGGGAATCATAGACGGATCATCCTTAGCATCACAATAATACAATAAGTATACGGGACAACCACCCTATATTTCAGAAAAACGGGTTGCCAAAAATTTTATTTTATAAGTTAAAGAAAGAATTTAAACAACACAATTTGAAAAGAAGGTGGAAACCCCAAAAGAACTCATTATACATCCACATCAATATACAATAAGAGGACCGAATAAACTGTCGGTCAATAGTCACATACAATGTAATACAATAGTTTAATTATGTTACATAATACACTTCAATAAGAAAATACAAAAGCTTGGGCCACACGCCCGAGTAAACGACCCGATCATAGCTAGAGTACAAAAATGAAGGCGTCTACACAAAATATCCCATAATATTCGTAAAGTATCACGGCTCCCCAAAGCACCAGAATAGGAAAGTCAGAACGGGAATCCTTGCGGCGGAACACCTGAGCGGATATAAGATTCATGCACAACAAGAAATATGAACGGGTCAGTGCCTGGTTTTATATGATCACCAGATGAATAAAAAGTACGACAGTTATGAACAGATAATCATGATTGATAAAGATGAGAATCTACTACACCATTTTAAAACATTAACTAAGGCAATTTAAATGATCATAAGTTTAAATTTAGTTATGCAAGAGAATATGAATGATTAACATTAATTTAAAATCTCCATCATTTATTCCGTTCCATTTCATTATTCCATTTCTCATTACGAGACATAATCATAATTATATGCTCTTTATGGCATTTATCAACCATCAAGTCCCACTTGATTAAGAATAGTTATACTCATATACATATAACGATTTTAAGACCACCCATCCGGGTTTCCCCACTGTGCACTCCTAAATGATTATCATCTTCCAGGGCCTATCAACCAAGATAACCTGATCACCTAACGCAACGTCGGGAAGTGGCCATATGCCTGCGAGTGAGTCATAACCACACCCGAAATTACATCACTAGCGCAGAAAAACATATAACAAACGATCATATGGCCGAGGACTATATTCACCCTGCATTCACTAGCCAGGGGACCACACCTCACACGCGAACTTCCCTTATGATAACATTTAGAGAGTTGTGTTTAAGTAAATTATCATTTACCATGTTTCTTTTTTCATTTTCATTTCCATTTTGATAAATATCACATTTTATCCGCAACCATACGTAATTTATCCTCATTATTATAACCTCAAAGAATAAATAAACTCTCACTTTATTCTCCAAAAAATTTAGGGTGTTGTTACAAACAACCAAGACTATCGTACCTCACATGAGCTCCTAAAGTCTCCCGATATGACCTTACAACTCCTAGACTCTTAATAATTAACTAAAGGAAAAGAATGCCCTAACATCAATTTGTACACCCCCCGAATAAGCCCCATTTAAACCATTTCTAATGTAGGGTAGTTAACTAACTCGTATAGGACTCTAAATTTACTTCATACAAGAAGGTTCCTAAGTCTTAAGCCTAAAGAAAAAGGGTTGGAATTGAGTTAGAAAAATAACTCAAAACTTCAGGATTCCCGAATCAATTCGCCCTGGCCGAATCGATTCGGTAAGAAAGCGAATCGATTCGGACCAGCCGAATCGATTCAGATAGGAAAACCTGACTTTCTGCATAATTTTTAAATCGATTCGGACAGGCCGAATCGATTCGCCCAACCCAGAATTGCCTAATTCGGCTATGGAGGCTTGGAATCCAAATTTCCCCAAAATCATTTCTACCCAAACCAAGATCATTTATTGCAACCAACCAATAATAATTGCATCTAATAACTATAATTTACACCAATAAACATCTAAATCAATTTACATGGATTTAAAACCCATAAATCCATAAAACCCTAACATTGTTAAACTATAACCAATACACAACTATCATCACAAATCATTTATCTTAGATCACATATTAGCAATTAGAAAACTTGCCTTGAGGTTGAAATCTCAGATTTCTTTTGTGGTAGCAACAATCCAAGCTTTAATATCCAATTTTCTTCTTTTTCTCCACTTTTCTCCACAATTCTCTTGTTCTCTCTATCTCTCTAGGTTAGTAATACACAAATTAGAAATGAAATGGGGTGCAAGACTAAATTGTGGCTTTAATCTAAATTCATAACTTAAATGGTTAATACCGCATTAAATGACTCACAACTACACATTTAAGTTAAAACCAGTCAAAAGTGCCCTAAACATGAAAATACAATATGGCACTTATTTTGACTATCTCCCACATCTCGGGACTAACTACGCCCTCTATTTTGGCATCTGACAATTTTATAAATCATTTCAGATTTCGATTTCATTTAAACCATAAATGTCATTTAAATCATATGACACAATAAAACGTAGCTTGATGATATTTACATACACATACAGTAAATATGCAACAATCTAGTAAATATTAACTTTCGACTCATTCAATTAATATTTACTCCATTTTCCAACATTTTATATAATTACTTCATACAGTATTTTTAATATAGAATAAGTTCTCAAAAGCGAGGGTTGTTACACATACTAACATGGTTTTGGAGAGATTATATATTTATATCCATTCCATCATGGTCACATATGTTTATTTTATGTGATTGGAGCCAACGATGTTTTATTCGTAGTTATTTATCACTCATTGATTCGATACGGCTGTAATAATTAGTTTTTTGTAATCATTTCACTAACGTTTTATTTGGAGGAGTTGGAAGATGGTTGTAGTGTTTCTTTACTTTTAGAATCATTTATTTACATATTTTTGGGTGTTGGACAAAGTTTCATAGAGATTGCTGAAGTTTTGACCCAGTTATGGAGGTTCTTGCATGAGATTTGGAAAGGTTGAACAAGGTTGTCCCTGACACGGTCGATCGATTGACCCCCATCGATCGATTGAATTTCGCTGGGCAGATTCATTTTTTTTTATTGAATCTTGATGTTGTTTTGATGTTTCTTACTCCGGTTCTTCATTTCAATCATTCCCAAATGTGCAAAGGAGTTTTTATAGATGTAAAAATCTTCAATAATTCATGTTTATAATGAAATATATTTCAAGTTGGACTCTAAGCCAAAGGAAAGTATTCTACAATAAGGATTCTTAGGCTACTTCTACTTCAAGAAGAAGTCTAGGCCATGATGGGTCGGGGTAATTCAGTCTTTAGATTTTTGTTTACTTTTAAGTAATTATTTACATGAATGTCACTTTATTATTATGTTGCACAATTTGGCGTGCTAATTGGATTAATTAGGAACACTCGTTTTATGAATAACATTGCTTTAATTTTGAAATGGGCTTAGATTGCCATTTATTCTCTAAAAAATTCGTTTTATTTATTCTTTTATAAATTGAATTAATTTTAGGATATAAATTAAAATTTTGATCTACAGGTATTATTTTAATTTAAAATGTTTTTATTTTTGGTAAAATAAAGCACTGAGATTGGGTGATATAATTTCTATAAGTAAATTGGAAATTACTAAGGAACCAATTCAATCTTTCATAATCGAATGAATAGTTTTTCAAAATCCTAAAATTTTAAAATACTAAGTGAGAAAAGGGTTTCAGCATAAACCCCACGGTCTCCATCGTTGTTTCATGAATCATGTGTGATTAATTTCTCATTTCATCTTGTATCTAGCCCCCTTATGGATGTAATTGATCAAGGAATCAATGATTAAATAAAACTCTTAAGTGATGATTTCGAGAATTAGAATGTGCGTGAGTTCGATCCCCAATGATAAATTGCATCACAAGTGGGTTATATTTCAAGTAATGAACCGGTGGTATACACTTAGATATAACTTTTGATAACCTCCCCAATGGAGTCACTGGAACTAGGAGTGGGACCAAAAAAGTTGACTATTCATTATGCTGGAAAGAACGTTCCTGAGCGTCCGGATATCATAATGAAAGATGTAAATATGTCAAGCTCAAGGTGGGATAATTTAAGTCCCTAAAGAGAAATCTCAGCTCATAAAGAAACAGGGATTTCCAACGAGATTGATTGGTGGTTGAGGGATGTCATTTTAAAATTTAATCGAATTAATTCTACTGTTTAATTGAAAATTATTTTTTCGATTTTATGACAAGATTTCAAAAATTTATTCAACTTTATCTCACTAGTGTTAGTCTTAAAGGTTTAGTTGGAATAAGTATTAAGGATTGGAAATTTAATTAGACATTGTTTTAACTTTTGAGGATAATAAACTTATTTAACCCATAATTCCCATAAATATTTTAAAATAGTGATGTGATTAACTCCTCACTTGTAATAACCAAGGTTCTAAAAAATGCGGTGTGTAACCAAGGCGTGGAGCCCAGGCCTTAAGCCTTAGAAGTCTAGGTGAGCCTTAGGCATAAAAAGGCGTTTAGGCATTTTTAAATATATTTTAACATTTTTTTTAACTATAACAAGGCTATTAAAAATACTTAAATGGTATATACCTTAAAATATGTCTGAATATTTACAAACTAAAATACTATTTTTTTAGAATACTAAAAAAATAAAAAAATGCGCATTTTTCACGCCTTGCCCGAAAAACGTGCATTTTTTCACGCCTTACCCCAAAAAATGTTGACCATCGTTGAACGCGCCTTAATACACGCCTTGGGCCAAAACGCGGTGTTTGTAAACAGCCCCATGCTTAGGTGCCGCCTAGGTGCATTTTTTAGACCACAGGTAATAACACATATTTTCAGTGCATAATTTAACTGTGAAAATTAATTATATGTGCTTGGTGTGACATGTGATGTCACTATTTATATTTAGATATGTGTTAATTATTCGTACTTGAAATCAGACTTAAAAAAATTGACAATTCATTAAATAGATATTTTGAAGTGACGCATTATTATGGGAAACTATCAAATAGTCAGGGATTTAGTATATAGTGTTTTCGTGTTGGGATTATCACCTCGGTGTCGGGTTCCTCCGACCATGATGCGGTCTCTTATAATACACTATCGTGCTTAATTAATTAATTAATAAATAATTAAATAATTGATATTTGGACTCATACCGGGTAATTATGAGTTTTTTTATCATCAGATCTCGATTTGGCATTTAGGATGCTTAGTTAGTCCATTTTTTAAGTAAAATAGTGAGTTTTAAGTATATTGAGTTAATATGTGACCTTGATCGAGTTTTGGGCCATTTGGAGTGGTATTTGGGCTAATTGGGTTGAGGACCATATAAGGCCTATGGTTAATTTCGTGAGAATCTAACTTAAATGGTCATTATACATAACCTAAACACATGTTAGACATTTAAAGAAACCCTAAAGAGCTCGAGGGAAGAGGTACTAAGATTTGGAAGATGAATTGGGAGGCTTTGGAACTTTGATTCATTAATAAGTCAATAAACAAGTTTATATCGATTAGGAATTTAGTTGGGATTATGTTATGATAATAGTAGCCACTGGAATCTAGATTACAATGTGTATAATATATTTTCAAATCACTTAAACTTAATGTTTGAAATTTGATTAATGTTTAAATTAAATTTATGACTCATGATAATGATTTGATATTAAATATCAAGAATCCAATACTGTAATTTGTTTTTAATTGTTATAAACTAATTCATGTTAATGAATTAAGTAAAAAACCCTTGTTTATATTTCAAAAATTGATCCAAATATGATTTGTTTTGGTTATAACATGAACTTAGAGTTCTAAGTTGTATAAATCTAACATTAATCCTTAGATGTGGTTTGATTCACCTAGAGTTGGTTGATTTAGGTTATTATTATTGTTATACACCTTAGACCTGAAGGATGATATGATTTATCTTGTTTATAGGTTTTAATATTTAGTTTTGGTTTGTTAATGACCGTTTTTGGCACTTGGAGAAGATGAGCTCTACGTAGAACTCGTTAGAATGAGATTAGAATTTCCTTTGAACGATATTGGGGCTCTCATTAGGATGACTTAAATTGTCGTTCGAACAAGATCTAACCCATTGCATGATAAATAATTGAATTATGAAAGCGTGGGTGATGGTTTCATAATTTTACGATTTTTATAAATTTCTTATGAATATTTTACCAATAGTGCAGAAGGCAAATATTAAGGTTTAGTGATTTTGGCTTTGTGTTGTATTTGTTTAGTTAGGGTTTTGATTGGGTAGTTATTTTGGGGTTGTAATTAATTTAGATGAGTTTATGACTTATTTGGAATGATGATGTAAGTAATAGGCTAGGGCCTTGGGAGTTCGGGATAGGGTTTGAAATAGTGTATTATAGTGAACGTTAATATTAGCTAATAATATTAAGAGACTTAATGTGTAATCGGATTGAGTACAGTTTTATAATTATTTGTTTGTCCCGGTTGTGTAGTGACATACTTGCCCATTACTTTTATGTTTAAAATAATTTCGTGGTGTGAGTTCTCGTGGGTGATGTTCTAGGAGGGATTTTAATGGGGCGCATACGAAGTTGACCGCACTGGTACACTGGTGATGTGATGGGTAGTAACTCACCCTTTCCCCCCGATCCTATGGTTGACACACCCGTGTCCGTGAGTGAGGGTAAAATGGGGGAATTCTAACATATAAACTTGGATATGGAGGGCGTGAATTATGACGGGAATGTGTAGTGATTATCCATTGCTAATGACTTTGAGGTTATAGGTTTGGGACAACCTATAACTATACCTAGTGTGCATGAGTGATCCCTAAAAGAGATATGGATAGGCTTTTGTTTATTTTATGTGTGGCCTCGAGAGTAGTCCACTAAAATTTTACGTGTTAAAGACCATGCTTATGTGGAAGTGAGATATAAAGACTGTCTTTTCTATGCTTTATGTGGTTTTGTATTGCATTACTTGAGGGGTCGTACCAGTTTATATCGTATACTAGAGATGTATACGATTTATGCTAAAGATGTATATAATTTATGTTAGAGATGTGTAACTATAAACTTATTACTCGAGATTTATGTCACAAATGTACTAGAGATGTATATATTACATTAATGGCATGATATTGCTATGGACTTATGGACTTGAGTTATGAGTTTATTATCGCATCTAGAGGCTATTAGCGATACGTTCATTAGTTAACGATATGCTTTTAATATAAGAGACTTCCATAATATAAATTATTCTTTAAATAACAAAATTAATTTAAGAATGAGAAAGAAAATAATATGGAACTAAGCGACGAATTTTATTACACGGGTCATATACGGGTTTGGGAGTAGAACCACATATCTAGTTTACGTTCTTTGGGTTGGGTAACTGAAATAACTTAAATCCACATAAAATGGGAGGAATATGTATTAATAATATTGCGTCCCATCTTCAGTTAAATTATTATTCTTTGTAAAATTGTTGTTTACATTGTTCTTCAACATCTATTTATAGGTCTTAGTCTGTTATGCTGCCATAAACTTGGGTTGATCTTTAGGGGACATCTCTAGCCACATTCTATTCCTAATTCTGAGAATGTAGGAGCCTTACAACATGTCTCATCCCCTTATTTTATTTATTTTTGTTCCAGTAAGAGATTGTGTAACACCCCGCGCAATCCGGTGAAAAAAAATACCACTTAAGTTGTTTATTACAAGATTAAACAGTCTAAATGGCTCCGATCAGTTTTTTGAAGAAACTCTTTAATCAAGACAAATAGTTAAACAAGATGTGTATAAAATGTTTATGAATGAGTTATTTAAGGTATAGGCTTCCCAATTTTGAAAAACAAAACTTATTTGAAATCTAAATAAGCACAGGCTCAAGAAGGTGATAAGAGGAAGAGTAAACAAGCAAATACACAACAATTTTAATGTGGTAAAGCCCCACCCAATTGGGGAAACATCCACGGAGGTCTCTACACCTCAAAATAAAAATCCACTAAAAAAGAATGTAGGTTACAAGCTATATAACAAACTAAACACACAGTCAGACATATGTTAAGTCCAGAAAATATACCAGCTCTATTAGGTTTTTCTGACTTCTCTGAAGGCTCTGATGTTGAAGTTTTTCTCCTAGCTTTGTTCATCTTCTCCTTTTTATCGTTCAGTTGACTCTAAAGTCAAGAATCTCTCTACCAATACTTCTTTAGCGTTGTAGTGTGAATAGTGTAAATGGTGAAGTTCGTAAACACATGCATGCAACACACACACTCTTATACAAACAGTATCACTAGCAAATTATAGATTTCGTTCTAAATGAAGTTATGATTTCTGAATCTCAGTTTGTTTGAAAATCTCAGACTACTGATCTTTATTTATATCCACAGATCTTGAGGGGTAACCTTTCTATCAAAAGAAACCAAGGTCCTAAGCACTTTCTTTATTTTATTTACACAATTATTTCACAAAATGTGAAATATAAGTACAAAAGTGTAAAACCCCAATCAAGATCTTAATTAGATCTAAGTCTAGTTTTTCTCAGAAACTAGAAACAGAAAAGATTTGTTGGTTCTGGTTTTGAAATAAACATTTAAGAGTAAAATAACCAACAAACGAAAATTTCTTGAAAAAAGAAATCAAACTCAGTATGTAAAACGTGTTTTGTATCACATACAATTCAGATATGCACTTTCTATATCAGTCCACAGAGTTGGATAAAATATGCCGAGAGCACTTTTACTAGTGTTGAGTCTTCTATGGGTGACGGTTCACTCATTTTCTTTATTTGCAAACGCATAGGGATCACTCTTGGAAATTTGTGTTTTGAGGCCGATTTACTCGTCCTAGACATGGTCGGGTATGATGTGATTTTGGGCATGGATTGGCTTGTTAAGTATCATGCTATAGTAAATTGTTACGGGAAGAGTATAGCCTTCGCCATTCCGGGACAAGATATGTTCCTAGTGGTTATGCCTCGTTTATAGGGAGATACTGGTACTTACGTATATTGTATTGCGGAAGAGATTTCTCGGGATGTAGTTGTTCCCTTAGATTCTATTCCTGTTGTTCGTGATTTTGAGGACGTTTTCCGGGAAATATCGGGTTTGCCTCCTAGCCGAGAGATTGAGTTTGTGATCGATTTAGCGCCGGGAACTCGATCGATTGCGCGAACTCCTTATCGTATGGCTCCTGTGGAAATGAGGGAGCTAAGAGATCAAATTCAGCAGTTGTTGGAGCAGGGATTTATCAGGCGTAGTACGTCGCCGTGGGGTGCTCCTGTGTTATTTGTGAAGAAAAGAGATGGGTCTCTCCGGTTGTGTGTTGACTATAGAGAGTTGAATAAGGTCACCATCCGGAATAAATACCCTTTTCCTCGTATAGATGACTTGTTCGCTCAGCTCAGGGGAGCGACATACTTCTCTAAGATAAATTTGAGAACGGGGTATCACCAGTTGAGGATACGGGAGCAAGATGTATCCAATACTGCTTTTCCGACGAGGTACGGGTCTTATGAGTTTTTTGTTATGCCTTTTGGACTAACCAATGCCCCTGCTGTATTCATGGATCTTATGAATAGGGTATTTTGGGACTTCCTGGACCAATTTGTTATCGTATTCATCGATGACATCCTTGTGTATTCTCAAACAGAAGATGACCATGATATTCATTTGGGGTTGGTCCTGCAGAGGTTAAGGGATCACCAATTGTACGCTAAGTTTGAGAAGTGTGGTTTTTGGTTTCGGGAAGTACAATTTTTGGGTCACATTGTGACTTCGCAAGGTATATCGGTGGACCCAAGTAAAGTTATTGCGGTGAGGGAGTGGGGTCAGCCCACGACACCTACCGAGATACACAGTTTTCTGGGTTTGGCGGGTTATTACCGTCGATTTATTAAGGGATTTTCTAAGATTGCTAGTCCTTTGATAAATTTGACCCGGAAAGGGGTTAGATTTGTTTGGGATGAAGCCTGTCAAGCTGCATTCGATGAGCTCAAAGATAGATTGACTTCGGCTCCAGTCCTCGCTTTACCCAAGCCGGGGTTGGAATATTTAGTCTTCACCGATGCGTCTCTACAAGGTTTGGGAGGTATGCTTCAGCAGGAGCGACAAGCTATTGCCTATGCTTCCAGTAAGCTCAAGCTTCATGAAAGAAATTACCCGGTGCATGACTTAGAATTGGCCGCAGTTGTCTTTGCCCTGAAGATTTGGAGGCACTATCTTCTTGGGGAGAAGTTTAGTCTTTTCACGGACCATAAGTCGTTGTAATATTTATTTTCTCAAAAATATTTGAATATACGGCAGCGTCGATGGTTGGAGTTCGTGAAAGATTATCAATTTGATATTCATTATCATCCGGGTAAGGCGAACGTGGTGACGGATGCCTTGAGTAGAAAACCCGGGGGAGAACTAGCGGATGTGTGGAAAGCTAAATGGAAAGAGCTCAGTCATGAAGATGCGGTTGCTAGGGCGTTTATGTCCGTGATGACCGTTACTCTGACGATTGTGGCAAGGGTTGTGGAAGCCCAAGGCAGGGATAAAGAATGTCAAGACCACATTCACCGATTACTGATTGGGGGAGCGGAGTCCTACTCGGTAAGTTCTTAGGGTGGATTGCACTTTCATGGAAGGCTTATCATTCCGGAGGATGGGGATTTGCGACGGGCTGTGATGGCAGAATCTCACGGTTCAAAATTTTTGGTGCATCCGGGAAATGATAAAATGTATCAGGATATGCGTCGTCAATATTGGTGGTCGGGTATGAAACGAGATATTTCGGAATTTGTATCTCAATGCACTACTTGTCAGTTGGTTAAGATTGATCATCAGCTACCGACAGGTTTGTTGCAACCGTTAGAAATTCCGGTATGGAAATGGGAGAGCATATCAATGGATTTTATCACTGGCTTACCAATGTAAAAAAAGGGTCACGATTATATATGGGTTATCGTGGATCACTTGACAAAGTCGGCACACTTCCTTCCGGTCCGTACCGATTATAATACCGCTCGTTATGCTCGTTGTTTATTGAAGAGATGGTTAGATTGCATGGGGTGCCCTTGAATATTATTTCCGACAGAGACAAGATCTTTGTTTCCCACTTTTGGCAAAGCTTCCAAGAGGCCATGGGGACTGAATTGAAATTGAGCACTTCCTATCATCCTCAAACAGATGGCCAGACCGAAAGGGTTAACCAAATGTTGGAGGATATGCTTCGTATGTGCATGCTTGATTTTAAGGGTAGTTGGGAACAATATCTCCCTTTGGTTGAGTTTGCTTATAATAACTCATACCAGTTCACTATTGGGATGGCTCCCTATGAAGCCTTGTATGGTAGACCTTGTAGGTCTCCCACGTGTTGGTGAGAAGTGGGAGATAACAAGTTTCTCGGACCTGAAATGATTCGGGATACTTCTTCAAAGATCGAGCTTATTCGAGATCGCATCCGGATAGCCCAAGATAGACAAAAGAGCTATGCCTATGCGGGAAGAAGACATGTGGAGTTGGAAGTTGGAGACCAAGTATTGGTTCGAGTGTCGCCTATGAAAGGCGTTAAGCGTTTCAGAAAGAAAGGGAAGCTTGCACCGCGTTTTGTTGGACCTTTTCCTGTAATTACTAAGGTGGGTCCAGTGGCGTATCAACTTGCCCTACCGGAACCTTTACAACAAATTTACGATGTCTTCCATAGCTCCTCTTTGAAAAAGTATAAGAGGTGTGATGGTGCCCTTTGGCACATTCCTTTCGAGGATATAGAGTTACAACCCAATGTTTCTTATGAAGAACAACCCGTTGCCATATTGGAGCATGGGGAACGTAGATTGAGATCTCGAGTGGTGCCCTTGGTTAGAGTACAATGGAGTCATCACAATGTCGAGGAATCTACTTGGGAGCGTGAGGACGATATGAGGGAAAAATACCCGCATCTCTTTATCCAAGGTACGCCTGAATTTTGGGAGCAAAATTCCCTCATAAGGGGGGGAGTATGTAACAACTCTCGCTTTTGAGAGCCCGTTTTATATTTATTTACTATGTTGAGTAGTTGCATATATAAAATGTCGGGTATGGGTAAGTATTAATTTGATGAAATAAGTTAATATTTACTAATAAGTTGCATAATTACCATGTGTGTAAGTGATTATTACCATGTGGTGTTCTATTTTGTCATGAAAATTAAAATGGAGATTTGAATTAAAATGAAACCGGAACTTTAAATGGCTTATAAAATTTCCAAATGATAATTTGGAGGGTGTAGTTAGTTCCGGGAGGTGCGAGATAGTCAAAATATGTGCCATATTGTATTTTGAGATTTTGGGCACTTTTGACTTGTTTTGGCATATTGCGTATTAGAAATGATATTATTGCGGTATTGACATTTAAAATTAGAGGCTTTTAATCTAAGGCCACATTTTAGTCTTTCCCAAACCTTTCATTTTCTCTTATTTGCCCTAAGTGTTCTAGCCCTAGATTGAGAGAGAGAGTGGAAGAAATTTGTGGAGAAAAGGGAGAAATTGAAGATTGAGGATTGATCTTGCATTCTTCTTCATCCAAATCTGACTTTGAAGCCCCAAGGCAAGTTTTCTACTTGCTATTATATAGTTTAAGTTGAATAACTAGTATGGTTAGTTGTGTAATGGTTTTGGTGTAGTGTAGTTATGGTTTTTGGTTAGATTTAAGGGTATTAACATCTTTGGTAGAGATTTATTTTGGATGGAGGTAGAAAAATGTTGATGAGAGCATTTATGATCTTTTAGTATCATTAAATGAAGTTTTGGTTGGGTTTGGTTGATTGTTGGTTTTTGGGTTTGTATGAAAAGAATAGGAAGAGTGGTCCAGGTATGCAATGACCGGTCGACCGCGCCTCTCAGACTGGTCGACCGGGCCTTTGGAGGAGGGCACACCGCTTTCTTTCAAAGGCATGTAATTAAGGGCGCCGTCGACCGCGGTCTCCCTACCGGTCGACCGGCTCGTCCGAAATGAGTTTTCTACTTTTCAGTATAGGCTAAAATTTGAGACGCGGTCGACCGCGGTCTTGGGACCGGTCGACCGGTCCCCTATTTTCTTACCCAATTTCCTACTTTTGTTTTTAAATTCCTTTCTTCCCCTAGGAACTTAGGACTGTTCTTGAATGAAGTAAACCTTGGCTTTTAGAGTCCTAGTTGAGTTGGTTGTCACCCTACTGTTGAATGGGTTTCACTTGGGGTTAAGTCCGGGGGGAGGGGTTGTCCTAAGTGATGTTAAGGCATCACTTTTCTTTGTGCATCCAAATAATATGGATGGGAGTTGTAGGCCCATACTTGGAGATTTTAGGGGCTTGAATTGAGGTATATAAGACCTTAAGCTCGGGAAATGAAAATAATCCCTTGGAGACTTATTTGAGGCATAACCTATGATGAAAATAAATGAAATATTCTACGATCATGGTTTCAAATAAAATGAAACACATAATGTTAATGGGAAAGAAAAGTATGGTTTTTATAGTAAATGCTAATTTACTTAAACACACCTCTCTAAATTCTATCATAAGGGAAGCTCGCGCATGAGGTGATGTTCCTTGACTAGTGAATGCAGGGAGACTATAGTCCTCGGCCATATGCGGGTTTATTATATGTATTTTCTGCGCTAGTGAGGTAATTCCTGGTGTTGTTATGACTCACTCGCAGGCATATGGCCACTTCCCGACGTGTGTTAGGTACCCAGGCTGCCTTGTTTGATGGTCCCCTGGAAGATGATAGTCATTTAGGGGTGCGCCCAGTGGGGAAACTCGGAGGGGGGGGGGGTCTTAGAATCGTTATATGTATAAGAATATAACTTTTCTAAACTCAAGTGGGACTTGAGGGTTGCATATTTCCACTAAATTGTATTATGATAACTACATTCCTGCTAAGGAATATGAATTTGAAAGAAATAAGAAAAGGATGATATTTTATTCCTGTTAAGGAATTGAAACTGGATTAAAGTGGAAATTGGAGAATAGAGCTTTAATTTAATAATTGCATAATTTCATTCTCTTGCATAGTTTCATCTTAGGCATGTCATTTTAATTGTTTTATTTATATTTCATGGTTAGGTTGCTAGATATTTGATGCTTATCCTCATGATTAACTGTTCATATCTAGCATGCTTTTTGTTCATCTGGGAACTATATAAAAACCGGGTCCTGACCCGTATACTTTTCTATGTTGTGCATGTTATTGTATCCGCCCAGGTGCTCCTCCGCAAGGACGCCCGTGTTGATATTTCTACTCTTTTGCTTTTAAGGAGCTGTATGAAATTGCGGATATTACAGGATACTTGATAGACACAATCCTTTTTGATATCTAGTTATGATCGGGTCTGTCAATCGGGCGAGTGGCCCAAACTTTGTAATTGCTTAATAAATGTAGTACGTAACATATAACTGTTGAAATTCCTTTTGTGTAGCTGTGTACCGACAGCCTATTCGGTCCTCCCCTTGTATATAACCGTTTGAGACGTATGTTATTTATGTTTCTTATAATTCCACTATTTTTCTAGAATGGGTTGTTTAAACTGTTTTCTTAATCTAACTTTTAAATCACATAAATTGTTTTGACAACCCGTTATCTGAATTAATGGGTGGTTTTCTCGGTTACTCTTACTATATTTGTGGTGCTGAGAATGATTTCTGTCCATGATTACCGTATATGTCGGAGTATCGGCCTGGCCACCCCTTATTTCGGAGTGCGGGTTGTCACAGGCGCACCATTTTTAAACGATCTCTTATTGCTTGTCTTAGATGTTACAAGGATTGAGATAAAAGACATGGAGACCGTTGATGATATAAAACCAACGCTTTAAATTTAGTTTTAAGTATGTGAGAGAGAAGAAACACAAATCCAATGGGTAACAAGCCAACGTGTGTAAGGCCAAGATCAAACCAAAAACGCGTGTTTTAGAGTTTTAAAAAATCAACTTTGTACCACACAATTCTCTACCACTTTCGGATTATACCTAACCATAGTTTTTAGGAACTAATTGATATTACAAATAAGCCCACAACATTTTAAAACTAAATTTTAATTGTTTTAAAATGTTTATAAATTCCTAAAAATTATTTAGAAAATCCCAAAAATTATTAAAAAATCATTTTACTGGGAATTAATACTCACACACCTAAATGATATGAAGGCATCATATAAATGTAATCCAAGGTGCAGTGTTGGTAGTATACCTTTGAGACTAATAGAGAAAATATTATGTAGAGTCTGAGGTTCTTTGGTATATGACTCAAATTTTGTCACTATTTCCAAGCTAGACAAGCGCCTATATAATGTAGACTCAAGTGAGTCAAAGATATAGAGTGCTTCATTTGGATAATGGGGTGGCCAGCCACCGCCTCTAGATTACGTCGGGGGTCACTAAATACATACCATTCTTAGCATGTGACATATATGATAAAATAAAAATCAATCTACAAGATGAATAATAATCAATCCCAATAAATAATTGTAATATAAAAACCACCACATGCTAAAACTCCAAGATAATCCAATCTCCAAAAATACGAATTAATTTAAAATCTAAATAATAAACCAACGGTAAATACTCCTACTAAAATCCTCAAACAACGTTGGAACCGAATGACCCAATAAAACCCAAATGAAGTCTCATAATAAAATATGATGGAAAGGAAAATCTAAACTAAATAAAACTGTAAATAAAAGCAACTACAGTTGCATCTCCAAGCGATATCCAATAAATCCTATGCAGCTACTCCAGCACTAATACCTGAAAATGGTAGTAGACGCATGAGGTCAGAGCCCCGGGCATGAATACACACTACTCCCCTCAAATAGGATTTGTGAATCCAGACAATAGCATTATAAGCAATAAATATCATAGAAGAGTATTTTAATTAAATGGAATATAATTAAACGCGTTAGCACAAAACTAACTATCCTCAATAATTGTTATTAACAATGCACAGCAATATAATTTTAAATAACTAATCCCCATGTTAATTTAATTAAATTAATCCAAATATCATTCTTCTCACTTTTTTTATGGCGGTCCTCCCGCCCCGGTGGTCTCCCACCAAAGTTTTACACTTCACCTTGTCAATGGCCTCTGATACGTTTAAACTGTCGACCCTGCCATATGATAAGGTTCCACACATGACATGACATAAATCGCTCGCTAACCCGTTTAAATTGTAGGTCCCCGACACATTATGTCGCCTCCAATTTTTAATACCCATTATTATTTTAGGCATTAATTCTCATCTTCTCAATTTCACAGTTTTCAAATTACCCCACCCTTTTAATCGATGTGAGATCCTTAAAATACCCCTTATTCCCATACCTAAGGGCCCCCAAGTACTCATGCATCCTATCCTACATATAGGATGAATCACCAATATAAAACATATCCTAGTCTCATGCCTAGGCAAACGGAATGACGATATAATGTAAAAATATGCGTCACCCCAAAATATAAAATCCTCACGAATTTACACTAACTAGTCCCATACCTGACAAGTATAAATTTTAACCAAGACCTACCCACTAGTTCCATACCTAGTAAGCATCCTAAAATTGGATCAAGCAACATACTACCCAAAAGCCCCTCGTCCCCACGATGGCAAAAGTGATTAAAACAAATCACACAAATCACAATTCACTATGCACAACATAGCAATTTAACCATAAGGGTCCCAATTTAATTTAAATAAATTAATAACACCATCGTTGATTTCTACACCATTAATTCCATTCAATAATGTTAAATTAATTAACATGCAATAATTTTCAATAAGACATAACCGTTTTCTTTTATAAATCATCTACTTTTTATAAGTGTGAGCGCGTCCCAATAACCATATAAATAACTCCCATAAAATTCTACTTGAGAACCTACACCCAAAATCCTAAAACCCCCAAAATTTAACCTACGTACCCTAGGGTTTCAAAGAGTTAATCATATTTAAAATTTTCGTAAAACAGTCCCAAAATTGAGTGTCCACTTTCTCTAATGAAGTCACTAATTGATTTTAATCAAAAATACATTATTATCGATTTAGGCGACACTTAAAAGGAATAATACTAAAGGAAGAGAATAGAATATCCATGCCTGAATAAAAGTTGGTTTAGAAATCTGATCTTGAATGTGTATTCCTATCAAAAAGTTGACAATGATTCGTTCTTGACGCGTATTGAGAAAATCCGGTTAATCTCGACAAAACTTGAGTTGAAAGTTATGTAAAATGGGGCTAGGATTTGGAGGTTAAAGAAGATGAGAGGTTTCTGATTGCTGAGAAGGCTAAAATGCGTTTTAAAAGACCTAAACTTGCCACTTTATGTTAATATACCAAAAACAATTAGAGTTCTAATCAGATACAAACACTAAAAAAAGCATTTAAGATGATCGGGCCGTTGAAATTACCTAAAATTTGGGGGCTTATTAGCTGAAGACAAGAAGAAGCTGCACAAATTTTTTTAGCTCGATCGGACGGTCGAATATATATATATATATATATATATTTTTTTTTTTGTAGAGAGTTTTATGTTTTGAGGACTCTTGTCTTGTAATCTAGCTTTTCGAATATAAAAAAAACATATTTAGTAAAAAAAGAATTAAACCCAAAATTTTATTTTCTCTAATTTTTGAATTAATTAAATAATTAATTAATTAAAACACGAGGTGTTACATACTTCTCCACTAGCAAAGGAATTTCGTTCTCGAAATTAGACGAAGCATAAACATCAAACGTAAATCGCAAAATATAAAATAAGGCTCTCATACGCCTACTCATTAAATGCCATAATTGGGTGCCCATACACCCAATCCTACATGCACCTACCCCACGAATAACAAAATAATATACATCGCTATATATATATATATATACACACACACACACACACACTCACACACACACAACTATGAAAGTAATGGCGTACCATGCGCTCTCGCAAATCACAACTCGATTCTATCTCCGATAATCTTCGCAACACATATATCCTCAAATCAAATCATATTGCTGCATTGATATAAGACATGCCCAAAATTTATACTAATGATCTTCCAAATAATTAACGTGTCCAAAATCAACTCTAAGGATCCTCACATCAAGCTTACTAATTCTAAACTCAATGCGTACTAGGTCCTTAACACAAAATTGTATATCTCTAAGAAACACATCTAACACGTATGCAAGACCCACTACCTTTAGGAGTACGAATCAATAAAGGGAATAAAAGATCGATATCGCAGAAGCTAAATTGACTCACAACCTAAGAGGTCTAAGACCATGTTTTGATACCATCTGTAACACCCCGCGCAATCTGGACAACGGGGTGGCCAGCCATCGCCGCCAGACTACGCCGTGCCTCACTAAATAAACACCATTCTCAGATTGTGACATATATGAGACAATAAAAATCAATCAACAAGATGAATAATAATCAATCCCAATAAATGATTGTAATATAAAAACCATCACTTGTAAAAACTCTAAGATAATCCAATCTCCAAAAATATGAACTAATTCAAAATCTGAATAATAAACCAACGGTAAATGCTCCTACTAAAATCCTTAAACAACTTTGGAACTGAATGACCCAATAAAACCCAAATGAAGTCTCATAATAAAATACGAAGGAAAGGAAAATCTAAACTAAATAAAACTGTAAATAAAAGCAACTACAGCTGCACCTCAAAGCAATATCCAATAAATCCTATATAACTACTCCAGCACTAATACCTTAAATATATTAGTCAACTCACGAGGTCAGATCCTCGAGCATGAATACATACTACTCCCCTCAATTAGGATCCGTGAATCCAGACAATGGCATTACATGCAATAAATATCACAATAGAGTATTTTAATTAAATGAAATATAATTAAATGCGGTAGCAGAAAACTAACTATCGTTAATAATTGTTATTCACAATGCACACCAATATGATTTTAAATAACTAATCCCCATGTTAATTTAATTAAATTAATCCAAATATCATTCTTCTCACTTTTTTTTATGGCTGTCCTCCCGCCCTGGGTGGTCTCCCACCAAAGTTTTACACTTCCCCTTGTCAATGGCCTCTGATACGTTTAAACTGTCGACCCTACCGTATGACAAGATTCCATATACGACACGACATAAATCGCCCACTAACCCGTTTAAACTGTCGGTCCCTGACACATTATGTCGCCCCCAATTTTTAATACCCGTTATTATCTTAGGCATTAACTCTCATCTTCTCAATTTCATAGTTTTCAAATTACCCCACCCTTTTAATCGATGTGAGATCCTCAAAATACCCCTTAGTCCCATACCGAAGGGCCCCCAAGTACACATGCGTCCTATCCTAAATATAGGATGAATCACTAATATAAAACACGTCCTGGTGACACGCCTAGGCTAACGAAATGACAATATAGCATAAAAATTTGCCCCACCCCGAAATATAAAATCTTCACAAATTTACACTAACTAGTCCCATACCTAGCAAGTATAAATTTTAACCAAGGCCTACCCACTAGTCCCATACCTAGTAATCATCCTAAAATAGGGTTGGGCAATATACTACCCAAAAGCCCCTCATCCCCGCGATGGCAAAAGTGATTAAAACAAATCACACAAATCACAATTCAATATGCACAACATAGTAATTTAATCACAAGGGTCCCAATTTAATTTAAATCAATTAATAACACTATTGTTGATTTCTACACCATTAATTCCATTCAATAACGTTAAATTAATTAACGTGAAATAATTTTCAATAAGACATAACCGTTTTCTTTTATAAATTATCTACTTTTTATAAGTGTGAGCGCGTCCCAATAACAATATAAATAACCCCCATAAAATTCTTCATGAGAACCTGCACCCAAAATCATAAAAACCCAAAAATCTAACCTACGCACCCAAGGGTTTCAAAGATTAAATCATATTTAAAATTTTCATAAAAATAATATCCAAATTTAGTGTCCACTTTTTCTAATTAAGTTACTAATTGATTTTAATCAAAACACGTTATTAAGGGTTTAGGCGACACTTAAAACGCATAATACTAAAGGAAGAGAATGGAGTATCCATGCCTGAATAAAAGTTGGTTTAGAAATATGATCTTGAATGTGTATTCCTCTCAAAAAGTTGACAAAGATTCATTCTTGACGCATCTTGATAAAATCCGGTTAATCTCGACAAAACTTGAGTTGAAAGTTATGTAGAATGGGACTAGAGTTTGGAGGTTGAAGAAGACGATGAAGATGAGAGGTTTATGATTTTTGAGAAGGCTAAAATGTGTTTTAAATGACCCAAACTCATCACTTTATGTTTATATACCAAAAAGAATTAGAGTCCTAATAATATTCAAACACTAAAAACGCATTTCGGACGATCGAACTGTTGGAATTCCCTGAAATTTGGGGGCGTATTAGCTGAAGACGGGAGGAAGCTGCACAAAACATTTCAGCATCAGATGGTCGAATATTTTTATATATTTTTGCTAGAGAGTTTTTTGTTTTGAGGACTCTTGTCTTGCAATCCAGCTTTCTGAATTTTGAATATAAAAAACAACATATTTTATAAAAAAATAATTAAATCCAAAATTTTATTTTCTCTAATTTTCGAATTAATTGAATAAATAATTAATAAAAGGACGGGGTGTTACAGATTGTACATGTGGACTTGTATTCAAAGATGTTTATTATATTTGAGACACATTTTTATTCGAATGTTGGTTTTGGTTTGTATCGTTAGTTGGGTGGTATCATAGATGTTTTATCTTGTTAAGTATTTTAATTATCACTCAGTATGTTACATAATTTTGTTATGTTGAGAAAGGTACCAAATATGTTTATCCCTGAGATTTTGTATTAGACATGATCAATATATTTATAAAGTTTACGGGGTTTCACAGTAGGTATTAGAGCATTCTAGGTTCTAATGTCCTTTGGTCATGAGTGCATCCATCCATTTTATGCATTGAGTTCTTTGTGTAATTTATAGGTTTACCATTTAGGGTTTGTAGTCTCAACAACGATGATTGCTTAAGGGGTTTAATTAATGCCATTGTCCCGGACAAAAAATTTGAATAAACCTAAGTGTATTAGGAGGGTTTCTTATTTAGATTTCCTTTGTAAGATGTCCCACGCATGAGATTGAGTTCGATCCGGATTTAGGTACTATTGGGAGTGAGACCTATAGTTCATGTTTAATGCATGGCTTGAGGATAAGTGTTCCCATTAATCATACGTAGTAGCATGGGGAGAAAGTTCTCAAAACCTCATTAGGGCGACCATTTTGTAACTAGTATGAAGAGGAGTTCTACTATGTTTCTCATTCTACACTGAGAGATTTTGATAAAGAAGTGAAGAAGGCTATTCGCATTATCACCTACAGTGAGAGAAGACTTTTTGAGTCAGCATAAACCTTACCTGAAGTGTTTGGTTCGTATTATTGGGTAACCCGTTCTTTACCACGTGTGCGCAAGTAGTGGAATTAATCTTCTGTAATACCCGTACTTTTATGGATATTTAAATTACATAAGTGGTTGTAATTTGGAAATTTGAGGAATTTCTGTGAATAATAATTTATGGAGTTTATGAGGGTTAGATTTTTACCGATGTGTGTTAAAGTTACTTTAGGGATTAAGTAAATGATTCGAAATAGTTTTATGTCTCGTTGCAGTTGGGTTAAGCGATGAAAATTAGTTTACGTTGTAGAAAACACATGTCGAGAAGTGTCGGGTACGACTAGTGAAATTTAGTTAAGTGACTCGGATGGAGATTTCGAGTGCACGATTGGTTTCGGAATGGCCAACCCCGTATTTTTGACGATTTAAATAATTATGTGATTAATTATTATTATGGGAATAAATATGCAATTAATTATTATTGTTGGATTAATTAAATTATAATGCAAAAAATTAATTTATTATTAATCCGAATTAAAATAATTATTAACTAGCATGCCAAGGGTTAATACTTATTGTTGTGAACTATTGAATATTACTGTGTGATATGTAATATGGAATTATGATATTTGATAAATTGTCGGAAGTAAGAAACACGGCAGTTTGGTAATTTAAGGCTGACACGCGTGTGAGTCGTGTCGGGACTAATTGAATGGAATAAAAAGATAATTTATTTTTATCAACTCGTATGGTCATTTCGATTGAGCCGTTGAGTTCGGAAGGGTCGATATAGTCAAAATAGTGTACCCGGGTGTTTAGTTTGGGTCCCGGGGCTATTTTAGGCCTAACCGGCACCCCGAGAGGGCATGTTGGTAAACTGTATTTTTGGGCTAAATTAATGGACGAAAATTGGGATTTATTATATCAGCTAAGGAAATTCCATTAGGGTTAAGAAGTGACAGGAATTAGAACGGCCATGGAGGGTGTGAGGGAGAACCAAATTCCAAGAGAGAGGGCTCATTTGGCATCACCTTGCATAACTGTGACCACCAGCGCGTAGATCGAGAGGAGAGGAACGCGTGTATACCAACATCACCAATGGATCATACCATCATATTCGAGGCAAGTGTTTATTACTTGCATTCTTTTAGCAATAATCATGCTCATGTTAGTATAGGTGGAATTAATCATGATTTATATGTTAATTGGGTGAAAAAATTGGAGATTTAAATTATGATTAAGGATTGGTTTAATTAGTGGCTGAATTTCCTTCATGTATGTAGAGGTTTAATCACGGAATCTGATTATATATTTATGAATGAATCTGGGTTGATTAGGTTCTTTAATTGGAATTTTGGAAACTAGGGTTCATGTGAATTAATTTGGGGGTTTTATGTAATTATGATGATTAATAACGAATTAGGGATTCTAAGATGATAGAAATGATCTGTAACCGGTTAGGGGTTGATGGGTATTGATGATGAGTTGTTGGGAATTGAATCTTAGAGGTTTTTAGGTTAAAAAATGGTGGAAAAACGCTGAAATTTGGTGAAGAAGACGAACAGTGCAATCTCGCGCGAAGTGGTTCAAACGAGATGTGGATCACGCGCGAAGTGGTTCGAACGACATTGGAAGTGGTTCGAATGACATGTCTTCTGGTTCGAACGACATGTCTTCTGGTTAAAACCACATGTCATTCTGGTTCAAATCACATGTCATTCTGGTTCAAACCACAGGGTAAATTTCTGGGAATTTGTTTAGGCCCAGTTTGGAGTTTATTGGTTTATTGGAGTGAGAGAAACCACCATATAGTAAATTCAAATAAGAAAGAATTTTAGGAAAAGTATGTGAGAATTAATACTTTAATTATTTCGGTATAGAAAGAATGTACCTTGGAGATTACAAGAGAGATAGTAATTTAATTATTTATTCTATACGTAGTAATGAGGTTAAAATACGTATGGGGAGTATATATGTAGGTTGGAGAAATACCTATAAATTATAATAGGATGTGTGTATGCCTATTATGTGATATTATAGTTAAGAGCACTAATGAGTGATAACTCGGGGGGTGCAAAAAATCTATTATTAAGTGTACTAATGGGTGATAACCCGGGGGTACAAAGATGATTATTGTTTGGCGCACTAATGGGTGATAACCCGGGGGTGCTGCATTAATATTGATAGGTGCATTAATGGGTGCTAACCCGAGGATGCAATATTATATTGTTAGGTGCACTAATGGGTGATAACCCGGGGGTGCTGAATTATTATTTATAGGTGCATTAATGGGTGCTAACCCGGGGATGCATGATTTCCAGAATATATGCACTAATGGGTTCTAGCCGGGGGTGCAGGATTAGTATATATATATGTATAGGGATGATGTGACTATATATATATATATATATATATATATATATATATATATATATATATATATATATATATATATACGGACTTGTGAATATTGCTACTGTGTGAAATTAGTAGACTTGGTAATAATAATAATTGTTACATTGCACCAAGTAGCCTTAACCTAAGGGTGCATGATTAGTGTATATATATAGGGATGATGAGACTATATATATGTATGAGTGTAATTAAGCAATTTCTACTTTGTGAGACTTGTAGATAAAAATGAAAATGAGAAGTAAAATAATCTTAGTGAATAAAATATTAACCATTCAAACGGTGAATAATGAAATTTAGTATGTGATATAAACTATCTGAATAACATATTGTATGGGCGATACGGGAATACTATTAGTGAGCATAGTTAGTATTAGTATAGTTTCTGACTAGTTAGACTGGGAGGTATAACTAGGGGGAGATTAGATGTACGTTAGGCGTGAACAATAGACGAGAGGTGAGAAACTCACGTGAGAGTTCGATAACTAACATGCGTATAAGACTTGTTTTAAGAACCAGTTTTGAATACTTGCAAAAATATTTTTACACATCGGGCTCTGACCCGTTTCTTGTATCTCTTCTCTCTTTTGCTATATATATGTATTATATCAGGTGCTCAACCACAGGAGTATCAGATTTAGAGATTTGGATTGCTTGACGTACTGCAGCTGTTGTGGAAGGTGTAGGTACTTGCAGTAGACGCATCCATCCTTTCCATTCAGTTTCATCTAGACTTCTTGTTTATGGCATATGTCGCCTACTTCTAGTTCTTTCATTAGAGATATTGTATTCAGTTTATTGTATGGTTTGGAGTTTTGAACTGGGAGGTTTTATCCTGTCTTATTTATTTCTTTATATTCATATGTGTGGTGAATGGTTTATATTTTGAAATTTAATAGAAATGGATTTATTTGGTTTTACTAAATTGGAAATGTTTTGACACCTAGCTTAATTTTATATTAGGAGATTAATTTGTTAAAAAGTTTTTCGACAGTGATGCTGAGAATGAACCAACTGAATATCCTGTTTTAAATTGGTAGAGGACTGATCACCCTATATTTAATTGTGCGGGGTGTCACAGGTGGTATCAGAGCATCAGGTTCTAGTGTCCTTAGGATTTGTGCGGCTTATTACGTTTCGGCGTATCGTTCTTTGATGTAGAGCCTTATGATAGGATTGTTGTGTCCCCTTACATATGTGACTTACGTTCTCCTGCTACGAATCATAATGGAGGTGACTCATTATACGAAATTCGGTGTGATTCGAACCCCGAACAGTTTAGAATGACCAGCGAGGGTCGTTAGAAGAACTGCGGGAGGAGAAGCTCAACAGAAGACATAGAGCAATCGGGTAAGAGTGATTGGGATAAAAATCACCACGAGAATTACTTAAGTAAGAGATAGTAAAATTGTCACTCGGGAACTGTGGGTTCCCAGGACACAGTCATAGATAATGGTGGAGTGAATTTAGGGCCACCTAGCATAGTCGATATAGGGGAAATCAGAGGGAATCCTTTAAGAACCCGTCGGTGAAGATGCGGAAAAGAAAATGTGAAAGTGTAACATACCAGCGAAAGTAGGAAAATTCGAAGGCAGTGGTGTAGAGTGGGGTGTGACGACACTCATAATTAAATTTGGAGTTAAAAGCTATAGATCTTAGGAGCATCGTGTAGTGATTAGAGGCGATCACCATTTATGCAGAAGTCTGTTTGAAATTTAGAGAGAAATTTGGGTACGATTTGACCGTGAGGTCTTCCATTCGGCGTGGTAACAAAATGTGAGTGAAATTTTGATGTTTAGCACAATGGGTAAGATAGAAAACGATCGTGAGAGAAAGGTTAAATTTCATAATGAACTTTGTACCTGGCAGAGGGGTATAAATTATCCAAAGGGTTAATAGTTAACAAAGGACCCGTGAGTAGAATACCAATATGGATGAGAAATCCAGATAGGATGACTAATGTTGATGTCATCAAAGTTATACGGTTGCTAGTGATTGTAGTCCTTCCAAGAGAAGGGAGTAAAGAGGGTTAACGATCCTGCTGAAGAGCAGAAACTGAATTTAACGGTGTTAGTGAAACCCCACGTGAGAGTATACCCAATAGGGAACTCGGTTAGATGATTTTAAGTGATTAACTTTAAGAGGATGATGAAGTCAATCAGGCTGTAGAGGCCAACCATAGTTCCGAATAGCTAGCGTAGCCAAAGGGACAATGGAAGAATAATTATGAGTTGAGATTGTCGGTCCGAGAGAAGGACATTCCCAAAATGGACAGTGGGACCAGTGATGGGGAAATGGTTCGTGAAGTTCTCCTTATGTGAAGGAAGTAGAATTACAAGTATTAAAGGTGTCCATAATTGAGAAGTGAGACCAAAGAGATTAGAAATGGTAAACTGTGCCAGTTAGGCATAACGACTGGAGGAGCGAGACTTCCAGTAAAAGAATTTGGGGTTAAGAGAATTAGGCTCAGGAAATTTATAACTCGAGAATGGTGGGTTCAGGCTGTACCAGTAGAGCCCTCGTTAATAGTAGCATACAGTATGACAGGGTCTACGAGACCCGGGATGTAAACGGGAGCTTAATAAAGCTATAATTGAGGCCTGGAGAGTTTGGGCCAACGTTTTAATAATGGGAGTGAAATCCACATGATGGAATAAATTGTCCATGGTGAGACGGGACAACCATAGGATGAAATCCTAGGATGTATGACGATTACATATGTTCATGGGTCGTGATGGTAGCCACGTGCTGAGACCCTGTGATTTAGCACTGGTGAGGTTTTGCTTCTTCCTTGTGAGTAAAGGATAGATTCTAGTGACATGGGTGTGCCACAACTTTTATGTAAATTGGAAACCCTAAACTTAGTGTGCGGGTCGAGTTTAGTGGGAACATTAGTTTTAACAGTCTCGTTACAAACGTATTTCTCGTTGTTAGTAGGGTATTTTGATGATTGCTCGTGAGTGAACCGGGTGGGCCCTAAGATTGTGTTTTGTTATTATAATTTACTACTACAGTGAGTCAGCTTTAGTAGAGTTTATTATGGTAATGTGTAGTGATTTATTACCGTATGGTTAAACGATAGTAAAAATGTAGTGTTTTGACTGTCGTGCCGGATACTCCGGGAGGAGTGATCTTAGTTTTGTGCGGCACCACCTGAAATAGGGTTGGGCCCAGATATGAGTATATATGAAACGTTCATGGTATTATAGACCTCAGCGAGTATAGTGTCTAATTATATGTGATTTTCGAACATAGGAATTTATTTGTCTGTTAAGACTTAGAATACATTGTGTTCTTATCGAGCAGCGAAATATAGCTCGTTATATATCTATAGCGCCAAGTACTTGGGATAGTGAGGGCGCCATGCTTCATGTTACCTTTTTAGGACATGAGAGTGGACGAGTAAACTTTTATGTCACAATACGTAGATTGTGGGAAAGTACATAGTAGGTACTGAAGGCCTTACGGACCTCAACAACCGGATAGGTTAGATAGTAGTGTATCGAGGGGGTTCCTTGTTTGGATTTTGCTTTGCGAGACATCCCACGCATGAAACTAGCGAACGCCGGGAGCTGGAGAGAAGTTTGGTCGATAGTACATAAGTTTTGTATGTGGAATTATTGTACCTATAGGACAATATATTTGAGAGTTGATAATTCTTTTATAACTGAAGGCCAATAGAGTAGTCTGGCCTTAGTATTTTTCGGAATAGATGAATGTTTCCATTGAAGGATGGTTTAAGTTTTGACTAGTGGGGTGGTTGAGTGTACCCCTACCACATCAGCATAATGAAGGTGCAAGAATTGAGGTAAGAAAAATTTATGTTATTGTATAATGATGCGCGAGGCATAGGGTGTATGGGCGCCCTGGGTGATTGAATCAGGTAGTGGATTTATGATTAGCATGTGAATTTGATAACATGTAGTCGGGTAAGCCGAAGCTTATTCATGAAGTTTTGTCAGAGGTTTACGTTTCAAAATGAAATTGAAATTTATTCAAGAGAGTATAAAATTTATCAGAATACAAACAATAGTGGTGATGGGTTACAATGTAGGGTAATATTGAGATGGTGAGATTATAGGTACTAAGATGCGATTGAGTACAACCTAATACCCACAGAGGGATGGGTAAGGACAAGTGGTCTAAACGGATGCAGGAGAGAAAATTTATGTGAACCCTGAGACCTTAGGGGAGGACGAGAGTAGTACCTTCCACTAGTGGAGATTGTGTCCAAATAACACCTGTAAGTTCACGTTCGGGCAGAGTGCCAGTGGAAGTATGGCACGATAAACTTTGTTGTTGTCCTACTTGATAGTTAAAGGTGAGGGACCAGTTATGATTACAAATGTCGGAGAAGAATCGATATTATCCTATATATTGTGTGTGAAATATATATTGCACAGCGAATTTACTTGTAGGCACGACACGAGAAAGAGTCGTATGTATATGAAAAGAGGATAAATCTACTAAGGTGTAAATAGTAGAAGGCTATATAGTGAATATCTAAAATAATGTTGAAGTAGTGAAAGTTAAGAAGAAAGGCTTGGGCAAGAGTCTATATGACAGGGTAATCTGGAGTTTAAAGCAAACACATGTGAAGTTTTCATTATTAAGGGTATTCGATAGCGTACTATATGGGTGGTACGGAGTAGGTTATTTGTGAGCGCCGGGATGCGATGCATAATATTTTTACAGCGTTGTCTGTACCTGGTATACTTTTTTTGAATTTCGGGACGAAATTCCGTTGTAAGGGGGAAGTATGTAACACCCCATATTTTTGATGATTTAAATAATTATGTGATTAATTATTATTATGGGAATAAATATGCAACTAATTATTGTTGTTGGATTAATTAAATTAAAATGCGAAAAATTAATTTATTATTAATCTGGATTAAAATAATTATTAACTAGCATGCCAAGGGTTAATACTTATTGTTGTGAACTATTGAATATTACTGTGTGACATGTAATATGGAATTATGATATTTGATAAATTGTCGGAAGTGAGAAATACAGCAGTTTGGTAATTTAAGGCTGACACGCGTGTGAGTCGTGTGGAACTAATTGAATGGAATAAAAAGAGAATTTATTTTTATTAACTCGTATGGTCATTTCGAGTGCACCGTTGAGTCCGGAAGGGTCGAGATAGTCAAAATAGTATACCCGGGTGTTTAGTTTGGGTCCTGGGGTGATTTTAGGACTAACCGGCACCCCGAGAGGGCATGTTGGTAAACTGTATTTTTGGGCTAAATTAATGGACGAAAATTGGGATTTATTATATCAGCTAAGGAAAGTCCGTTAGGGTTAAGAAGTGATAGGAATTATAATGTCCATGGAGGGTGTGAGGGAGAACCAAATTCTAAGAGAGAGGGATCATTTGGCATCACCTTGCATAACCGTGACCACCAACGCGTAGATCGAGAGAAGAGGAACGCGTGTATACCAACATCACCAACGGATCAGACCGTCATATTCGAGGCAAGTGTTTATTACTTGCATTCTTTTAGCAATAATCATGCTCATGTTAGTATTAGTGGAATTAATCATGATTTATATGTTAATTAGGTGAAAAATTGGAGATTTAAATTATGATTAAGGATTGGTTTAATTAGTGGCTGAATTTCCTTCATGTATGTAGAGGATTAATCATAGAATCTGATTATATATTGATGAACGAATCTGGGTTGATTAGGTTCTTTAATTAGAATTTTGGAAACTGGGGTTCATGTGAATTAGTTTGGGGTTTTTTATGTAATTATGATGATTAATAACGAATTAAGGATTCTAGGATGATAGAAATGATCTGTAACCGGTTAGGGGTTGATGGGTATTGATGATGAGTTGTTAGGAATTGAATCTTAGAGGTTTTTAGGTTCAAAAATGGAGGAAAAATGCTGAAATTTGGCGAAGAAGACGAACAGTGCAATCTTGCGCGAAGTGGTTCAAACGAGATGGGGATCTCGCACGAAGTGGTTCGAACGACATTGGAAGTGGTTCGAATGACATGTCTTCTGGTTCAAACCACATGTCATTCTGGTTCAAACCACATGTCATTCTGGTTCAAACCACAGGGTAAATTTCTGGGAATTTGCTTAAAGCCCAGTTTGGAGTTTATTGGTTTATTGGAGTGAGAAAAACCACCACTTCAAATAAGAAAGAATTTTGGGAAAAGTATGTGAGAATTAATACTTTAATTATTTTGGTATAGAAAGAATGTACCTTGGAGATTACGAGAGAGATAGTAATCTAATTATTTATACTATACGTAGTAATGAGGTTAAAATACGTATGGGCAGTATATATGTAGGTTGGAGAAATACCTATAAATTATAATAGGATGTGTGTATGCCTATTATGTGATATTATAGTTAAGAGCACTAATGAGTGATAACTCGGGGGTGCAGAAACTCTATTATTAAGTGTACTAATGGGTGATAACCCTGGGGTACAAAGATGATTATTGTTTGGCGCACTAATGGGTGATAACCCGGGGGTGTTGAATTAATATTGATAGGTGCATTAATGGGTGCTAACCCGGGGATGCAATATTATATTGTTAGGCGCACTAATGGGTGATAACCCGGGGGTGCTGAATTATTATTTATCGGCGCATTAATGGGTGCTAACCCGGGGATGCATGATTTCTAGAATATGTGCACTAATGGGTTCTAGCCGGGGGTGCAGGATTAGTATATATATATATGTATAGGGATGATGTGACTATATATATATATATATATATATATATATATATATATATATATGGACTTGTGAATATTGCTACTGTGTGAAATTAGTAGACTTGGTAATAATAATAATTGTTACATTGCACCAAGTAGTCTTAACCTAAGGGTGCAGGATTAGTGTATATATATATAGGGATGATGAGACTATATATATGTATGAGTGTAATTAAGCAATTTCTACTTTGTGAGACTAGTTGATAAAAACGAAAATGAGAAGTAAAATAATCTTAGTGAATAAAAGATTAACCATTCAAACGGTGAATAATGAAATTTAGTATGTGATATAAACTATCTGAATAGCATATTGTATGGGCGATACGGGAATACTACTAGTGAGCATAGTTAGTATTATTATGGTTTCTGACTAGTTAGACTGGGAGGTATAACTAGGGGGAGATTAGATGTACGTTAGGTGTGCACAATAGACGAGAGGTGAGAAACTCACGTGAGAGTTCGATAACTAACATGCGTATAAACTTGTCTTAAGAACCAGTTTTAAATACTTGCTAAAATATTTTTACACATCGGGCTCTGAACCGTTTCTTATATCTCTTCTCTCTTTTTCTATATATATGTATTATATCAGGTGCTCAGCCACAGGAGTATCAGATTTAGAGATTTGGATTGCTTGACGTGATGCAACTGTTGTGGAAGCTGTGGGTACTTGCAGTAGACGCATCTATCCTTTCCATTCAGTTTCATCTAGACTTCTTGTTTAGGGCATATGTCGACCACTTCTAGTTCTTTCATCAGAGATATTGTATTCGGTTTCTTGTATGGTTTGGAGTTTTGAACTGGGAGGTTTTATCCTGTCTTATTTATTTCTTTACATTCCTATGTGTGGTGAATGGTTTATATTTTGAAATTTAATAGAAATGGATTTACTTGGTTTTACTAAATTGGAAATGTTTTGACACCTAGCTTAATTTTATATTAGGAGATTAATATGTTAAAAAGTTTTTCGACAGTGATGCGGAGAATGAACCAACTGAATATCCTGTTTTAAATTGGTAGAGGACTGATCACCCTATATTTAATTGGGCGGGGTGTCACACGTTTAAGTTCCGGAGATTTTTGGACTAGTAGGGAATCGCAATTGAGTAAACTAGTCAATTTTGGGTATAATAAGGGATAAGCTTTATAAACCCTTATAACCCTCATTTCTCTCACAATTCAACCCTAAGAGAGAGAAAGAGAAGAGAGAAAAGGAAGAAGAGAAGAGAAGAAGGAAGAAAGGGGACTTTCGGGCAAAACTTCGCGGGATTCGACTCGAGGTCGTCGGATTTTATCCATGAGGTAAGTGTTTACTTTCTTTATTATTTTAAGCATATATCTCATATTATAGTTGGTAGTGATAAACTATAAATATTCTCGGGTTGGGTTTTCTTGAATCGAAACGGGTTTTTCGAAAGTTGAACGATTAAAATCGGATAAAATAGCTTTGGGATTTCTAGAAATTATATGTTGATTCCTGGTTCTAGGATGATTTGAACCTATTTTACTTGAATATATATAGTTGGTTGTGATTAAATAAGGTTGGGAGAAGAAGTAAAAAGCTTGGAGGTGTATTAATGGAGGTTTGGAATTTTGGAGAAGACATTTCGAATCGATTCGTGCTAGATGTGAATAGATTCAACTATTGGAAATAAAATTTGTAGATCTTTTCGATATGGTCGCGCGGTCACCGATCGCGTATTTTTCTGAGTTTTTTTTGAATTAGAAATGATTTTTCTACGGAAGGGTGTCCGAGGTCAAAATCGTTAATCAGAAATCAAACATGACATTAGGAGAAAATTAATTGATGTGTTAGTTAGAAATCAGTGTTAGGATGATTATAGTGATGTTGGTTGAGGTTAAAAACAATAAAATGGAGAATGGTTTGATATTTGGGTATTTTGGAGAAGATGAAATCGCCCAAATAGTGCCCTCCAAACAGGGCGTATCGATTCGGGTCTAGACCGAATCGATTTGCCTTTGAGGACCTTCTTGAAGAATACTTTCCAAATAGATTTGGATGGAAATAGAACCGATTCGCATTTGGGGCGAATCGATTCACCTTTGTTGAATTTGGCAGTTTCCTTCTTTGAGTATTGGGGGAGTTAAATTGCAACTGGAGATTATTACGGGGGATTCTAGTTATGATATTAGGACTCCTAGACGACGGTATTGAGGGTGAGTAAACCTTTGAATGAAAGAGAGAACCTTGGATTATTTTAGTGTACAATTCGGGGTATGGACTTAGTGAATGTTTGGGTTAAACAACGTTCGAGAGAGGTCTTCGGCAAGTGTGTATAGAGAATACTTATGGGTTTACTATTTTAAGTGTATGAATGATTATATACTATTATGAATGGGATAATTTGGGGTTATTGGCTATCGCTACAAGAGTTTGGCAATTATAGCCATATATATATTGAGAAGGGATATATATTATATATACGAAAGTTGTTACAGTATATATATGATATGATATGGTATGATATGATATGAATATAAATATATTAGTATGTGACTGGTATATTTGTACTTTAGAGGATGGTTCCACAGGCTTCCCCGGGCATAGGGATGGACATCCAGGTTAATTATTTTCTCTAGTGCGATCCAGGGAGGTTGCGTGATATGGGTGAATCCCCTGGCTTGAGGATCAGGGAGAGTATATCCCCAGGTCATATCGTCCTGCATACGTGTGCGGTAGCTTTATTCCACTTTCAGGAGGGAATATGATCGCCTCCACCGTTGTGTATTTTTACCATGACCATGAGTGAGTCTGGCTTGGTACCGTGGTTGTTTGAGTAAACCCGGATGCAGATAGGCACTATGAGACTGCATCCTCGAGTTATAGCTCGATGGGATGGTTATTATACTTGTTGTGTATAGTATATTGCTTGTATATGAAGACGAGATATCATATAGATTTAACTGGTGTAAAGAGTAAAATGAATAAGAATTTATTCTCATTCTGGGAGATTATATCCGGATTTAAATTGTGATTTGTATATTAAAGTGAGAACTATATATATACATAATTTTATATACTAAAGTGAAAATAGTATTTTAAACTAGCAAAAGTTATGGAATATGAACGGCATTATTATTATTATATATATAGAAACGAGAATAATATATATATATATATATATATATATATATATATATATATATATCACATTGAGGACTATATTAAGTTAAGCTTATGTGATAGCTTACGGTATAACTTATGTTATATCACGCAAGATAGGTGATAGTCACGAGGATTTAGTAGATGGGTGGAAGAGATTTGTTAGGCAGGGTAGCTTAACTAGATTGTTTAAAAAGGTATGCGATAGGTGTGAACTATTACAAGAGGGGTGAGGTGTATCTCATGAGAGTGCGATACCAGTTTAATTATGAGATATTTCATATTTTAAAATATGTCATTTATGCACTTGCAAAATTTTTCAAACTCAGGCTCTGACCCGTTTCTATATTTTTCCCCTCTCTTGCTATATATATATATATATATATATATATATTAGGTGTCCAGACACTGGGTTGCCTGGATGATGATCCGTTTGAGTCAGACGTTCGCTGCAGTAGCTGTGGATGCTTGCAGGTTTATTTTAGACGCTTCTATTCTTATGATCTAGATAGGAAGCATTGTACTAACATTCGAGCCGATTGCCCAACTGTATTCATTTATTCTTTCCCCACCTTTTAGTGTGGCATTCGATTTGGTTGTATTATGTTAAACCGAGTGTTCGGCTATTTTTTTTTATTTCATTTCAGGTCGTGTATATAAACTGTAGTATTGATTTATTTGAATGGGTTGGTTAAAAAGATTTGTTAAATAAAATTTTAACCCCAGCCTAATAGGTTATTAGTAATCAAGTTGGTTTTCGACAGTGATGCTGAGAATGAACCATATGAGATCCTGTTTTAATTTGGTATAGGATTGATCACCCGGTATTTTATTAGGCGGCGTGTCACAGATGGTATCAGAGCATCAGGTTCTAGTGTCCTTAGGAATCTGTGCGGATGTACTACGCTTTCAGCATTGCTTTTGATTTGACATAGAACCTTATGATTAGGATTGTTGATTCCTCGTATGAGATTTTGTTCTCCTTCCATTATGTAAGATTATAGTAAATCCTTTCCACGCTCATTCGAGATTCATGTGCTGACCGATGAAGGGCGACCAGGGAAGGCTGCTATGAGGGCAGCAGGAGGCGGGGCTTAGTTAGAACTGTAAGTTGAAGTCGGGGATGAGGACCGCAGTGGAGGTCACTCCCTTCTTGGCATTTTCATGGATTGTTACAACGACTACTAAAGTACAATAGTTATATTTATCCATACCGCTATAGTAGAGAGTGGTGCTAAACTTGAATTACCCAGTAAAGTTAAATTAGGAAAAAGTTTGAAAGGTCTTTGATAAGGACCATACGTTGAAGTTAAGATTATGTGGAGGCAGTGTATCTTTATTCAATGGAAGTAGAATGCTCAGGAGATTCAGCTAAAAGCAGGGTATTTAAATGCCCAGATGTGAAAATTTAAGGAATTTTTTTCACTCGTTGGAGCAATGTCGAAATGGTGGGAACGGTAGTCACCATGTTTGGAGGAGTAGGATGTTTTGCTCATAAAGGAATCTTACGAATGGCCTTAACCATGAATTCCTTCAATTTACCAGACTTGGAGAGAATGCAACTTCTGGATTATTCACATGAGGATCGGTCAGAAGGCGACAGTGAATAAAGAGTGATATGGATAAGTGAAACTTGTATCGAAGTAAGGAAGGTGCAACGAGGAAAGAGTCATTCAGTGGAATGATAGGCTCACTAGTAAGTGTTGCTAATACTTATGGAGAAGTTGTGTTCGTGGAACCCCATTGGTGGAAATCCACCCTGGGAATTCATTGAAATAAGGCAGTTAAGGACGATAACATGTTTCCTCTTAGTCGGAGGAGCTAAGGGAACTACGAGGGTGATTGTCAGGATCGAGGCTTTAGAGTTTGAGATACTGATAACCTTAACATGGTCAGGGAGGCTAGACATGGAGAATATGGTGATGTGGAGTGTACACCCACATGCTTTAATCTTGACCGGTAGGAGTTAAAGGACAAGAGTAGAGTGCTTAGGTGGAGCAATGATCAAAGTAGTTTTTGGTTCAGTTAGGACAAGTGTACTTCATCTGGGAACCATTTGGAGCACCCAAGGTAATTGGCAAGAATGTTGTTATGAGTTTAACCTCGGATAAAGGAGGTATATTCTGTGTGACAAGATTAGGTCACATTATTTTATTATCCCTAGATTCGTGTGTGTGATTCGAGTTTACTGGTAGTATCGGTAACATTATATAGTGTATGTCTATGTGTTTTTTCGCGGTAGCGGGGTTCTATTTTCGTTCATTCGCTATAAAAGAGGGTGTTGATATTTTGATTTTATATCTGGTTTGTACTGCTCGTTTTGTGTGTGTTATACGAGTATGGTACTATTGTAAGTGTAATGTATTTGTGGAGGATCGGAGTGACAACAGGCTAATGATTGCAAGACTATCGTATCCACGGTTCTAGGGTGGAGCTAGTTGTTTTTGCGATATCTCACCTGGATACGGGTTAAGCTCGCCATTTATTATATGTTTAGATGGAACTTCGGTGAGTAGATGTTTCACTAGCATGAATTTAGTGCATGGGGAACTTATAGATATGATCTAAGTAATGCAGGATTTATTATTTTACATGTTTTATGCTGACATATCTCCACGATCGACAAAGTTAAGTAATAGTGTATCAGAGGGGTTACTTGTTTGGATTTCGCTTGCGAGACACTCCACACATGAACCTTAACGAATTTGGAAGTGGAGAGATATTACTGTATTCTAGGATATTGGTTTTGGTGAAATTAGCTGAGAGTCATGGGATGATTAGGGGCTAATAAAAAGTAGACGTGCTGTGGAAAAGCACTCGAAATGTTTCTCTTACCGCAAATATGTGCGCGAGGAAAGGTAAAGGAAGTCGGGTTGAGGCTTATTGCCAGGACTTGAATAGAAGGCATGTTCAGAGGATATATATTTTGGGTAGGATGTTTGTAACACTTTTGTAGAGAGTAGGTGCCCCGATTAGTTAGACTTTCCATTTCACCGAAATGGAAGGACATAGAGGTAGAAGCGCGTTAGTAGGGTTACGAGATAGGACTTTAGCAGTCCCGATTGTGTGCCTTAGGCCGTTATATCTTGATGATCGATGGTGCGAGGTAGTAGTGTAACGAGAGGGTTCCTTGTTTGGATTTCGCTTTGCGAGACGTCCCACGCATGAAATCGATTTAATGTCAGAAATTGAGAAAGGTCTTGGGCACTAGGGATATAGTTAGTATAATACTCATTTTACTTGTGTAGGAAACACATCGATCTTAGGGTTATTAGGAAGTAAGGCCAATGGGGCATGTGGCACTATTTTAGGAAGGTTATAGTGAGTTAACCATGAGAAGATTGCTGGGTTAGCTTTAAGAAGGATTACGTTTCCAGGAATAGGAAGAACGGAATCTTGAGTAACTCGGGGCACCAGGTCGAAAAGAATGTGAGGCCTATCTTTAGAGAGAGTGTTGCGTCTGTGACGTTTGCAGTAGTGGTGCAGATAATCACGGAATATAGGGTGTGTGCTCACCTTGGTAAGTTGATTTTACATATATCATTCGAAATAGAAGGAGCGTATTATATAAAGATGAAGAATATGCTTTGGGGCAGTTATAAATGAGATTGGAGTTTGTCGGATGGAATGCCGTATGGGGTACTCAAGAATCTAATTATATAGGTGCAATAAGAGGTAGCACGCCCAAGCCAAGTGATGAGACTGACGGTAGTATTGAAGCGCTAATGTTGTTTCCTTTTTAAGAGAAATTCGACGTTCTGTTGTAGATGAACGGATGCTTAGAGTGACACCTTCCTGATAAGATAGATACGTTAGATCTACAATTATAGGCTCGTTTTCTTTATATACGATTATAACCTTACGACGGAGGTAGTGTTTCAGCGTATAGAAATTTAGTTAAGCTTCTAGTTAAGCTAGTGTGTTATAATATAAGCCTTGAGATAGGTGGTATATGGTAGGTTACCATTGGGTAGTACCACTCTACTTCGGTGTACTAGAACGGAGTGACTTTCGTGATACAGGTTGTAACCGAATTTCGAGGATGAAATTCCGTTGTGAGGGGGAAGTATGTAATACCCCGTACTTTTATGGATATTTAAATTACATAAGTGGGTGTAATTTGGAAATTTGAGGAATTTCTGTGAATAATAATTTTTGGAGTTTATGAGGGTTAGATGTTTACCGATGTGTGTTACAGTTACTTTGGGAATTGAATAAATGAGTCAGAATATTTTTATGTCACGTTACAGTTGGGTTAAGCGACGAAAATTAGTTTACGTTATAGAAAACGCGTGTTGAGAAGTGTCGGGTATGACTAGTAAATTTTAGTTAAGTGACTCGGATGGAGATTTCAACTGCACAGTTGGTTTCAGAATGGCCAAAATAATCAGAATAGAGTATCCGGGGTAGTGTTTAGGTTTCGAGGATTTTTGGACTAGTAAGGATAAGCTTTATAAACCCTTATTACCCTCATAACGAGTTAATTTTGGGTATAATAGGGGATAAGCTTTATAAACCCTTATAACCCTCATTTCTCTCACAATTCAGCCCTAAGAGAGAGAAAGAGACGAGAGAAAAGGAAGAAGAGAAGAGAAGAAGGAAGAAAGGGGATTTTCGGGCCAAACTCCGCGGGATTCGACTCGAGGTCGTCAGATTTTATCCACGAGGCAAGTGTTTACTTGATTTATTCTTTTAAGCATATATCTCATATTTAGTTGGTAGTGATAAACTATAAAGATTCTCGGGTTGGGTTTTCTTGAATCGAAACGGGTTTTTCGGAAGTTGAACGATTAAAATCGGATAAAATAACTTTGGGATTTCTAGAAATTAGTTGTTGATTATTGGTTCTAGGATGATTATAACCTATTTTCCTTGAATATATATAGTTGGTTGTGATTAAATAAGGTTGGGAGAAGAAATAAAAAGCTTGGAGGTGTATTAATGGAGGTTTGGGATTTCGGAGAAGAAGGAGAATTGTAACTCAGCGCACATTTCGAATTGATTCCCCGATTCGTCTCTTGGTCAAAGAATAATTTTTTTATATCTTTTCGATACGGTCGCGTGGTCGCTAACCGCATATTTTTCTGATTTTTTTGAACTAGTAAGGATTTTTCTACCGAAGGGCGTCCGAGGTCGAAATCATTAATCAGAAATCCAACCTGACATTGGGAGAAAATTAATTGATGTGTTAGTTAGAAATCAGTGTTAGGATGATTATAGTGATGTTGGTTGAGGTTAAAAATAATAAAATGGAGAATGGATTGATATTTGGGTATTTTGGAGAAGATAAAATCGCCCAAACAGTGCCCTTCGAGCAGGGACAATCGATTCGGGTCTAGACCGAATCGATTCGCATAAGGGGACCTGTACGGATGTCTCAGGCTGAATCGATTTGGATTGAGACTGAATCGATTCGCCTTTGAGGACCTACTTACAAAATACTTTTCGAATCAATTCGGATGGAAACTGAATCGATTCGCTAGCCTGAATCGATTCACCTTTATTGAATTTGGCAGTTTTCCTTCTTTGAGTATAAGGGGAGTTAAAATGCAATTGGAGATTTTTATGGGGGATTCTAGTTATGATATTAGGACTCCTAGATGACGGTATTGAGGGTGAGTAAACTTTGGAATGAAAGAGAGAACCTTTGATTAGTTTAGTGTACAATCCGGGGTATGGACTTTGTGAATGTTCGGGTTAAACAACGTTCGAGAGAGGTCTTCGGAAAGTGTGTATAGATAATACTTATGGGTTTACTATTTTAAGTGTATGAATGATTATATACTATTACGAATGGGATCATTCGGGGTTATTGGCTATAGCTACAAGAGTTTGGCAATTATAGCCATATATATATTGAGAAGGGATATATATTATATATACGAAAGTTGTTACAGTATATATATGATATGATATGATATGAATATAAGTATATCTATATGTGACTGGTATATTTATACTTTAGAGGCTGGTTCCACAAGCTTCCTCGGGCATAGGTATGGACAACCATGTTATATATTTTCTCTAGTGCGTTCCAGGGAGGTTGTGCGAGGTGGGTGAATTCCCTGGCTTGAGGAGCAGGGAGAGTGTGACACCCCACCTAATTAACTCCGGGTGATCAGTCCTAAATTAAGTTAGAACAGGTTACTCAGTTGGATCATCCTTAGCATCACTGTCGTCTTTTTAATTACTAACCACCTAAGTGAGAAAATTAGACTGGTGCCAAGTTTTATCTTTCATTAACTTAAATGAAAACTCATGCGGAAAATAAAATCACACATTTAATCTCAATTAATTAAAACATCCATACACAATTAAATGACTAGCCGAATAAACCATCGGCCCAAAAATCCAATAAATATAAGATGAAGACAAGTAACCAATCTCAACAAGTCTGACAAAAACTAAATGAACTGTGAGCGACATGCTCGAAATAAATGATAGAAGTCTCTACACTAGAACGAAAGAATGAGGCATCTATCAAAACTCCCGCAACATCCACATATGCCGCATCAACGGATTTCCTGAAACAGAGTCAAGCCTGGCGTCCCTGTGGCTGGACACCTAAAAGGTTTTTAAAATTTTATATAGCAAGGGTTAGTACCCAAAAACATTTGAAAAACATTTAACAAATGAATAACTTGCAGTAATAAATAAATCTGCATGCTCTTCATATTTTAGTTAGTGCCGCACTCCCTTGAGGATATCCTCACCCTCCTCTAATGTGCACTACTAACGCCTTCATTTAATTTACCTAGGTCCTACTCTCCTGACCCGATACTTATGTTAACCCTTGCAATTAACATACTCTAACCGAGTATGCTTTAAATCATGATTTTTAAGTTATTTAAAACATCAACTTAGTTAAATCATTACCCTTTTTAATTTCATATGACACTCACACCTGTTATGCACATAATACATTTTACACCATGTATTAATTATCCCATATATAATTATTTACCTAATTATATGTTTAATCATATTGCAGTATTCACAAACATTCTGAAATAACATTTAATACTAACATCCAGCCGAGTAAAATACTCACAGGATATAAATTCTCTAAAGTGCTATCCCACTAGGTATATTCACATAACCTAGTTACCCAAATCAGAATCGCTCACTAACTTGGTTTAACATACGATTGGAGGCGGTCATATTCCTTCCCTGAAAGTGAGATGCCCCTCACCCCATATAACAGACGCTATAACCTGGGATTATACTCGCCCTACTCCTCAAGCTAGGGGATTCATCCATTACGCGCAACCTCCCTCTATAGCACTAGAGTATAAAATAATAACATTTAACCACTGATATTAATGCACACACACTATATATATATATATATATATATACTATCACACACCATATATATATATATATATATATAAAATGTCCCGGCTACACCATGTACTGAATCCGTAACACAAGCCTATTTAAATTATCAAGCGTTTATGGTCCAACCCTAATTATTAATTAATTTACACATTAATTAATTAAGTTACTCTTGGTGTCGCTCCCACCATAAATTTGGACTTACTCTCGTAGCCCGAAATAACCTCACCCGAGTCTAAATCTCCGACTCTAAGTTATTTAGTCTCTACTAAATAAAATATTATACCTCGGTATTACTCAACCAAGATTCCCGAATTTGTCCACTAACTCCGTATTTAATCCTTTCGAACAACTTTCCCAAAAATTTAACCTTAGTGTGTCACACCTAATTTCTCCAAAACCCAATACATTTTTAAATTATGATGTCACACTAAGCCGCCTTCACATCCTAATTAATTTCATTAATTATTAATTAGGTTTTAAATTCATGTATTAATTACTCACTAAATTAAAGCATGGAAGAATGTTAAATTAAATTTTCTCCATATAAAGGAATACTGGGAGAACTGCCAAAATCTGCCGACCATCGATCGATCGACCCCAGACCTTCGATCGATCGATCGAGAAGGTCTTCGTCTTCTTCGCGAAGACAGATTTTGCCATGGATGAATTTCTTAAAACCCCAACTCCTTCTACCAGCAATCTCAAACCCTCTTAACAATAATACCTGTTAGGAACCTTATTAGGGATCTCCAGAATGTTCACCAACATCATTAATTCGTCAATTATCTACTGATTTCTAAATTTGGGGAAAAATTCATCTTTAACCCTTAACCCATTTACACCCCAAATTCCTTCATCAAATTCATTTATAATTATCCAGATATCATCCTACCAGATATATATCAACTTACAATTATCATATTTTACATGGATCCTTACCCAAATTCGTAAATCAGATTATTTTTTTCAAAATCCCATGTTTATTCCATTAACACCCAAAACGAATTTCAATTAAACACATCACATGAATATGAATTGAAAAACAGATTCAATACTACATTAAGTCATCCACTTGCCTTAGGTTTCGTAGAGTCTGATTTTGGAGATGAATTCCGAGGTTGAAGATGACTCTTCTTCACTCTCTTGCGATCCCCAAATCTGCCTTTAACTGCTATTAGGGTCCCTTAACACACTTAGCCTTTTTCTAAACTCCCCTCAACCGTTTTCTTATTTCTTCTAATTTAACAATTGACCCAAATCCCCTTTTTTGCCTAATGGACCAAGCCCAAGTGACCCAAATGCCCCCGTGTGGGCCTGACTATGTCTAAAAATGCCCCGTGATCCGTTTACTACTCTCGGGTACACTTTTCCAACTATCTCGACCCATCTGAACTCAACCGTACACTCAGAATTGGCATCCGAATTAATTTATAAAAATACTTATTTCGCACCCAAATTAGTCTATACCGACTCCCGGCTGAAATAAGCACATATCCCGTCATTAATATTCGAAATGACGCAATTACAATATTACTACTCACTTAGTAAATAAGTTTTCCTTAAATATTAATCATTCACTTCCCGATTAATGTTTAAATAAAATTTCCCTAATTAATTCAATTAAAATTACGATTCACAAGTAATTTTTAATTCCCGAATTAATTAAATATTTAATGCATGAAAATACGGGGTGTTACAGAGAGTATATCCCCAGGTCATATCGTCCCTCATACGAGTGCGATAGATTTATTCCACTTTCAGGAGGTAATATGACTGCCTCCACCGATGTGTATTTTTACCATGACCATGAGTGAGTCTGGCTTGGTACCGTGGTTGATTGAGTAAATTCGGATGCGAATAGGCACTATGAGACTGTATCCTCGAGTTATAGCTCGGTGGGATGGTTATTATACTTGTTGTGTATAGTATATTTCTTGTATATGAAGACGAGATATCATATAGCTTTAACTGGTGTAAAGAGTAAAATGAATAAGGATTTATTCTCATTCCAGGAGATTATATCTGGATTTAAATTGCGATTTTTATATTAAAGTGAGAACTATATATATACGGGATTTTATATACTAAAGTGAAAATGGTTGTAATACCCCGTACTTTTATGGATATTTATTTTTGGGATTAATTAAATTAAATGAGAATTAATTGGGAATTAATCCGGATAAAATACTAGCAAGATGTGAGTTGGTATTTGATTTTAATGTGTATATATGACAGTATATGAATATTGAGAATATTAAAATTGTCGCGAGATAGAAATACGGCAATTTGGAAATTTTATTGGGACGCGTGTGACAGTTGCGTCAGGAATATAATTATTTCAATAAAAAAGTGAATTTTATTTTTATCAATCGTATGGTCATTTTGAGTGCGTCAACGCATCTGGAAGGGTCAAAATAGTTAGAAAACACTAGGCGGGGGTTTAGTTTGGGTCCCGGGGCATTTTTAGGCCATACCGGCAACTTAAAAGGGTATTTTGGTAATTTTGGAATTTTAGGAATTATGACTAACGAATTTTGGGAGTTTAAAATAGAAAATTTAATGACCCACTGACCCATTACCAGCAATTAACTGATTAGAGGGCTACGGGGGTTTCATGAGAAGTTAGGAGAAGTTCCCCAAAGAGAGAACCCTAACCCCATCTTCAACCTCCAACCTTGGGAGAAAAGGAGAGAGCAACCTACATCCAAGATTCAACACCAAATTCAGAGAAAGATCAGAGGCAAGTGGTTTAATTACGTTATTTGCAACGAATGTTTCTTCCATGCTTAGAAATTTATGAAAATTGCATTGTTTTGGGAGATTGACAAAAACCCATTGAATTGGAATTAGAAATTCACGTTTTGATAAGGAGATTGCATGTAGAATTGTGTTTGGGTGATTATTCTGATAGAAATACATCTTTTATATCACAAAACGGATTTAATTATGAATATTGATGACTTTAATTTTTCTGGGGTTCATACTCATAAGGTTTGGGAAAAATTGGGAGATTTGATAATTGGGTGTTGTTTAGGGAGATTTGACCCCATAAATATGTTAAAATACGACCCAAGTGTGTTTAGGAATGATTAGAAACCTTGAACTACTGTTGGAATGATGTTTAGATGAGATTAGAGGTGAATTTTTTTTTGGGAAAAACGTAATAGGAGAATTCTGGGCTCGAACTGTCACCTCGTTAGAAGGCCTGCCCAGGTCGTTCGAACGAGCTTCTAACGAGCTGACAGTTTGACTTCTAACGAGTGGGATGTTAGTTCGATGCCTTTCGTTCGAACGAGATCTCATTAGATGCCCACTTCGTTCGAATGAACTCTCGTTCGAACGACCTCGTTCGAACGAGACTTCTAACGAGTTGACAGAATGGCCTGATTTGATTTCTAATGTCCCGTAACCCAGTTTAATTGTAGAGATAACATTCCCTTGATGACTAATTGATATAGTTGGGATATTTGGGATATATGGAGGAGTCAAACATAGAAGTGTGATTTGAACCAAATGAAAATTGTGGATTAGGACATGAGTGACTATTACGATGTGAGAACAATTGACGGCTTAAATAATTGTATTAACCGGGGATATGTGAATTGTGTAACATTATAAGTTGGTATAAGAATGAGAAGTATACCACTAATAAATTATGGTAATTACTAAGATGTGTGTATGCTTAGTATATGTATATGATCTTATGTGTATGACATACCTACCATACTTGCTATCACAGGAGGTTTGCGTTCGCTTAGGGCCATCTAATCTTTGTGTGCCTATGGGGGGGGGGGGGGTTTAGATTGGTACCTCGAGGACATAGGTCAGAGAAGGACTTATTGGGAAGTTAATAAGTCTGCTGATCATGGGAGCGTAGGGATGTACGTGACCTATGTGATGTGACTGTGTTCGCCTCCATTGATTGTGATTGTTGTTATCTGAGAACGATTCCTGAGAGATTCGGAATGCGTGGTCCTTATGTACGTGATGTACCGGGATGGATAGAATAGTATGTGTGCACCGCATCTTAGTCTCGGGGTGCTCGTATTGTATATTTATGATGTGAATAGTATACGGTTATATGAAGTGGAACTGTTATGTTTTATTGCGAGAATAATTATAGTAACGCCTCGATAAAGCTAAAAAGGGGTAACCTGCTGTGATGTGTATTGCTAGTAATTGAGAATCCGAGTTTAAGTAAAGCTATCTATTTAATTAATAACGCCGGGAATTTATATTGTGATTTGAGTAGAAAGGTTAGAGCTTATGACGGTTTAGTTAGATACGAATATCACTTAGATGGGTACGGTACGTTAGGAGTGCACACTTAGTCGAGAGGTGAGAATTTCATGTGAGAGCACGTCCTAACATGTATTTTGCATTCATTGTTTTAATGTTATTAAAGCACTTGCTGTTTTTAAAATACTATCCACTTTCGGGCTCTGACCCGTTTGCTTTCAAATCTATTTTTTTGTAAAAACTTTTTAGGTGCCCAGCCACAAGGACACCATGCATAAGATTTCCATTCAGGTGACGAGATGTAGCTGTTGTGGAAGTTACAGGGCCTTGCTAGTAGACGCTCTTTTGTCTTGACTCTATATTCAGTCTTCATCATTTGTAGGGCATGTCGCCCATTTCTATTTGAGACATTTCATATTTCAGTTATTCAGATCGTTGGCATGTAATTAATTCAGGATTCTGACTTGTTTTATTTCATTCAGTTTTGGGATTGTTGTGAGGAGTATTTCCTCCAGACTATTTATTACTTGTTGGTTATTCTATTGCTTCTTTATGGTGAATAGTTATATTATTCTTTCATAATTCTTTTATTGTATGTTAATCAGACTTAGTTTAAAATTTGACATCTTACTTTTTAAATACTAGGTGGTTAGTAATTATAAAAATGTTTTCGACAGTGATGCTATTAACTGAACCCACTTGGCATTTTGATTTAATTTAATAAAGGAGTAGCTACCCGATATTTAATTAGTCGGGGTGTCACAATGGTATTTTAAACTAGCGAAAGTTATGGAATATGAACGACATTATTATTATTATTATATATATAGAAACGAGAATAATATATATATATATATATATCACATTGAGGACTATATTAAGTTAAGCTTATGTGATAGCTTACAGTATAACTTATGTTATATCACGTAAGATAGGTGATTGACACGAGGATTTAGTAGATGGGTGGAAGAGATTTGTTAGGCAAGGTAGCTTAACTAGATTGTTTAAAAAGGTATGCGATAGGTGTGCAGTATTACAAGAGGGGTGAGGTGTATCTCATGTGAGTGCGATACCAGTTTAAATATGAGATATTTCATATTTTAAAATATGGCATTTATGCACTTGCAAAATCTTTTCAAACTCGGGCTCTGATCCGTTTCTCTATTTTTACGCTCTCTTGTTATATATATATATTAGGTATCCAGACACAGGGACGCCTGGATGATGATCCGTTCGAGTCAGATGTTCGCTGCAGCAGCTGTGGATGCATGCATGTTTATTGTAGATGCTTTTATTCTTGTGATCTAGATAGGAAGCATTGTAGTAACATTTGGGCTGATAGCCCAATCGTATTCATTTATTATTTCACCGCCTTTTAGTGTGGCATTCGATTTGGTTGTATTATGTTAAATCGAGTGTTCGATTTTTTTTTTAATTTCATTTCAGTTCGTGTATATAAACTGTTGTGATTGATTTGTTTGAATGGTTTGGTTAAAAAGATTAGTTAAATTAAATTTTGACTCCAACCTAATAGGTTATTAGTAATTAAGTTGATTTTCGACAGTAATGCTGAGAATGAACCATTGAGACTCTTATTTTAATTTGGTATAGGATTGATCACCCAGTATTTTACTAGGCGGGGTGTCACATCTTCCTCTATCAATAGGACCATCACAGCTATTAGAAGGATATAATTCTGAAGATTGTAAAGACTAAGAACTAAGGATCCCCAAATGACTAGAGATGGTGTAGCAATGACTTGAGTTGGGATGAACTCATCAACAAAAGGAACAGTACAAGGGAAAAAAACTAATAAGAGGTTTACAAAACTAAACAATATTATTTATTATGGTCAATGGATCCACGACCAATGAGAACATGGTCAACGAGTCTAAAATTTTACAATATTGACCTTAGAGGCAAGGCTAACAGGGTTGCCATTTGAATTGTCCCTTTTGAAGAAGGTGATACATTTTAGGGGAAGTGCGACCACTTAGTTAGTTATTTCCTTAGGCCAACTGATATTATCAATGTACCACAACGGGTGGTTACAGTTATGCTTATGGATGGGCATGAGTATTACTATTTATCATTCTTTATTAGTAGTAAGCTTAATAAGATTATGAGATATATAAATATAAGATGGGAGTCCTCTTGGTAATAAGGTGCTTGAATGCAAACTGAGGCGTAATCTCTATTAACTAGTGATAAATTACTAAACGAGGTGTTGTTAACAATGACGAGATGAACTTAAATGAAATAGAACTAAACTCTTTGATGTAAACTCACAATTCACTCATGTATAACTCAATGATAATCAATAAATGAACCTTTGAAACAACTAGTTAGAGGGATAGAGAAGCAAGCACTCTTAGATACTCTTTAGGTAGGAAGCTCAAACACCAAGGTCTGGCCAAACACAGGTCAAAGCTCATGCTTATATTCTTGGTGGGAAGGCTTAAACAATAGTGTATCAACAATGAATGATAAATGCTCTGGTTCTGCAATAACTCTCTCTCTTTAATCTGATTTGATGATGATAATCCCTCTTATGTAGTGGTTGGAGTATCTATATAATAAATGCAAAGGACATACCCTTCTACCTATAAATCACTTAATATAATGTAAAGGTGCGCTAGTGTGCCCCTACGTCATTGGAATTAAATGCCAACAAACAACTTTTATGACCAACTATGTGTCAGGCAATTGCCACACTAGTGTTAATCTACCAAACAAACTAACAACCGCTAAACCACCATGGTTTAATTAAGATTAAATTGATCAGGGAGTAGGCCATACGTGACATCGCCTAAGATAATTACTACTTTTCATTAAGGATTATTTGGCACTAAACCTAATGGGTGATAAGACTCATGGTTTCTCAAATGATGGCCTCTCGGGTTATGCTCTATTGAAGTTTTGTCTAGCATGTGTAGAGTGGTTAAGTCATGTCTTAATGTTGGCATTCTTCTCAATCTTCAAAACCAGTTCCCTCATAGGTTCCCACAGTGAGGTTGTTCGATAGAGCAGGGAAGCTCTTCCAAGCCCTATCAGACCTGGTCCCTCGGGGATACCAGTTAACCTCACCCAGACATTACAGCACATCTCATAAATTTACAATATGTTTCACAAATATATAACTTAAGTACAGACAAAAAAATATAAAGATTCCAAAATATGTCCTTGGGGAAGCTTCCTCACTTCAATTTCTTGAAATGACTTACTTGCTTTCTTCATTCTTTTCTCAAGTTAGCTCATAAACCTGCTCACTTGACTCTGTGCATTCCTTTAATTATGGGGATTATCTCTAATTATAGTTTTATTTTTAAGCTTTCCCTACAAATTTAATTCGTTATTACCTTGAAAACCACTACCTATCTCCACTTCTTTTATTATGCGTTGATCAATATCCTCAAATCATAGTTATATGTCAATGAGAAAAGGAAATTGAGGATGGTGAAATGAGAAATGATTACTTATGATTCTGTAAAGATAAGAACATAAAACTATGAGGAAGGTAATATATAAATTACCTCTAGTATTATATATATAAGGTTCATTTGGAATTGAGTTGAGACTATACTATAATTGTTAAGAATCATTAAGAATCCCGATCCATATTTCACTAGTGAGTTCAACTCCTTCTCGATTAGTTTTTCTTTTTTACCATTTAATGGTGTGACTTTTTCAAAATTTAGTATTGCACAGTTCCACACATTCACACTACACCACAAACATTATTTATTATTCTAATGAAACTCCAAAACATTTCCACAAAAGACCAAATAATTGAGTTCTTAACGCCATGAAATCCAAATTCAATTACAACTCCTAATTAAAGTGAAGCGCATCTTACCCAAATAATGTGTATGTGTTTGATTTAGTCAAAATTCCAATACTGGTGTATGTGTGTGTATGTATGTTTATATATATGCGTATGTATGTGGTTGGTCTAGTAAAAAATCTTTGAAGCCGTTACACTTATAATGGGATAGTGAAACAATGTAGTCAAATGAGTTTAAACTTAAAAGAAAAATTGCGGAGCCGAATAACATCCACTTTGTTAGTCAAAATAATTACTAATTGAATTATTAATTAAGTTCCTAATTTCCTTATTGAATGAGTATATGTATGTGTTTGATTTAGTCAAAATTCTAATATTAGTGTATGTGCGTGTATGTATGTTTATGCGTATGTATGTGTTTGATTTAGCCAAAATTCTTTTAAGTTGTTACACTGAAAATGGGATATTGCAATGTGAATATGAGCAATGTAGTCAAATGAATTTAAACTTAAAAGAAAAATTATGAAGCCAAATAACATCGAGTTTGTTAGTGGGAAAAAAATTCCTAATTTCCAAGATAAAGAAACATAAACATAAAAATTCCTAATTGAGTTCAATTACATAAAAATTAAAATTTGGATATTTGGGTATTTTAACTATATATACACACACATACACATAAACATACACATACACATGCACACAAATAATACACACGCACACACACACACACACACACACACACACACACACACATATATATATATATATATATATATATATATATATATATATATATATATATATATATATATATATATATATATATATATATATATAGAGAGAGAGAGAGAGAGAGAGAGAGAGAGAGAGAGAGAGGTTGTGTAGAGAAAGCAAATCATATGAAAAGGAAAAAAAGACATCGTTATCTATATTTACAGGATGTGGTCACGACCCTAGGCCATAACTGCAATGTCGTGACCATTTATTTTTTACACATCACACAACATAGTAACAGTCATAGTCGTGACCATGTGTCGGCATGTAAAAAATAAATGGTCACGGCAGTGTGGTCACGGACAAGGGTCGTGACCAATAACATGACTATTTTGAATGGTCACAATCGAAGGTCGTTACTTAACTGAAAACCTTAAATTTGTCATGGAACTGAGCACGGTCTCGGGCAGTGGCCAATGTTGGTGGTTATTTTAGGGCACTAACCAATATTATTTGTATTGGGATTTGTTATGTAGGGGAGCATATTTCTTTCATGGTGTTGTTCACATGTTTTTATCATTTTTGGTATCTCGGTATCTTGATATTAGATGTATTTAACATGATTATGTGTTCTTGATCTGATTTATACCATTTGATACTTATCGAAGGATTCCTAGGAGGGGGATTTTCTTTTTGTGTATGCTATTGCTTGTGTGATGTTTGTTGTTGTTTCATGTGGTTTCATGCTTAGTGTTGATGATTTCGACTCTAACCCATTGCTTCAGATACAATGTTTGCTTCATCGTTTGTCTTATAGATTTTGTACATTACCTTCTAATACATTCATTGTATGGATAATGGAATGTGTCTTATAGGGGTAATAAGACCATTTTGGTTTCAGGGGTAGTTTTTCTACGGAATAGCCTAAGAGGGAGATTGAAAATATAATTACACACACACACACACACACACACACACACACACACACATATATATATATATATATATATATATATATATATATATATATATATAAAGTTGTCTAGATTCCCATGATAAAATGTTTGAGTCGTTGAGTCCATCAAGTTAAAATGACTTGATTAATTATGAGTGAGGTTTGTTTATTTGTCTAATTAGGATTAGATTAACCTCGAAGATTGAAGATCATACACTGACACTCATTGAAGGATTCTGAAGTCGTACATTCACTTCAAGTGAAGATGTATCATTTTATATTGTTATGATTTGTACAAGGCTAAACACACAAATGCACATTTTTCAAAAAGTTGCACTAAAATTTTAAAATATGCGAGGATTTTACAAAATATGAGCAAGTGACTTTTAAGCAGTCTCAGAGATGTTAAAATATTTTTAACACTGTTATTGAAATTAGCCCAGGATTTTTAAATAGAGAAAACATTTTAGGAAAGTTTTTATGCTTCGACCATTCGCATGACTCTCTTTTGAGTTTGTGCGCATCGCACGACCATATTTTGTGCCTATTTCACATGGTGAATCCATGATTTCCACACTGGATGAAATCGTTCACACGGTCGGCCATATTTTTGAAAAATCCTATTTAAAGGCTAATTTCCCTCCCATTTGAAATTATTTGAAAACCAAATAGCCCAAACACATTTCTGAGAGAATTTTTGAGGTTGAGAGCATTTTGTCTTTGCTTCTATTTACAATTTCACTTGTTCTCTCCTATTTTGACAAAACCTAGATTTACACTTGATTTATTTTTTTGATAGAGAATTGAGAGTGTTTTGATTCAGATATATACACTAGCTTTTGTTACTTCAATCTACATTTGTTGAATTACTATAATCAAACACTCCTAAATCTAAAAGAGGAGTCAAGATGGTTAACTGGAGAAATCGAAGCATGGCCTGACTTCCAACTAGGATAATGGACCTCTTCATTCATTTCATGGAGATTATAATGGATTCTCATTGTCTATGGATAAGAGTTTAAAGGTTCATAATTAACTACACGATAAAGATTGTGTGAGAGTTATCTTTTTGTCTTTTGTAATTTTACTTTTCAAGTAGATGTGAGAATTGGAGTGCATTAAGGTTTTTTACCCCTAAGTGGGGGTTTTTTCCTCCGAAATTTGTCTTATGTGAGTTTGTGATTGTCTCTATTACTCATGAACACATTTGATCACACACCTCACTTTTATATCTAATAATTTAGGTTAAAATTTGATTAAACTTGCTAGATTGTGTTTATACAGCTAGATCCATTTGATTTATTATTGTGTGAGTTCTGTAAAGCAATTGGATAATGTTTTATTAATTTTTTTGTTGACAAATTTTAATTTGAAAGAAGTTTTTGTAAAATTATAAAATTGGACAAATGAAGCCTTCAAAACTATTCACCCCTTTTAGGTCTGGTTTTGGTTGTTTACAGACAAACATTTTCAGACATATTACGTATTTCTTAGTGGTAATACTTATATTATTGGAGTTCTAATAAACAAACTAAGCTAGCCATGAATTTTTGTGTTCAAGATCTTAAATTCAGCATATCCATAGTTCTTGTAAATTATCTTCCATTACAAATGTTCCAAGTGCCATCTATGAAGACAATGCGTCACGTATAACACAAAGTAAAGAAATGATTCATTAAAGCAGGCAAACCCTGTCACATTTCACTAAAGTGTTTTTTCACTCACTAACTTCAAAAGAAAAATGAGATTGAAGTCATGAAAGTTTTCTCAAGTGATAACCTAGATGATAGTTATACGCATTAAACTCGTCTCACATGCTAATCTAGGAATGAAAAAGATATAGTGACTCGCTCGTGTCACAGAAAACACGCCTCATCCTCCGAGGCAAAAACTCATATTTCTACCTCGCCTATCGCCTTAACTACACAAATGGTCTCCAGGTGTAACACGCCTGTCCAAACCAAAACCAAAACTACTTTAATCGTTGTCCTTTACTAGGCACCATACCTTTGTTCCTTTACTCACTTTGGGAAAAAATTAACGCATGCGATTTCACTCTCCACAAAATAGCTCTACACATAATCCACTTATCACCTGTTATACTAACCATATTAGGATTGTCCTTCTCTCGGACTTTGGTAGGCTCAATTACTGATGGCTACCCCCGTTATTCCCTTAGCCTTATTTGCCCTAAAGAACATGCTACTGGCTACAATAGTCCTTACTGAATTCACCATCGCTTGGTGAGAATTCAGCTATATGAATCATTTAAATGGGTTCCCTAATGTGTATCCCCCTTTGTGATGCTTCACTACCACCGTTTCATCCAGTCTTATTCTTGACTAAACTCTTAGATTCCTTTAGCCTCCCACACAAATAAGCATTATCATCTCCATTGACAAAGCACGACATTGTTGACCTCTGAATCGACCGTCCAGCAGAATTCCCTTTTAAGTGTTATTAACTATATTTATGAGTCGATCTCCGACTTGGAGTCCTCTTCTCCATTTGTATCTACATCCTCCGATACAAGATTCGCTAACAGTTTAGATTAATATGCATAAATGGACCTCTGCCAGGTCTTCCTGTGATGAGTTCAGAACAACATTCACATTTTATCCAAAACATCTGATGAAGGAACATGCGATCAAACTGTACCCAAGATCCTTCTATAGACATAGCATTCCACTTCTAAAAGTGGTGGCTGACTCCAATGATTATAACTTCATTCCGACAAGCCAAGAAAATTTTTTACTCCAAATTTTCACTTTCAATTAGCCACACTTCGTCATATGTCCAAACCTTTGGATATTTTACCTCCTTTGCCTAACACACACAATCTTCGCATTTATAGAATTTCTACTGATAGTTCTCTTCAATGTTTCGTCTGATTTTTTCCCTGTCATACCATGTTGGGTGAGTCTACTCTTGTACCTCTTTCGACTATAGCAGCACTTGGAAATCATAGGCTGCGCCCTAGCCATCTTTACAGTCCTGGCTTCTCGTGCCATAATAGGGGTGACCTTAACTACGGTCATCATCCTCGAATATACTCTACAACCTCAACTAAGCCTTGCCTCCTGCTGTCTGCCAAACGGACCTTGCCTGCCATATTTCATTATTTGAACATGCTCGAGCGCATTTAAGATTCACTAATGTACATACGTTACAATAGGAGAACGGAATCTCACCATAGGAAACAACAATCCTAAACGTAAGGCTCTATATCAAATAAAGTAACCCTGAAGGCATAGTAAGCCGTACAGATCCTAAGGACACTAGATCCTGATGCTCTAATACCACCTGTGACACCCCGCCTAATTAAATACCGGGTGATCAGTCCTTTATTAAATTAAAATAAAGGTGAACGGTTGGTTCATTCTTAGCATCACTGTCACAAAATAAAATTACCAATTTAAACACCCTAAATAATTAAGCTAAGTGTCAACACAAATTAAAACTTTATTTCCATTTTATTAAATCCAAATATGAAAACCTTTTTAATAACCAACAGTTTAAGAATCACATAAATTCTAAGATTGGCAATAAACACACGATAATTAAAACCATCAAGATAAACCAAACCAGTTTAAAACTATAAATGAAACCATCCTGACAATAGTTAACTCCCAAGGAGTACTGAATACCAAAAATACAAATAAATATAAATCTCTAACAAATCCAAACTGAATAGGGAAACGAACGACACATGCCCGAACGAAGAAGACCTAAAATAAGAATAGAATCAATGACGAGGTCGTATAAAGCAATAGCCTACAACTCCCACATCAGCTGCAGCGCGCCCAATCCAAAGAACCTATGCATGATGCCCCTCTGGATGGGCACCTATAATACATACATATATATATATACAAGAGAGAGAAATGACAGAAAATGGGTCAGAGCCCAAGTGTAAAATAGTTTAAAATAGTTTATCAAGTATTTAAAATGCTTACCGACAAATGCAACCACCATGTTAGTATGCAATACTCTCTTGAGAATTCTCACCTCTCAGCTAGTGTGCATGCCTGCCGTACTACAAAATCTCATAAGTCTATCTCACTTATTCTCCATAGTGTTTTATCTCGAAAAATAATAAGGTTATGATAATTAGTTTAGCAAATCAATCTCTTCAAGATTTCTTACGTTACTTATGGTAATCTCAGTAACATTACAAGGTTCCCGAATACTTATAATAAAGTTTAAGCATTTATTCATTACTTAACTACTTATACGCACAGTAGCAAGTTCCCATATAGATATACGTATATATATTAGTCACATATATAATATATATACAAATGACACCCCACATAAAATGTATAGTGCTGGCATACTCTGCTATCAAGTCCCCGTATCACTCCTACTAAGGGAAATACTAGTTCGGAATCACTCTCGAACTGTATTAACACAAAACACATACAAATGGAGGCGAAGCATAGTTTCAAGTCACTAAGAGGTCAGCAAATACCCTTCACGTCTTTTAGGACCGTCTGACTATTATTCAGATAGCCTATACCAAGGAATCCTATGTTCTAGGGTACAAGTCAATATCCCCCCATAAAGGTCCCATCGAGATAAAATTGTCTCGGCGCGGCAACCTCCATGATAGAAAGTAGCGCGGGTATGATTATACACACGCATAATATAAATATATACACATGTACTCAGTCATATATATCAATATTCTCATTTTTCCAATAAGGTTCGCACATGACCCAACGATAATAATTATTAACCGCACATTGTACAATTTTTACCCAATTACCTCGCCTAAAGGATTTATCGCTCTAATTCTATTTTAAAATAGTTTCATACTTACTTCTCATCTCTCGAAGTACTCTCTTACTAAATATAATCTTAGTAGGTACACCTTATCTAACCTTCTGGTTTAAGTCTTTCACGAGTCTTTAAATTATTTAGGGAACGTATGCACGATTTCTAAAGTGTAACGAAACTCCCCGTTAACCCACAATTTCATCCTATATTAATTCTCACTCAACGGAGTCTACTTAGAACCTACTGGTCCTCTTCATAACCCATTATACTCCATAAATAATAATCAAGGGTTCCTACATATTTTAACGGGATTAATCAAAAAGGAGAAAAATATGCAGTTTTTCAGGAGGGATCGATCGATCGTGGAAAGCGGTCGATCGATCGATCGATCGACGTTCTTGGTCGATCGATCGATCAAGCAGTTCTTGCCCAGAAACTGTAATTTTAACCTATGGGTTTCATCTTCCAAATTACTCCAAAACACCATTAACGATTCCCAAACACCCAACCAACATTACTACTAGTTATATATACCTATATACATGATTCCTACGTGAAACATGTCCCAATTCATCAAGGGCATTGAATTTATGGGATAAATTAACATAATTATCAAGAACCCTAATTTTTTTTATGAAACATTCATTCTTCTAATTTTTTTCCAGATTTCTTGCCTCTAAATCCATACAAATTCGTGGGTAATCCTCTACATATGATGTATATGTCCAGAATATATTTAGTTCCTCTAAAACATGCGATTTAAAGTCTCTAAATTATCAATTTCTTCCATGAAACATGTTCTTAACAATCCTAAACTAACACGGGTGAGAAATTAACTAAAAACAAAGCAAGATATATACTTGCCTGGAATTCAAGGTTCTGATTTGTGGATGAAAAATGTATGGTTGCGTTCCTGGTCATGCGATCTACGTTTTGGTGGTGGTGGACGTGCAAACGGATGCGTTCTTGGCCTTGGATTGCTTGGAAAGCTTCCTATCTTCTTCTCTAATGGACGTTCTTAGGTTCTGTGTTTGCTAACCCTAAGAGACAACTCCAAATGGCCGATCTATCCTAAGAAAATTCGTGGATTTAATTACCCAAAAATAAAAAATGTCAAATATGCCCTCCCGGGATGTCAATTAGGCCTAAAAACGCCCCGAGACCCAAACTAAACCCCAGGTACACTTTTATGACTATCTCGACCATTCCGGACACTTTGGCGCACTTGAAATGACTATACAGGCAACTTATAATTTATTCACTTTTAATAATAATAATTTAGTCCCGACACGACACAGGCGCGTCCCGACTTAAATTTCCATAATTGCCATTTTATTCACTTGTGACAATTTTAATAAAATCAATCCTATATATTACTTTACTCATCTAGTAATATTCAACAAATTTCCAATAATTACTAACTCTCGTCACGCTAGTAAATATTTAAAATAAATTTTCGAATTAATATTAAATTAATCTACCTCAATTAAATTTAATAAATCCCTAAATTTAAAAGGCATAAAAATTATGGGTTATTACATACTCTCCCCTAATAACGGAATTTCATCCCAAAATTTTGAAAAATAAGGCCTACCTGGTAAAACAATTCTGGATACCTTATTAGTATGCAAACTAACTTCAAAGTAAGGCGCTCAATCACTATAGCCCTCGTTTCACAGAAAGCTTGTTTAACACTCTCATTAAAGACATTTCACATTGTGCTCCTATCCGACAACATTCGCACAAGACACACCTATACATCATTAATTCCCATTATTTTAATATCTTTGGGAGGTTGCACCTCACTACATGACAACTACTCATATTTATCTAATCACAAAACTCCCATTCGGAGAGAAATCATATGAACATCTGACCACTCTTATTTACCTAAAATGGTCATGGTAATTTCACCATAGTTATTAGACTCTGACTCGACCAATCCAAAATTTTGATTATTTGCCCATCTCTTAACATTCAGCGTAAGAAAAGTTGAGGTTTTTCCACACCAAAACCTCAATAAGCACCTTGTTCACAATAAACATGTATGAGCGCTCCCACGGAACCCTACCATTAGGTAATATCCTCCCCCAATTACCATTTTATACTCCACTTGCTAGCTAAAACCGTTGTGGAAATGAAACGATCACAATGAATCCAAAATTACTTTCACACTGCTCCACTGATGGTTAATCACCACTCGCTGCTCCCCGAATTATGGGTGATACAACCTGCTCAAAACGAAGTGTTATCCCCGCTGCTTCCTAAAATTCCATATTGATGGTGGGATTCGAAAGTCTTATCCTAAGTAGAACGATCACGTACCGGCGTGATTCTTCATTTCAAAGGAAGACTGGGGCACACTAGCTATTATTATAAATTATTCCAAAGGAATATCAATCACTTCCTTCTTGGGAAACCTACGTTCGAAGGAACCATTGATTTTACCTTGAGGTTGGCAACTCATCCAAGAAACTTTATCGACTTTACCGGCCTCTTCCATTATAGGAATTGTCGATAGCCACTAAGTTCTCTGGTTGATCCTCCTGTTCCAATCGATTTCTAACTATCAGTGGTGCATGGGGAGACTACTCACTATGTCCCTCTTAACATTGACTTCTACTTGAAATGTCTCACATTAAGTGACACTTAATACTCCCCTTCTTTCCTTGGCGTATACCGAAAGTTTTGACCCGTGCACTTTTCTCCACGATGTGCACTTATGGACCTTTTATACCATACTAGCATCTCCACTCTTTATACGCGCAAGTTGCTCTTAACATTTGACTAATTACAACTCCGCTCCGAGTGTTCTCCGTAATAATAACATTCTACCCTTCTCAAGGAATACCCCTTTTTAAATGGCTTCCTACAGCCTTCCAACCAAATTCGTGTTTGCTACTCTAATTGCACATGTATATATGAGTTATAGTTCTTCATACGATGCTTAATCCACTCTACCACTTCCACCTCATTATGTTAGTCCCATAAATATATATTCCACATGTCTATTCCCACGTCCCTTCAACTCGGACGATTCTAACATCATCTAACTAGGACGCCCACATTCTATAGCACCCCGCCCGCCCAGGGAGAGCGAACGGCGCGCTACTCATCGATAAAACTACCCAAATCCATCAAAATACAAAGTATAGAGCATCTAAATCCCACAACAACAAAAGAGAAACCACTAATCTCAAATCTCTTCAAATAAGTACAACAATTCTCTCGAATAAATATAACAACTAAAATAAATCACCAATGCTCTATACATCAAAATAAATACAAGTCTTCTCTCTTATATAAAAAAATCTTCCCAAATAATCCACACTAAAAATCATCCCAACTCTTTATTTCCCTTGTACTCAGAACGCGGTTACAACACTTGGGTATTCTCAATCACCCCTAGAAATCAAAATTTTAAATTCTCCTTATCATCGTTCCACCCCTCAACTCATGGTGATAAAATAAAACTTTCAATGCTTTCTTACCACACAACCCACTCCACTAGCCTTAAATTGTAATTTATCTTCCAACTTATAGTTATAATTACCTGCTCCTATTACGACCGAGGTACCGAACTCATGAACTAATGACCAATCATCTCCCTATTTCCACCCTTACGCTAAGTTTTGTGCATGGGATGTCTCGCAAAGAGAAATCCAAATAAGGGACCCCCCCGATACACTACTACCTAGCATTGTCGGTTATCGAAATCCATTAGGCCCTCCGTCCATAACATGTACTCCTTTATTCCGTCTTTTGACAGAAAAGTTACATCTCCTACCGTAATCACACTTAAGAAAGAACATTTCGCCAATTGCACTATCGTTCAATATTGGTGGTAATCACAATTTGCAAACCTCATACACATAAAATCAGGACTCTTGAAATCCTGTCCCCAAACATATGAGTCTAACTCTTAACTCCCACATTTCTAAAGGATAAATATAACAATGCACTCTTCCTATCACCAAGTCCTGAGTGCTAAACATAATAATGAATCAAATATTTCCACTTAATGGTAATCCCAATACACACTGAACCATGACAACAAGGTCACTAAACACACCGGGGTCAAATATCTCGAGCCCACTACTCCCTCCGAAGTCTCTAAATTAGATAATATAAGTGCGAGTTCGACCCTCTCGCTGGTGAGGTCTCACCAGAACAAAACATGCTGCACTAAGGCAACCACTCCGATAGCCTTGCAATAACTGCCTACTATCGTACCAACCATTACTATAAAGTTGGAACCAAGAAAATATCATACTCGTATATCATATCACTAAAACGAGTAACCTTAATAAAGTCTATATCACTATTAATACACCCATTCATCCTCCACGAATAACACTAAGGATAACCCTGCTACACTAGGAAAAGTATTCACATAATAATAATGTTTATAGTTATACGCATTAAACTCGCCTCACATGCTAATCTAGCAATGAACAAGATATAGTGACTCACTCATGTCACATAAAACACACCTCATCCTCCGAGGCCAAAACTCATACTTCTACCTCGCCAATTGCCTTAACTGCAAAAATGGTCTCCGGACATATCATGCCCGTCCAAACCAAAACTAAAACTACTTTAATCGTTGTCCTTTACTAGGCACCATACCCTTATCCCTTTACTCACTTTAGGAAAACATTAACGCATGTGATTTCACTCTCCATAAAACACCTTTACACATAATCCACTTATCACCTATCATACTAACCATATTAAAATTGTCTCGGACTTTGGTCGGCTTGATTCATTATGGCTACCCCCGCTGTTCCCTTAGACTTGTTGGACCTAAAGAACATGCTACTAGCTATAATAGTTCTTATTGAATTCACAATCACTTGGTGAGAATTCAGCTATCCGAATCATTTAAATGGGTTCCCTAATGTGTATCCCCCTTTGTGGCGCTTCACTACCACCGTTTCATCCAGTCTTATTCTTGACCAAACTCTTCGATTATTTTAGCCTCCCCCACAAAAAAGCATTATCATATCCATGGATAAAGCACGACATTGTCGACCTCTGAATCGACCGTCCAGCAGAATTCCCTTTTAAGTGTTATTAACTATATTTACGAGTCGATCTCCCAATTGGAGTCCTCTTCTCCATTTGTATCTACATCCTCCGATACAAGATTCGCTAATAGTTTAGATTCATATTCACAAATGGACCTTTGTCAGGTCTTCCTGTGATGAGTTCAGAATAACGTTCACATTTTATCCTGAACATCCGATGAAGGAATATGCGATCAAACTCTACCCAAGATCCTTCTATAGGCATAGAATTCCACTTCTAAAAGTGGTGGCTGACTCCAACCATTATAACTTCATTTCGACAAGCAAAGAAAATTTTTTACTCCAAATTTTCACTTTCAGTTAGCCACACTCCGTCATATGTCCAAACCTTTGGATATTTTACCTCCTTTGGCTAACACACCCAATCTCTGCATTTTTAGAATTTCTACTAACAATTCTCTTCAATGTTTCGTCTGACTTTTTCCTAGTCGTACCACGTTGGGTGAGTCTACTCTTGCACCTCTTTCGACTATAGCAGCACTTGGAAATCATAGGCTGTGCCCTATCCGTCTTTACAGTCCTGGATTATCGTGCCATAATAGGGGTGACCTTAACTATGATCATCATCCTCGAATATACTCTACATCATCAACTAAGCCTTGCCTCCTGCTGTTCACCCAACGTCGCTTTCCTGCCATATTTCATTATTCAAACACACCCGAGCGCATTGAAGATTCACTAATGTACATACGTTATAGCAGGAGAACGGAATCTCACCATAGGAAACAACAATCCTAAACGCAGGGCTCTATATCAAACAAAGCAACGCTGGAAGCATAGTAAGCCGTACAAATCCTAAGGACACTAGAAACTGATGCTCTGTTACCACTTGTGACACCCCGCCTAATAAAATACCGGGTGATCAGTCCTTTATTAAATTAAAATCAAGGTGAACGGCTGGATCATTCTTAGCATCACTGTCGCAAAATAAAATTACCAATTTAAACACCCTAAATAATTAAGCTAAGTGTCAAAACAAATTAAAACTTTATTTACATTTTATTAAAATCCAAATATGAAAACCTTTTTAATAACCAACAGTTTAGGAATCACATAAATACTAAGAATGGAAATAAACACACGAGAATTAAAACCATCTAGATAATCTAAACTAGTTTAAAACTATAAATGAAACCATCCTGATAATAGTTAACTCCCAAGGAGTACTGAATACTGGAAATACAAATAAACATAGATCTCTAACAAATCCAAACTGAATAGGGAACGGACGACACATGCCCGAAATAAGCAGAACTAAAATAAGAATAGAATCAATAAAGAGGTCGTCTAAAGCAATAACCTGCAACTCCCACATCAGCTGCAGCACGTCCAATCCAAAGAACCTATGCATGATGCCCCTCTGGCTGGGCACCTGTAATACATACATACATACATACATATATATATATATATATATATATATATATACGAGAGAGAAATGACAGAAAATGGGTCAGAGCCCGAGTGTAAAATATTTTAAAATAGTTTAGCAAGTATTTAAAATGCTTATCGGCTAATGCAACCACCATGTTAGTATGCGACACTCTCTTGAGAATTCTCACCTCTCATTTAGTGTGCACGCCTACCGTATTACTAAATCTCATAAGTCTATCTCACTTATTCTCCATAATGTTTTATCTCGAGAAATAACAAGGTTATGATAATTATTTTGGCAAATCAATCTCTTCAAGATTTCTTACGTTACTTATGATAATCTCAGTAACATTATAAGGTTCTCGAAGACTTATAATAAAGTTGAAGCATTTATTCATTACTTAACTACTTATACGCACAGTAGAAAGTTCCCATATAGATATACGTATATATATTAGTCACACATATAATATATATACTAACGACACCCCACATAAAATCTATGGTGCTGGCATACTTTACTATCAAGTCCCCGTATCACTCGTACTAAGGGAAATACTAGTTCGGAATCACTCTCAAACTGTATTAACACAAAACACATACAAATGGAGGCGAAGAATAGTTTCAAGTCACTAAGAGGTCAGCACATACCCCTCACATCTCATAGGACCGTCTGACTATCATTCAGATAACCTATACCAAGGAATCCTATGTTCTAGGGTACAAGTCAATATCCCCCATAAAGGTCCCATCAAGACAAGACTGTCCCGGCGCGGTAACCTCCGTGATAGAAAGTAGCGCGGGTATGATTATACACAAGAATAATATAAATATATACACATGTACTTAGTCATATATATTAATATTCTCATTTTTCCAATCAGGTTCGCACACGACCCAACGATAATAATTATTAACCGCACATTGTACAATTTTTACCCAATTACCTCGCCTAAAGGATTTATCGCTCTTATTTTATTTTAAAATTGTTGCATACTTACTTCTCATCTCTCGAAGTACTCTATTACTAAATATAATCTCATTAGGTACACCTTATCTAACCTTCTGGTCTAAGTCTTTCACGAGTCTTTAAATTATTTAGGGAAATTACGCACAATTTCTAAAGTGTAACGAAACTCCCCGTTAACCCACAATTTCATCCTATATTAATTCTCACTCAACGGAGTCTACTTAGACCCTACTGGTCCTCTTCATAACCCATTATAATCCATAAATAATAATCAAGGGTTCCTACGTATTTTAACGGGATTAAACAAAAAGGAGAAAAATATGCAGTTTTTCAGGAGGGATCGATCGATCGACGAAAGGGGTTGATCGATCGATCATCGATCGATCAATCAAGCAATTCTTGCCCAGAAACTGCAATTTCAACCTACGGGTTTCATCTTCCAAATTACTCCAAAACGCCATTAACGATTCCCAAACTCCCAACCAACATTACTACTAGTTATATATACCTATATACATGATTTCGTATGTGAAACATGTCCAAATTCATCAAAGGCATTGAATTTATTGGGTAAATTAACATAATTATCAAGAACCCTAATTTTTTTTATGAAACATTCATTCTTCTAATTCTTTTCCAGATTTCTTGCCTCTAAATCCATACAAATTCGTGGGTAATCCTCTACATATGATGTATATGTCCAGAATATATTTAGTTCCTCTAAAACATGCGATTTCAAGTTCCTAAATTATCAATTTCTTCCATGAAACATGTTCTTAACAATCCTAAACTAACATGGGTGAGACATTAACTAAAAACAAAGCAAGATATATACTTGCCTGGAATTCAAGGTTCTGATTTGTGGATGAAAAATTTATGGTTGCGTTCCTGGTCATGCGATCTACGTTTTGGTGGTGGTGGACTTGCAAACGGATGCGTTCTTGGCCTTGGATTGCTTGGAAAGCTTCCTATCTTCTTCTCTAATGGCCGTTCTTAGGTTCTGTGTTTGCTAACCCTAAGAGACAACTCCAAATGGCCGATCTATCCTAAGAAAATTCATGGGTTTAATTACCCAAAAATACAAAATGTCAAATATGCCCTCCCGGGATGTCAATTAGGCCTAAAAATGCCCCGAGACCCAAGCTAAACCCCAGGTACACTTTTCTGACTATCTCGACCCTTCCGAACACTTTGTCGCACTCGAAATGACCATATGGGCGACTTATAATTTATTCAATTTTAATAATAATAATTTAGTCCCGACACGACACAGGCGCGTCCCGAATTAAATTTCCATAATTTCCATTTTATTCACTCGTGACAATTTTAATAGAATCAATCCTATACATTACTTTACTCATCTAGTAATATTCAACAAATTTACAATAATTACTAACTCTCGTCACGCTTGTAAATATTTCAAACAAATTTTCGAATTAATATTAAATTAATCTACCTCAATTAAATTTAATAAATCCCTAAATTTAAAAGGCATAAAAATACGGGGTTGTAACACCCCATGCTTTTTGAGACTGAGAAATTAAATTTTTAGGAAAATAAAATTTAATTAAATTGGAGAATTTTAAAATTTGGGATTGAGGCCCAAAAATAGAGAACATTTCAAAGTATTCCGGGTGATGATTTTGAGGGTACCATTGATCCCGGAAGGGTCGAGATAGTCAAAATGACTGTCACTGGGTTTTATTTCCGTTCCGAATTATTTTTAAGTCAGTTTGGCTCGAATTGGAGTAAACGAGTCATTTAAAGCGTGTATTAACATTTAAAATTTTGGACTTATGTTCTAAGGTTTAAGAGGCTTACGGATTAAGCCTTCTCAATTAGAGAAAAGGAGAGAAAGAGAAAGGAAGAAGTAAAGAAGAAGAAAAGAAGAGAGAGAGGAAGAAAGCTTGGAGATTTTCGGCCCAAACGCGACATCGAGGATGATCCAACCTCTACAAATCTGAGGCAAGTGTTTAATATTGCTAAATAAGTTATTTGTGTATTTGATTTCATAATTTGTGGGTTAAAGGATTGGTTTTTGGGTATAAGTTCCAAAACCTAAATTTTGGTTTAAATCTTGAAATCGAAGATTATAATTGGGTTTAAGGGATATAAATTGATGAGATTAGGTGTAGGATGAATTTTGATGTTGGAAATCATGTTGGGGTTGAAGATTAAGGGCTATTAGAGGTATAAATGGAATTTTGGATAATTTGGGTTTGTAGAAAATCAACCATTTTCGTGGCTTTCGAAACTGGCCGAATCGATTCGCCCCTACCGAATCGATTTTCCAGGTTGCAGAAGCCTCAGATCTTTAGGGCTGAATCGATTCGCCCATAGCGAATCGATTCGATAGGTGACAGACTCTCAGGTCCCTTGGACCGAATAGATTCAGATGGGCCGAATCGATTCGCTGTTGGGCCGAATCGATTCGGAGGGGCCGAATCGATTCGGAAACATGGTAGTTTTGCTATAAGTTTCCTAGAATGAATTCTAACCCTTTTTGGTTGGGTTTATCGATTTGGGGACATAATTGTATGATGTGAGAGTTATGTTTTGGAGACTTACAAGGGGTTTTGCAATTATTATGATTATGGGGACTTCTTTAAATAGTTAAGGAAGGTATGTGTTTACGTGCATGCATTGGAGTTGTGTGTGTTTATGGAGATAGTGGGAGACCTCATTGGGATTGGAAATCCTAATTATAAATCAAAAGTGAGTATAGATATGATTTGAGGTTAAGAACTCTTAGAGAGAGTTGTGAGGGTACGTTGTGAAGTTCTAGGCCAATAATTGTATCGAATCCTTATAGAGTTAGGATGTTATTAGGATAAGATTGGGGACCGATGAGAGAGAGTGGTCGCATATCCTTAGTAAAGTTTAAATTAAGAAATAAATTGGAATGCAATAGGATTAAGGGTTCATAAGATCAATTGAACCATAGGAAAAATTGGGAACGATCGGATCGTACTATCAATTGGGATAGGTTGTAGTAAAATTCTAGTCAGGATAGTTTATATATAAAATTGTGTGGGAGTAACCATTGGAACTCCAATAATTGAAATGGACTTGAGATAAGCTTGAGGTTTATAGGCTATTAGTTATGTGTATATCAATAGTTGAAACTAGTATTGGAGTCATAATTGTCCTTTTGGAGATATATGAAATGTGTAGTGATGGTTTCCTACACTAAACTTTGGGTGATAACCTAAATGTTAAATATAAACATATGTTTTTGGGAGACCATGCATCATAGAAAAATGGATGAACATGCTTCAAGAGAAGGATTGTATTTACATATCAAGGAAAATTAAATGAGTTTGTGGTGACGACTTGTATATTGAGGATTATGTATACTTATAGCCGAGTTTATATTTCGTATGCATATAAACGAGAATTGGTTATATATATGGATATGTAAATATGTATATATATATAACTATATAGATATGGATATATGGATATATGTATGTTGTGGATATACATGTTATGAATATCTAAACCTTATGTGATGGTTTAATATTTAATCATATGATGGGATCATATGGATGTATATATAATGTGCATGTGAATGATATATATATTTATGTGGTTAAGGATACCCTGCTCATGCTATCATTGGGAAGTCTCCGCGCAGAGGGTGATCATCCTGGCCAGAAAAGCAGGGTGTGGATATTCCCCAGGTCATAGTCGTCCAGTGTGTTATTATGTGATATATATATTTTTGGGATGAGACGTGGTGGGTATGTTTCGTCTCATTACCGGTTAGGAGCTATGACCACTTCCCGGGACGTCGTGTGCGTGAGTTTACCACAAGATGGGTGTCGTTTAGTCCCACCATGGTGGCCCCAGTTTTGCTACGTGAGCTGGGCACTGGGAAGATGATGGCATGATGCAGTTTATCGGCGATATATATAGCCGGGTATATTATGTGCATAGCCCTTGTACATCATATGTAGTATGTACACTTGGCTATTGGATTTATGATGTTATATATATATGGTTAGAATGAATGCCTACGTATATATTTATATATCCTATAAATGGAAGGATATGGAATCTTATGGAGTACATCTTGGATGATTATGATGTACTAGATTGATGCGGGTTAATGTATCGCATAAGGAATATTTCGGTTACATCAGCCCAAGGATATTATTGGAGATTTTAAGTTGTTTTCATATTGTAATATAAAGTTAGTAGTTGTAGTAGTATAATAGTGTATGTATGGCATAATGGATCTCTAGGATCGACATTGTCAAGGAGTAGTGTAACGGGGTGGTTCCTTGTTTGGATTTCTCTTTGCGAGACACCCCACGCACGAAACGTAGTGCAATGCTGAGATTGGAGAGAAGTTTTGTCAATAATAATTGGTATGCTTGTTATTTAGTAATTAAATCATATGATTAAACCCAAAATGTATGTGGTTAACGTATTAAGAATTATAATTAATTAAATTTTAAACCGGAATCCATTTAGCCTAATATGGCATATATGTTGGTAAACAATAATTGAGTGTGTTTACGAAGAGTGGGTTCTGGGCTTATGCCAGGAAGGTAGATCTCGAGGGTATAGGCTAGGCCTAAGATAAGTTAGGTTGTCCTTATAGTTGGGGTAATTTAACTAAAATTTTGAGGTCGCGAATAGGTGCGCGCCATTAGATGAGAGGTGAGTTGGGGTTTCACAAGAGTGCGATTCCACTTTAATTATGATATAAGTGCACCGATATTTATTATGCACGGTTAACACACTTGCTAAATATTTTTCACACTCGGGCTCTGACCCGTTTACTTTTCTCTCCTGCCTATATATATATATATATATATATATATATATATATATATACAGGTGTCCTACCGCAGGGATGCCTGATGACCTTATATCCAGAGTCTTGGGAGCCATGACAAGTGCGAACTGTCGTGGGATGAATCTTGTAGTTGCTTCCTACTTCTTTAAAAATCTAGGTAGGATTCATGTTGTATATCGGGTTTATGCCCAAGGGATATTTATATACATGTGCATATTCATTTCATTTCAGTCATTGTATTGGCTGTGACCCGACAACTTATTCGGGTTTACTTCTTTGTAGTATATTTAGTTGTATGTAATTATTTTATTTTATTCTAGCATTTCATTTCTCCTTGTTCTTTCATGCATCTTTCTTTCCTTTATTCGTAGTGTTATAGTGTTGGATTGTGGTATGTTGCATGTTTTAATTTATTTTAACATCTCGCTTATATGATATCGTGTAGTTAGTCGTATATTATGTAGTGCTGACAGTTGATGTTGAGACTGAGCCATCTGAGACTCCTGATTTAATATAGTATAGGGCTGGCCACCCATTATTATTTTAAGCGGGGTGTTACAGGGGTATTACACATAGTATATATCGTGTGAGTCGTGAAAGAATTTGTCTAATAAATGTAATGTACTGCTCTAAAAATTCATGCATACAGCGTAATCTATTGTCTAATATCATGACATATCGTGAATCTCGTGAAATAATTTGTTTACCATGAGTTTGATAATGATTCATGGTCAATAAAATCAAACAAGTCTCTATTAAACAATCTTAAAATCTAAAAGCCGATTATTTGAATCAAGATGTTTATTTTATGTCTTAATTAAATATATAAATGAATGTATTTAGGTTCATTCACAATATGTATTCGAATTTAGAGGTTCTTAAGCTTTTTAATCATTTAGGATTTGTTTGATTACAAAGTTGAAGAGTGAACATAAAATAATTCTTTGTACATATGAAAAGTTGAAAAATTGGAAAGAAAAAATGTAATTGGCATGGTGTTATATCCTCTTGCACATCAAGTTTTCCATATAATTAAATCATATCAATTTACCCAAATATTGCTCCATTAATATCAAATTAGAGAAAATATTGAATACAATCTTATACATTTCACATAGTACAATAAACTCGCATAATCTAGATTTGGTTTTTGTATCAATTGAAGCCATCAATTTGAAAACACAACTCTTAATTTGATACTTAGAGAGTTAATTACAAGGATATATCAATTAGGAGTTATGTTACCAGGAAATATTTTAATACATCTTGAATTACTTTTACATAAAATAGAATTGGCGTCTTTGAAAAACTTTAAAATTGATCTGGATCAGGAAAATTGATGTTTTAACATCCAAATTTTCAAGATTACTTTTAGAGTAATTCACAAAGGGGTAAATTACACCAAATTTCCCCGAACTATAGAGGTTTTTGGGATATCCCCCTTAATCTAAAGATATCGACAAAGATCCCCCTAAACTATTGAATTTTGGCACCAAAAAATATGCACAAACTTTTAACAATTTTATGCATAAAATCATGCTTTATCAAATTCTTTTAAAAAAATATGCTAGGTTTCAAAACTCAATAGTTTAGGGGGCTCTTTGTCGAGTTTTTTTTTATATTAGTAGGCTATCTTTAGGAGGGTTTGGTATAATTTACCCTCCAAAAAAGTAATTTGAAAATTATTATGTGTCTTCAAAAGACTGGTGTCTTAACATCAAAATTTTTTAAACTAGTTTCTAAAAACTAATGTGTCAAGTGCAATCTCTGAAAAACATTATATTTAAAAGTTAAAATCAGTTTTTAAATAACTAACGAAAGATACCCTTAGTTATAAAGACAACCGAAAGTGGGATATCTTGTTCAAAACTCCATTTGGATGGAGTAAGTTATGGTTTAAATTATCTTTTACTTTAGATAATTAAGTAAAACACATATTTTATCTTGTAAATTATGTATTTAATCTGTAGACTGTAGTTCATGAATTCGAGGCACCCCCAAGGCGGCATGTGCCCACTTTTTTTTTGAATTTTACTATTTTGTAGGGAAACGTAATTGCGTAAGTGAGCACAAATATGACTAGGGATAATAGTATGTGAGGACAAATATTGTGACAACCCGAATATAATTATGATTAATTATACGTAAATCATGCCTAGCTTGTGTGATATGATTAGTGTGTTATTAATATATGTGATGTTAATTTATTATGTTTAGTCTAATCCTACCTCCAAAAAGCATGAAATGTCGAATTAGTTACAAATACAAAATTTGAAGGTTTCGATAGGAATGTCCATGTTTAAGGCTAGTTTTGACCTTTATGACATAACAATTGACTTGAGGTGAAAACTACATAATTGTAGACAAGTGAGTTATGGTTGTAACACAACAAACGGTGAATGAAACGGAGGTTCGAGTGAGAAGTTATACCAAAATTACGAAACAAGGGCAAAGTAGTCCATCCGTTAAGTAGTATTTTGTCTTAATATGGCAACAAATGTTTTATTCTCATTGGTTGGGAAGGGTGGTGGCTTTGGCCGACCTCAAACCCTTAGAATTACCTCTTTATTCAGCCAAAATGCAGCCATGAGAGATTTTAAGCCTAAGGAAAGAGAAGTTGGAAGTTAGGAAGAAAAAGTGAGGAGAAAATTGAAGAAAATTCATAAAAAATTACGAAAAAGCCCCTAAGGTAATTCCAACCATGAATCTTGCTATTTTTTCTTTCATTTACGATTTATATGATATAAATCCTTGATTTTTATTGAACTTTCATTCTTGGGTGCATATGTATGGATATATGCAAGTTTAAGTTAAGTTGAATGTACAAAACCCTAAGATTGCTTTGTTTAGAAACTTTGTTTATTCAAACTTCCATATATTTTTGTATAGTTACTGGAATCGATTGATTCCAATTGGATATTAACATGGACTCATATATGTATGACATATCCGAAAATCATGCGAAAATACCAACAAATGAGTCTTTGGTTAGGGTTTGAAGTTCGGGTAAGAAATCTGCCCTAAGGGTGAAAATATGCCCGCCATGTGTTCGGTGTTTTGCTTGACATAGCAAACGAACCTTAAAAATTATGAAACTTTAATATTATATTTTTCAATGTGTTTACTGATGTTGGGTGAAATATCATAGAAATTTATGATGTGTAAAAATCATGAAAATTCCTGGAAGTTGAATGAACGATAAAAGAGCCTATAGGGCAGATTTGCTATGTAGTGAAGAAATAGGCTTATTTTGCTCTAGGAAACTCGGAATGATGTGCCGTCTTTTGTTTTGGAAACATGATATAATAAGGATTGGATTACCAAGAATAATTAAAAAGGGTTTTGGCTGTAATTTGAATATGTTAGATATCAGAACCTGAGTCTAGATGGGACTTCATTTTAATGAATGATTTGAATTGAATAATATGATGCTTATGAATTGAGTTATGATTGAAGTTATTCTTTGGACTATTAATATTCTTATGATGATACTAATATTGTGAGAATGATAGGAAGGGAAGGAGAGATGATTGAACAAGTACAGGATAAAGGCAAGGGAAAATCCAGTTAAACTGTCAAGGTGAGTGTACTTATGATTTGTTTCATATATAAATATGAATATAGCTCTAAGAGCGGATTTGTTTGAATACTTCGGTATTCAGGATTTGTTTGGATATTAAAATATCCAGGATTGGTTGGGTCTTATGATCCAGGATTGGAATTGGACAAAGATCCAATGATTTGTTGGAACTTATGTTCCAGGATTTGTTATTGCCAATGGGCAGGATTGTTCGGATTTTATATCCACTTATTCTATATAGAATTGTTATTACATTGTAGGGAAGGAGTACCTCACTAAGCTTAATGCTTACAGTTATATTTTAACAATTTCAGGTTTCTATGCTGCCAACTAGAATACCATATGACCGGTAACTTTGAGAGTTGCACCGTTGGAAGGAGCCGGGGTTTAAATGTGGGGATTTTATCATTGTCACACTGAAGATTTTAATTTACTCACACATTGTATATTTTGCGTTAGTATGGATTGAGTTGATGATTGTGAAATTTTATCGGAGTTAATCATAGTATTGTATGTCCGCTTAAATTATGACTCTGATATTGATTTCGTTATGGAACAATAATAATATTATGTTGATTATGCGCATTATGCAGTAAAATATGGATAGATGAATTATATTTCCAATGGGCTCTAGATTATGATTTAATTATTCTAATAATAAATGATTAGTATGGATATTGGGTTTGGGGTGTGACAATTAGTGGTATCAGAGCGTCTAGGTTATTAATTCTGGACGTGTGTGACGATTAGATGGCAGTTATTGATTGATTTGATATTATTGAATTGTTTATATACTAACAAATAGTTTAGTACTGTAAACTGTTTATATTGGTTGTTAGAATTTTATTGTATTACAGTTAATTCCAGATGGAACCTGGGAATGGACAACCTAGAGAAGAGGGAGTCGCTTCTCGTACAGAGAATACTGAAGTGGAGCAAAGTGTTGCTGGAAGGGCTAGAGAGCAAGAGCAGCCTACAGAGATGCAAATAATGGTGCAGGCAATGATGAGGATGGCAGAGCAACAAGAAAGAAATATGGCGCAAATGGCAGAACAACAGGCTAGATATCTAGAATCCAAGACTGTGGCCAGGATTGAGAAAGAGGCAAGGAAGGAAATGAAAGATTCCATGCATGAGAAGTTTTTGAAGTTGAATCCTCCAGAATATTCAGGGTCAGTTGAACCTACGGAAGCTGAGATGTGGGTCAGGGATCTAGAAACTATCTTTGCAGTTATGAAGGTTCCAGATAACCAGAAAGTGAATCTAGCTGTGTTTAAGCTCAAAGGAGAGGCGAAATATTGGTGGGAAGCCAGCAACCATTTGGTGCCCAGGATGGAAGGTACTGATGTTATTACTTGGGCTGAATTTATTAAAGCTTTGTATGTTAAGTATTTCCCTAAGGTCTATAGGAGGGAGAAACCGAGGGAGTTTATAAATTTGACCCAAGGGAACATGTCTGTGAGGGAGTATGATGCTAAATTTACTGCTTTGTCTAGATTTGCTACTAAGTATGTGCAGGAGGAAGAAGATAAATGTAGTAAGTTTCAAGATGGACTGATTTTGCCTATTCAAAATAGAGTAGCCACTTATGAGTTAGAAGATTATGCTTCTCTGGTAAACAAAGCCATGATAGCAGAAAGGCAAATGAACCAAGGGGTGGCGAGCAGAGAGAGTTTTAAGAAAAGTAGATTCGACGCATCTCAGTATAGGGGAGGTGAGAGTGGAAGTGTTAAGGTGGAACCTCATAAATTTCAGAAAGGTGGTGGAGATAGTGGTAGAGGTCAGGGGAGGTTTGGTAGAGATACCAGGGGTGGAGGATCTTTTGGTTCAGCCAGAAAGTCAGGGAGAGGTGAGGCCCCAATAGGAGGTGTTACATGTTTCTTTTGTAAAGAGGAAGGACATTATAAATCTGAGTGTCCTAAGCTTAAAGGATTGGAATGCTACCATTGTCATCAAGTGGGGCATATTAAGAAGAATTGTCCGCAATTGGCACAGACTCCAGCAGCACATAGTGAAGTAGCAAGCAGAATGTTATCTCCAGGCAGTACAGTGAAGAGTGTGGGTAGAGGACAAGCTAGTGGTTCCAGGCCAGGTGGACGAGTCTTTACGATGAAAGAAGCTCAGATTACGCCAGATGTGGTGACAGGTACACTTTCTGTTAGTGATAAAAGTTCTTATGTTTTGGTTGATCCTGGTTCCACACATTCTTTTGTGTCCTATGCTTTTGCCATATACTTGAATATACCGTGTGCTCGTTTAGATGTGGGGTTGGGTATTTATATGCCTATGGGGGATATGGTTGTAACTGAATATGTTTTTCATGATTGTGTTTTGACTGTGGGGTCTAGAGATACAGTTATAGATCTACTTCCATTGGATATTTCTGATTTTGATATAATTCTGGGAATGGATTGGCTATCCAAATATCATGCATCCATGGATTGTTTCCGTAAGGAAGTTGTTTTTAATATGCCTGGTGAGCCTGAATTTAAATTTGTGGGGGAAAGGAAAATTGTTCCCAGTTGCATCATTTCTGCTATTCAGACGAGGAAATTATTGAGTAAGGGTTGTGAGGGTTTTATTGCATATGTTCTTGACACTAGGAAGGGGGCTTTACAATTAGTCGATGTTCCTATTGTACGGGATTTTCCTGAAGTGTTTCCTAGTGAGTTGCCAGGGTTACCTCCAGAAAGAGAAGTTGAATTTAGTATTGAATTAGCACCAGGGACAACCCCTATTTCTATGGCACCGTATAGAATGGCACCTGCTGAGTTGAAAGAACTCAAGATTCAATTGCAAGATTTACTTGATAGGGGGTTCATACAACCTAGCGTATCTCCATGGGGTGCGCCAGTCTTATTTGTGAAAAAGAAAGATGGTACCATGCGTTTGTGTATTGATTATAGGCAACTGAATAAATCTACAATTAAGAACAAGTATCCTTTACCTCGTATAGATGATTTGTTTGATCAGTTGCAGGGTGCTAAAGTGTTTTCAAAGATAGACTTGCGATCGGGTTATCATCAGGTGAGGGTGAAGGAAAGTGATATTTCTAAAACCGCTTTCCGTACTCGGTATGGTCATTTTGAATTTCTTGTGATGCCTTTTGGGGTGACTAATGCTCCAGCTGTATTTATGGATCTTATGAACCGGGTACTGCATCCTTTTGTTGATTCATTTGTGATAGTTTTTATTGATGATATTCTGATTTATTCCCATGATATGGTTGAACATGAAAAACATCTCACAACTATTTTGAATCTGTTGAAAGATAAGAAGTTGTATGCCAAGTTTAGCAAGTGTGAATTTTGGCTATCACAAGTTGCATTTTTAGGCCATGTTATTTCTGGAGATGGTATATGTGTTGATCCTAAAAAGGTAGAGGCTATTGTGAAATGGGAGAGACCCGATAATGTGACTGAGGTGAGGAGTTTTCTGGGTTTAGCTGGGTATTATAGAAGGTTTATTAAGGGATTTCTTCGATTGCCTTACCAATGACTAAACTGACTCGGAAAGATGTTAAGTTTGAATGGAATTCTGATTGCGAAAATAGTTTTGATGAATTGAAAAAGAGGTTGGTAACCGCACCTGTTCTTACTATTCCGCATGGTGGAGATGGTTTTGTTGTTTATACCGATGCTTCACATCAGGGGTTGGGTTGTGTTTTTATGCAGCATGGTAAAGTTATTGCCTATGCTTCTAGGCAGTTGCGTACACATGAACGTAATTATCCTACACATGATTTGGAACTTGCTGCTATTGTGTTTGCTTTGAAGTTGTGGCGTCATTATCTATATGGTGAGGTATGTGAAATTTTTACTGACCATCAAAGCCTTAAGTATTTGTTTACTCAGAAGGAGTTGAATTTGAGGCAGAGGCGGTGGATGGAGTTAATTAAAGATTATGATTGTACAATTCACTACCACCCAGGAAAGGCAAATGTAGTTGCAGATGCTTTGAGTAGAAAGGCTTCAGGCAGGTTATCTTGTATTCGATGTGCTAGAGTTGCTCATATTATGGAGTTGAGATTGATGGGAGTAGAATTGCAACTAGTAGATGGGGATAGATTCTTTGCTCATGTAAGCGTGAGGCCTTTATTAGCTACCCGTATTCATGATTTGCAAAGTCAAGATCCTTTCCTTGAGAAGAAACGACAAGATGTCCAAGATGGTAAGTCTGAAGATTTTTGTATTGTGAATGATGGCACCTTATTGTATAAGCAGCGGTTGTGTGTGCCTAATGTGTGTGGATTGAAAGAGGAAATTTTAGATGAGGCTCATAATTCCATTTATACTATGCATCCTGGTAGCACTAAAATGTATAGGGATTTAAAGGAGCATTATTGGTGGAATAATATGAAGAAGGAAATAGCTGATTTTGTTGCGAGGTGCCTTATATGTCAGCAAGTGAAAGTGGAGCATCAGAAACCTACTGGTCTGCTTCAGCCATTGCCGATACCGGAATGGAAATGGGATCATGTAACGATGGATTTTGTGGTTGGGCTTCCTCGATCTCAGAAGGGGTCAGATTCGATTTGGGTAGTGGTGGATAGATTGACAAAGTCCGCTCACTTTCTAGCAGTCAAGACTACGTATACAGTTGATAGGTATGCTAGATTGTATGTTAATGAAATTATTCGATTGCATGGAGCACCGGTATCTATTATTTCAGATAGGGACCCTACTTTTACATCCAGATTTTGGGATAGCTTGCAGTATGCTATGGGTACTAACTTGAAGTTTAGTACGGCTTTTCACCCCCAGACAGATGGGCAGTCTGAAAGGACAATACAGATTTTGGAAGATATGCTTAGAGCTTGTGTGCTTGATTTCAAAGGTAATTGGGATGAATATTTGCCTTTGATAGAATTTGCATATAACAATAGTTTTCAGTCTACTATTGGTATGGCTCCATATGAAGCCTTGTATGGTAGACGATGTCGTACACCGATATGTTGGGGTGAAGTTGGTGAAAGGAAGATAGAGGGTCCAGAATTAATTGAAGTCACCACTGAAAAAGTGAAGATTATTCAAGATAGAATGAGAATAGCTCAAAGCAGACAGAAAAGTTATGCGGATAAACGACGAAAAGATTTGGAATTCCAGAAAGGGGATTATGTGTTTCTTCGGATATCTCCATGGAAAGGAGTTATGAGGTTTGGAAAGAAAGGGAAATTAAGTCCACGCTACATTGGACCTTATGAAATCCTTGAGAAAGTCGGGATGGTTGCCTACAAGTTAGCGTTACCAACAGAATTATCTCGGTTACATGATGTTTTCCATGTTTCTATGTTGAGAAAGTATGTAGCAGACCCTTCACATGTATTGGTGGAACAACCTATTGAGTTGAAGGAAGATTTGAGCTACGTGGAAGAACCGCTTGCTATCGTTGATAGGAAAGAACAAATATTAAGATCAAAGGTGATCCCACTTGTGAAAGTTGTGTGGAGAAGGCATTCCATGGAAGAAGCTACATGGGAGAGTGAGGATAGCATGAAAATGCGTTATCCCTATTTGTTTGATTCGGACAACCAAGGTATGTCAATTTCGAGGACGAAATTTCCTAACAGGGGGAGAATTGTGACAACCCGAATATAATTATGATTAATTATACGTAAATCATGCCTAGCTTGTGTGATATGATTAGTGTGTTATTAATATATGTGATGTTAATTTATTATGTTTAGTCTAATCCTACCTCCAAAAAGCATGAAATGTCGAATTAGTTACAAATACAAAATTTGAAGGTTTCGATAGGAATGTCCATGTTTAAGGCTAGTTTTGACCTTTATGACATAACAATTGACTTGAGGTGAAAACTACATAATTGTAGACAAGTGAGTTATGGTTGTAACACAACAAACGATGAATGAAACGGAGGTTCGAGTGAGAAGTTATACCAAAATTACGAAACAAGGGCAAAGTAGTCCATCCGTTAAGTAGTATTTTGTCTTAATATGGCAACAAATGTTTTATTCTCATTGGTTGGGAAGGGTGGTGGCTTTGGCCGACCTCAAACCCTTAGAATTACCTCTTTATTCAGCCAAAATGCAGCCATGAGAGATTTTAAGCCTAAGGAAAGAGAAGTTGGAAGTTAGGAAGAAAAAGTGAGGAGAAAATTGAAGAAAATTCATAGAAAATTACGAAAAAGCCCCTAAGGTAATTCCAACCATGAATCTTGCTATTTTTTCTTTCATTTACGATTTATATGATATAAATCCTTGATTTTTATTGAACTTTCATTCTTGGGTGCATATGTATGGATATATGCAAGTTTAAGTTAAGTTGAATGTACAAAACCCTAAGATTGCTTTGTTTAGAAACTTTGTTTATTCAAACTTCCATATATTTTTGTATAGTTACTGGAATCGATTGCTTCCAATTGGATATTAACATGGACTCATATATGTATGACATATCCGAAAATCATGTGAAAATACCAACAAATGAGTCTTTGGTGAGGGTTTGAAGTTCGGGTAAGAAATCTGCCCTAAGGGTGAAAATATGCCCGCCATGTGTTCGGTGTTTTGCTTGACATAGCAAACGAACCTTAAAAATTATGAAACTTTAATATTATATTTTTCAATGTGTTTACTGATGTTGGGTGAAATATCATAGAAATTTATGATGTATAAAAATCATGAAAATTCCTGGAAGTTGAATGAACGATAAAAGAGCCTATAGGGCAGATTTGCTATGTAGTGAAGAAATAGGCTTATTTTGCTCTAGGAAACTCGGAATGATGTGCCGTATTTTGTTTTGGAAACATGATATAATAAGGATTGGATTACCAAGAATAATTAAAAAGGGTTTTGGCTGTAATTTGAATATGTTAGATATCAGAACCTGAGTCTAGATGGGACTTCATTTTAATGAATGATTTGAATTGAATAATATGATGCTTATGAATTGAGTTATGATTGAAGTTATTCTTTGGACTATTAATATTCTTATGATGATACTAATATTGTGAGAATGATAGGAAGGGAAGGAGAGCTGATTGAACAAGTACAGGATAAAGGCAAGGGAAAATCCAGTTAAACTGTCAAGGTGAGTGTACTTATGATTTGTTTCATATATAAATATGAATATAGCTCTAAGAGCGGATTTGTTTGAATACTTCGGTATTCAGGATTTGTTTGGATATTAAAATATCCAGGATTGGTTGGGTCTTATGATCCAGGATTGGAATTGGACAAAGATCCAATGATTTGTTGGAACTTATGTTCCAGGATTTGTTATTGCCAATGGGCAGGATTGTTCGGATTTTATATCCACTTATTCTATATAGAATTGTTATTACATTGTAGGGAAGGAGTACCTCACTAAGCTTAATGCTTACAGTTATATTTTAACAATTTCAGGTTTCTATGCTGCCAACTAGAATACCATATGACCGGTAACTTTGAGAGTTGCACCGTTGGAAGGAGCCGGGGTTTAAATGTGGGGATTTTATCATTGTCACACTGAAGATTTTAATTTACTCACACATTGTATATTTTGCGTTAGTATGGATTGAGTTGATGATTGTGAAATTTTATCGGAGTTAATCATAGTATTGTATGTCCGCTTAAATTATGACTCTGATATTGATTTCGTTATGGAACAATAATAATATTATGTTGATTATGCGCATTATGCAGTAAAATATGGATAGATGAATTATATTTCCAATGGGCTCTAGATTATGATTTAATTATTCTAATAATATTATGGATAATAGACTATAATAGTGTAGAAATGCAAGGTTGGATGAGTGCGGAAGCTGTGTATGATTATTTCATATTGAAATTGTGGCATCTTTATTATGAGACAACGAGTGATGTCATTAAAATATAAGATCACTAAGTTGAGAGCACGTAATATTAAATATGTTAGATGAAAACATTTTGATTTTTTATATAATTTAATCTTAGTTGAACCACATAAGTTTTGTTGTGGGATATTCGTAACGCCCCAATTTGGATAATGGGACACCCGTGAGTCAAATCGTCCCGAACCGACCACATTAGGGTGAATTAGGTGAAAGGTCAAAATTCTTGAGTTACTGTTTAGTTAATTTTACGTCAATTCATTAAATTTCCAAGTAAGCATGCAAATCTAATTTTAAACACTTAGTTAATTAAACAAGTGTTTGAGGGACCCATAGGTATCCCCTTAGGGTCCAAGTGATCAAAGTAAATTAGATACGTCATACATCATATAACCTGGCTCCAATCATGATGCGTAAAATAACTCTCGAAGACTTGGCATGAAAAATGAAGGGCATGATCACAATTGCTCAATAGGGTTTCACAAAATATACATAAAAATATATGAAACAAATGCATAACCTAATAATATGAAAATCATATTGACACGATATTATTAAAGTATTATCGATACTGAGTCTCCTTCCCCTTCCCTCCTTAATGGGAGAAACCTAATACATCATCACTAGAGAATGGCTTTCAACAAATGACTGATAATCATAATGGTGAAACCTTATTTATTCACAAGAATGTAAATTTTATCCCACTGGTCGAAATATTTATTTTATTTTGTAAAAAAAATAACTATTAAATCTCAATATTTAAATAATTTATTTCCCCTTTCAAAGACCACTGTTAATTACTAACAGATTTCAAACTTACATAAGTTACTTTTATACACATCACCCATATTAGTCATTAGTAACTTATATACTGAAGACCAATTTAATGCACACATAGTAAATTGAATACCGAATCTTCCCGATCCATATATTTATATAAAAATATATTAAATGCATTCCTTATACTTCCCCAACATGTTTATACATACACATATATTTATATATCAATACATATAATATTAAATCACATATTAGAAGGGGAAATGAAAGAAACCCTACCTTAAGATAGCAATGCAGTCAAGGGTGGAGCCAACATTGCTCGACGGGGTGGGCTAACACCAAGTCAAAGTTCATAAAAAATAAAATTAAATAAAAAATAAGAAAACAATATGACAAAACTTAGTTCAATAATAGAATTCATTCATAATAAAATAAATAAGTTGAATAAAAATTGTTCCACCTAATCTTAAAATATTCACATTCAATGATTACAAAAAAATCTATCGAAACTTTACTCGACGAGTCTTTAGAGATTCAAATTCATCGATCATGGAGTCCAAATCAATACTCACAGTGAGGTCCCGTTCAAGGAAGAGAGATAAACAATCGGCAAGAAATTCATCCCCCATTGAGTTTCGAACTGATGTTTTAACATGTTTCATACCGAAAAAATCTCTTTCAGTAGTCACCGTGGAAACAGGAAGAGTGAGAAGGACACGAATCAATCTATCAACCAAATAGTAGTCATCAATCTTTCTCTTTAGATAAAGTTGTCGACATAACTCACCTAGGGTAGAAACATTTTGAAAATCGGGATCACCACCTACATCAAGATGGTAATGCATCAACTGGCACCGCAAGCGATGGATATCTTGTCCGTCAAAATCCTCAAGATAAAATTTTTCTGCAATCTTGCATATATCCTCAACATTAAATGATGAAAAACAATCACTATGATCTAAAGCCGCAGTAAGAGTAAGAAGTTCCACTATCCCACCGAAAAATCGTTGTTCTAACTCTATCAATTGAAAATATATTGTGGCATTAAAAACATCATAATGATAATAATGTTCAAGTGTGATGTGGTCTTTCTACTGACATTGACGACCTGTACCGTCGTCAAAACGACAAATCATATCTGGTATATGAATCACATTTTTAATACAAAATGACATCACAGACTCAAGAAAAGATTCCCAACCACCTTGTCTCAATTTTTGCAGAAGATCTTTTATTGTAGAAACTAGCTTCATAACATTTATAATATCTTGAGCTTTACATTGTAAGGCTTGGCAGAGCATGCCAGTGATCCCCATGATTTTGTACATTAAAAATATAATAAATATGAATTCAAAATCCTTCATAACTTTGAACACACCATGAGCTTTCCTGCGTATTTGTGGACTTACTCCACTCTTTGTAAGAGCCTCATCAACTGTGCAAGTTGCATCATACATATCCATCAAGTCCCTCACTGAATCATAATGTGAGCTCCAATGAGTAGCTCCCGATCGATGCAAAGTACCAATCTGATTAGCCCCTTTACCAGATTGTCATTCACAATTGGCCAACATACGTTCAATATCATTCTTTTGTGCATATTTTAACTGCGACAAGCGTTTTGGAGACGAGGCAACAAGATTCACAATACAAGTCAAATGAGAGAAGAATAGCCAAACACTAGACTCTTATTTTGCCGCTGTAACTAAAGCTAGTTGAAGTTGATGAGCGAAGCAATGAACGTAATAGGCATATGGGCAATCCTTAAGAAATAATGCTTGCAATCCATTCCATTGACCTCGCATATTGCTAGCACCATCATAACCTTGACCTCGTAAGTTTTCAATAGGGAGATTATGATGAATAAGCATATTAGATATCTCTTTTTTAAGATTTTGTGCTGATGTGTTTTCAACCCCCACAATATTAAAAAATCGTTCAGCTATCAAACCATCTTTCTTAATGTATCTTAATACAAGGGCCATTTGTTCCCTTTTCGACTCATCTTGAGATTCTTCCACAAGAATACAAAACTTTCCTCCTCCTATTTCATCACATATCATCTTTCTCACTCTATTAGCTAAGATATTTAGAATCACCTTTTGTATTAAGTGATAAGTGTACATGGCATTACCTGGAGCATTATTTAAAATTATACTTGAAAGATTATCATTCCCTTAAGCTTTGAACTTCAATAATTCGACAAATTCCCCCGATTCAATGACTCTGGTCCTTCATCATGACCTCTAAAACCCATTGCTTGAAGTGAAAGAAATCGAACGGTTCGAATGCTTGCCATAAGACGCATCCGATTCTTCATAACGTCCTCCACTGATTGTGCATTAATGACTTTGTCAATATGTTGTGCCGAATTTTTCAAATTGAGAAGACATTCCATAGATTTTCTATGCGATGAAGATATGCCTCCAATATGAAGCAAGAATGCACATTTTCCCCCATCATTAACTCTCTTCCAACTATCAAACCCATCAGTAGTAAGTGAAGAATGACTAGTTGGATTATTTTTATCTTAAAAAAGAAAGCATGGAAAATAATATGCTTTATGATTTGATGGGGAATACTCTAGCCAAGGAAATTGTTTAAGCCAATCTTATTGAAATTGCCGATATTGTTTACCAAACAAAGTCTTTCGATACTCAGAAAGTTTAGGTTGATAAGGCCCAAAATTGATGTATGCTCTTCTAATCTTATCTCGTCGAGCAGGAGATTCATTATCACATATCGAAGTACGTAATCCAGGATCTCGTTCAATAGTAAAAGAAGAAAATAGTATTGGTTCCACCACTTGAGGTATGGAAGGAGGGCATAAATCGGGAGTTGCAGTATCCTTACTTGACGCGGGAGGTGTATTTTCCGTCGATGTCTCACCACTCTCTCTCTTTTTAAAGAACAAAAATATAGTTTTTCCTTTCTTCGTTGGTGGTTGATTATCTGCCATAATAATTTATAATCTAACAAAAGAACAAGGAAATATGATTTATTATACAATCATAAAAATATTAATACATTTTTTAAATAATTCAATCGTTGAGTGCTTACAATTAAAAAAATACCTGAAGATAGAAATAATCTCAATTGAGAAATTAACTAATTTTTTATTTAACAAATAATTGAAACAAGAAATTAACTAATAGATTGATAATAATTAAATTAAACAAATAAAATCAGAATAACAAATGTGAAAAGTTCAAACCCCCAAATTCTAATATTTCAAAAAAAAGTTTACTTATTTAATTTTGATAGGAAAAAAGTCCCCAAAATTCTAATATATTTTAATTCAAAACATAAATCTAATATTTAAACCACTAATTTAATCTTACAAAAAAAAAATAATTGAAATAAGAAATTTTAATTAATTTAATCATCAATAGATTGTTAAATAATTAAGGTTCAACAAATGAAATATGAGTCTTATTATTTATACCCTAAGCGCCGGATTTATAAATAAAAAAAAAACAGGATAAAAAGGGGAAAAAAACTGTTGCAAAGAAAGATGAAAAAAAGGGAAAAATGTTTCTTACCTAAGAGAGAGCCGGAGAGTTTGCTGGCTGCCGGACGACGACAATGAATTACAGACAGAAGGTTGGTACTGCACTGCTAGTGCTGTGAGTGGCTAGAAAAGTGGCGACGGCTTTCTTTGGTTTTGTTTCTTTGGGAATTGGGAATTAATTATTAATTAGTTGTTGAGAGAGACATTTGACTTGGAATAAACAAAACTGCACACACATGTTTCTTTTCTTAACTCTAGCCTGCACACACGTCATTTTTTTCTTTCCTTTTGTTCCTTATTCTGTGGACATAAATATGAGTTGGTTTACTTAATTTGGACTGGGCTTAATGTAACAACCCGAGGTCTTGGAGATGATGATTTATTCATTTTGGGAGAAATAAATATTATTTTATTTGGAGAATAATTAAATTGGCAATCGAGGTCAAAATTTAAAGTCATTAGAAAGTTCTTCGAATGGCGATTATGAGGGTGTAGATGTGTCCGGAGGGGCCGAGAAAGTCAAAATGACTGTACTTGGGGTCTATTTAGATTCCAAAATAATTTAAGTCCGTTTGACTCGAATTAAAGTTACCGAGTCATTTAAAGTGTGTATTATAATTTAAAGATGTGTATCTTGGGAGAATAGGCTTATTTAGCCTACAGGAGATTTATTCTCCTTAGAGGGAAAGAGAAATAGAAAGAGGGAAAGAGAGAAGAAGAAAGAAGAAGGGAAAGAAGGAGAAAAGAGAGAGAAAGTGAGTTTTCCGGCCAATACGCGATCTCGAGGACGGATTCAGACCCAACGAACCCGAGGCAAGTGATTAAACTTGCTAAATAATTGTTGTGTATCATTGATTGCATGATTTGTGGATTAAATTTGTGGGTTTTAGGTTTAAATTGTCAAAACCTAACTTTTTGGGAAAACCTTAGATTTGTTGTGAATAAATGGATTTGAGGTTATAAATTAATTTATATGTGTTCTTGGATGAATATTATGGTTATATATGTGTTTGGGTTGGATGAAAATGGTTGGAAGATGATAAAAATGATTTTTGGGTATTTTGGGTTAAGAAGAAAATAGCCCATTTCGTAGCTTGCTGCACTTACCCAATCGATTCGCCCCTTCCGAATCGATTCGGTGTGTAGCAGACTCCCAGGTCCATAGGACCGAATCGATTCGGAGGGGCCAAATCGATTTGCTTTTAGCTCCGAATCGATTCGGAGGGGCCGAATCGATTCGAAAACAGGGGAATTTTGGAGATATTTTTCTAGGAAGAATTTCATCCCGATTCGTTTAAGGTTATCAATTGGGAGCCTTTATAGGAGTTATTTAGAGTATGTTTTGGAGATTTTTAGGGGGTTTACCTTATAAGAAATTATTGGAGTCATATTGACTTAAATCGAGGAAACCGATCAGAGATTTTAGTATATACTAAGTTGGGAAGCCTACCATTAGTGTAAATTCAATTTGGAGACAATTATATAAATTTGTGAAGGAATGAAAATGAATTTAGAGATATTGGATCTTAGGATCAAATCCCAAATGGGATAACTTTAAAGGTTCATAAAATGAATTGAACCCTATTTATGGATGGAGAATTAGAAATGCTATATGAAGTGCATTAGGATAAAGAATATCCTTAACTTAAATAGAATTGAGAGGCAATTCATAATCAGAAGCGACATGTGAGCTTCAAGAGAGAAATAGTGTAGTGTATACTAAGTGGGGAAGATGTGTAAGATTTGACGATTAGTATATCAAGAGGGAAATATACTAAACAATGACATTAATTCTATTGCGCCTAAGAGCGTATAATAAAGATGAAAATGATGTAACAGGTATACCTTATATGATGGTATATCTTTATATTATGTGGTGATGTATGTATACGTTATATGATGGTATATTTGTATAGTGAAGCATACCCCCTCCTTGCTATCATTGGGAAGTTGCGTGCGTAGAGGGTGACCATCCTGGCTCAAAGAGAAGGGTGTGGATATTCCCTAGGTCATAGTCGTCCATGTGAGTATTATATGATATACATTATTTATTTTGGGGTTGAGAAGTTGTGGGTATGTGTTGTTCTCACCTATCGATTAGGAGCTATGACCGCTTCCCGTGATGTTGTGTGCGTGAGTTGATCACAAGGCGTGTGCCGTCGAACCCCACTAGGTGGCCCCAGTTTGCTACGAGGTATGGGCAATTGGAAGATGATAGCATGTGAGCCTGCGTCCTCGAGTTATAGCTTGATTGGATGGTTATTATTGATTGTGCTTGTACTTGGGTATCGAGGGCATAATGGACCTCAACGACCAATATTGCCAGGATTAGTGCATCAGGGGGTTCCTTGTTTGGATTTCGCCTCGGCGAGACGTCCCACGCACGAACCGCAGTGTAATGTTGGAAATTGGGGAGAAGTTAGTCCTTAATAATCATATTTATATATATATCACCTATCCCGATGCTAGGAGTAGTGTAACGGGGGGGGGGGGGGGGGGGTTCCTTATTTGGATTTCGCTTCGGCGATACGTCCTGAAAGAGTGGCCCGATATGTGTGTTTTCAATAAAACCAATTTTTCTTCGAAAAAGATCCAACTTTTAATTAGCACCAACCAAGTTGTGAAATCCCAATTCTTACTTTAAACCAATTTTATCTTGATTAATCCTAAACATGCATCTAGTGATTAAAGCAGGTAAAGTAAAGTAAAGTAAAGTAAAGAATACTCATAACGCCGGATGTACGAGGAAAAAACCCAAAGCGGGAAAACAACCTCGGACGGCCCAAGCCAGACAATCACTATGAACAATGGTTTTACAAAGACAGATTAGCCTTACACTAAGACTCGATCCCCACGGGTCTTGACGTTCCTTCTGATCTTCAACCGTTCTTCAATAGTGTCCACGTAGAAATTCCGTCTTCCACGATCTCTGTCCACAACAGACGACTCCACATATGTCTCGGTGTCCACCGATATGGATTTGATACGTCTACGATGTCGAACACGATGTCGGTCGCTTCTTCACCGAAACACCAGCAATAACAAGTGTTCAATGATGAACAAACTTCAACTTTGGTGCAGCAAGATCACATACGCATATAAGAATGATAACTCGGATCTTTGCAAACTCTAAGGATGTGTTTAAGACTTTTAAAACTTAGAAAACATGTGCAAACAAGGTTCTGGTTCGTAAAACTTTTTTCCAGAAAGCACACATACGAAATTATGATGCAAACAATGTTTAAATAAGATTTAAATGCTTCCTCGAAAAATGTGTCGTTCGAACGACTTAAGCATGTCATTCGCATGACATTGTATGTCGTTCGAGCGAGATCCAATGTCGTTCGAGCGACCTCACGAAAATTTGACTTTCTTTGACTTTCGAATAAAAACGTTTCTTAACAAAGAGATACAAATTAGTCAAACTCTATTTCGAGCTTATCATCATAAAACGAAGTTTAAACCATTAAAACACTTTTAAAACATTTTTCTATATAAAAATTACATCCTTATCTTTCATAAAAATTCCGAGCATCATTAATTATACACATTCATACCTGAGTGATCTCAGAATGAAATTAACTTTGAAGAAGAGTAAACTTGCACCAAATAAACATCGGCATGATTAAATCTTTGAAGCTATGCCGCAACGTCTTCAATTTCTTCAATACGTCATAGACCAAGTGGGATCGTGACAAAATAAAAATCTCCCTATGACATATTACAAACACAGTTTTGTTCACGGAATTAAGTCAAAACAATACAGGGACTCAATTGGAAATTTATGTCCTTACAAATCTCCCCCTTTGACTATTTCGGGACAAAACTAAACCAGTGAAATACCTAATCGGGCCGTCAAGCCGTATGAAGCCTAAATCCCATCCCATAAACCCAAAAATAAAAAGTACAGGACAAGGACTAGTATATGTAGAACTGACAAGCATGAACTGTCTGAATGTGATGTAGACTTGACATCTCGAATCGCTGAAAGCATACCTACACACATGAAACAGACAAACAGATACCCAGTGAAGTATGGAGGAACAAATGAAACCAATTTATATATTCAATAAGAACATATCATTTGAAACATGTGAGCAATTATTTGATACCAATTTGTTACCAATTTGAAATACATATCGTAAAGAAGCGCTCAACAAATCTCCCCCTACATCACATACCAAATCTCTCACTATTTGTCTCGAATGGACAATCCGATGAAAAGATAAACCAATATGAAATATCTAGCATGAGAAAGTGATACCAAATAGAATCAAGTGGATACCGATTATTAAAAAAAAGAAAGCCGCTAGATATACATGAGAAAACCAGCTAAACAAGATCATGTAATGCCAAAATTGTAACAACCCTCGCTTTTGAGAGCCTATTTTATATTTATTTACCGTGTGGAGTAATTATATATAAAAGGTTAGATTGTTGAGTAAGTATTAATTTAGTGAGATAAGTTAATATTTACTAAAATGTTGCATATTTACCTTATGTGTGGGTGAATATTACCATGTGGTGTTTTATTATGTCATGAGAATTAAAGTGACATTATGGTTTAAACTGAGACCCGAACTTAAAATGAACTATAAAATTCCCAAATGATAATTTGGAGGGTATAGTTAGTTCCGGGAGGTGTGAGATAGTCAAAATGTGTGCCATAATGTATTTTGATGTTTTGGGCACTTTCGACTGGTTTTGGTATATCGCGTATTAGGAATCATTTTATTGTGGTATTGACATTTAAAGCTTGGAGACTTTTTCTTAAGGCCATGATTTAGTCTTCTAAGTCTTTCATTTTCCCCTAAGTGTATTTCTAGCCCTAGAGAGAGTGAGAGAGGAAGAGAACTTGTGGAGAGAGTGAGAGATTGAAGATTTGTGGAGTTATCTTGCATTCTTCTTCATCAAAAATCTGAGATTGACGCCCCAAGGCAAGTTTTCTACTTGCTATTATATGGTTTAAGATGAATAATTAGTGTTAATAGTTATGATATGGTTATGGTTTAATAAAGTTAGGTTTCTTTGTTAGATTTATGGGTTTTGATATCTTTGGTATAGATTTGAATATTAGTTGGTATTGATTAATGTTGTTGGAAGCATTTATGATCATTTGGTATCAATAAATGTGGTTGGTTTGGTTTGATTGAGATTTGGCTTTGGGTTTAGTTTGAAAATAGGGAGTTTAGGTCTAGGTCTGCAATGACAGGTCGACCGCGGTTCTCAGACCGGTCAACCGGAACTTCGGGAGAGGGCACATTGCTTTATTTCAAAGGCATATAATTTGAGGCGCGGTCGACCGCGGTCCCCTCACCGGTCGACCGGCCCTGCCGAAGTGAGCTTTCTGCCTTTCTTCTTAGGAAAAAACTTGTGACACGGTCGACCGCGGTCTTGGGACCGGTCGACCGGTCCCCTGTTTCCTCCCTCAAAATTTTACTTTCGCTTTTAAATCTTTTCATTTCATAGGGACTTAGGAACCTTATTGAATGAAGTAAACTTTGGCTTTTAGAGTATTAGTTTAGTTTGGTTGTCACCCTAGTGATGAATGTATTCACTTGGGGTTAAGTCCAGGGTTGTTTAAAGTGATGTTCAGGCATCACTTCTCTTTTACATCTTAATAGGAGGATAGGGGTCGTAGGCCCATAATTGGAGACTTTAGGGGCTTAAATTGAGGTATATAAGACCTTTAGACTTGGGAATGATTGAGATCCCTTGGAGAATTCTTCGAGGAATACCCTATGTTGTATATTAATGAAATATTTTATGATTACAGTTTCAGATAAAATGAAACACACATATGCTAATGGAAATGAAAAAAATATGATTTTTATAGTAAATGCTAATTTACTTAAACACACCTCTCTAAATGCTATCATAAGGGAAGCCCGCACATGAGGTGATGTCCCCTGACTAGTGAATGCAGGGAGACTTTTATATGTTTTACTCTGCGCTAGTGAGATAATTCTGGGTGTGGTTATGACTCATTCGCAGGCATATGGCCACTTCCTGACGTGCGTTAGGTGCCCAGGCTGCCTTCTTTGATAGGCCCCTGGAAGATGATAGTCATTTAGGGGTGCGCCCAGTGGGGAAACTCGGAGGGGCGATCTTAGAATCGTTATATGTATAAGAATATAACCTTTCTAAACTCAAGTGGGACTTGAGATATGTATATTACCACCAAATGTATGATGGTAATTGTATTCCTGCTAAGGAATGAGAATGGGGAAGAAATGAGAATAATGATGATATTATATTCCTGTTAAGGAATGGAAATTGGAATAAGATGGTAATTGATGATGGAAGCTTTTAAATTTAATAATGCATAATTTAATTCTCTTGCATAATTTAATTTAACACATATCATTATAGCTGGTCCATTTATGCATCATGTTTAGGTTGTTAGATTTTTATCTTCATCATTCCTGATTAACTGTTCATATCTATCATGCTTATTATTCATCTGGGAATCATATATAAACCGGGCCCTGACCCGTTCATTCTTCTATGTTGTGCATGTTATTGTATCCGCCCAGGTGCTCCTCCGCAAGGACGCCCGTATTGATATTCCCACTTTTATGTTTTCGAGGAGCTGTAAGATTTGTGGATATTACAGGATGTTTTGTTAGACACCCTCATTTTTTTGTATTCTAGTTATGATCAGGTCTGTCCTTCGGGCATGTGTCCCAACCTTGTACTTGTTTAATGGATGTAATATGTATCATATTAAACTATTGTGATTCATTTCGTGTAGCTGTGGACCGACAGCTTATTCGGTCCTCTCCTTGTTTATTCGTTATGGAAGCTTTATATATATGTTGTCATGGAACTCCACTATCTTTTAGAATGGGTTGTTTAAATTATTTTCTTAACTTAATCATTTAATCAAATCAAATATTTTTGGCAACCCGTTTTCTGAATTAATGGGTGGTTTTCCCGTATACTTGTGTTACATTTGTGATGCTGAGAATGATTCCCATCCATGATTTTCGTATTTGTTGGAGTATCGGGATGGCCACCCCTTATTTCGGAATGCGGGTTGTCACAGATGGTATCAGAGCCTCAGGTTCTAGAGTACTAGGATCTATGTGGACTTGTCATGTTCTACCGTAGCGTTCTTTGATATAGAGCCTAATGATAGGACTGCTTTGTTGCTTATATTTGCGATTTTCTGCAATGTAGATTATTCTAAATAGTATTATAACTCTATTGTTCCCTCATCTCAGATGTCGCCTAAGAGAGGTCGCCCTGTGAGATGCAATAGAGTTTTAGAAGAGGATGTTGGTCCTCCGCCGCCGCCCCCCCCAAGGAACTTTTAATGCTGCTGATGTAGCCAACATTGTGGCCTAAGCGGTCAATGCTGCCATGACCGCAGTAGTTCAACAAATGCGATAAGCTCAACAGCAAGAGCAGGATGCCCATGCTCCTACGGGACCTTCTCCGTGGGAAAGAGTTAGGGAGTCATTTTTAAAGGGTCATCCCCCGGAGTTTGATAGAGGTTCTGATGTTGTTCGAGAAAATCAATGGAATAAAGGTATGCAACGCCATTTATGAATGGTGGATTGTAGTGAGGAGAACAAACAAGTCCTTGCTACTTTCAAGATTGTCGGGGCCGCGTTACATTGGTGGGAGTCAATGACTACTCCAGAACAGAGGGACACTATGTCGATCACTGATTTCTGGGTCTTGTTTGACCAAAATTATGTTCCTCCCGCAATTTAAAGGGTGATGAGAAGGAGACTTCAGGATCTAGTTCAGGGAGAGAGATCTATTGCAGAGTATGAAGATGAGTTTACCCAGTTGGCAAGTTTTATACCGAAGGACGTGACTCCGGAAGAAATAAAAGTTTCAAAGTTTACGGGTGGTCTGAACTGGAGAATCCAACAACATTTGCTGGGTAATCCAGCTTTGCAATCTTTTGGTGAGGTGATGAATGCAGCATTGCTCCATTTCCAAGAGCATCGGTTATACATGCAGGGTAGCAAGAAAGCTACATGTATGGGGAAAGTAAGGAAGCCCAGAGTAAGTAGGAATGGAGGAGGATCTTTTCCTTCGTCCCAATCATTGGGTAGTAAGCAACGTGAAAGGGATCCCCAACAAGGGGACTTGTCAAAAAGACAATGCTTCGGTGGGTCTAACTCTGGTGGTAATAATAGGCAAGGTCAGGGTGCCTCGCAACAGCAAGCGAGTCGGGGTGGTCATGGAGGTAGAGGCCATCTGGGCCAGGGTCTCGAACAGTTTAGAAGTAATAGGGTCGAGGCTAGGAGAATATTATGGGGAAGTGCTTTCAATGTGGGGAGACGGGTCATTACAAAAAGGATTGTCCTAAGATGATTGGGGGACAACCTCCTAGAGCCCCTCAGCAGCCTTATGTTCAGTTTCCTCCACAGGCACCAAATCTGGTTGTCCCTCCCCAACAGGGTCAACTACAGTATGGGAGAGTTTATCACATTCATGATGCTATGCTTCCTCCTGTTCAGCCAGTGCCGCCTGCGATTGAGGGTAAGTTCCTTATTCAGGGACACATGGGTCGCGTTTTGTTTGATACGGGTGCGACACATTCATTTATTTCTCGAAGTTTTGCTCAGTCTACAGAGCTGATAAAATCTACAGAGAGCACTTTCACTAGTGTGGAGTCCTCTATGGGTGATGGTTCACTTATTTTCCTTATTTGTAAACATATAGGAATTTCACTTGGTAATTTATGCTTTGAGGCCGATTTACTAGTCCTAGACATGGTCTGGTTTGATGTGATTTTGGGCATGGATTGGCTTGTTAAGTATCATGCGATAGTTAATTGTTACGGGAAGAGTATAGTCTTCGTCGTTCCAGGACAAGATATGTTCTTGGTGGTTATGCCTCGTTTGGAAGGAGATACTAGTACTTATTTGTATTGCATTACGGAAGAGACTTCTCGGGATGTAGTTGTTCCCTTGGATTCTATTCTGGTTGTTCGATATTTTGAGGATGTATTCCACGAAATATCAGGTTTACCTCCGAGTAGGGAGATTGAGTTTGTGATTGATTTAGCACCGGGAACTCGACCGATCGCGAGAGTTCCTTATCGTATGGCTCCTGTTGAAATGAGGGAGTTAAGGGATCAAATTTAGCAGTTGTTGGACCAGGGATTTATTAGGCGTAATACGTCACCATGGGGTGCTCCTGTGTTGTTTGGGAAGAAAAGAGACGGTTCTCTCCGGTTGTGCGTTGACTATAGAGAATTGAATAAGGTCACCATCCGAAATAAATACCCTTTGCCTCGTATTTATGATTTGTTTGCTAGACTTAGGGGAGCGACATACTTCTCTAAGATAGACTTGAGAATGGGGTATCACCAGTTGAGGATACGGGAGCAGGATGTATCTAAAACTTCTTTTCTGACGAGGTACGGGTCTTATGAATTCTTGGTTATGCCCTTTGGACTAACCAATGCACCTACCGTATTTATGGATCTCATGAATAGGGTATTTCGGGACTTCCTGGACAATTTGTTATTGTATTTATCGATGACATCCTTGTGTATTCTCAAACAGAAGCTGACCATGCTACTCATTTGAGGTTGGTCCTGCAAAGATTGAGGGATCACCAATTGTATGCTAAGTTCAAGAAATGTGGTTTTTGGTTTCGGGAAGTTCAATTTCTGGGTCATATTGTGACTTCACAAAGTATATCGGTGGATCTGAGTAAGGTGGTTACGGTGAGGGAGTGGGGTTAGCCCACGACACCTACTGAAATTCATAGTTTTTTGGGTTTGGCGGGTTATTACTGTCGATTTATTAAGGGTTTTTCTAAGATTGCTAGCCCTTTGATAAATTTGACCCGGAAAGGGGTGAGATTTGTTCGGGATGACTCTTGTCAAGAAGCATTCGATGAGCTCAAAGATAGATTGACTTCGGCTCCAGTCCTCACTCTACCAAAGCCAGGGTTGGAATATCTAGTCTTCACCGATGCATCTCTACAAGGTTTGGGAGGTGTGCTTCAACAAGAGCGACGGGCTATCGCTTATGATTCCCGAAAGCTCAAGCCTCATGAAAGAAACTATCCGGTGGATGACTTAGAACTGACCGCAATTGGTCTTTGCCTTGAATATTTGGAGGCATTATCTCATAGGGGAGAAGTTCAATCTTTTCATGGACCATAAATCGCTACAATATTTATTTTCTCAGAAAGATTTAAATATGCGACAGCGCCGATGGTTGGAGTTCATTAAAGATTATCTATTTGATATCCATTATCATCCGGGCAAAGCAAATGTGGTAGATGATGCCTTGAGTAGAAAGCCCGAGGGAGAATTAGCTGATGTATGGAAAGCTAAGTGGAAAGAGCTCAGTCATGAGGATGCGGTTGCTAGGGCGTTTATGTCCGTAATGACCGTTACTCCTACAGTGGTGGAAAGAGTCGTAGAGGCCGAAGGAAGGGATGAGGTTTGTCAAGACTATATACGCCGATTGCTGTCCGAGGGAGAAGAATCCTACTCGATAAGTTCGGAGGGTGGACTACGCTTCTATGGAAGACTCATTATCCCGGAGGAGGGGGATTTGATACGGGCAGTAATGGAGGAATCTCACGATTCTAAATTTTCAGTGCATCCGGGTAACGACAAAATGTATCAAGACATGCGCCGTCAGTATTGATGGCCAGACATGAAGCGAGATATTTCTGAGTTTGTATCTCAATGCACTACTTGTCAGTTGGTCAAGATTGATCATCAGCGACCGACATGTTTGTTGCAACCGTTGGAGATTCCGGTATGGAAATGGGAGAGCATATCAATGGACTTTATCACCAGCTTACCAACGTCACAAAAGGGTCATGATTCTATATGGGTTATCGTTGATCGCTTGACGAAGTCGGCGCACTTTCTTTCGGTCTGTACCGATTACAACACCGCTCGTTATGCCCGATTATTCATTAGAAAGGTTGTTAGACTTCATGGGGTGCCTTTAAATATTATTTCCGACAGGGACAAAATCTTTATTTCCCACTTTTGGTAGAGTTTTCAAGAGGCCATGGGAACTGAATTGAGGTTAAGCATTTCCTATCATCCTCAAACAGATGGCCAGACCAAACGGGTTAACCAAATGTTGGAGGATATGCTTCGCATGTGTATGCTTGATTTTAAAGGTAGTTAGGAACAATATCTCCTGTTGGTCAAGTTTTCTTATAATAATTCATACCAATTCACTATTGGGATGGCTCCCTATGAAGCCTTATATGGTAGGCCTTGTAGATCTCCCACTTGTTGGTTGGAGGTGGGAGATAATAAGTTTCTCGGACCTGAAATGATTCGGGATACTTCTTCTAAATTGAGCTTATTTGGAATCGCATTCGTATAGCCCAAGATAGACAGAAGAGCTATGCCGATGCAGGTAGAAGGCATGTGGAGTTAAAGGTCGGAGACCAAGTGTTGGTACGTGTGTCACCTATGAAGGGTATCAAGCATTTCAGAAAGAAAGGAAAGCTTGCACCGCGTTTTGTTGGACCTTTTCCCGTGATTGCTAAGGTGGGTCCAGTGGTGTATCAACTTGCTCTACCGGAACCTTTGCAACAAATTCACGATGTCTTCCATGTCTCCTCTTTGAAGAAGTACAAGAGATGTGAAGGTGACCTTTGGCATGTTCCTTTTGAGGATATTGAGTTGCAATCCGATGTTTCATATGAAGAACAACCCGTTGCTATTCTAGAGCATGGGGAGCGTAGGTTGAGGTCTCAAGTGGTGCCCTTGTTTAGAGTCCAATGGATTCATCACAGCGTTGAGGAATCAACATGGGAACGTGAGGATGATATGCGAGAAAAGTATCCACATCTCTTTATCCAAGTACGTTTGAATTTTGGGGGCAAAATTCCCTCATAAGGGGGGGGGGGGAGTATGTAATAACCCTCGCTTTTGAGAGCCTATTTTATATTTATTTACCGTGTGGAGTAATTATATATAAAAGGTTAGATTGTTGAGTAAGTATTAATTTAGTGAGATAAGTTAATATTTACTAAAATGTTGCATATTTACCTTATGTGTGGGTGAATATTACCATGTGGTGTTTTATTATGTCTTGAGAATTAAAGTGACATTATGGTTTAAAATGAGACCGGAACTTAAAATGAACTATAAAATTCCCAAATGATAATTTGGAGGGTACAGTTAGTTCCGGGAGGTGCGAGATAGTCAAAATGTGTGCCATATTGTATTTTGATGTTTTGGGCACTTTTGACTAGTTTTGGTATATTGCGTATTAGAAATCATTTTATTGCGGTATTGACATTTAAAGATTGGAGACTTTTGCTTAAGGCCACGATTTAGTCTTCTTAAGTCTTTCATTTTCCCCTAAGTGTATTTCTAGCGCTAGAAAGAGTGAGAGAGGAAGAGAACTTGTGGAGAGAGTGAGAGATTAAAGATTTGTGGAGTTATCTTGCATTCTTCTTCATAAAAAATCTGAGATTGAAGCCCCAAGGCAAGTTTTCTACTTGCTATTATATGGTTTAAGATGAATAATTAGTGTTGATAGTTATGATATGGTTATGGTTTAATAAAGTTAGGTTTCTTTGTTAGATTTATGGGTTTTGATATCTTTGGTATAGATTTGAATATTAGTTGGTATGGATTAATGTTGTTGGAAGCATTTATGATCATTTGGTATCAATAAATGTGGTTGGTTTGGTTTGATTGAGATTTGGCTTTGGGTTTAGCTTCAAAATAGGGAGTTTAGGTCTAGGTCTGTAATGACCGGTTGACCGGGCCTTCGGGAGAGGGCACACTGCTTTCTTTCAAAGGCATAAAATTTGAGGCGCGGTAGACCGCGGTCCCCTCACCGATCGATCGGCCCTGCCGAAGTGAGCTTTATGATTTTCTTCTTAGGCAAAAACTTGTGACACGGTCGACCGCGGTCTTGGGACCGATCGACCAGTCCCCTGTTTCCTCCCTCAAAATTTTACTTTCGCTTTTAAATCTTGTCTTTTAATAGGGACTTAGGAACCTTCTTGAATGAAGTAAAATTTGGCTTTTAGAGTCTTAGTTGAGTTTGTTGTCACCCTAGAGATAAATGTATTCACTTAGGGTTAAGTCCAGGGGTGTTTAAAGTGATGTTCATGCATCACTTCTCTTTTACATCTTAATAGGAGGATAGGGGTCGTAGGCCCATACTTGGAGACTTTAGGGGCTTAAATTGAGGTATATAAGACCTTTAGACTTGGGAATGATTGAGATCCCTTGGAGAATTCTTCGAGGCATACCCTATGTTGTATATTAATGAAATATTTTATGATTACGATTTCAGATAAAATGAAACACACATATGTTAATGGAAATGAAAAAAAATGATTTTTATAGTAAATGCTAATTTACTTAAACACACCTTTATAAATGCTATCATAAGGGAAGCTCGCGCATGAGGTGATGTCCCCTGACTAGTGAATGCAGGGAGACTATAGTCCTCGGCCATATGCGGGTTTATTATATGTTTTATTCTGCACTAGTGAGGTAATTCCGGGTGTGGTTATGTCTCATTCGCAGGCATATGGCCACTTCCCGACGTGTGTTAGGTGCCCAGGCTGCCTTCTTTGATAGGCCCCTGGAAGATGATAGTCATTTAGGGGCGCGCCCAGTGGGGAAACTCGGAGGGGCGGTCTTAGAAGCGTTATATGTATAAGAATATAACCTTTCTAAACTCAAGTGGGACTTGAGATATGTATATTACCACCAAATGTATGATGGTAATTGTATTCCTGCTAAGGAATGAGAATTGGAAAGAAATGAGAATAATGACGATATTATATTCCTGTTAAGGAATGGAAATTGGAATAAGATGGTAATTGATGATGGAAGATTTTAAATTTAATAATGCATAATTTAATTCTCTTGCATAATTTAATTTAATGCATGTCATTGTAGCTGGTCCATTTATGCATCATGTTTAGGTTGTTATATTTTTATCTTCATCATTCCTGATTAACTGTTCATATCTATCATAATTATTATTCATCTGGGAATCATATATAAACCGGGCCCTGACCCGTTCATTCTTCTATGTCGTGCATGTTATTGTATCCGCCCAGGTGCTCCTCCGCAAGGACGCCCGTGTTGATATTCCCACTTTTATGTTTTCGAGGAGCTGTAAGATTTGCGAATATTACAGGATGTTTTGTTAGACGCCCTCATTTTTTTGTATTCTAGTTATGATTGGGTCTGTCATTCGGGCGTGTGGCCCAACCTTGTACTTGTTTAATGGATGTAATATGTATGATATTAAGCTGTTGTGATTCATTTCGTGTAGCTGTGGACCGACAACTTATTCGGTTCTCTCCTTGTATATTCGTTATGGAAGCTTTATATATATGTTGTCATGGAATTCCACTATCTTTTAGAATGGGTTGTTTAAATTATTTTCTTAACTTAATCATTTAATCAAATCAAATATTTTTGGCAACCCGTTTTCTGAATTAATGGGTGGTTTTACCGTATACTTGTGTTACATTTGTGATGCTGAGAATGATTCCCATCCATGATTTCCGTATTTGTTGGAGTATCAGGTTGGCCACCACTTATTTCCGAATGCGGGCTATCACAAAAATAGTAGCTAATAAACAAGGAATCACACAAAGAGTATACGAATCAAATCAAGTGTGATAAACGGACATATATGCAAAATACCAATTTGGAACATAAAGAACCTGCATATAAACCAAACAGTCCAAAAATGCTTCCCGTAGTACAAAAAAAATACCAAAATGAACCTGAGGACTGCAAACCAATCAGAAGCAATTTTATCACCCTGTTGTTCGAACGAGCCAGGGACTTCTCTCGAACGAGATGAGGAAGTCGCTCGAACGAAGACAGAGGTCGTTCACGCGAGATGCAATGTCGTTAGAACGACTTCGCGCGACCTGCCAAAATTTCCCAGTTTCTCAGAAATATTATAAAGTATTGCTCAGTGAAAAAATTTCCACAAAAAAATTCCAGGAAGGGACTGACAGAAGAAAAACAATGCTAAAATAGTAGGCTTTTTGCACAAAACGTAAAAACTCATAAAAACTAAATATGTGAGTTACATGCAAACATAGTACCGATGTGCTCAAACATGGACATGGAATGAATGGGCGTGAAACTACAACAAATAAGTCACAATTCCAACACATCGAAACGATCAAGAAGCTCTAATTGATAGAGATAAATCATCAAACTTTATCATAGCCATATGCCAATAAAAGTGTGAGCTTAATGAACTAAACATACTACATGCACACAAATCCAGAATTTTGACGATTCTACAATCAATAGCGTCAAATTGCAATGTTTCAACATTAGGATTAGTTGTGCAAACCCGTTTAAATTTTTTCAACCAAACACCCTCATATAAACATACTTTTTCAAGATCTTTTGAGGTTTCTATCATTCTCAACTTAGAGAAAATCTTATTGGCCCTTTTCTTAGCATTTTGCTTTTTCTTTTGGGCTCTTTTAAACGGTGGCTTTCACGACGAGTTAATTTTAAACTCTCCCAGCCCTTTCCCGTGAATCACTCATCATTTTTTAATTCAAATCCTCACGGAAAAACGGTTATTACATGCACACTTCTCCTTAAGTTTACTTACGCATAGATGACAAGATTGAGATAAGAACGCCTCACCATATTCAAATATGCAAGAGAAGTCAAACATCCATATAAACTCGTGAATGTGTGCAATGTTGGCATATATACAAGGTCGAATCAAGATGCATATCAACTTCGAAATAACCCCATATAAACAGTGGTTAAGATCATTCTAAGCATCGATAATAATGACCAAATGTCCTAGCCACATGGATAATGAAACGATGGGGGGGTCCAAGCGCACCAATATGCCACATCAAACATGTAAACTCAAAAACAAAAACCGAAAATCTTTTTGTCTTTTCAAACATATTTTGACTCAAAGAAAAGAAAAATCTTTTGGATTTTCAAAAATTTTCTCAAAAACAAAATCTTTTTGTATTTTTCAAGGAAGACTCAAACAAAAGAGAACTATAATACAAAATGATACACTTGTCATAATAATAGCAATGAATAAATCATGAAACAAACTAGCATATGACAAAACATGCAAGCTACTATCCATAAGAAATAGCAAGAGATGAATCATGTGCATGCATGTGAGAATCAACCAACGAAGCATTTAGCATCTCCAAAATGGATTTCCTAAACCAAACAGGTGTATACCTAACAAAACGGGTTTTGGGAACCAATGAGACACTAGGTTTAATCTTCCTAGGGTCTTTTCTAAGATCAAAACAAAAACTCCTAAGGTGACCTTTCCTACCACAATGCGAACAGTTGAAAATACGACGAGGAACAGGACTTTTAGGTTGACCTTTTCTAATAACCTCGAATGTGGTTGACGCTCTAAAACAAACTATGGTTTTAGCTTTTAAAATTGAACCACTAGAACAAGATAAGCCGCTACCATCACTACTCGAGTCATTTAAATCATTTTTTAACTTCAAAACTTTTGACTCAAGCAAACGATTAGACTCCTCAAACTTTTGGGATTCCTTCTTTAAATTTTCAATTACCCCTAGAAGGTTATCTCGCTCCCCCTCAATGTGGGAAAACTTATCCTTAAGAGCCTTTTCTCGTTCCACAAAATCATTGATCGAAATATTTTCCTCAACGGCACAAACACAAGAATTTCTCAAATCCTCTAACTCTTTTTCTAAAATGAAGACTCTATCATCACTCTCCTTTTTGCCCAATTTTAATATATTAAAATCTTTAAACAAGGAACTAAAGTGCTCATGACAAATATCTCTTTGAATTTGAAAGCTTTGCAAATATTCAATCTTATTTTTAAAATCAGAATTTTCTTTTTCCAAAACTTCAATACGTTTTGCAAACTTTAAATTCAAACGATGTAAATCGTCAAAGCTTAGAGAATCCATCCAGAGAAAACAAACACAGGAGAGGTAAACAAACACACGGAATCAAAAAACAAATAAATAATGTTTTCTAGCTCTAATACCAATTTGAAAGAGTGGCCCGATATGTGTGTTTTCAATATAACCAATTTTTCTTCGAAAAAGATCCAACTTTTAATTATGCACCAACCAAGTTGTGAAATCCCAATTCTTATTTTAAATCAATTTTATCTTGATTAATCCTAAACATGCATCTAGTGATTAAAGCAAGTAAAGTAAAGTAAAGTAAAGAATACTCACAACGCCGGATGTACGAGGAAAAAACCCAAAGCGGGAAAATAACCTCGGACGGCCCCAGCCTGACAATCACTATGAACAATGGTTTTACAAAGACAGATTAGCCTTACACTAAGACTCGATCCCCACGGGTCTTGACGCTCATTCTGATATTCAACCATTCTTCAATAGTGCCCACGTAGAAATTCCGTCTTCCACGATCTCTGTCCACAACACACGACTCCACGTATGTCTCGGTGTCCATCGATATGGATTTGATACGTCTACGATGTCGAACACGATGTCCGTCGCTTCTTCACCGCAACACCAGCAATAACAAGTGTTCAATGATGAACAAACTTCAACTTTGGTGCAGCAAGATCACATACGCATATAAGAATGATAAATCGGATCTTTGCAAACTCTAAGGATGTGTTTAACACTTTTAAACCTTAGAAAACATATGCAAACAAGGTTCTGGTTCGTAAAACTTTTTTCCAGAAAGCACACATACGAAATTATGATGTAAACACTGTTTAAATAGGATTTAAACGCTGCCTCAAAAAATGTGTCGTTCGAACGACTTAAGCATGTCGTTCGTGCGACATTGTATCTCGTTCGAACGAGATCCAATGTCGTTCGAGTGATCTTGCGAAAGTTTGACTTTCTTTGACTTTCGGATAAAAACATTTCTTAATAAAGAGATACAGATTAGTCAAACTCTATTTCGAGCTTATCATCATAAAATGAAGTTTAAACCATTAAAACACTTTTAAAACATTTAAAAAACATTTTTCTATATAAAAATTACATCCTTATCTTTTATAAAAAATTCCGAGCACCATTAAATATACGCATTCATACCTGAGTGATCTCAGAATGAAATTAACTTTGAAGACGAGTAAACTTGCACCAAATAAACATCGGCATGATTAAATCTTTGAAGCTTTGCCGCAAAGTCTTCAATTTCTTCAATATGTCATAGACCTAGTGGGATCGTGACAAAATAAAAATCTCCCTATGACATATTACAAACACAGTTTTGTTCACGGAATTAAGTCAAAAAATACAGGGACTCAATTGGAAATTTATGTCCTTGCACATCCCACGCATGAAACGCCGTGTACTGTTGAGAATTGGGAATATTAATTAATTAAAATGGAGTAATAATAAATTGGGTTACATGCATCATGCATTGAGGGCATAATGAATCTCGAGGATCAATACTGTCAGGAGTAGTGTAACTGGGGGGGTTACTTGTTTGGATTTCGCCTCGGCGAGACGTCCCATGCACGAAACGCAGTGCCATATTGAGAATTGGGAGAAGTTTAGTCCTTAGCACTTGATGCTAATAACTCATATATAATTAATTATATATATATTGTGTACATGCCAAAGGAGGGCATAACTAGAATATATGAAATTCTAGTAAGAGATTGTTGATGTATTTTGATGATGTTATTGTGAGGATGATTATGCAACTTTATATGTTCAATAAATGAACAAATATAAAGATAACTACAACATTAAAGTAAAAGTATATGATTTAAAGAGAATAGATAAGTGTAGGTTGGGAGATAGGTTAGATGGTTTTAATTAAATAATTATTTTGGGATCTAGTTAGATTTATTTGCCTAATTAGAATTTGGGCATTCATTTGGAGATCACGTGCATACGCTTAGTGCGCGCTTTAGTGGAGGGGTGAGAGTGACACCCCACCTAATAAGATACCGGGCGATCACTCCAATATTAAATTAAAATAGGAGTCTCATATGGATCATTCTTAGCATCACTGTCGAAAATCCATTTAATTACTAATAACCTATTAGGCCGGTGTCAAAATTTTAACTTTACTACTCTTTTTAACAATTACTAAATTAAAACATCCACACAGTTTTGTGGAAATTAAACTAAAATGAAATAAAATAATCGAACACTCGGTCAAAATATACAACCATATCAAATGCAGAACTCAAAGAATAAATAAATTCAATTGGACCATTGGCCCGAGTATTTATACAGTACCTCCTATCTAGAGTAAAAGGATAAAAGCGTCTATCGAGAATCCTGCATGCAACCACAGCTACTGCAGCTGACGTCTGACTCGAAAGAAGTGCCATCCAGGCGTCCCTGTGTTTGGACACCTATATATATATAATATAGCAAGCAAGGAAAAGTAGAGAAACGGGTCAGAGCCCGAGTTTTGAAAATATTTAGCAAGTGCATAAATGCCTTATTTTTAGAAAAAGGTTTTATCTCATATTTAAGTTTGGTATCGATTTCCCATGAGATACCCCTCACCTCTCCACAAACAGTGCACTCCTAGCGCATCCCTCTAACCATCCTAGTCAAGCTACCCTGCTAAACTAGTCTATCACCCGACCACTATCACCCTAGATAGTCCAAGTAATGTACTAAGGGATAAAATTCTCCCCACTCTCAACATTCAGCCATGTTTGTGCGTGGGGTGTTTCGCAAAGCGAAATCCAAACAAGGAACCCCCTCGATACACTACTACGCGGCAAGGTCGATCGTCGAGATCCGCCAGTCCCTCAGTAAAGAATATATATCTATATATATACACACTATATAATAAATCTTATAATAAGAGCACTAAGGATCAAACTTCTCCCCTGTCTCAACACATTGCCATATTCGTACGTGGGGTGTCTCGCAAAGAGAAATCCAAACAATGAACCCCCCCGATACACTACTACGCGACAAGGTCGATCGTCGGGATCCAGTAGACCCTTGGTACTCGATTCATCCATATATACATATTTATTTAATAATATACATCCTGATCTATCTCCCGGACTGAGGATTCATATACGAAGTATTTATCAATACTTTTCATTTTTATCTCAAAACCTTCCATTTCCCTTCTCATATCCAGGAAATGCATTTAAAAGCCAACTCATTATCATGAATTGCTTTAACAAATCATATAACTTTTCAAAAGCCAGTTTTATTATCATAAAAATGCTTTTCCGTTTCAAAATATCCCATTTCCCTTTTTATATTCAGGAAATGTATTTAAAAACCATTTTTATTATCATAAAAATGCTTTTACCATATCATATGCTTCCACTTCCCTTCTTCCATCCGGGAAGTGTTACCGAAGCCAAACCATTTATCCCATTTCCCTTCTTCCATCCAGGAAATGTAATTAAGGCCAATTTATTATCATAAATTACTTTAATATATAATATAACGCGTTCTAAGTCCGCCCGTCCGGGTTTCCCTACTGTGCGCGCCCCTAAATGGCTATCATCTTCCAAGGCCTATAATCAAGACAACCTGGGATCCTACAACGCAAGACGCCGGGAAGCGACCATATGCCTGCGGGATAGTCAAGACCACACCCGAAATCTCCTAACCAGCGCAGAAAATATACAATAAACGCTCATATGGCCTATAGGACTATATCCACCATGCATTCATTAGCCAGGGGGCTTCACCATACGTACGCAACTTCCCTTATGATAGCGATTTAGAGAGGTGTGTATCCATCTTTTATTATTTATGAAAATCATTTGTCTTTCCTTTTTGAAAACATTTATATTTACATTTTCAAAAGTCATTTATCTCAATTCATATATATACTTTAATCACATAGTATACATATACCATATATTCCTTCGCGAATATATATAAATGGCCATATTTGCCAATTATATCTGGCGATGACCAATAATCCCAAAGCATTAATTAACTCCATACCCCGGATCACACTCTAAATTAATCCGATATTTTCTTATCCTCCTCAAATCATCATCTAGGAGTCCTAATATTCCATTTAGAAACTCCTAATAATAGTTTCCAAAACCATACATTAAGTCTCCTAAACTTAAAAGGAGAAAACCTCAAAAATCTGCCAGGACCGAATCGATTCGGCCTGTTCGAATCGATTCACTGGCGACCGAATCGATTCAACCTGGTCGAATCGATTCGAAATGGTTAAACTTTCGAATTGATTTGGCTGGTTCGAATCGATTCGGCTTGTCCAAAAATCCCAAATTTGCCTAGGTTTTATATATATCCCCAAAACCCAAAACTCAATTCAATATCCATTTGATTTATAAATCGGATTTATTTTAACGAACCCAAAGTTTTAATGTCTCCTCAAGTCCTTTAGAGGTCCTAGCACTCTTTTTGGGAACCCCTAATATTTATCTCTAAAGTTCTATCCTTAATTTCTAACTAACGATTTCGATCTCGGACAGCTTTCCGTAGAAAAATCACTATAAATCCAAAAAAAATCATAAAAATACACCGTCGGCTCCCACACGACCGGGTCGAAGATATCTACTAATTTGATGTTTTGACCAAGAGCCGAATTGATTCGTTCCTAGGCTGAATCGATTCGGAAAGGACGCAGGTCACTGTTCATTGTCTTCTCCGAGATGGTTTCGGCCATTAAAGGTTCTCCCGAGCTTTTGTCGCTTCACCCAACGTCCTACAACCTCAACCAACTTCAAATACACATATATAAAGGGTTCTTAAACATCCTAGAACCCTAAACCACCAATTAATTTAGGTTAAAACCTAAGTTTCTCCAATTATAAAATTTTAGGGGTTTATTCGTTTTAACTCTCGAAAACCCATTTTATTCACGAATACCCGACCCAAAATCTTTAGGGTTTGTTTATACCAAACTACGATATGAGATATTTATGCAAAAATGAAATAAAGCAAGTAAACACTTGCCTCGTGGATAAAATCCGACGACCTCGAGCCGAATCCCGCTGAGGTAGGCCGGAATCTCCCCTTTTCTTCTTCCTCTCTCTCTTCCCTATCTTCTCTCTTCTTTCTTTCTCTTTTCTCCCTCTCCCTCTCTTTATAAATAAAGAAAAAGGGTTATACCCTTAAAACCCAAAAACGACTCGTTTACTCAATTACGAGCCCATTTAACTCTAAAATCTCCCGAAACTCAATTTCGACAATTGAACACTCTTTTTCGACTATCTCGGACATTCCGAGACTCACGGCGCAGTCAAAATTCCCATCCGAGATACTTGGCAACAAATCAATATTCTAACCCATAAAATTAAATATGGGTTTTCCAATTTAAAATCTGACCTTTTTGTCAATTTTCTCCACGGCGACATATAATTAAATTACTTCGACTAATTTAGTCCCAAAAATAATTACAACGCCCATTGAAAATCATTAAATCCTCGAGAATCCCCAAAATCACTATTTCGAGAAAGTCTCCAAATTGCCAATTTATACTCAATAATGGAATTTAATTGTCTCCAAAAGGACGGGTTGTTACAGTGAGTTGGATTATTATGGAGAGTGTGACTCCATTAAATCATGTAATAATGCATTTATAATTATTATGGATTTTAATGCACTTGCTATAAAATGTTTTCAACTCGGGCTCTGACCCGTTTATATTTTCTCTCTCCATGTATATATATTGTACTACTTTAGGTGTTCCTCCGCAAGGATGCCATTGATGTTCATCCATCCAGTGTATTCGTGGAGCTGTGGCAATAGTGGACTGTTGCGACACTTTGCTTTAGTCGATTCCTATCTTTGTATATCTAGATTAGGATTCAGTTTGTATATTGGGTTTATACTCAAGTGTTGTTGATTAACATTTTTATATTTCATTCCTCAGATTATTGTATTGTCTGTTACCCGACAACATATTCGGGTATTTCTTTGTAGAGATTTTTTTTTGACATTGTATCGCACTCCTTCATACCATTGGAGTTTGCACTTATCACTCATCATAGTTTGATGTGTATTGTTGGTTATGGTTTCATAGTTGGTTTTGTTGTTGTTGTTAAATAAAAGTTTTAAATTTTTGACACTCCGCTTTTAATGGTTTCGTGTAGTTAGCCTTATATTATTTAGTATTGTCAGTTGATGTTGAGACTGTGCCATCTGAGATACCTGATTTATTATAGTATAGGGTCGGCCACCCATTATTATTTGTAGTGGATTGTCACACTTAATTCTATCGATGGGCCAAAATTACATTTGTAAGCAGTTTTTTTGGGCTGGGCTGTAGCCCTGCTTAGCCCAGTCCCAGATCCGTCGTTGAATGTAATACTCCATTTTAGTGAGGGTGGTGACTCAAAGTCTCTCTCAAGGGGGTCACCTGAACTTTCTATGTCTTCCAAGCACGCTTTTGAGTTAACACTTACACGTCAATGCTCCCACTATTCCAACAAACATATAGTATGCGTTATTCATTTAAATATATATGGATTAAATCAACTAACATAAACCATTAAGTATTACATTAATGAATCTTCTAACCATTATTCTAGGTTCCACATCATCTCCTATGAGCAACTTTAACACCGTCATGTTTTCATTCGATTTATCATAGATTATTAACCCTTAATCTTTCCATCATCTTCTTTATTATTTCCTCTCAAACTCTCTCTTTAATCACTCTTGTTACTCTCCATTTCCGCTCTCACTCCTCCTAAAACAGATTTAGGGTCTGGTGTGCCCCTGACTGTCTTAATAGATCGAGGCCACTCTCGTTGGATCGGTATTTTCATCCATAGTATGGTTAACTCGTGTCCTAAGGGCCTGAGTCAAATTCCCTAATTTACAAAAATTTCCCTGAATATTCCATTTATTATAAATTCCTATTTTAACTTAAAATGGAAAACCCTTAATATAAAAAAAAGTAACTTGTTACAGATCCAATGAATTCCTTTACCATACTTAATTCAATTTAATACTCCACATAAAATGTACAATAATTTCATATTAAATCAACAAATGATCCATAAACCCAAAATAAATTTCTAAAATTCATTACTTGAACCCAATTGGCTATTTGGATCTTAAATTCTCATTCTTAACTTTCGGGTCAAAATATTTTATCCAATAGTAAAATATCAATTAAATTCTCTAATATTAAATTTAATTTTCAAAATTAAATTTGGGTCATTATATTGTTTATGATAAATGTAATTACATATTTCATGGGGCTATAATTTTGGTGTTGTTATACAAATTAGACTACGCGAATGCAATAAATATAAATTTTATTTGAGATTGAACACTATTACAATAATTAAAAAATGGGAGAGTTAGTACCTGCAATTATGTGGTACATTTGTTGGAGATATATGTTTTCCACTGCGTTAATGTTTCAACATTGATGCTTATATAGTTGTGGGTAGACATGTCAATGGGTCGCATCATATTCATGTCTATTTTTATCGTATTCGAGTCTTATTGGATTGTGTCTAAACAAATGAATTTTTACCATGTGAAAAAATTATACTTAAATTCGACCCATTAGCTTAACGTGTCAAGCCGTGTTCACTCGTTATTACTCATTTAGATAATGAATTATCTTGGATCGTATATAAATCAACACATCATCCCATTATTAAACAAAATTAAACCTATTGATTTATTGACATTACTAAATATGCCATTTAGTAGTATATGCTATGATTAAATTAACATTAGGCTACATAAATTCTTTAGAAGTCCAAATAATATATCTTATTTACTTAAATTTTACGAGTCTTATTAGATCTTAACGGGCATAACGAGTGAAGGCGCCATCATTAACCCGACTCGTTAACTATTGTGCCTTATTGGGTTGGCACTGATATAACCCGAAACCATTAAGAATCTCTAACCATTAACTTATAACTCTGTATTGGTGTTATCCTTTCGTGTTATCCTTGTCGTGTCTTATTTTTTTAGGCTTAGTGTTGTATCCACACCAAACCATATAACACCATCCTTAGAAGCAATTTATTGCAAATGGGAGCACCAAGACTTTTGCTCACCTGACACGTTGACTGCCTTTGATACTATAAAATATAAGCCAAGCGATCTAACCCCTGAGGCGAAACTCAATCGAAAAGCGCTAGACGAACTAACAACGCGATAAAGAAAGTAGCCGACCCTTATGTGTAGTGTAAAGCCTTGTTGGGGGAGAATCTTTCTCCAATAAGAATAATTTAAAATTTCATCTTCTCACCCCTCTCTCGTGTCCTCCAGAACCCTTAAAGCTGAAAATGAACCTGCCAAACCTACACCCATTTTTACCCTCTCAGACCTTCTATAAAGAAATAAAATGCAAAGCAAATGTCAATTCTAATGCCCACACAGGGACTTCATTAAAAAAACATCTTCACCCTCTCACACCTTGTTAAATTTTTTATTAGTTTTTTTTAAGGGGATTGATTAATTGGAACACGGAAAAATTTGGTGTTTCCCGACCGTTCTTTTCTTTTTATATTTGGTAGGTGAAAAATCTAATGTTTTTATTTTTCCATTTATTTACTACATAGAAACTAATGGTGTGCAATTTATTATGATTATTTTAATCGCAAAGAGAAAAATTATTCCAGATGATGAGCTTAATATTTTAAATTACATTCTTTTTGGTTAATTTATGGCCTTATGGCCTTTACCGATTGATTCAGTTATATAGTGTGGGAATGAGTTAGACATCGTTCTTGATATTTATGATCATAGTTTTCATTTCTTCTTATATTCTCTGATATTTGGAAGTTGGAGACTATGACTGGATTTATTACATCCTCTATTAAGTGAAAGGAAGATGTTAATGTTTGTGCATATCAAAGTTTTGTATCGTGTTGGCCAAGCGCTATACACACGATTGTGAATATTTAAATGAGACAATAATAATTCTTGCACTATGAATTTGGTGATTATAGTTCAATTCCAGATGCAAATAGATTCAACAAATTTATTATTATAGAAATAACAAATGTGTGGTGATTGATTTGCTATTTTTAATGTCAATTGTTGGTTTGAGATATTGTAACTTATAATAACTTGTTGTTTAAAAAACGATAAGATATGAATTTAATTAAGATTCATTGATATTATTTTAATGAAGATTGATGATATGGGTGACAACGAGATAGGGGTAATGATGCATGACGTGAATTGTATAAGTCTTAATAACTATAGATAATTGTGACATTTTCCTTTTAGTTTTTCCGCACACACACACACACACACACACACACACACACACACACACATATCTATCTATCTATCTATCTATCTATATATATATATATATATATATATATATATATATATATATATATATATATATATATAGAGAGAGAGAGAGAGAGAGAGAGAGAGAGAGTAACTCGTGTCAATGGAACGATTGCAATTTCATTTTAGTGTAATATTTCCATAGGTTTCAACATTTATTATGTCAAGCACATAATGTACATTGTACTTTATACTACCATAATTATAAAATGCAACACTTCAATGCATGTCATGTCCATTGAGGAATTAATTGGAAGATAATTTTAGTACACAGAACATTACTCGCAAATCAAACAACGTTATAAAAGTAAAGGCAAAATTATATTCAATATCCCCTTAATCTTCTCAAAATGTTTAGATAAACCAATTTCAATCAACAACACTCACATCCAAATGTTCATGAAAAAGATTCTGAACAAAAACCCACATAAACTAACAAACCATGGTTTGCATTTACTTTTAGTTTAGTTTAGCATTGTATAAGATGTCTAGTACATCATATGACAGTATCACACTGTGTACCAAACTCATGTACGGCAAAAAGTAGATCATATTTTTTACTTCAATAAATTTTGACATAAGTTTCGCATCAGTTGTTTATGGAAAATTATAATTGAGAGTGTGCATGATCTAAATGGGTTGACTTGCATAATTATGTGCCACCAAACACAAATCCAAATTATTGCCAAATTTTAATCTTTGATTAATTTAGGTTTGCATGTGATGATCATTCCAAACACAGAAGATTAACTACGCATACAAGTACAAACATATATAAGGAAAAATCCCTTTACAACACAATACCATTTTTTAGCACTTTAGATAGTTTTATAAGATAGAATACTTACAAAATTCTCAAAAGAAACAACTCATATCCAGAGCAGTCCACAAATGATGGTCCACCCTTGGTATCCAACGATCAATATTTTCTTCAGCCTTTTCTTCAGTAGTGATCCCATGGGTCACAAGGCCAGCAGTAGATATCTTTATCCATAAGTATAACTTAGGTATGAAACTATTTAGAGTTTTCAACGATTTCACAAGTATATTAGGGAGGTTGTTATGTAAATCAAAAGATGTTTTGACGTAAAAGGAGTGAGGATTTTTGTAATAGGTATGAAAATTTTGTTTTATCGAAAGTCTCTTTTAAAATCTTTACGAAACATGTATTTATAGGTTGTACACAAATTTTGAGGTGATAAAATTTGTTCAAATAAAAGTAGAGGTCGTTCGAACGAGATTGTCATTTCTTTAGAACGAAAAGAGGTTCCATTCAAACGAGACTCCAATCTCGTTAGAACTAGCTTCTAATGAGCTTCAAACGAATTGAACCAGAACACCCTCGTTGGATGTTCATTCAAAGAAAATTTCAAACGAGCTTTCAAATGAAAATGCTTTTCGTTTGAACGAGATATGTTTTACATTTGAACGAAGTTAATAAAAATTTAATTTTACACTCTAAAAAATTCGCATCGATTGTAATAAAAACTTTTTTAAAAATCTCCCAAATATACGTGTAAATAAATTTAAAATCCTAAACGATTTATACCTTCATAATATGAAGATGTCTTAAACTTTGGAGATGTTAGAGAATTTTTTCATTGTGTCGGCATGCCTCGATTTGTAATGGGATACGCCAAATGTGCCATTGTGGCATATAAAATAAATACTTAGCCTAAGCTAAACTATTTGCCCTTAAAAATCTCCCCATTTGGCTATTCTAGTACAAAGCTTAACCAAAACCCAAATTACGAAAAAAACCCGAAATCCAATACAATTTCCAAACCCTAGAAATGGAATGGCATAGATAAATAAACTTTGTCTTTGATCTCCAGTTGTTCTTCTTAATCTTATTTTATTGATCCTCCCTTAATATTATAATCTTCTCATCAATGCCCAAGGGAAACTACACACATGAATCAAAGACAAATACCCGTGATGCATAGGGTTTGAAATATACAATATAAATTCGTAAATCTCAAAAATAAAACTCCCCCTTAATTTGTTCGCCCTCTTTTTGTTCGAAATAGACAAAGGAGTGGGAACTAAAAATGATATATAAAGAACATCACAGATACGTAGTAGATATCATCACAAAGATATATAAATGATGAACATGCAATGATAATCTCAAAGGCTTCACATACCATTTTTGAAAATTTTCAAAATTTTTCAAGTATAAAATTTTACAAATACAACACACCATGAAAAAATTCAAAAATACCCGAATCATAGAAATGAAATGTAGGGGTGTGAACATATTCCATAGGTAAATCAACATATAAACAATATCACATGTGCATGAAGGATTGAGACAACACTAAAAAAAGATCTCAAAGTCTACTTATGTGTAAAAGTGGTGAACTCATGTGAACATGATTTAACCTAATCAGCAAATGAAGATCGTAAGTAATTTTCTCATCAATGACGCCCAAAACTATGTAATGTTTTCTCAAAATTTTTATAGAATGTGAAAACCCATTGATCTTTGACTTAACTCCCTCAAAATCTCACATATAGCAATAATGCTCTTAATTATTTTGAAGAAATTAACTTTCATTTGTAGAGAAGCATCAATGTTCAAGCAAATGACCTAGCACTTTTAGTTTTATGCGCCTTTAATTTTTTGAGGCTCTTTTCATTACAAATGTTGGCTTTTAATGCAGAGTCTTTATCTTTCGCATCTTGATTCCATTGCTTAATATATAACAATTTTTTCGAAAAAATAACTTTTTCTAAATCCAGGTAATGGGTCTTACATGCACAACTTTTTATTATCTCATTTTTGACATTTGGTTCGTCTTAAAGCATAATTGAGATGAAAACACTATGATCGACATGTGACAGGTAAGTGCAATACTCATATAAGCTCATGCTCATGTACAATAAAGGTGACAAGGAGTCAAACATGTAACAAGTTATCATCAAATCACATCTTAATGACTCCACACATTATTAAGCACATATATGAAATGATGTCACATCTCAAAACACTACAAAATAAACACTTGGATATGGAATGAATGGGTGAATCGAACATCATTAATGTTCATCCATATATCATGTAAAAAAATTAAAAAACTCTTTTTGTCTTTTTAAATTTTTTATCAAAATAAAATTTTTTTGCCTTTTTCACTTTTTCTTAAAAATCTCAAAAATATTTTGTATTTTTCAAAAAAATTCAGAAAAATAATTTTTTTTTGATTTTTAGAAAAATATATCAAAATGAAAATTATAAATACAACGATAGTACACACTAACAATAGGGATACACGATATGAGCATAAAAAACACCCTATTCTAGTAAATAAGTCTCAACCTCAATCATTATGCCTGGAGGAGCTGTAATATCCTACCCCAGTAAATTAATTAAATTATATATGGATTGTATATGAGGAAGAATCAATTATAAATATAGAAGAATTATGAATGAAATTGGAGAAAAATAAAAGGAAAAAGAAACAGGTCGTTCAAAAAACATGGGGCTGTCGTTCGAACGATAGTGTGAAGGTTGCAAGATACATGATTTCTAATGACGTGCTACAGATATGACAAACCGCATTCCAAAATAAGGGGTGGCCAACCCGATACTTCAACAATTACGGAAATCATGGATGGAAATCATTCTCAGCATCACAAATATAACACAAGTATATGGGAAAACCACCCATTAATTCAGAAAACGAGTTGCCAGAATAATTAATTTGATTAGAAGATTAAGTTAAGAAAATAATTTAAACAACCCATTCTAAAAGATAATGGAATTCCAAGAGAACATATAATACTTCCATAACAAATATACAAGAAGAGGATCGAATATGCTGTCGGTCCACATCTACACAAAATGAATCACAACAGTTTAATACAATACATATTACATCCATTAAACAAGTACAAAGTTGGGCCACACGCCCGAATGACAGACCCAATCATAACTAGAATACAAAAAAAAAGATGAGGGCGTCTAACAAAACATCCTGTAATATCCACAAATCTTACAGCTCCTCGAAAACATACGAGTGGGAATATCAACACGGGCGTCCTTGCGGAGGAGAACCTGAGCGGATACAATAACATACGCAGCATAGAAGAATGAACGGGTCAGGGCCCGATTTATATATGATTCCCAGATAAATAAAAAGCATGATAGATATGAACAGTTAACCATGTATGACGAAGATGAAAATCTAATAACTGAATCATGATGCATACATGAGACAATTACAATGACATGCCTTTAATTAAATTATTCAAGAGAATTGAATTATGCATTAGTAAATTTAAAAGCTTCCATCATCAATTTCCATATTATTCCAATTTCTATTCCTTAACAGGAATATAATATCATCATTATTCTCATTTCTTTTCGATTCTCATTCCTTAGCAGGAATATAATTACCATCCAACATTTGGTGGAAATATACATATATCAAGTCACATTTGAATTTAGAAAGGTTATATTCTTATACATATAACGATTCTAAGACCGCCCCTCCGAGTTTCCCCATTGGGCGCGCCCCTAAATGACTATCATCTTCCAGGGGCCTATCAACAAGGCAGTCTGGGCACCTAACGCACGTCGAGAAGTGGCCATATGCCTGCGAGTGAGTTATAACCACACCCAGAATTACCTCACTAGCGCAGGATAAAACATACAACAAATCCACATATGGCCAAGGACTATAATCTCCCTGCATTCATTAGTCAGGGGACATCGCCTCATGCGCGAGCTTCCCTTATGATAGTATTTAGAGAGGTGTGTTTAAGTAAATTAGCATTTACTATAAAAATCATACTTTTCATTTCCATTAACATTTACGTGTTTCATTTTATTTGAAATCAAGATCATAAGATATTCCATTAATATTCATCATAGGGTATGCCTCGAATAATTTTCCAAGGGATCATAATCATTCCCAAGTCTTAAGGTCTTATATACCTCAATTTAAGCCCCTAAGGTCTCCAAGCATGGGCCTACAACCCCTATCCTCCTATTAAGAGGTAACCAGAAGAGTGATGCCTGAACATCACTTTAAAACACCCCCAGACTTAACCCCAAGTGAACCCATTCAACTCTAGGGTGACAACCAAACTCAACTAGGACTCTAAAAGACAAAGTTTACTTCATTCAAGAAGGTTCCTAAGTCCCTATAAAAAGAAAAGACTGAAAAGCGAAAATAGGATTTTAGGGAGGAAAAACAGGGGACCGGTCCTAAGACCGCGGTCGATCGTGTCTTAAGTTTTTGCCTAAGAAGGAAAGCAGAAAGCTCACTTCGGCAGGGCCGGTTGACCGGTAAGGGGGACGCGGTCGACCGCGCCTCAAAATTTATGACTTTGAAAGAAAGCAGTGTGCCCTCTCCCGAAGGCCTGGTCGACCGATCTGAGAATCGCGGTCGACCAATCATTGCAGACCTAGACCAAGTTTTCCTACATTTTATCTAGACCCAAAGCCAAACTTCAACCAAACCAAACCAACCTCATTTATTGATACCAAATGATCGTAAATGCGTCCAACAACATTTATCCATACCAATCAATATGCAAATCTCTTCCAAAGATATTAAAACCCATAAATATAACAAAGAAACCTAACTTTATTAAACCATAACCATTACATAACTATCAACACTAATTATCCACCTTAAATCATATAATAGCAAGTAGAAAACTTGCCTTGGGGCTTCAATCTCAGATTTTGTTGAAGAAGAATGCAAGATCAAACCACTAATCTTCAATCCCTCTCTTTTTCTCCACAAGTGATCTTCCTCTCTAACTCTCACTCTAGGGCTAGAAATGCACTTAGGGAAAAATGAAAGACTTAAGGAGACTAAATCGTGGCCTTAAGCAAAAGTCTCTAATCTTTAAATGTCAATATCGCAATAAAAAATGATTTCTAATACGCGATATACCAAAACCAGTCAAAAGTGTCCAAAACATCAAAATACAATATGGCACACATTTTGACTATCTCGCACCTCCCGGAACTAATTGTACCCTCCAAATTATCATTTAGAAATTTTATAACACACTTTAAGTTTCGGTCTCATATTAAACCATAATCTCATTTTAATTCTCATGACACAATATAACACCACATGGTAATATTCACCCACACATAAGGTAAATATGCAACATTTTAGTAAATATTAACTTATCTTATGAAATTAATATTTACTCCACAAACCAATCATTTTATATATAAATACACCATGTGGTAGATAAATATAAAATAGGCTCCCAAAGGTGAGGGTTGTTACAACAGACTTATAGTAATAGGTCGTGCGAAGGATCACGCAGTCCATAGTTTGAATGATGTAGGTCAAGTCGTTTGAACGACGTTGGTGGAGTTTTAGATATGGATACCCTTCTGTGCTGTCATAATTTGGAACGTTGGATCTTTGAGTTGTCGAGCCCAAATCATCCCAGAAAGGGCAAAACGGGTATTTGGAGTCTTAGGGAGGTTTTATAAGGATATGTTTGGGTGTATTTGGATTATTTTGTTTGAAGAAAATGGAAGGAGCGAGAGAGATGAGAGAGAGCGGTGGGCGGTCTTCCACCTCCTCCAACCACCAAACAACCATTCCACCACCATTTTGGGTGATATTCCACCATTGATATAGTAAAGCTATGAATTTTGGGAAGAGTATTTGGGGGATTTTTGGAGAGGATAGAGGTGAATTTTCATGGAGTTGAGGTGGGTCTTGCGGAGCTTAGAGGAAGAACACTTTGGAGCTTTGAAGGATGCATTTTGTAACCCCTTGAGCACACCTTTTGAGGTGGGGGTTGCTCATCCTACACCAATACTTACACTTGATCCATTAGAGGTGGGGAAAACCTTACACTTAGTGTAATAGTTTCTTTTGGCACCTTGTAGTATTGTAGTTAGACTATTTGAGTATGGCGAATTCAGTTAAATGGTATTGTGTAGAAGACAATAAAATTTTTTATGAAATAAAAATGTTGAAAAAAGGATATTTTGTTGAAAAAAAAGAATAAGTAAATATTTCAAGGTTTTGGAATATTGAAAGTTGGTGTTTTTATGAAAATGGGCATTTCCTAAAAATATTGGTGTTAAACATTTTATGAAGTACAATGTTTGGAAATAATGGGTTACCTTGGTAAATATTTGGTGAAATAATAATAATATGTCAATGTTCTTACCAAAATGAAGGTTTTATGAAAAATAGACATTTGTTGAGGCTGAAAAAACAAAAAATGTCTTTTGTGCCTTAAAAATATAATTTTTGCAGGTATAATGATTTTTCAAGATGAAATGTACGTTTAAACCAAGTAGTCGAACTTTTGGGTTTAAAATCCTTATTCGCATGCATTTAAACTTGTAGTAATTTAGTATCAATTGTATAAGCAAGCTTAGAGAAGGTTTTGTTGGGATTAAACATGAAATAAGAAAAGTTAGAAAGCTAATCTTCAATGAGTGTGAAATTGGGACAAAATATATGATGAACATGAGATCATAAGACTACATGTGTTGATGAAAAGAAATGATGTCTTCTTATAAACGTAGTCTTTGATGTAATTAGATTTATTGAAGGAAAAAGTAAAGAAATGTGTGGTTTGGGAAAAATATTGACAAAAGTATTTATTAAGTGTTAATGGGTAAACATGGAAAAGTTAGTATATGTAACTTAGTAATGTTGTAAAGGATTAACACTTATGAAATTAAAAAGGGATTAAAGGTGTAAAAGTGTTTCCAATTAAGAAGAATATTACTCCAAGGTTAAAAAGGGTGTTAATTTGTTTAAACACTTAAGAAGTTAGGGTGAGTAACTTAATAGTGTTTTATGAGAAAAATAACATTGTGAAAATGGAGTAAAAAGTGGTTTTGGAAAGAAGTGAGTAAAATGATAATTTTACTTAAAATGGAACATTTTTATGAGATAAAAATGTTGAGAAAGGTGTTACACAAAATGGTCCTAAATGAATATGATTTTTGGAATAAAATCAAGGTTAAAGTGTAAAGAACGTGAAACGGTAAAATATTATGGGTTGGGTTGGATCGGGTTGAATCACGGGTAGCCCATAAATCCAGGTCGGGGCATTACAAATGGTATCAGAGCTCTAGGTTCAAGGTTCCTTTCGGGAGTGACGTGGTGAGGTTGGTATTGGATCTTTCGATGTCTATGCTGAGTAGGGCCGGTCATGCTAGTTTGATGGCGATATAGTTGATGTCCTCTACAGTAAAGTCAAAGAGGTTAGCATGACAAGTGAGTTAGTGCCAAGTGTCACACAATTGGATTGATAGTTATTAATCGCTTCCACATTTATGATTAGAATCATAATAATTTACGGATGTCAATGCAAGCCTATAGTGGTGGCACCGTAGTTGTTAGTGTGAGGTGCTTGTGTTAAATTTTAATGGCATAAAATCATTTGAGATGTCAATACAATGAAATGATACCCAATTGGCAAGTGGCATTAGTTGCATGTCATCAACATTAGAGGTTGATGGTTAAGGTGTCTCGACTACTCACAAATGATTGGTGATTGAAAGGTATATAACCCTTAGGTGTGGCACTTACGGGTAATTAGCGTTGGTGGTGTAATTAGGCAAATTTGATTCTTGGGTGATATCGCAATTGTTAGTATTTCAGTGAACACATGAAATTGTGTAAGATAATTGTGACAATGATGTAACCTTTCGTGTGAGATGCATAGTGAAATGACTTTGGTTATGAGAGTAGCCTTGTTAGTGGCAACAATGAGTAGTGTCTGCGATGACCTAGTGGTAAAGGTTGTGTATCTCATGTATGAAGATTAGATAATTGAATAACATTCTTAAGTACTGATTCTATGGTGAGAACATATTTGTTCCTTTGGTTGAGGACTTGGGTTGGATGTACCTTAATTATAATATGACATTGAGGAATAGAAACTCATGAGGCATCCATGGTGTGGACCTTGGCATTTGTAGTCAATACTAAACATCCCATATCCTACCAAGATCTTTATAGCTGTCTTAACGTGTAGGTTAGCACACAGTTTGATGTTTTCTTAAAGAGGTAATTTAGTTGACGTGACTGAAAATTCATTTGAGGAGGCAGACCTGGAGGTTTATAGGCTTCAAGCGACGTCCTATATCCTGCCATAACCTATAGTAGCATTAATTATGGTTTGTACGTGACTTATTGTCACAATCATTTGGAAGAAATGTAAGATTAGTATCCAAGTGTTGAAACTCATTTTAGCCGTCGAGGTAATGGCTAGGTGAGAGGTAATATAGGTGTGTGAGTGGTTCATAGGCATGTTGAGATGACCATAGGACAAACTGTGAGTGACATCATTAAGGATAAATATCGAATGTTGTGATGCCTTTTGGTGTTTGATGATTAAGGTGTAATATAGATAGAAGTTTGTAGACTAGTGCCTTTGCGAGAACTAAGTAATATCGACGTGGGTATCAAAAGATTTGTAGAGTGCACCTATGGTGATAAATGTATAGACGATGAAATCTCATCGGGTTTTAGGACTTCTACATGAAATGTGTTAGTGTTATTAAGAGACTAATTAAGTTTGGTGAAGGAGACGATAAGATTCTAGTAACGATCATGTTGAGAATCAAGCGGCGACCCTAGCATATCAGTCATATAATATACATGTCGGGTATGGCTTTCCAATAGGCACATATGGGTTGTGTAATCCCTAAGGTAGAGAGGTAGTTGTGCCCCTATAAGAATGATGCTTGGATGTCATGGGATGACAAGTACGGTTGTGGTAATACTCAATTTTAGGATATGCTAATGATGTATTCGAGGCTAAGAGTGATGACGCCAAGTGGAGACTTGAAAATGACAATCAAAGTGGGGTAACATCAAAACATGATCATTATGTGTATGTGCCGACAATCTATGCTAGGGTAGCCTTAGCAATGTAAGGATTATTTTTAGCACGTTTTGCCAAGCTGGATGGGTTAGAGGATGTAGCCTAATGCAGTATCTACTATCCTTAGGGTACTAATGATGGTGGGCGTGATCGTCAAAAAAATCTAGTGTGGATGGAAAGGGTAAGGCGAATTGGTGACAACCTTGTGGTAAAAAAGGACATAGTTGGGTGAGTGCCTTGCTTGAAATAAGTGATGCCTATGAAAGTTTGGGATTTTGATCGTAAAATGTTAAAGCAGATAATAACCCAGGTGTAATAGGTTGGTGACGACGTCACTATTTATTGGATAAGGTCAGTGTAGACAAGGCGTGAGGTATCCACCCACCAAAATGATTCATTTACGCCAATGATGTGAAGGGTAAGGCCTTGCTCCCAAGCAGGGAAGTTGAGCATTGACTTACTAAAAGACTACTGATTCATAAATTGTGTTCGTATTATGATAATGAATGGTTGTGATCTTATTCACCACGGTTAGTGACCTAAGTTAAGGTATGTGACTTGGATTTGAGCTCGGTGATAACTCTAGGAATGAGTGGCATGATTTCAAGTACACGACGTGGATTCACTTTCGTGAGTCAAAGTCGGATGCTTATGAGAGAAATTCCTTGGGAGGGTTGCAGGTCCCTCTAACTCAAGTGTGTTGCTTTTGGTTTCGATAAACGGGATTCGATATTCTCACCTGTGGTGACTCAGATTGGTGCCATGTCATGGTACGACGCGGTTGGGCCCGAGAGAGCATGGTGGACAGAGTTTGGTCAATGCCTATTGGTAATTGGGTGCGCCCATCTAGGGTATTCTTGTGATTGCATAAATTTTTACATACAGGTGGATATGTTTTCGACCATACAGTTTGCTTGTAGTATCAGTCTCCCTTTAGACTGTAACACCCCGTATTTCTGTGCATTTAATATTTAATTAATTCGATTTTTTTTAAATTACTTGTGTGTCATAATTTAATTGAATTAGTTATGTTAATATTTATTTAAATATTAATCGGAGAGAAGATGGTTAATATTTACAAAAATTAAATTACTAAGTGAATAGTAATAATTTATTTACGTCATAACGTGTATAAGTGATATGGCATTTATTTATCTTAGCCGGAAGTCAGATATAGACTAAGTTGGGTGAGAGATAGGAACTTTTTATAAATTAATTCGAATGTCAATTCTGAGTGCACGATTTAGTTCGGATGTGCCGAGATAGTCAGAAAAGTGTACCCGGGGGTGGTAAATGGGTCACGGGATATTTTTGGGCATAACTGAGCCCACTCGGGAGTATTTGGGCCATTTTAATTAGGCCCATATGATTAAAAATGGGATTTGGAGATACAAACCTAAGTTTTGGAGTTGTGGGAAGCCATAACACATTTGGGACAAAGAGAGAGGACTCTTGAGAGCCAAAGAGGAAGAACAAGGAAGGTGTTCTTCATCACACAACGATCTCTACACCAAAGTATAATCAGACACTACGAATTTATAAGGCAAGTGGTTAAATTGATTAAATGTAAATTGGTGATATTCAATTCATATCATAGTAGGTGTTATACAAATGATTTTTGTATTGGGTTAATACAAATTGGGTTTTGATTTGGGGAAGTTACGAATCAAGTTATCGGGACTGGTTTTGATTCCTAAGGATTTTAGTGGATAATTCTGGGTAAAAAGATTCATAAAAGCTGTTAATGTCGATTCTGTCCTCGTGACCCTCTAGAAAATGGCGTTTTCTAACTTTCGTTCTCTAATACGCTTTTTCCAAAACGGCCCCAAAAGGCCCCAAAATGGCATTTTAAAAATCTGGACATATTGAGTAAATTGAAAACCTCAGATTTGGGGATATTGTATTATGGACCAAGGGGCTGCCCGGATATTTTGGTTGAGTGATGCCATGATAATAGATTAATTAATGGGGGATTAATTAATTAAAGCTTATACCTGGAATAACTTATTATAGGATGATATAATAAATTGTTAAATATTATTTAAGTAGGAGCGTTCGCTTTATAATTGAATTTTGAGGAGTACGTTCTAAGAGATGGAAATTTGGGCCAGGTGAGTAAGTCCGGGTACATTGGTTGTGTGACACTAGGGAGATATTAAATTAATTAATGAGTATATTAATTAAATTAAACTCGGACCATAGATTCGGGGAGATAATAAGTTAATTAATGGGCATATTAATTAAATTAGAGTCGGACCATAGACTCAGAGAGATATTAAGTTAATTAGTGGGAATATTAATTAAATTAAAGTAGGACTATAGACTCGGGGAAATATCAACTTAATTAAAGGGTAAATTAATTAAATTAGAGTCGGACCATAGACTCGGGAATATATTGGCTAGTGTTACGGAATTTGTACACGGTAAAGCCGAGATTAAATTATATATATATATATATATATATATATATATATTGTGTGCTCATAAATACCGGTGGCTAGATATTTATTTAGAATTATATGCTCTAGTTCTATCGGGGGAGGTTGTGCGAAGTGGGTGAATCCCCTAGCTTGAGGAGTAGGACGAGTATATCCCCAGGTCATAGCATCCAAATAGAGGTGGGCATTGAGATGATTGTCTTAACACTCGGGGGAATATGACCGCCTCCAATACGTTTATATTTCTATATTCTGATTCGGTGGTGGCTAGCTGTCTCAGAAATCCAGGTGAGACTGAGTAGACCTGGGAAGATAGCACTTTAGAGAATGCATCCGATGAGATATTACTCAGAAGGATGGTTTGAATTATATTCAACATATGTGTGATTGTGGAATATAGTTCTACGTATATAATGGAGTAGATAATTATATACGGGTAATTAAATACATGAATAGAATTTATATTACTTATATAACTAGTGAATGTTATATGGCTTTTAAGAGAGGTTTTATTTATATTCAACATATGAATAATTGTGGAATATAGTTCTACGTATATAATGGAGTAGATAATTATATATGGGTAATTAAATACATGAAGAGAATTTGTATTACTTATATCACTAGTGAATGTTATATGACTTTTAAGAAATGATTAATTAAGTTAATGCGATAAATAACTTACGAAGTAAAGATACAAATTAATCGGGTTAGAGTAGAGTTCAAGGAGTTTCATTACAAGGCTAGTTAGACGGGGTGGTGTAACTAGGAGGGTCAGGAAGAAAGCGTTAGGTGTGCACTTTGGAGGAGGGGTGAGATGTATCTCAAGGGAGTACGACACTAACTTAATATGAAGAGCATTCATACATTTTAATTATTGCATTTTAATTCACTTGCAAAATATTTTCAAAAGGCCTTTGGGCTCTGACCCATACTTGTAAAATATTTTCAAAACCTTTTAGGTATCCATCCATAGGGATGCCAAACTTGAATATCTATTCCAGGGATGCGTAGCTGCAACAAGTGTGGATGTTACAGGATTTGGGCATAGATGCTTCAGTCATTTCATTCCTAGAGTATGATGCAGCTTGGTATTTCTTTCGGGCATGTTGCCCCAGCTATTTTCATTTCATCCGGACTTTGTACTGGTTACTATTATTTGTTGGATTATATTAGTGGATGTTGGTTTTCTGCCGATGGTTTATTTGACTGGTCATTTATTGATTTATTCAGTATTGCTTTAGATTCATGGTTTGTGTGAATGGTTCGTATCGATATTTATATGGTTGTTGTTGTTAAATAAAAAGATTAAAATTTTGACATCAACTTTTGAATACTAGGTGGTTAGTAAGTTTTAAAAAGTTTTCGACAGTGATGCTAAGAATGAACCATATGAGATTCCTGTTTTAATTTGATATAGGACTGATCACCCCGTATTTCATTAAGCGGGGTGTCACATAGACCAGTGGACTTTTGACTGGATGACTCAGCAGTCAGTGGCTCGAGTTGCGAAGAGTGGGGTAACTGTTTTAGGATACATTATAGTGTTGGAAATCGAGGAAAACATAGCACATGATGTTGCTTTTGCCACGGTGAGTGGATTGGAATTAGACTCAAGTGAGTACTCAAGAATGAGATGCCTAAGGTAGTGTTAGGTTCATAAGAGTGACTCAACAAAAGGTGTAAAACGGGCGTATAATAATGATTTAATGGTATTATTCCCCTTTGGAGTGAGGGAATAGATCAATGTGATTCTCGTTAAACTCATACAAGTTATGTAGTTAGCATAGCCTGAAAAGTTGTGGAATGCGGGATATACGGTTCTAAGCTAGAGTTGACTTTTGGCGGTATGTGATGGTTGGCTGTATTACGATTAACATTAGGTGAGCATTGTCCGTTAGAAAAGGGTTTTCCCGTGGAGGCTCCGGTATAACTTAGGTATTAGCATAAGTAATGATAGGAATGGTTTCGACTTGATCATAAGACGAGTGAAGACTCAGAGTCGATTACATAGTGTCATTATTGACAAAATGATGAACATTTGAGCTTGTTACATGTTAAATACATAAGTGACCTTAGTGTCATGGGTTTCAAAGAACTGTCTTTAAGAATTTTTGGGACTTACAATACAAGTTGGTGGACCCCATAAGTTTGAGGATTGATGGATTGAGGATTTCGGGGATGAAATTCCCCAAGGAGGGAAAATTTTAATATCCTGCCCCGGTAAATTAATTAAATTCTATATGAGGAAAAATTAATTATAAATATAGAATAATTTTGGATGAAATTGGAGAAAAATAAAATGAAAAAGAAACAGGGTCGTTCAAATGTCCTGGGGTCGTCGTTCGAATGACAGTATGAAGGTCGCGAGATACAGGGCTTCTAACTACATCCTACTGACTTATAGTAGCAGGTCGCGCGATCTGTAGTTCTAACGACATATGACAAGTCGTTCGAACGATGCTGGTTGAGTTTTAGATCTGGATGCCCTTGTTCGCTGTTACAATTTGGAGCGTCGTATCTTTGAGTTGTCGAGCCCAAATCATCCTATAAAGGGTAAACCGGGTATTTAGAGTCTTAGGGAGGTCTAATAAGAGTATGTTTGGGTGTATTTGGATTATTTTGTTGGGAGAAAATGGAAGAAGGAGGGAGACAGTGAGAGAGAGAGGTGAGTGGTCTTCCACCTCCATCCACCACCAAACCACCATTTTGGGTGAATTCCACCATGGATATAGTAGAGCTATGAATTTTGGGAAGAGTATTTGGGGGATTTTTGGAGAGGATGAAGGTGAGTTTTCATGGAGTTGAGGTGGGTCTTCCTTGAAATCTTGGAGGAATAACACTTTGGAGCTTTGAAGGATGCATTTGGCAACCCCTTGAGGCCACTTTTGGAGGTGGGGGTTGCTCCTCCTACACCAATACTTCCACTTGAGCCATTAGAGGTGGAAAAAACCTTACTCTTAGTGTAATAGTTTCCATTTGCACACTGTAGTCTTGTAGTTAGAATATTTGAGTAGGGTGCATTTAGTTAAGTGGTATAATTATTATGTAGAAGATAATAAACCTTTTAAAGAAATAAAAATTTTGAAAAAAGGATATTTTGTTGAAAACAAAGAATAAGTAAATATTTCAAGGTTCTGGAATATTGAAAGTTATTTCTTTATGAAAATGGGTATTTTCTAGAAATATTGGTGTTAAACATTTTATGAAATAAAATATTTGGAAATAATTGTTTACCTTGGTAAATATCTGGTGAAATAATAATATGTCAACGTTCTTGTAAAAATGAAGGTTTTATGAAAAATAAACATTTGTGAGGTTGAAAAAATAAAAAATGTCTTTCGTGCTTTAAAAATGTAATTTTCTCAAGTATAATGATTTTCCAAGATGAAACGTATGTTTAAACTAAGTAGTAAAATTTTTGGGTTTAAAACCCTTATTCTCATGCATAAACTTGTAGTAATTTAGTATCAAATGTATAAGCAAGTTTAGAGAAGGTTTTATTGGGTTTCAACATGAAATAAGAAAATTTAGAATTTTAGCCTCCAAAGAGTGTGAAATTAGGACTAAAGATATGATGAACATGGGATCATAAGACACCATGTGTTGATGAAAAGAAATGATGTCTTCTTATAAAAGTAGTCTTGGGTGTAATTGGATTTCTTGAAGGAAAAAGTAAATAAATGTGTGGTTTGGGAAAAAATGTTGGCAAAAGTATTCATTAAGTGTTAATGGGTAAACAAGGAAAAGTTGGTATATTTAACTTCGTAATGTTGTAAAGGATTACACTTATGAAATTAAAAGGGATTAAAGGTGTAAAAGTGTTTCCAGTTAAGAAGAATATTACTCCAAGGTTAAAAAGGGTGTTAAGGTGTTAAAACACTTAAAAAGTTATGGTGAGTAACTTGATAGTGTTTTGTAAGGAATTAAAACTTGTGAAAATGGAGTAAAAAGTGGTTTTGGAAACAAGTGAGTAAAATGATAATTTTAGTTAAAGTGGAACAATTTTATGAAATAAAAATGTTGGGAAAGGTGTTACACAAAATGTTCCTAAATGAATTTGATTTTTGAAATAAAATCAAGGTTAAAGTGTAAAGGACATGAAATGGTAAAAATTTCAAAGTGTAACACAAATGGGGTGGTAAAGTCCCGGATTTTGGCTTCGACCAGGTAAAAAGGAAAAGTTTGTAATGTGGACATTTGTAAAATATTAAAACACATAAAAGAAACTCGGATGACAACGAGATAAAGAAAGAAGGGCCCGGAGCCCTTGGGTGAAAAGCCCTAAACATTGGTCAGAGCATATAGTACGCATAGTCGGAGGTGTGGAACCCGTGAAAGTATGCGGTATAGGAAGATTCTGAGAAAAGATATAAAGGAATAAGGAATATGTCAAGAAATAAGTCATGCGATAAAATGTATTAGTACAACCTAACTTCAATAAAATAATAAATGTTTCGGTAAAGGTTAAAATTGACAAGTAAAGGTATAATTTCATAAATGTTCATAAAGTAAGAAAAGGGGTCAAAGTGAATAGTAAATGGGTGATTAAGCAACCTAGATGGTTAGACCCATATTTAACACAATAATGTGTTGTAAAGGGATTTGAAAGATTAAATAAGTATTTTCTATGCGATGCTAGCATGTGGTGAAAGGGTGAGTTTCAACGAAAAATACTAAAGCATATTGAAATAAATAAAAAGAGTAATTCCGATAAAGGAATAAGTTCAGATAAATCAAATGTAATAGTTTCAAGTGTTGAACCGGGTGTGTTAAATAAAGTGAGAGATGCTAAATGTGAGTAAATGAGCTTTTTTTACGCAATTAAGGTAAAATAATCTAGCCAAATAAGGTTTTTGGAAGTAAAACTATTAATGCATTGGAATATGCACTTTTTAAAGATATATATATATATATATATATATATATATATATATATTTGCATGCATGTGGTTGTAGCGTGTGAGTATCCCTTCTGCCGTTCAATTCTATATTTCATTTGTAAAATTTCCCACTGGTCATAGGCTCACACCCTCGCTTTGTTACGATAGGTTTGGAGCAGGTTCGTATTTTGAGGCCGTTATACAGGTTACTTTACTTTATTTATTTTACGTTAGTAACTCTGTTTACTTTGACTTCTAGGTGTTCCCCATGGGTCCCTCATGTAGTTTATTTTGAAACCAGAATCACATCCTAACAAGTGAAATGTTAACTAAAATAAAATTGGACTACCAACATTATATAGGTTGTTCCATTGTACTTCATACCTAACGCTCAGGTCGGACCGGGTTGACTCACGGGTAACCCATAAATTCGGGTCTGGGCATTACAAGAGCTCTCCAAAGGAGATGACATCCTATGAAAAACCTACATCAAATTTTGTGAAGTCTCGACTAAATAGTCTACTTGCTCTAAAAAAAATCTCAAAATCTCTCAAGTGATGTGCGGGAGCATGCGGAGTAACATTGTGGGAGTGTGTGCGAGAACGCATGTGGGAGTATACCGGGGAACACACTGTAACAACTCGCCTACTAAAATAAGGGGTGGCTAGCCCAATACTCTAATAATCACATGAATCATAGATGGTCCATTCTTAGCATCACTGTCGTTAATATAATAGTACGAGATAACCACCAATTATTTTAGAAAACGGACTGTCAAATTTAAAATTGTACAAGTAAAAGAAAAACACTTAGACAATCCCATTTGCAAAAACGGTGGATACCAAAAAAAATCAATGAGAAATAAATAAAGTACAATATGCGTAAATTAATAACCGAATAAGTTGTCGGTTAACAGACTAATACAAACAGGTTACACCGAATATTACAGTTTAATATCACATTATATAAATGAGTACAAAGCATGGGCAACGCACCTGAATAAATATACTAAACATAACTAGAGTACAATGGAAAGAAGCACCTAATACAAATATCCTACAACATCCGCAAAATGCTATAGCTCCAAGACAACTGAAATGGAGAGGTTAATACTATTCCAAGTAAAATATCCCAAATCTCAGGACAAGATAATAATTAAAATAATCCTAACTAAAACTGAATACTGAAATAAAACAAGAGTACAAATAGAAACTGGAAATGGGCGACACATGCCCTATCTAAAATGACTAAGTGGAGCTCTGAGATGGCAAGGATGGAGTCGTCTAATGCAAGGACCTGCAACTCCCACACTAGTTGCAGTACGTCAACAGTCTGAGGATCTAAGCCTGATGCCCTTGTGGCTGGAGACCTGTAATACATACACACACACACACACACGTATATATATATATATATATATATATATATATATATATATATATATATATATATATATATATATATATATATATATATAAGAGGAGGAGGAGATGACAAGAAACGGGTCAGAGACCAAGTGTAAAATAACTTTAAAATAGTTTAGAAAGTCTAGAAAATGCTTACCAGTTAATATTACAAACATGTTAGTACCTCAACACTCACTTGAGAATTCTCACCTCTCAAATAATGTGCATGCCTAACGTATTACTAATTTAATCTAGATGGAGATAACTCAGTTAACTAGTCTAACCCAATGTCCTCTCATCAATCCTGATTCACATGATCGCATAACTATAATTTATACATGATAACTTTCCTTATGGATTTACCAAGTCAGTTGTGTACATCTCATTATAGCCTTAAGTTCTCAAATACTTAATTTATTTAGTATCACGTATTCAATTTTATCTACTTACAAGCACAGTCTATGAATCACAGGTATATATATTTATCACTTATAAGATATATACTAATAGGGCACCCCACATAAAATCTATGGTGCTGGCATACTCTGCTATCAAGTCCCTACACCTCTCGTAAAAATAAGAGAAATACTAGTTAGGATCAACTCTCGAACCGTATTAACACAAAATACACATATTGGAGGCGAAGCATAGTTCCAAGTCCCTAAGAGGTCAGCACATTGTGACACCTCGCCTAATAAAATATCGGGTGATAAGTCCTATATCAAATTGAAGAAGGAATCCCAGTTGGTTCATTCTTAGCATCACTGTCGAAAACCTTTTAAAACATACTAACCACCAAGTATTCTAAAAAGTCGGTGTCCAATTTTATCTTTTTATTTAAACAAAACATTAACATGAGAAAAAATATACTATGAGCCTGTAACACCCCGCCTAATTAAATACCGGGTAGCTACTCCTTTATTAAATTAAAACATAATATACAGTTGGTTCATTCTCAGCATCACTGTCGAATTTTTTTCTTTTTAAAATAACTCATCCAATACTTAATTAAGTTAAGTGTTAAAAACATTTTTCATGATTAATAATAATTCAAAACCATTACCACAATACTGAGCAATAATAGAGAAGTGTCATATCATAACTGAATAATGAATAACAAGATTAAATGTAACTGGATAGAATTTCCAGTTCAAAATATCCAACATCAATCCAACAAACCAAAATGAAAGTACCAAAATAAACCCAATACAATATATGAAAAGGTAAATGGAATAACTAGAATCCTGGGCAACATTCCATAAATAAGAAAAGCACGACATATATAGGAATCAAAGAAATGAAGCATCTAAACAAGTCTGCATCCCCAGGAACATCAACTCATGATCAAACATCCATACCCTAAGTTGCACGTCCCTGATGCTGGGCATTTGTTAATATAGATATAGTAGAGAAGATAATATGTAAGAAAACGGTTCAAAGCCCGATTTTAAAAGATTTAAAATATTTAGTGTTTAACAAGTGCAGATAAGCATTTATTACGTACATGTTAGATTCGAGGCTCTCACTTGATATTCTCACATATCATCTAGAGTGCATGCCTATCGTATCCGAGTAACTTCCTTCTAACTAGTTTCCACAACATGATTCTATCCCATATAATCACCCCGCATGTCCCATACCATATGTAATATAATTATTCACATTCTTTTCTCTTTAATATAAATTTGAATTTTCAAAGCCTTAGGATTAAGTAATCTGTTACTTAATTAAATTCAAATTCTTTTATTCACAGTCAACTACAATATCTGACAGTAGATTTAATTTCAGTATATATATATATATATATATATATATATATATATATATATATATATATATATATTCAACCTATAATATATACTAATATAGCACTCCCTAGACACAACTGCGGTGCATGCATACTTTGCTATCATGTCCAGTCACAATTCTCATTTTACAAAGGATAAATGGTTTGGTATCTTCCCCGAATCATAAATAACATAAGACACATATGTTGGAGGCCAGCACACTCCCCAGCCAAATGGGTCACGCACATACCTACGTTCCCATTCAACTGTCGAAACTATCAATCTCACCGATAGCACGTATCCAAGGTCCTATGCTCAGGGTACAAATCTAAAATCCTCCCAAATGGGCCCACAGGATAAGACCGTCCACAACGTGAAACCTCCACCCCGATAGCAAGTAGCATAGGTACGTCATACACAAAATAAACTATAATATAGGCATACATCCACCTATATATATATATATAATATCAACAAGTTATTCACAGAACCATAAGATAATTCCCATACGTAGTATTATCTATCCCTCAAATCCTACGTATTAAATATTATGACTTTACTCCTTAATTAATTATTCCCGAGCCTACGTCATTACTCGACAATTAAAAAGGTTTTCCATGATATATATATATATATATATATATATATATATATATATATATATATATATATATATATATATATATATATATATATATCCAATAAGAAACTCAATCATACCCTATCGGTCTGTGTCGTCATACTCCCCTAATTATTGTGAATTAAACTCACCTTTAATTAGAATTATATTCGATAAAACCTATTCTCTCATAATAATATATTCCTTCACCTAGGATTAATCTCACATATGGACTTAAGATTTGTCCAGGTGATTCAATGATCCCTCCCTACTGGTCCTATCTTTAATCTTCATATATACGAATCACATCCCAAGTCGTGAATCTATCAACCGTAATTCATTCAATTAATTAACATAATTCTTTCCAACTAAATCTCAAACGTAATAATATTAATCCGGGTTTTACCTATGGCCTACTGCCCTTCCATAAGTTCCATTATGTTCAAATAATAATCACTAAAGATTCCTAAAAGTTTTGGGATTAAATCAAGAATTAAAAAAGAACAAGTTCATCTTTTCTGGGAGGTCGATCGATCGAAGGTTTTGGGTCGATCGATAGAGCTTCATGGGTCGATCGATCGATCACCCAAATATCAACCCAGATTCTATAACTTTTATTCTACGGGTTTCACATATTTTAATCAATCAAACCTCTATTTTAACGTCCCAAATTTCTCATAATACATACCACATGATATAACAATATATGTAAATGATTCCTATGGATCTAAATAACCTAGAATCATCAAGAGATTGGATTAAAAGCATATATCTCATATTTTTCCAGAAAAACTAAATATATGTTTTTTCAAGAACAATCCTACAACTCTCATAATTTCTCCAACATGTGATGTTTATTTCGTGGACTAATATCTACCAACAACATGAGATTAAATCCTACATATTTATACTTTCCTGAAATGAATTTACATCTAACTAGTGATCTTCAAAACATGTAACTGTTCATCATTTCTAACTATCCTAACATGGACATTATACTAACTAGATTAAAAATATTAAATCACTTTCCTCTACTGAAGGTCTGATCCTTCGGGTATATGTGTCCACTGGTGGTTCTTCCCTTCTCCGATCAACTTTCGGTGGTGGTTAGTGGTGGTGACTTTTAGCTCTTTGTTCTCCCACAATGACTCTTCCTTTTTACCAGAGAAATTCCTAACTCTCTCTCAATTTCTTTCTCTATAAGTTTGTATAATTAATCAATAATCTAAATCCTTTAGACTTATAAATAATCTCCCAAATTCATGCATACTATTCGCCTTCCAAGTTAAATGCCCATATTACCCCTCCGGGGTGACTATTCGGCTCCAACGTGCCCGAGACCTTATACAAACAACCGAGTAGACTTTTTTTGACTATAAAAACACTTCCGAACACTTTGGCGCAATCAAAATGACTATTTGGATGACATAACAATATTCCTCTTTTTATTTTATATAAATTCAGTCCAGACACTACTTTCACACGCGTCTGACTTATTCACCGAAATTTCCGTACTAACTATACGCGACAAATTCTAAAATTAGTCATAATTAAAGTCATAACCACATATTACTTTCATTAACTAAGTAATATTCAACATATATCATATATTACTATACTCAAGTAATATTTAAATTCGGATTAATTTCAAATCATTCAATTAATTCCAAATAAATCCCTTTTTAAAGTTATCGAAATTACGGGGTATTACAGAGCCATACACAACCACTGAATCAAATCAACTGAATAATTGAATAAACTACTTGCCGAATAAACAATTACCAACAAAATAAATAATCCAATAACAATCTTCCACAGCTGAATAAATGAATATGAGAACTACAACTGAAAAGCATGGGGGACAAGCCCTAAATAAAACTGAAACTGATAGATGATTCCTACTATAGGAAAGAATGAACGATGCGTCTAATCCAAGATCCTGCTGGCATCCACATGTGCCGCAGCTACGTGTCCCTGGAAATTAATATCAAGTCTACCGTCCATGTGGCTGGACACCTAAAAGGTTTTGAAAAATAGTTTTTATAACAAGGGTTAGAACCCAAAACATTTTGAAAATATTAGCAAGTGAATTAACTGCAGTAATTAAAAAATGTATGAATGCACCTCATATTTAAGTTAGTCTCGTACTCTCTTGAGGACATACTCACCCCTCCACTAATGTGCACACCTAACGCGTTCCTTAACCCCACCTAGTTGTACTACCTCATCCAACTAGTATTAGTATAATTCTCCCTTTCCATTCATCTCTAAACCGAGTATTATTATTCATGGGTTATAATTTATCTCTCAAATTAACGTAATTAATTTCTTTTAAATAATCTCATATAACCGTGACACAAGTTATATAAAGTAAATACATCACACACTGCATTATTACCCACATATAATATTTAATACCATTATATACGTATCTTTACTACAACATCCACACATATATCATATGTATATCCATCCCTCTGAGCATACCCTCTCTGAATGATTTCTGCTAAAGTGCTATCTTACTAGGTGTGTTTACATAAATTAGTTAGCCAAATTTGAATCGCTCACCAACTTGGCCCGAAAATATAAATGCAGTGGACGCGGTCATATTCCTTCCTTGAAAGTGAAATAAACCCCTCACCCATATACTGGACGCTATGACCTGGGGATATACTCTCCCTACTCCTCAAGCTAAGGTATTCACCCACCTCGCGCAACCTCCCTTGATAGCACTAAAGTATATACAATAAATAAATATCTAATCACTGATATTTAATAGCACACAATATGTATATATATATATATACTATCACCACATCGTATATATATAATATAAACCCCGACTTTACCGTGTACTAAAATTCATAACACTAGCCAGTATATTCCTGAGTCTATGGTCTGACTCTAATTTAATTTAATTTACACATTAATTAATTTCATACTTGGTGTCGCTCAACCAATATACCCGGACTCACTCACTTGGCCCGTACCCTCGTTAGTACCCGAGTCTATATTCCGCCGCCTAATTAATTATTTACACCTCAATTTATTTAATCATGTAGTGCCACTCAACTACAATACTCGAACATTTTTCCCTCGGCCCAAAAATCATTACCTACGAATTATTTTCGTAAAATTTATTCATAACTTGACACTCACTAACTTCTCCCAAAACCCAATTATAATTACTTAATATTACTAGGAGTCATGCCCTTATTTAATTTCATCAATGAAATCAGCCAAAAAACATTTTCAAATAAAATCTCCCATACAAATGAAAACTGGCGTCACTGCCCAAAATTCTGTAGCATCGATCGATCGACCAAATCATTATCTTCTCCAGCCTTCTGTTCGGCCATTGATGAACCCTTAAGATTTTAAATTTCTTTCCAAACCCTTACCCAACCATAAACAACATTTCATTTACATAGAAATAGGTTCTAATCATCCTAGAAATCTTAATTTATCAACTAATTTACATATAAACGTATGTATCTCCAATTTGGGGGTTTCACCGGGTTTTGTTCAACCGAAATCACTCTCATCATTCTCAGTCGAAATAATCACCAAGACATACTGGAATTCACCCTACAATCCAATTTCAACAGTCCCATATCATAGCCTAACATCAATTGAGTAATTAATCTACCCATTTTTAATTGTGGACACACACCCAAAACGAATTTTATAAACCCCTACTATGATATGAATTGATTATCACATATTTAAGAATAACAACAGTTAAAAAATTGCCTGGAATTGTTCGTAGAGTCTGAATCATTGGTGTAGAGGATGGTTTGATAACGAACACCCACTTGTCCCTTATTTTGTCTTCAAAAGATCCCCAAATTACTCTTGATTTGCTTCCCTATTTCTCCCTCAATCCCTAGGTTTACAATTGTTTTAAATGCTGTTTAACTCTATCTAAATTAGGTTTAAGACCCCTAATCACGTTTTCTGTCACATGAGCCTAATTAAAATGGCCCAAATCCCCCCGTGCGGGCCCGACTACGCCCAAAAATGCCCCGAGACCTGATTACTACCCCCAGATACTCTTTTCTGACTATCTCGACCCATCTGGACTCAACCATGCACTCATAATTATCATCCGAAATACTTTATAACATTCCGTAATTTTAACCTCAAAAAATACGACACACAATAATTTGAACAATTAAACTTAAAGTCTCCAAATAAAAATAATCCTTCCCACTCAAATAAATACTACAAATCATAAATTTAGGTTTCTCCAATTTAAATAATTTTCTTTATCTCGAAAATAATTAAATACTAAATCCTCAAAAGTACGGGGTGTTACGCACATACCCTCACGTCTCTTAGGAACACCTGGCTATCATTCTCAGATATCCTGTACCAAGGATCCTATGTTCTAGGGTACAAGACAATATCCCCTATAAAGGTCACATCATGATAAGACTGTCCTGGCATGAAAACCTCCGTGATAGCAAGTAGCGCGGGTATAATTGAACACATATGTTCACATACTATATATATACATACACTCATATATATGTATTCACATTATTCAGATAGGTACACCTAAAACCAGAACATATTCTAACCATACGCAACACGTAGTGCATGAGTTCTACATATCGTTAATTCATTCTCTTATTTTCTCAATTCACGCAAGTTCTTATGTACTTCTCGTATCTCAAAGTGTTTCATTTTAATAAGTATAACATCAGTAGGTGTACACTCTCTACTCTACTGGTCTAAGTCATTCTTAATTCTCACAAGATCTAATTTAACATACACATGATCTTCACCCCATTTTATACCCTTGTGACCCACCGGTTAAAAATCATATAAAAATCGTACTACCCGAACCTAGCCTATAATCCTACTGGCCCTTCCCAAGTACCATTATTTTATTTAAGTTATGTCTAAGGGTCCTTAAACATTGGGGTTGGATAATCATTATAAAGGAAATAAGATTCAATTTCTAGGAGGAGTCCATCGATCGATGGGAATGGTCGATCGATCGACATTCTTGAGTCTATCGATCGATCGAACAAATATTTGTACATTTTTGCATAATTTTAACCTACGAGTTTCATCAATTTCTACCTTCAAATCCTCCATTAAAATGTCCCAAATTCTCAAACAATCAAACCAAAAGTTGTACCAACCTATGTACATGATTTCTAATGTAATTCATCAAGTATTATCAATTAAGAGGATCAATTCAAGCTAATTCATTAAGAACCCTGTTTTTATCATTATCATCAATATCCTCATAATTTTTCCAGATTTCAACGTCTACTGGGCATCAATTTCATCGTTAATCTTTTACATATATCAAGATAGTCATCCGAATATGGTTTCTACTCAAAATTTCAATATAAGTCTCCCAAACAACATTATTTTTACATGGGAACGTGAAATCATATTGTGACACCCCGCCTAGTTAAATACCGTGTGATCAGTCCTTTATTAAATTAAATCAAAGTGTCCGGTTGGTTCATGCTTAACATCACTGTCGAAAAACAATTTTCTTCATTTATCACCTAATAAATAATTAAGCTAAGTGTCAAAACATTTAATTTTATCGATTACGTTCCATCATTATGAATCTATATACACAAACCATTTTATGAAAACAATTAATTATATTGAATACCAAACCATCGAAGTGGAATAAACAACCAAGATTAACCAATCCAAATAAAATATCCCAAATCTAAAGACAATGCAATAGTGAAAACAATCCCAACTAAAACTGAATACTGAAAGAAAATAAGAGTATAAAATCTCTCAGGTCTAAATAGAAACTGGAAATGGGAGACACAGGCCCTATCTAAAATGACTAAGTAGAAGGTTGAGATGACAAGGACGAAGTTGTCTACATGTAAAGACCTACAACTCCCACACTAGCTGCCGCACGTCAATAGTCCAACGATCTACGCTTGACGCCCCTGTGGCTGGGCACCTAAAATACACACACACACACACACACACACACACACACACACACACACACACACAGATATATATATATATATATATACAAGAGAAAGGAGAGATGACAAGGAATGGGTCAGAGCCCGAGTGTAAAATAGATTTAAAATAGTTTAGCAAGAATTTAAAATGCTTACCAGATGATATTACATACATGTTAGTGTCTCGACACTCACTTGAGAATTCTCACCTCTCAACTAATGTGCACGCCTAACATACTACTCAATTACACTAGATGAAGCTAACCCAATTAACTAGTCTAACCCAATCTCCCCTTATCAATCCTCATTCATGTGATCACATAACTATAACTTATATATGAAATTTTTTCTTATGAATTTATCAATCCAGTTATGTATGACACAATACCGCCTTAGGTTCTCAAACACTTAATTTATTTAATATCAATTATTCAATTTTATCTATTTACAAGCATAGTAGATGAATGACATGTAAATATATTTATCACCCATAATATATATACAATAGGGCACCCCACATAAAATATATGGTGCTTAATACTCTGCTATCAAGTCACTGTACCTCTCCTACAAATGAGGGAAATACTAGTTTGGACCCACTCTCGAACTGTATTAACACAAAATACAAATATTAGAGGCGAAGCATAATTTCAAGTCACTAAGAGGTCAGCACATACCCTCACGTCTCTTAGGACCGTCTGACTATCATTCTGAGATAGCCTGTACCAAGGATCCTATGTTCTAGGATACAAGTCAATATCCCCCATAAAGGTCCCATCGAGATAAGACTGTCCTAGTGCAGAAACCTTCGTGATAACAAGTAGAGCGAGTATGATTACACACAAATATTCACATAATATATACATATATATGCACTCATATATATATTCACATTATTGAGCTAGTTACACCCACGACCCATAATATATTTTAACCACACGTGGCACATAACGCCTGAGTCCTACGTATAATTAATTCATTCTTTTATTTTCTCAATTATCGCAAGTTCATACGTACTTTTTATCTCTCAAAGTTTTTCCTTTTACTAATTATAAAATCAGTTGGTGTACACTCTCTAACCTACTCGTTGAAGTCATTCCTAATTCTCATAAAACTTGATTTAACATACACACAATCTTCTCCCCATTTTATAGCCTCATGATGCTGCAGTTAAATCTCATATAAGGATCGTATTACCCAAACCTTATCTACAACCCTACTGGTCCTTCCCAAGTCCCATCATGGTATTTAAGTTATGTCTAAGCGTCCTTATACATTGGGGTTGGTAATCATTAAAAAGGAAACAAGATTCAATTTCTAGGAGGAGTCGATCGATCGATGGGAATAGTCGATCGATCGAACAGTTATTGGCCTAGAAATTCTGCACATAATGCCTACGGGTTTCTTCCATTTTAATCATCAAAACCTCCATTAAAACATCCCAAAGTCCCAACCAAACACCACAAACATTATAGTAACAGGTCTAAACAATTTTTAATGTAAAATCTAACGAAATTCATAAAGGGATCATCATTAAATGGATGTAATTCATGATTTGGACTCTAACCCTAGTTTACCATATTAATTCAAGAATCCACATTATATTTCTAGATTTCCTTCTCTAATCATCATTAAAGTTCGTGATAATTGTTTTACATGTGATAAAGATGACAACCTAACATGATTTCCAATCAAACATATGAATTCTAGTCTTCCAATTACATCAAATCTCTACAAAAATTTATAATTAGTTTTCTACTCTAACATGAATGGAATATCAACTCAAGAACATGAAGATAGATACTTAACTCAAGAATATAAGTTTGAATCTCTTAGATTTGATGATGTGGTTGTGTTCTCCTTCCTCCGATCTACACTCCAGCGGTGTTGGTGGTGAAAATGGTGCAACTGTGGTGGCTCTAGCCTTGGGGAGCTCCTCACCTTCCTCCTCTAATGGCCTCTGTGAAATATGATGGTTCTAACCTTAGAAGACAAACTCTAACACCTGATATACTCCTCTAATTTTCGAAGGTAATTAAATCCCAAAAATATAAATTACCAAAATGCCCTCCCGGGATGCCGGTCTGGCCTAAAAACACCCCGGGACCCAAACTAAACCCCCGGGTACACTTTTCTGACTATATCGACCCTTTCGGACACATTGGCACACTCAAAATGACCATACGGGTGACTTAGAATTAATTTACTTTTTATCCCATTAATTTAGTCCCGCCACTACACATGCGCGTCCCGACTTAATTTCTATAATTGTCGTATTATTCACTCACGACTATTTTAATAAATTCAATCTCATATATTAATTTAATCATTAAGTAATATTCGACATGATTCTTACCAAAAATTACTAACTCTCGTCACACTAGTAAATATTTATTTTAAAATCTGTATTAATATTAAATTAATTTATCCCAATTTAATTTAATTAATACCATAATTAAAGTCCATAAAAATACAGGGTATTATATACTTCCCCCCTAATAAAGGAATTTCATCCCGAAATTTGAAAAATAAGGCATACTTGGCAAAAAAAAATTTTGGGTACTTTTCGCGCATGTCTGTCTCGCGCTCTCAAGTGGACTCCTCTACATTATGATGCTCCCATTGGACCCGTACAAGTGGGACTATCTTCGACCTCAAAATACTCTCACTATGGTATAGGATAGAAAATGGCCTCTCCTCATAGGAAATATTGGCCTGCAAGTCAATCTCCTCTATCGCAATGTGAGTGTGAGCCAACTCATCCCAAAGATATCATTTCAACGACGAAATGCGGAACACATCATGAATATGGTGTAAGTGCTCCGATAACCCAAGTATGTATGTTACTGGTCCGATCCTCTCGATAATGGGAAATGGTCCTACATACCTTGGACCTAATTTCCACTTCTTTCCGAACCTCATTACTCCTTTCATAGGAGACACTCGTAATAATACTTAGTCCCCCATGCTAAAATCCCTGAAGAACCGCTTGACATCAGCGTAGCTTTTTTGCCTATCCTGGGATACCCGAATGTGACTCCTGATCAACTCAATCCTGGATGACGTGTCCTGAATCACCTCTGGCCCGAGTAACTTGTTGTCCCCCAAATCTAGCCAACAAGTAGGAGAACGACAAGGCCTGTCGTACAACACCTCAAATGGGGCCATGCCAATCATAAACTGGTAGGAGTTATTGTAAGTGAACTCCACCAGTGGAAGGTACTTCTCCCAACCCCCTCCAAAATTAAGGACACACATGCGCAACATATCCTCCAGCATCTAATTAGTATGCTCAGTCTGCGGGTGATAAGCCATACTCAATCGTAGCTCGATACCCATAGCCTCCTAAAAGTTCTCCTAGAAGCGTGTCACAAAAATCTTATCTCTGTTGAACACGATATCCAGGGGCACTCCATGCAACCTCACTATCTCAGTAATAAATAACTGAGCATACCGGCCCATGGTGTAGTCTGTTCGCACCTAAGGAAAAGGAGCTATCTTGGTCAACCGATCCACCACTACCCATATAGAATCGTGACCCCGCTGTGATGTAGGCAACCTAGTGATGAAATCCTTGGAAATGCTCTCTCATTTTCACATAGGTATCTCCAGCAGTTGAAGTAACCCCGACGGTCTCTAGTGGTCCAACTTTACCAGTTGCCAGGTGGCACACTTGGACACGAACTCCACAATGTCCTTCTTCATCCCACTCCACGAGTACTGTCGCCTCATATATTGGTACATCTTATCCCCTCTGGGATATCCAAAAATTGAGATCCATACGACTTTGTCATCACTACATGACATAAGTCCTCCCCCTATGGGAGTACTAGTCTCCCTTTAAACCGCACACCCCCATCTGAACCCACTGAGTAGGACTCTGTGCCCTCAGCTAGAAGCCATACAATCTAATCGTAGCAAAATGTATCAGCGGCTTGGGCCTGAATCACCCTCATAACAATCTCTGGTGTGATTGTCATGACGGACATAAAGGATCGGGCCACTACATCTTGATGTCCCAACTCTTTCCGTTTCGTATTCCACACTTCTACCACCTCACCTACTGGCCTATGGCTCAACGCATCAACGACTATGTTATCCTTCCCCGCATGTTACTGTATCTTGAATTGGTAATCTTTCACAAACTCCATCCACCTGCGCTGACGCATGTTCAACTCCCGCTGAGTGAACAAGTATTGCAATGACTTGTGGTCTATGAACAGGCAAAATTTCTCCCCCAATAAGTAGTGTCTCCAAATACGTAAGGCAAACATGATCGCTGCCAGCTCCAAGTCATGGGTGGGGTAATTCCTTTCGAGAGGCTTGAGCTTGCGGGAGGCATAAGCTATAGCCTGCTCCTCTTGCTGAAGTTCTCCACTAAGTCCCTGTAGGGAAGCGTCAGTATACACCAAGTGCTCCACTCCTGGCCTGGGTAAAGCAAGAACTGGCACCGAAGTCAACTTATCCTTTATCTCATCGAAAGCCAGTTGACAAGTCTTATCCCATATGTACGGTACCCCCTTACGAGTTAGATGAATCAATGGACCCACTATCTTCGAGAATCCTCAAATGAACTGCCTATAGTACCCTGCCAATCCTAAGAAACTACGGATCTCTGATGGTGTCGTGGGCTACCCCCACTCCCTCAAAGCGAATTCCTTTCCCAGATCTATGGATATTCCCCTGGCGAAAACAATGTGACTAGACCTCGTGCAACCAAAACCCACACTTTTCATACTTAGCATATAACTTATGATCTCGCAGAGTCTGAAGAACCCATCTCAATGCTCGGCATGCTCCTCCTCAGTCTGGGAATAAATCATAATTTCATTTATGAAAACAATGATAAACTGATCCAGGAACTCTCTGAACACCCTGTTCATTAAGTCCATGAACACGATTGGAGAATTGGTTAGCCCAAACGGCATAACTCAGAACTCGTAGGATCCATATCGTATAAAAAGCGTAGTCTTCGACACATCCTGCTCCCTAATCCATAACTGATGGTATCTTGACCTCAAGTATATGTTTGAGAAGAAGGCATCTCCTCTCAACTGGTCAAAAAAGTCATCGATTCAGGGCAACGAATACTTATTCCATATCGTGACTTTGTTCAACTCTCGGTAGTCTACGCACTACCTCAGTGACCCATCTCTTTTCTTCACAAATAACACAGGAGCACGCCAAGGCGAGGTACTACTACGAATGAAGCCCTCACCCAATAGATGCTTAATCTAATCCCATAACTCTCTCTTCTCAGCTGGAGCCATACGATATGGTGCACGGGCTATCGGTCGAGTGCCCAACATAAAATCAATAACAAAATCTATCTCTCGTCTAGGAGATAGTCCCGGTATATCCTGGAACACATAAAAAAACTCACGAAATACATGAATCGAATCAATGGAAATCAGTATCTCCTTAGAGGTCTCCTCCTCTATATAATATAAATGGGTGGACGATCCTCCCTCAGGACGAGGAATCGCCACCAAAAACATCTCCTGGCCCTAAATAGCAAAAATAACACTCCTACTGAAATAGTCTATCATGGCTATATAACAAACAAGCCAATCCATGCCAATAATGGCATCATGCTCGTGCATTTCTAAGACTAGCATATCTGCAGGCAAAACTAGGCTCCCAATTTCTATACCTACTCCCCGGAACATAAATAAAATCAATGACCCATTACCCAACGGTGAGTCTACACATGTCACTGTACTCTCTGCCATGATTAATAACTCCATGGATCATGCAAAACTAGTGTCTATGAAGCATTGCGATGCCCCAATATGAAATAAAACACGCCCCATAGTACTATGGATAGGAAACGTACCCTTAACTACGGGTGGCTCTTGCGGTGCTGCTGCCTGGTGGACATTATAAACATGTCCATACTGTAATTGTCCCTATTGAACTGGTACTACTAGGATGGCTGATAAAGCTGGTATCTGAGGTGGTGCTGGGAGGGCGGCTGGGAAGATTGGTCTTTGCGGCACCTAACGGGTACCCTGTTACTGCGGGGCCCTATCCCCCTATGGGCAATCATGACTCCTATGGCTATTCTTACCACAAACAAAGTATCTGCCCCTAAAATTTCCTCCCCTATATCCCTGCTATCCTCAGCCCTAATGGCCGTTACCATGCCTTCACTAGCCTTGTTGGCTATGCTAATATTATTGTTGGCCCTGATGGCCCGGTTGGCCCAACTGGTAATGATGGCCCTGCTAATTGGACTGGCTCTGCTAGCCCTATCTATAGCCCCCATATCCCTGCCTAGAGTCACCAGATTGGAATTTCTTAGCAAGGTCCCCCCGATGAGAACTTTGATCACCCTGACGAACCTTCCCTGAGTAGTCAGTGCTCCACTGGAACTACTACCTCCTATCTGGCCCTACTGGATGGACTCCTCGGCTCGCTTGCTTTCCTGATGATGGAAGTGGTGGTCCTGGAAATGTAATAGGGCATCATTGAGTGCATCAATGTAAGTAACCAATGACATATTACCTATGAGGTGTTGACGAATCCTCCAGGTCAATCCATCCATGAACATTCGAATTTTCTTCTCTTCGATTGGTACCTCATATGGAACTATAGTAATTAGTCTCATGAACTCCTCCTCATACTCCACAAAAATTATACTTTCCTATTTGAGATTCAATAGTCTCTACCTCATCTCAGTCTGCACGGTGGAGGGAAAGTATTTGCGGTCAAACCGCACCCAGAAACTCTGAATCATCATACTGTCCCTCTCTTCCAAAAAATGGTGGTGCTCTCCCACCACTGTAAGGAGACCCCCACTAGCTTGAAGGAAGACAATAACTGTCTCTAAATATCTATGCACTCGTACATACGAAGATGCCTCTGGATGTCTTTCTTCCATTCGCTCACGATGACAACATCAGAACTGCCTGAAAACTCTGGGGGATGTGCCTTGTGAAAGGCATCCCTAACTCTCTCCCATGCATTGGGAAACTGAGATGGAACTGGCGACACAGCCTGAACCTGGGTTGGGGCCTGTGCACCACCGTTAAAGCTCCATTCACCGCCTAAGCAACTATGGAGGCAACTTTGGCTGCGTTCATTACTTCCGAAGCCCGAGCTACTAGCTGCTCTAGTTGGGCATTTTTTAGCCTCGGCGCTCGTCTAGGAGACATTTTAAACGAGAAGGAATTTATCTGTCCATAGTTATTATTAAATCTCAAATAGCTGAAGATGTAATCGTATAAGCAGGAATACAACATTCCTAAAAATAGGGCTTTGTATCAAAGACGCTAAGCTGGAAGCATAATAAGCTGTATAAATACTAAAGGATACTAGAACCTGATGCTCTAATACCACTTGTGAAACCCCGCCTAATTAAATACCGGGTGATCAGTCCTTTATTAAATTAAAACAAAGTATCCAGTTGGATCATTCTTAGCATCACTATCGAAAAACTGTTTTCTTTATTTATTACCTAATAATTAATTAAGCTAAGTGTCAAAATATTTAATTTTACAAATTAAGTTCCATTGTTATGAGTTTATAGACACAAATCATTTTATGAACGTAGAGAATAATATTGAATACCAAACAATCCCAGTGGAATAAACAAGATAGATAAACGATTCGAAGTAAAATATCCCAAATCTAAGGACAAGATAATAATTAAAACAATCCTAACTAAAACTGAATACTGAAATAAAATAAAAGTACAAAATCTCTCTGAACTAAATGGAAATTGGAAACGGGAGACACGTGACCTATCTAAAATGAGTAAGTGGATCTCTGAGATGGCAAGGATGGAGTCGTCTAATGCAAGGACCTCCAACTCCCACACTAGTTACAGCACGTCAGCAGTCTGAGGATCTAAGCCTGATTCCCCTGTGGCTGGGCACCTGTAATACATACATACATATATATACACACAAGAGGAAGAGGAGATGACAAAAAATGAGTCAAAGCCTGAGTGTAAAATAACTTTAAAATAGCTTGGCAAGTATATAAAATACTTACCAGTTGATATAACAAACATGTTAGTGCCTCGACACTCACTTGAGAATTCTCACCTCTCAACTAATGTGCATGCCTAACGTATTACGGAATTAATCTAAATGGATCTAACTCAGTTAACTAGTCTAACCCAATCTCCTCTCATCAATCCTGATTCACGTGATCACATAACTATAATTTATGCATAATAATTTTTCTTATGGATTTACCAAGTCAGCTATGTAGATCTCATTACAACCTTAAGTTCTCAAATACTTAATTTATTTAGTATTAATTAATCAATTTTATCTACTTACAAGCAGAATATATGAATCACCGGTATATATTTTTATCACTCATAATATATATACTAACAGGGCACCCCACATAAAATCTATGGTGCTGGCATACTCTGCTATCAAGTCCCTATACCTCTTGTACAAATAAGGGAAATACTAGTTCGGATCCACTATCGAACTGTATTAACACAAAATACACAAATTGGAGGCGAAACATAGTTCCAAGTCACTAAGAGGTCACTACATACCTATGACACCCCGACTAATTAAATACCGGGTAGCTACTCCATTATTAAATCAATACAAAATGCCAAGTTGGTTCAGTTAATAGCATCACTGTCGAAAACATTTTAATGATTACTAACCACCTAGTATTTAAAAAGTAAGTTGCCAATTATAAGTTAAGTCTGATTAACATGCAATAAAAGAATAATGGAAGAACAACATAATCCATTCACCATAACGAAGTAGTGCAATAACCAACAAATAGTAATAAGTCCGGAGGAAAACTCCTCACAACAATCCCACAACTGAAAATAATATGACAAGTCTGAATCCTGAATTAATTACATGCTAGAAGTCTGAATACTGAAATAAATGAAGTGACTCTAAAAGAAATGGGCGACATGCCCTACAACTGATAAATGCTGAATATACAGTCAAGATAAATGAAGCGTCTACAAGCAAAGTCCTGTAACTTCCACAAACAGCTACAGCTCGTCACCTGAATGAGGATCCTAAGCATGGTGTCCTTGTGGCTGGGCACCTAAAAATGATTTTTACAAAAAGATAGATTTGAAAGAAAATGGGTCAGAGCCCGAAAGTGGAAATCATTTTAAAAACAACAAGTGTTTTAATAACATTTAAAACAAAGAATGCAAAATACATGTTAGGACGTGCTCTCACGTGAAATACTCACCTCTCGTCTAACTGTGCACTCCTAACGTTCCTGTACCCATTCATATGTTATTTATATCAAACTAAACCGTCGTAAGCTCTAACCCAACTATTCGATTCACAATATGAATTCCCAATGTTATCGCTTAAATAGATAGCTTTACATAAACTCGGATTCTCAATTATTAACAAAACCATTTAATGATATCTGTCCCCTTTTATCTTTTCATAACGTTACGATAACTATACTCACAATTTAACATAGCAAACCGTATATTATTCACATCATAAATATACAATACAAGCACCCCGAGACTAAGCTACGGTGCACACATACTCTGCTATCCATCCCGGTACATCACGTACATAAGGATTACGAATTCCGAATCTCTCAGGAATCGTTCAGATAACAACAATCACAAACAATGGAGGCGGACATAGTCACATCACATGGGTCACGTACATACCTACCCTCCCACGATCAGCATTCTTATTAACTTCCCAATAAGTCCTTCTCTGACCTTTGTCCTCGAGGTACCAATCTAAATCCGGGCAACACAAAGATTAGATGGCCCTAAGCGAACGTAAACCTCCCGTGATAACAAGTATGGTAGGTATGTGATACACATAAAATCATATACATACACTAAGCATTCACACATCTTAAATATCTCAATATTAATAAAGGTATACTCTACATCCTTATACCATTATTCCAATTTTATATATTTTAAGTCTCCCGATAATATAGAATTTAAACTGTCGACACGTCACACGTCATAGTTTCTTATACTTAAAACCTATCTTAAATAGATTATTAAGTTCCTATTATTCCCATATATATCATCATTATTCCTAAGGTCCTTACTTCTGCCCCGAACCTCATTTCATCAATTATTCGAATTTACACTTTTAACCCAAATATTATCTCACTTATCGAATTCCATTAGATTCAGAATAATTCCTCAAATTTAATTCTAATTAAGGTCCAAATTTCATAGCCATGCCTACTGGTCTTCCTTAAGTTAAGGGTATTCATAAGGTCTCCAATAATATTTCCCAAGGGTTAACATAATTAAAATTTAAATAGGGAAAACTTTACTCATTCTGGGAAGGTCGATCGATCGACCTTTACCTTCGATCGATCGATGGTGGTCGATCGATCGACTGATGAATGTCGATCAATCGAACGCACCAGGTATGGCTACGGACTGCTTCGTTTTGCAGTTTTCAAATCATCACAAAACATCCTTTTAATGGATGAAACTCTAATATAACGTTATAATATCATCATACAACCATCCTACAACATTGTTAACGTTCTAAAACCAATAATTCATCAACCAAGGACTTTGTTTGGATCAAAACTTCATCAAGAACCCTACTTTCCTATTTCTTTCAAGAACATTAATAAATCTCTTCTTAAATCCGTTTTAAAATCATCAAGGGTCATAATTATGAATTCATAATTCGTCCAGAATGTTTCTACATGCAGTCCCTAACATAGTTCATAGTTTTACATCTTCAAATTCATGGGTCTAATCAATCTTCCAAGATAAATTTGATAATTTCCTAAACATGGAAAGCATAGCATTGAATCAATTGGAATTAAACCACTTGCATTAATCTTTATCTGAATTTGAGGTTGAATCTTGAAGGTTGAATCTGTCCTCTCTCTCTCTCTCTGCAGAATTCTCCTCTTTCTCTCTCTCTCTACAAGTTCTTCTCAAGGTGATAATGGAGGTGGGGTTGGTTTTTGCCAAGTTTTAAAGTTTCTAACTTCTCCCGTAGCCCACTACCTAAATTGGGGTTGGGAATGGCTTAGTGGGTTAAGACTAAGTCAGATTTTTAACTCTAATTTTCGTGGGTTTTAATTACCCAATTTCCGAAATTACCAAACTACCCTTTTACGTTGCCGGTGTGGCCTAAAAATGTCCCGGGACCCAAACTAAACCCCCGGCTAGTGTTTTCTGACTATTTCTACCCTTCCGGACTCGTTGGCGCCCTCAAAATGACCATACGGGTGATAAAAATAAAATTCACTTTTTAATTCAAATTAATATATTCCTGATGCGATTGTCACGCGCGTCCCAACAAAATTTCTCAAATTGCCGTATTTCAATCTCGCGACAATTTCAATTTCAATAGTTACAATATTCATATATTGCCATATATACACATTATAATCAAATACTAACTCACATCTCGTTAATATTTTATCCGGATTAATTCTCAATTAATTCAATTAATCCCTAAGAATAAATATCATAAAAATACGGGGTATTACAATACCCTCACGTCTCTTAGGATTATCTGGCTATCATTCTCAGATATCTATTACCAAGGATCCTATGTTCTCGGGTATGAGTCAATATCCCCCATAAAGGTCACATAAGGATAAGACTGTCCCGATGCGGAAACCTCTGTGATAGCAAGTAGCGTAGGTATGATTAAACACAGATGTTCACATACTATATGTATTCACATTATTCAGATAGGTACACCCACGACCCATAGCTTATTCTAACCATACGTGGCATGTAGCGTCCGAGTCCTACGTATCATTAATTCATTCACTTATTTTCTCAATTAGTGCAAGTTCTTAAGTACTTCTTGTCTCTCGAAGTGTTTCCTTTTAATAAGTATAACATCAGTAGGTGTACTTTCTCTACTCTACTGGTCTAAGTCATTCTTAATTCTGATAAGATCTAATTTAACATACACATGATCTTCACCCCATTTTATACTTTCGTGACCCCACGGTTAAAACTCATATAAAAATCGTACTACCCAAACCTAGACTATAACCCTACTAGTCCTTACCAAATCCCATCATGGTATTTAAGTTATGTCTAAGGGTCCTTATAAATTGAGGTTGGATAATCATTAAAAAGGAAACAAGATTCAATTTCCCAGAGGAGTCGATCGATCGATGGGAATGGTCGATCGATCAACATTCTTGAGTTAATCGATCGATCGAACAAATATTGGTACGTTTCTGCATAATTTTAACCTACGGGTTTCATCAATTTCTACCTTCAAATCCTCCATTAATTTGTCCCAAACTCCCAAACAATCAAACCAAAAGTTGTACTAACCTACGTATATGATTTCTAATGTAAAACAATTACAAATTCATCAAGTACCATCAATTAATAGGATTAATTCAAGCTAATTCATTAAGAACCCTATTTTTATCATTATCATTAATATACTCATAATTTTTCTAGATTTCAACATCTACTGGGTATCAATTTCGTAGTTAATATTTTACAAATATCAAAATAGTCATCATAATATAATTTCTACTCAAAATTTCAATATAAGTCTCCAAAACAACATTATTTTTACATGGGAACATGAAATCATATATCCTACACTAACTTGGATGTATAATAAACTCAAGAACAATAAGTTAGATACTTGCTTGGATATCAAAGGTTTGATCTTACGAATTTAAGAGGTATAGAAACAATCCTCTTCTTTCGATTTATGCTTTGGTGGTGGTGGAGGTGCAAAACGGGTGGTTCTTGGCCTTGAACACCCTGGAAAGCTTTCTTCTTCTTCTTCTTCTTCTTCTTCTTCTTCTTCTTCTTCTTCTTCTTCTTCTTCTTCTTCTTCCTAAGGTCTCCCACACTTTTCATTCTCAAAACCCTAACTTCCCCGACACACCATCTGATATAGCCTTATTAATTTTCGTCATTAATTAACTCCCAAAATTAGAAATTGCTAAAATGCCCTCCTAGGTTGTCGGTTAGGCCTCAAAACGTCCCGAGACCCAAACTAAACCCCCAGGTACACTTTTCTGACTATCTGGACCCTTCCGGACACATTGACGCACTCAAATTGACCATACGTGTGACTTAGAATTAATTTACTTTTTATTTCCTTAAATTAGTCTCGACATAACTGATACGCGCGTACCGACTTAATTTCTATAACTGTCGTATTATTCACTCGCGATAATTTTAATAAATTCAATATCATATATTACTTTACTCATTAAGTAATATTTGACATGATTCTTACCAGTAATTACTAACTCTCATCACGCTAGTAAATATTTATTTTAAAATCCGGATTAATATTAAATTAATTTATCCCAATTTAATTTAATTAGTTCCATTATTAAAGGCCATAAAAATATGGATTATTACAACCTATTCCTTTCCTCTCGACATTACTTAAAGCGGGACTGATGAGCATCTTTCCTACCTTATTAGATGTGTCCTCTGAAGTGACCTTGACCTCCTGGGCTCGTTCGAGACCGCTCTCGATCTTGGATACACGGACTTCAAGTTTCTCATGAGTCTCTAATGAAGATTAAAGATCACCCATAAGAATGGCCTCAATGTTGGTCAAATCATTCTTTTCCTAGCCTAAAATAATCAACTGCTCACATAAAAAAATCTCCACTTTCTCGAGTTGACTCATCGAGGCCTCACATTCTCTCAAAACTTTCACCTCTTTCTTCAAATCTAACACCTTAAGGGACAAATCTTTATTTAGATTTTTAGTTTTCAAGATTTCAGTGTAAATATCACTAAATGCCTTTTGGAAATGACCTTCTCCATCACAAAAAATCTCATCCTCACTTTCACTATCCTTAAAATTAATCGAAACATCATCGAGGCTTTCGCATTTATATATATCCTCATCGGCGTGGGATAAACTAGAAGTGCTAACTGACTAGCCATGAATGCAACACACGGTTCATGTGGTATGTCACTATCTCTAAGAGTGAACTTATTCATAACTTTCTTATCCTTTTTTTAGCCTAGTGGGACACTCATGAGCCTTATGCCCTTTACCCTCACGTTCATAACACCTAATCTCTTCCTCTTTCTCTCCCCCGCTCGTACCCTCATTTTTATTTTTCATTTTCCCAAAGATCTTTTCTTTGGAATAATTTTCTTTAGAAAATGTAAGAAACTTTTTAAATTTTTTTGCAAAAAAGGGGCAAGTCATTAAAATCAAGATCAACCTCAGATTCGGACTCACAAACTCTCTCTTTTTTCTTTTCCTTAGCTTGAGTCTTTAAAGAAATCCCTACTTAATTAGGTTTAATGGTTTTAGGAAACATATCAATATCATACATTTAAATATCTCCTACAAGTTCTTTTAACCTATGAGTGACTAGGATCCCTAACGAATTAAGTACGGTGACCTTAGGAATAAAACGGTAAAGAAGTAACCCTAAAATTTTGTTTACAACTCTTGTCTCAAGAATCTTCTCACCCAAAATAAAACTAGAATTATCTATGTCCGACAAACATGCATAAAACTTATCAAAGATTCGAACTCTAGCATGGTAATGGTCTCAAATTGGATGGTCAAATTTTGAAGCTTAGATTACTTTATAATGTTGGTACCCTCGTGAGTGAGATAGAAGGTATCCCGAGCTTACTTAGATGTGGTGCAAGTCATGATGCGATGGAACTCGTCAGGGGTGAAGGCACCAGAAATAGCACTAAGGCTGTGAGAGTTAAAATTACTCCACTTAAACTTATCCTCAATCCATGAAGAAAAACGTTTAGGGCTGACGATTTTATCTACGATGATAGTCAGAGGAGTCCACCCTCTTTCACAAACTAACCAAACACGTTCATTTATGGCTTTTAAGGATAAACACATCCTAGCTTTCCAATATGCATAATTGGAACGATTAAAGATGGGCATTCAATTATACAAATTATCCATTAAAATCCTGCCTTTTTCAAGATCAACAATTTAAAAAAAATTGATATCGAATAAAAAAATTTGAGGAAAAAGATCACATAGTATTTTTGTGTAACCTGCTCTAATACCAATTTAAGAGTGTGCAAGATCTTAATGGGTTGAATTGTATAATTAAATTCCACTAAACAGAAATCCAAATTATTACCAAATTTTAATCTTTGATTAATTTAGATTTGCATGTGATGATCATTCTAAACAAAGAAAATTAACTACGCATGTAAGTACAACCAGATATAAGGAAAAATCCCTTTCCACTGAAAAACCTTTTTTTAGCACTTTAGATAGTTTTACAAGACAGTTTACTTACAAGACTCTCTAAAGAAAACCACTCAAATTAAGAGCAGCCCACAAGTGGCGGTCCACTCTCGGTATCCACCAATCAGGCTTTTCTTCAGCCTTATCTTCAGCAGTGATCCCACTGGTCACAAGGTCAGCAGTTGATATCTCTCTCCACAAATATAACTCAAGTATGAAACTATTTAGGGTTTCAAAAGGTCTCACAAGTATACTAGGCATGTTGTTTTATGAATCAAAAGGCATTTTTACCTAAAAGGAGTGAGGACTTTTTTGTTTATCAAAAGTCTCTTTTAAAATCCTAATGATATAGTTATTTATAGGTTGTACACACATTTTAAGGTAGAAAAATTCCTTCGAACAAAAGTAGAGGTCGTTCAAATAAGATTGTCATTTCGTTAGAGCGAAAACAAGTTTCGTTCAAATGAGACTCCAATCTTGTTAGAACAAGCTTCTAATGAGCTTCAAAAGAATTCAAATAGAACACCTTTGATGGATCTTCGTTCAAAGAAAATTTCAAACGAGCTTGTGAATGAAATGCATTTTTGGTTCGAACGAGATATGCTTCTCGTTTGAACGAGGTTAGTAAAAAAATAATTTCAAACTCTGAAAATTTTGCCTCGAGTTTGATAAAAAGTTTTATAAAAAATCTCCCAAATATACATGTAAATAAATTTAATATCCTAAACAATTTATACCTTCATAATGTGGAGACGTATTGAACTTTGGAGATATTGGAGATTCGGTTCATCGTGTTGGCACATCCCGATTCGTAACGGGATATGACAAATATGCCATAGTGGCAAATAAAACAAGTACTAAGCCTAAGCTAGACGATTTTACCTTACAGTAATGACTACGACGTTAACACAAGAGTTCATAATTTACCATGGCATGTAAATAGATGATATAAAATGATCAAATTCTAACCTGTTTTTTGTATTATTAGATAATAAATTTCTTTATCTGGTGATATTTATTATTGAATATTTTAAGCACTAAAAATACAAATAGTACATTTCAATATATTCCTTATGTACTAATAAAAAATTCATGTAGGTCATTATGTAACAATCAATTATACCTAGTGAGTTTGTATTTGCATGTTGATCGCTGGTACGTTATAGTTATTGTACTAATATTGGTTTTAGTGACCTTTAGTTTGGTTTGCATGGCTTTTAGTTGTATTGAAGTTATATAAAAATTTAATCAATTTCAATTATACAGATTCAACGTGAATTTCATTGATCAAACATACCATATGTTTATTCTAGTTCACGTGCTCCACTAATCATTTAGTATTTGTTTAATGTTTTATTTTTTAAAGAATAGAAGATTTGTCCCTTATATCGAAGTGATTTCTCGCATTAGTATATAGTTCTTTGCTACTTTATGGTAATTATTATTTTTAGTGAATATGTTAAGCGATGAAAAAATATTCAAAGAATATATTTCACCAGATGCCTTATCTAGTAACAAAGAAAGCTACGTAGGTCATTATGTACTAACTATTTTTCTCGTTGATTATGTATTATAATTATGATTGTTTATATATTGTAGTTATTATATGTGAATGGTTTGCATTAATTATAGTTTAGTTTGACGTTGTACAAAATGATTGGTATGTTATACAACAGTACTACACAATTACCAAACTCATGTACGGGCACAAAGTAAAGCTTGTTTTTGAATTCAGTAAAATTTGACATATGTTTCGCATTTATTGTTTATGGAGAATTGTAATGACTACGACGTTAACACAAGAGTTCATAATTTGTTATGACTTTGAAACAGATGATATATGATGAACAAATTGTACCTTAATTTTTAGTATTATTATATAGTAAATGTCGTTGTCTGGTGATATTTGTTATTGAATATTTTAAGCACTAAAAATACAAATAGTACTTTTCAATATATTCCTTATGTCTAATAAAATATTCATGTAGGTCATTATGTACTAATCATTTTTACCTAGTGAGTACGTATTTGCACGTTGATCGCCAATATATTATAGTTACTTGTGACAACTCGCTCACCAAAATAAGGGGTGTCCAGCACGATACTTCATTAATAATGGGAATCATAGATGGTCCATTCTCAGCATCACAATAATATAATAAGTAAACGAGATAACCACACAATATTTTAGAAAAACGGGTTGCCAAAAACTTTATTTTATAAGTTAAAGAAAGAATTGAAACAACCCAATTTGGAAAAGAAAATGGAAATCCAAAAGAACTTATATTACAAACACAACAAGTATACAATAAGGGGACCGAATATGCTGTCGGTCAACAGTCACTACAATGTAATACAATAGTTTAATGTACATTACATAATACATTACAATAAGCAATTACAATAATTTTGGCCACACGTCCGAGTAAATGACCCGATCATAACTAGAGCACAAAAATGAAGGCGTCTACATAATATCCCGTAATATCTGCAAAGTATTATGGCTCCCCAAAAACACCGGAATGGAAAAGTCAATACGGGCGTCCTTGAGGAGGAGCACCTGTGCAGATACAAGATACATGCACAACCAGAAATACGAACGAGTCAGGGCCCGGTTTTATATGATCACCAGGTGAATAAAGAGTATGATAGTTATGAAAAATAAATCATCATCAACAAGTATAAGAATCTACTTACACCATCTCAAAGCATAAACTAAAGCAATTTAAATGATCATGAGTCTAAATTTTAGTTATACAAGAGGATATGAATGAATAACATTAATTAAAAACCTCCATCATTTACTTTGTTCTATATCATCGTTTCATTTCTCATTATGAAACATAATCACAGTTATATGCTCTTTATGGCATTTATCATCCATCAAGTCCCACTTGAATAAGAAGAGTTATATTCATATACATATAACGATTCTAAGACCGCCTGTCCGGGTTTCCCCACTGTGCGCGCCCCTAAATGACTATCATCTTCCAGGGCCTATAAATCAAGACAACCTGGGCACCTAACGCAACGTCGGGAAATGTCCATATGCCTACGAGTGAGTCATAACCACACCCAGAATTACCTCACTAGCGTAGAAGAAACAAATAATAAACGCTCATATGGCCGAGGATTATATTCACCCTGCATTCACTAGCAAGGGGACTTCACCTCACGTGCGAACTTCCCTTATGATAGCATTTAGAGAGGTGCGTTTAAGTAAATTATCATTTATAATATTCATTTTCATTTCCATTTGGATAAATATATCACATTTTACTCGGAGCCATACGAAATTTATAATATCATGTAACCTCAAAGATTTATAACTCTCTTGTCTACTTTTCAAGAATTTATGGTGTCACTATAAACCATTAAGTCATACATAGCTCAATTGAGCTTCTAAAGTCCCCCAATATCACATTAAAACCCCTAGTCTCATAATAAGTAACGAAAGGAAAAATCATGCCCTAACATCGCTTCGGAAACCCCCGGAACAAGCCCTATCTAGACCATTTCTAACCTATGATGATTAAATAACTCATCTAAACCTCTAGGACTCTAAATTTACTTCATACACGAAGGATCCTAAGTCCCTATCTTAAGAGAAAGATACTAGAAGACATTTAGGATTTAGGGGTGAAAAGTAGAGGACCGGTCGACCGATCAATAGATCGCGATCGACCGCGTCTCAAGATTTTGTCTAAGAAGAAAAGCAAAAATCTGAGTTCGGAGGGGCCGATCGACCGGTCAGGGGGGCCGCGGTCGACCGCTACTAAAATTTATACTTATGTGGGAAAGCAGTGTGCTCTCCCTTGATGGCCCGATCGATCGGTCCTGGGACTGCGATCGACCGCGCTTAGCAGACGTAGAACTCCTTTCTCTTCTACAAAGCTAAAACAAAATCCTAACTTCATATTCTTGCCTCCCTTCCCTTAACCCACTTCAATAACATAACCACCACAATTCTAAACTTCAACAAACCAATAAAATCCATTTAGATCCTACAAATTCAAGGTCTAATGATTTAAACACCAACATATGTATCAAAACCTAATATTTACCCAAATCTCCCAAATACACAACTATACTTGCAATTTATCCACAAAGAATCATATATTTACAAGTAGAAAACTTGACTTAGGGTTGTAGTCTCGAATCTTCCTTTCGGTAGCAACGATTCCAAGCCAAAGTCTTCAATTTTCTTCTTTCTCTATCTTTATCCACACTTTTCTCTCTCTCTTTTTCTTCTCTAGGGTTTTAATACACTTAAGAGAAATAAATGAGGTGAAAGACTTAAATCGTAGATTTAGTCTAAATTCTCAACATAAATGGTTAATACCACATTAAAATGACTCACAACTACACATTTAAGCTATAACCAGTCAAAAGTGCCCAAAACATAAAAATAAAATATGACACTCATTTTGACTATCTCGCACAATTTGAGACTAACTATGCCCTCTAAATTGGCATCCGACAATATTATAAATCATTGCAGGTTTCGATTGCATTTAGACCATAAATGTCATTTAAAACAAGCGACACTATGAAACGTAGCATGATGATATCTACATATACATACAGTAAATATGCAACATTCTAGTAAATATGCTCAATTAACTCATTTAGTTCATATTTACTCCATTTCCAACATATTATATAATTACTTCACACCATAAATTAATATAAAATAAGTTCCCAAAGGCAAGGGTTGTTACATACTCCCCCCTTATGAGGGAATTTTTCCCTCAAAATTCAAGCGTACCATGCAAGAAAAGATGCGGATACTTTTCCCGCATATCATCCTCATGCTCCCACGTCGATTCATTGGCATCGTGATGACCCCATTGAACGCGTACGAAGGGAACCATTCGCGATCTCAATTTTTGCTCTCTGTGCTCTAAGATTGCAATTGGTTGTTCTTCACACGAAATATCGGGTTGCAAATCGATATCCTCTAAAGGAATATGCCAAAGGGCTCCTTCACACCTCTTATACTTTTTCAAAGAGGAAACATGAAACACATCATGGAGTTGTTGTAAATGTTTCGGTAAGGCAAGTTAAAACTCCACTGGAATTACCTTGGCGATAACGGGAAAAGTTCCAACATAACGCGGCGCAAGCTTCCCTTTCTTCCCAAAAAACTTTATACCTTGCATTGGAGATACTCGTACCAAGACTTGATCCCCAACTTCCAACTCTATATGCCTTCTATTCGCATCGACGTAACTCTTTTGACGATCTTGAGATACTCGAATGCAATTTCGAATGAGTTCAATCTTGGAAGAAGTATCCTGGATCATTTTTGGTCCAAGAAACTTATTATCTCCCACCTCCAACCAACAAGTGGGCGATCTACAAGGCCGACCATAGAGTGCTTCATAGGGCCCCATCCCAATCGTAAATTGGTACGAATTATTATAATCAAATTATAGTAAAGGGAGATATTGCTCCCAATCACCTTTGAAATCAAGCACACACATTCGGAGCATATCCTCCAACATTTGGTTGAATCTTTCTGTCTTCCCATCTGTTTGAGGGTGATAAGAAGTACTCAATTTCAATTCGGTTCCCATAACCTCTTGGAAACTTCGCCAAAAGTGGGAAACAAAAATCTTGTCTATGTCAGAGACTATGTTTATTGGCACCCCATGTAGTCTAACAACCTCCGCAATAAATAGTCGGGCATAACAAGCAGTATTGTAATCGGTGCGTACCAATAGGAAATGCACCGATTTAGTCAAACGATCAACGATTACCCAAATGGAATCGTGACCATTTTGCGACGTTGGAAAGCCCATGATGAAATCCATAAATATACTCTCCCACTTCCATACTGGAATTTCCAACGGTTGCAATAAACCCGTTGGTCACTGATGATCTAACTTGACCAATTGACAAGTTGCACATTGGTACACGAACTCAGAAATATCCTGTTTCATGCCCGCCCACCAATACTGACGGGCAATGTCTTGGTACATCTTGTCCCCACCAGGATGTACCATAAATTTAGACCCATGAGATTCTTTCATCATGGCCAGTCTTAAATCCCCTTCGTCCGGGACGATGAGTCTCCCGTGGAAACATAATCCACCTTTCGAACTTATTGAGTAGGATTCCATTCCCTCGGTCAACAATTGGCGTATACGGTCCTGACAACCTTTATCCCTTCCTTGGGCTTCTACTACCCTTGCCACAATAGTTGGCATTACGGTCAACACCGACATACACCCTAGCAACCGCGTCCTCTAGACTAAGCTCCTTCCATTTGGCTTTCTATACCTCCGCTAACTCCCCCTCAGGCTTTCGACTTAAAGCATTCGCCACCACATTCGCCCTGTCTGAGTGATAGTGGATGTTGAATTGATAGTGTTTCACAAACTCCAACCACCGGCGTTGTCACATATTTAAATCCTTCTGGGAAAACAAATATTACAACGATTTGTGGTTCATGAAAAGACCAAATTTCTCCCCTAGGAGATAATGCCTCCAAATCTTCAGGGCAAAGATAACTGCGGTAAGTTCCAAATCATGCACCGGATAATTATTTTCATGGGGCTTTATCTTGTAAGAAGCATAAGCAATATCTCGTCTCTCTTGTTCAAGTACACCTCCCAATCCTTGTAGAGATGCATCGGTGAAGACCAAATATTCCAATCATGGCCTTGGTAACGCAAGGACTGGAGCAGAAGTCAACCTATCCTTGAGCTCGTCAAAAGCTGACTGACAAGAATCATCCCATACAAACCTCACCGCTTTCCGGGTTAAATTTATCAAAGGACTAACAATTTTAGAGAAACCCTTGATGAACTGGCGGTAACAACCTACCAAACCCAGAAAACTACGGATCTCGATAGGTGTCGTGGGCTGACCCCACTCCTTCACCGCAACCACTTTACTTGGGTCTACCGAAATACCCTGGGCTGTCACAATGTGACCCAAAAACTGCACCTCCTGCAACCAAAAACTGCACTTCTCGAACTTGTCATACAATTGGTGATCCCTCAACCTCTACAGGACCAACCGCAAATGATTAGCATGATCAAATTCTGTCTGAGAATACACTAGAATATCATCAATGAACACGATGACAAACTGGTCCAAGAAGTCCCGAAATACCCTATTCATGAGATCCATAAACACGACAGGGGCATTGGTTAGTCCAAAGGGCATAATAAAAAATTCTTAGGACCCGTATCTCGTTAGAAAAGAAGTTTTGGACACATCTTATTCCCGTATCCGCAAATGGTGATACCCCGTCCTCAAATCTATCTTAGAGAAGTACGATGCTCCCCTAAGTTGATCAAACAAATCATCAATCTGAGGTAATGGGTATTTTTTTCGGATGGTGACTTTATTCAACTCTCAGTAGTCAACACATAATCGGAGAGAACCGCCCCTTTTCTTTATAAACAACACCAGAGCGCTCCACGGCGATGTGCTTCGCCTAATAAACCCTTTCTCTAGCAAGTTCTGAATTTGATCCCTTAACTCCCTCATTTCAATAGGAGCCATACGATACGGAGCTCTCGCAATCGGTCGAGTTCCCGATGCTAAGTCAATGACGAACTCAATTTCCTTGCTGGGAGGCAAACCTGGTATTTCTCATAAAACATCTTGGAAATATCCAACAACCGGAATAGAATCTAAGGAAATGACTATATCTTGAGAAGTCTCCTTCACGATACAATACAAGTAAGTGCTAGTACCTCCTTCTGAATGAGGCATAACCACTAAAAACATTTCTTGCCCCGAAATGGCAAAAACTATACTTTTCCCATAGCAATTAACTATCGCATGATACTTCACTAGCCAATCCATACCCATGATTACATCATACTCGACCATGTCTAGGATGAGCAAATCGGCCTCAAAGCACAAATTATCAAGATTTATCTCTATTTGTTTACAAACAAAGAAAATGAGTGAACCATCACCCATAGAAGACTCAACACTAGTGAAGGTACTCTCTGTAGATTTAATCAACTCTGTAGTCTGAGCAAAACTTCTAGAAATGAACGAGTGTGTCACACCCGTATCAAAAAATACACGATCCATGTGCCCCTGAATGAGAAACTTACCCTCAATAGTTGGCGGCATCGATAGAGCCGAAGGAAGCATATCATCCTGAATGTGATAAACACGCCCATACTGTAGTTATCCCTGCTGTGGAGGGACAATCGGGTTAGGTAATTGCGACTGTAACTGAGCTTGGGGCTGCTGTGGGATCCTAGAAAGCTGTCCCCCAATCAGGTGAGGACACAACCTCTTGAAATGGCCCGGATGTCCACATTGAAAACATCGATTCGTCATATTCTCTTGGTTTCGGCCCCAATTATTTCGAATCTGCCGGAAGCCTTGGCCCGGATGGACCCTACCTCCATTTACACCTATACATGCATGTTGCTGTTGCGAGGTACCTCGACTCTGCCTAACATTACTGCCACCCACATTAAACCCACCAAAATGTAGCCTTTTTGATAAGTCCCCTTGCCGGGGATCCCTTTCTTTTTTCTTATTTCTCAAAGATTGGGACGAAGGAAATACTCCTCCTCCGGTCCCATTGCCTTCATGTTTTCCCCCTTATCCCAACACTTTAGCCTTCTTACTACCCTGGACATACAACCGGTGCTATTGGCAATGACGCAACGCCCATTCATCACATCCCCAAAGGTCTGCAAATCTAGATTTCCCAACAAATGTTGTCTTATCATCCAGTTTAAACCTCCCATGAACTTTGATATTTTCCTCTCTTCTGGAGTCACCTCTTCCAGCAAAAAACTTGCTAACCGGGTGAACTCCTCTTCATATTCTGCAACTGACCGCTCCCCTTGCACCACAAGTTGGAGTTTTCTCCTCATATCCCTTTGAACTGCGGGAGGGAAATACTTTCGATCAAACAAAGCCCAGAAATCATTGATGGTCATGGTATCTCTCTGCTCTGGTGTAGTCATCGACTACTACCAATGTAGTGCAGCTCCAACGAGTTTGAAAGTAGCAAGGGTTTGTTTCCTCTCCTCACTACACTCCACCATTTGAAGATTGCGCTGCATATCCTTCTTCCACTGATTAGCTCTTATAACATCAGAGCCTTCATCAAATTTCGGGGGGTGGACCTTTAAAAAGGACTCTCTAACTCTCTTCCACAGAGAAGGTCCCATAGGATCTTGTACATCCTGAGCCTGTTGCAGTTGAGCTTGTTGTAATTGCTGAACCACACGGTCATAGCAGCATTGACCGCTTGGGCCATAATGTTTGCTACATCAGCAGCATTTATGGTTCCTTGTTGCTGCGGGGGAGGACCTACCTCCGCTTCTACAACTCTATTCCTTCTAACAGGGCGACCTCTCTTAGGCGGCATGTGAGAAGAGGAAACAATATAATTAGAAAACTATTTAAAATAATCTATTTCGCAGAAGACCGTAAACATTGGCAACAAAATAGTCCTAACATTAAGATCTATATCAAAGAACGCTACGGTAGAATGTGACAAGTCCGTATAGATCCTAAAGACTCTAGAACCTGATGCTCTGATACCACCTATGACAACCCGCTCACCAAAATAAGAGGTGGCCAGCCCGATACTCCAAAAATAATGGGAATCGTAGATGGACCATTCTCAGCATCACAATAATATAATAAGTACACGGGATAACCACACAATATTTTAGAAAAACGGGTTGCCAAAAACTTTATTTTATAAGTTAAAGAAAGAATTGAAACAACCCAATTTGGAAAAGAAAGTGGAAATCCAAAAGAACTTATATTACATACACAACAAGTATACAATAAGGGGACCGAATATGCTGTCGGTCCACAGTCACTACAATGTAATACAACAGTTAATGTACATTACATAATACATTACAATAAGCAATTACAATAATTTGGGCCACACGCTCGAGTAAATGACCCGATCATAACTAGAGCACAAAAATGAAGGCGTCTACAAAATATCCCATAATATCCGCAAAGTATTACGGCTCCCCTAAAACACCGGAATGGAAAAGTTAGTACGAGCGTCCTTGAGGTGGAGCACCTATGCATATATAAGATACATGAACAACTAGAAATACGAACGGGTCAGGGCCCGGTTTTATATGATCACCAGGTGAATAAAGAGTATGACAGTTATGAACAATAAATCATGCTCAACAAGTATAAGAATCTACTTACACCATCTCAAAGCATAAACTAAAGCAATTTAAATGATCATGAGTCTAAATTTTAGTTATACAAGATGATATGAATGAATAACATTAATTGAAATCCTCCATCATTTACTTTGTTCTATATCATCGTTCCATTTCTCATTACGAAACATAATCACAGTTATATGCTCTTTATAGCATTTATCATCCATCAAGTCCCACTTGAATAAGAAGAGTTATATTCATGTACATATAATGATTCTAAGATCGCCCGTCCGGGTTTCCCCACTGTGTGCGCCCCTAAATGACTATCATCTTCCAGGGCCTATAAATCAAGACAACTTGGGCACCTAAGGCAACGTCGGGAAGTGGCCATATGCCTGCGAGTGAGCCATAACCACACTCGGAATTACCTCACTCCGCAGAAGAAACATATAATAAACTCTCATATGTCCGAGGACTATATCCACCCTGCATTCACTAGCAAGGGGACTTCACCTCACGCGCGAACTTCCCTTATGATAGAATTTAGAGAGGTGTGTTTAAGTAAATTATCATTTACCATATTCATTTTCATTTCCATTTTGATAAATATATCGCATTTTATCCGGAGCCATACGAAATTTATAATACCATGTAACCTCAAAGATTTATAACTCTCTTATCCACTTTTCAAGAATTTATGGTGTCACTATAAACCACTAAGTTATACATAGCTCAATTGAGCTTCTAAAGTCCCCCAATATCACATTAAAAACCCTAGTCTCATAATAAGTAACTAAAGGAAAAATCATGCCCTAACATCGCTATGGAAACCCCCAGAACAAGCCCTATCTAGACCATTTCTAACCTAGGATGATTAGCTAACTCATCTAAATCTCTAGGACTCTATATTTACTTCATACAAGAAGGATCCTAAGTCCCTATCTTAAGATAAAGATACTAGAAGACATTTAGGATTTAGGGGTGAAAAGCAGAGGACCGGTCGACCGGTCAAGGGACCGCGGTCTACCGCGTCTCAAGATTTTGTCTAAGAAGAAAATCAGAAAGCTGAGTTCGGAAGGGCCGGTCGACCGGTTAGGGCAGTAGACCGCTACTGAAATTTATACTTATGTGGGAAAGTAGTGTGCTCTCCCTCGATGGCTCGGTCGAACGGTCCGGGGACCATGATCGATTGCGCTTAGTAGACCTAGAATTCCTTTCTCTTCTACAAATCTCAAACCAAAGCCTAACTTCATATTCTTGCCTCCCTTCCCTTAACCCACATCAATAACATAACCACCACAATTCTAAACTTCAATAAACCAATAAAATCCATTTAGATCCTACAAATTCAAGATCTAATGATTTAAACATCAACATATGTATCAAAACATAATATTTACCCAAACCTCCCAAATACACAACTATCCTTGCAATTTATCCACAAAGAATCATATATTTACAAGTAGAAAACTTTCCTTAGGGTTGTAGTCTCGAATCTTCCTTCCGGTAGCAACGATTCCAAGCCAAACTCTTCAACTTTCTTCTTTCTCTATCTTTCTCCACACTTTTCTCTCTCTCTTTTTCTTCTCTAGGGTTTTAATACACTTAAGAGAAATAAATGAGGTGCAAGACTTAAATCGTGGCTTTAGTCTAAATTCTCAACATAAATGGTTAATACCACATTAAAATGGCTCACAACTACACATTTAAGCTATAACCAGTCAAAAGTGCCCGAAACATAAAAATACAATATGGAACTCATTTCGACTATCTCGCACATTTCGGGACTAGCTACGCCCTCTAAATTGGCATCCGACAATATTATAAATCATTGCAGGTTTCGATTACATTTTGACCATAAATGTCATTTAAAACAAGCGACACTATGAAACGTAGCATGATGATATCTACATATACATACAGTAAATATGCAACATTCTAGTAAATATGCTCAATTAACTCATTTAGTTCATATTTACTCCATTTCCAACATTTTATATAATTACTTCACACCGTAAATTAATATAAAATAAGTTCCCAAAAGCGAGGGTTGTTACATTACTGTACTAAAATGGGTTTTCATAACCTTTAGTTTTGTTTGCATGACTTTTAGTTTGGATTGAAGTTATACAAGACTTTACTACATAGTGAAATTTACTGTTTGTATTTTTAATTCAGTAATCAATTTCAGTTATACAGATTCCATGTGAACTTCATTAATTGAATAACCCATATGTTTATTCTCATTCACGTGCTCTAAATTTCATTCAATATTTGTTTAATGTTTGGTTCGTTAAAGTATAGAATATTTGTCCCTTATAGTAAAGTGATTTCTCGTATTGGTATATGATAAATGTTACTTTGTGTTGATGTTGTGCAAGACTTTAATGCATAGTGAAATTTACTATATTTTTGTGAAATTTAGTAATCAATTTCAGTTATACACATATTCCACGTGAATTTCATTGATTTAATAACCCATATGTTTGTTCTCATTCACGTGAAACTAGTCATTAAATATTTGTTTAATGTTTAGTTTATTGAATTCATTAATTTTACAAATGATGTTAATGGTATATGTACGACAACTAGTTGATTAATAGAAGATTTGTTCATGCGATTTGTTTGACCTACATTTTAAATTTATTGACAATAGTCAAACTCTTGAACGACTTTCTGTTATGTTCATTAGTTTTACAGATGACATAAATGGTATAATTATGACTAATATTTAAAGAATAGAAGACTTGTAACTTATAGTAAAGTGATTTCTATGATTAGTTTATAGTAAATGTTACTTTGTGGTGATAGTTGTTGTTAGTGAATATTGTAAGCGATAAAAATACATTCAACTAATAAAGTAAACTTTATGCCTTTTCTAGTATCAATAAAAGCCACGTAGGTCATTAGATGCTAACCATTTTTCTCGAATGATTATCTATTTTAATGATAATTGTTGATATATTATAGTTAGTGTATGTAATTGGTTTGCATGACTTTTAGTTTACGTTGAGGTTGCGCAAGATGTTTGGTAAATAATATAACAGTACAAGGCAATGTACCAAACTCATGTATGAACATATTGTAGAGTCTTTTTGGAACTTAATAAATTTAGAAAGCTGTTTTACATCTGTTTTCTTATGTAGGTTTGTTATGCATGACTTTAACACAAACATTATTTGTTATTATTTATAAATAAATGATCTATGATGACCAAGGTATACCATATTTTTTTAACATTATTAGATAGTAAATGTTACCGTTTGATTGTATTTGTTATAAGAATATTTTAAATGATAATAAAATATTCACACTGTAAATTTCACTTTACACTTTATGTACTTACAAAATTTAAAATGTAAGTCATTATGTACGAACCTTATTTCCCTAGTAATTATCTATATGGCTGTTGATTGTTGATATATTATAGTAAACATACAAAATTGTTCTTCATAATTTTTAGTTTGGTTTGAGGTTTTACAACATGTTTGGTAAACCATATATTCATGCCATGAAATGTAAAAACCTCATGTATGGTCATGAAACATGTGTTATGTGTTACGGTTGACAATGAGTTATGGCTGGTAAGTATTGACTTCAAGATATTATAAAAATTGAAGTTGACTATTTGTAGTAAACTTGAGTAATATGCAAGAAGGATTCCACATAATATATGAATACATATTGAATGATTATGGATAACACATTTTATATGTAATGACTATGACAAAAAATAAGGTTTTTATTAACTATAAGTGTAGTATACATAAATCCAAATTATACCCTTTTTTCTATAATAGCAGGCCACACAGTATGTCTTATTGTATACGTTATCTAATAATAATAATAATAAATCAATGTATGTCATCATGAATTTCCATGTAAATATTTCATGTCTTCTACACACATTTATTTTACGTGTTTTCCAACATACCTTCGTACATTAAATATTTAATGCAATTATTGTCATTACAATTGTAACTGTTTTTCTTACATTTGAATGATTTTGCAGGTGGTAAATCTAAAAGGCCATCATTTATTGTGAACGAGTTTGCTTAGACCATGACGTAGAAGGCATCAGATAGTGGAAAACAATATGGGTGCAACATGATTGCATTGCGTGACCTGTTGTCGAAAATGGAAGTGAGTGTTGGGTTGAAGGATCAACTATAAAAACTCCATTCTGGGCGTTGTTCAATGCATTGATCACACATAAGTTTGAACATTCATTCTTGAGAAAATACGAAAAGAAAGTTGAGTTGTTGATCTGGGCATACCGAAGCTCGAATGGGTATTTTAACATTGGGGGTAAAGAAATCCTATAATTCTTTGATTTTAATTTTAATTTAAATTTAATTATTTATGCGTCAAAATAAACTTTTACGGACCATTAATAGTTTTCGCTATGCTTACGACCTATACGTATGTCATGTAATATGAAAATAGGGTCGTCACATTTATTTGTTTATTCAAACAATTAATTTTCATATAGACAAATAGTAGAATGGGATTAAAACGAATAATTTTAAATTATTATTTGAATTAAAAGTGCATTTAAATTAGTGTAATCCAAAAGTAATTTTAATGTAAAAATACCAAATTAACATGTCCTATGTGTCCCAATACTAATTTATAGTTGGTTGGAATCTCGAGAAATGTAAAAATTTATAATCGTTAATATTTATAATTGAGTACCAAATACATTCAGTCGTATAGTTATCTTCAACTGACTGTACCCTATCTAAATCCTATAAGGGATTGTTTGAGAGTTCTATTTTGGATAGAAAAGAAAGGAAGGTAAGGTAAAGCGTGTTTCCTTTCCTTCGTTTGGGTGTCTAAGTAGGAAAGAAAGTCACTTTCTCTCGTTTGGGAGTTTAAAAGGAGAGAAAAAGAAAGGAAATTTTTTAAAAAACATTCCCTTCCTTTCTCTCCAAAGTTCTTTCCAAATCCAAAAGAAATGGAGAGAAATGAAATCTTTTTAATGAATTGTTCCTTCTTCCTCTTAAAAAATTATTTTCCTCCTAAACGCAAGAAAAAAATTATTTTATTTTCTCTCCCAAACTCCTTTCTCTTCTCTTCTTTTATTTTCTCTTTTATTAACTTTCCTTTATTTTCTTTTCTCTCATAATAAATTATACTTTCCTTTATTTTCTCTGTCAAACTCCCAAACGAGTTGGAAACCCAACTCCTTTGTTATTTTCACACCCAATGATGTCTCTCTCCACACAATACCAAACTCTAAGACCTGCTATTATCCCCATAAAAATCACGACGAAGAATTCTCAAACCCTTGCTTCTATAACCACAAAACCCACAAAGGAAACACCACAAACCTTTGTCAACAAACCCTCAAACCTCTGCTCTTATATATCAACAAACCCTAAAAACCAAAACAATACCTCTTCTAAAAATCCCCCACACCCAATTCCCCCAAACCCCCTACCCCACTTCCCCAAATCTCCGGCCTCCTCCACCACCGAGCCTTGCACACACCAGACCAACCTCTGCTATGTCAATAAAAGAATTAAATAATCACGCAACAAAAGATTTACGTGGTTTAGAAAATGCCTACGTCCACAAGGTGTTTCTCTCTTTTTTTATTACTTCTTCATGATTCAATATCAAAAAGTTACATGTCCCTTTTTTCTTGGGGTGAGGGATACATTTATAGAGGTAGTAGAGACAAAATCGTGTTGGACTTATTTGAGCTGTTGATCGACTCACTTCTTGATTTATTTTGATATCCTACGAGATATTTTTGTTAGATTTATCTCCTTATGGTTATCTCTTATGACGTCCCTTGATATTACTTATTGGGATTGCCTTATTTCTAGATCCAGACTTATGTGGGCCGTTATGTATGGGCCTCTTGGCTCATACTCCATAAGTACATTGATACATTTTTTATAGGGAAAAACTAATAATGAGACCAAGAGATTGAGAGAGGGACGTGGAATGGGAAGAAAGAATTGAGGAGTTTTGTTTCGAAACAAAAATGACAATTACATGGAGCATTCAATGAATTGTCTCACCTAAGTTTTATTTAGAGCATTCATTGATTTGTCTCACTACAAGATAAATATAATGCTTTGTGAGTAATTTGTTAAAGGTTTTTGGTTAGCTAAAGATTTTCCTGAAAAGGTTTTCATGAATCATCTAGTAAATGATTTATTATTACTTTTTAGTGGTTCGCTGGAGTTATGACTATGTTGTCACAATTGGTAGATATTTTAGTAAATAATTATGAATCAAAGAGATGTTACATTGTCAAGTTGATTTGGATGGTTGGTTTCTTGTGGTCATCAAAATATTCAAAAAGCCGGTGCCAATTTTTTATCTTTTTATTTAACAAAAACAACAACATGCAGAAATATTCTATGAGCCATTCACAGTAACTTAATCAAAATTGACTGAATAAATAAATAAACTACTTGCCGAATAAACCATCGGCTACAAATCACAATGTAAAAATAATCCAACAGCTAAGTAAATAAATCCCAATGCTAAAACTGAAAGTAAAGGGGGAAGCATGCCCGAAATGATAACTGAATATGATAATAGATCCCTAATCTAGGAATAAAAAAAATGAGGCGTCTACTCAAACTCCTGCTAGCATCCACACGTGCAACAGATGCGTGTCCCTTGAATGGAATAGCAGTTCTGGAGTTCCAGTCGCTGGACACCTAAAAGGTTTTGAAAATGATTTTATAGCAAGGGTTAGAACCCAAAACATTTTGAAAATATTTAGCAAGGGATTAACATTGCAGTAATTAAAAATGCATGAATGCACTTCATATTTAAGTTAGTGTCGCACTCTCTTGAGGAAGTACTCACCCCTCCACTAATGTGCACACCTAACGGTTCCCTTATAACCCACCTAGTTATACTATCACGTCCAACTAGTCCTGGTTATAATTTCTCCTTGCCATACTACTCTAAACCGAGTATTATTATTCATGGGTTATAAGTTATTTCTCACATTGACACAAGTTATATAAAGGAAATACATTCCACTTTTTTTCAGCACCCGTATATAATTATTATACCATTATATACGCATATACACTACCACATCCACACATATGCCATATGTATATCCGTCCTCCCGAGTATACCCTCGTCAGATGATTTTCTCTAAAGTGCTATCATACTAGGTGTGCTCACTTAACCTAGTTACCCCAAGTCAGAATCACTCACGAACTTGGCGAAGAATATAAACGTTGTGGAGGCGGTCATATTTCCTTCCTAAAAGTGAGATAAGCCCCTCATCCATACAACGGACGCTATGACCTGGGAATATACTCGCCCTACTCCTCAAGCTAGGTAATTCACCCACATCGCGTAACCTCCTTTGATTGCACTAGAGTATATAATTTAAATAAATATCTAGTCACTGTTATTTATAAGCACACACACAATATATTTATATATATATATATATATATATATATATATATATATATACACACATACAATATCACACACCGTATATATATAATATTTTAAATCCCGTCTTTACCGTGCACAAATTCGTACATTAGCCTAATTATTCCCGAGTCTATGGTCCGACTCTAATTTAATTAATTTTCTCTTTAATTAATTTATTACCTTCCCGAGCCTATGGTCCGACTCTAATTAATTAATTAGCACATGAATTAATTAATTACCCTGGTGTCACTCAACCAATAAATCCGAACTCGCTCACTTGGCCCGTATCTTAATATTACCCGAGTCTATATTCCGAATATAAATTAATCTATTTCTCTCAATCATTAATTTAATACCTTGGCATCGCTCAACCAATATACCCGGACTCGCTCACTCTATCCATACTTAATTATTTGAAATTTATTTCACCAATCTATCCATAATGTGTCACAAATAACTACCTCTCAACCCCAATTACGTTCCCTTATAATAGTTGGGGATTTTTGTTCCATATATATAATCACTAAATAAATGAGTTCCCAAAAAAATTCTTAATTAATTCACCCTTATATATACAAACTGGGCGAACTGTCAAAAATCTGGGAGGGTCGATCGATCGATCCCTAGAGTTGATCGATCGATCGCTCAGTTCTTTTTATTCTCAGAGTCTCAGCTTTCTCCATTAACGTACCATCAAGCTTTTTATTTCTTCTCCCATGATTACCCAACCACAACCAACAATAAATTCACATGTAAATTGGTTCTAGCCTCCTTGGAGGCCTTAATTCAATAATTAATTTCCATGAATTCCAACGTTTTCCCGATTCGGGTTTTATCCGAGTTTCCATAATCCCATAAAAATTAAGTTTGTATTATCAAAAATTTAACATCGATTCCTATTGAATTTAACATACGATTTATATTTCTACACTCCAGAATCATAAAACACGATTAATTTCACCGTTAATCTCATCAAGTATTTCATTCACCAAAAACCCAATTTCACATGAATACTCACAAAAAATGGATTTTTGATACACCTACTACAATGTGAATTGATTATCACAATTAAAAATCATATCAAGTTAACCACTTGCTTTTTTGGGTCCATAGAGTCTGATCCGTTGGTGTAGAGGCAGGCTTGATGATGCACACCCACTTTGTCCCTCGATTTGTCTCCCAAAGATCCCCAATTTGTTCTCCAATTGCTCTCTCTAGTTTCCTCTCAACTTCTTTGGTTTAGGTGTGTTTTTTCTGCCAATCAACACTCTTAGGTTTAGGTTTAACACCCTAATCCCATTTTTAGTCACATGGCTTAATTAAAATGGCATAAATACCCCTGTGTGGGCCTGACTATGCCCAAAAATACATCGAGATCCATTTATCACCCTGTGTACACTTTTTGACTATTTCGGCCCATCCGAACTCAACCGTGCACTCAGAATTGTCATCCGAAATACTTTATAACATTCTCAATTTTTTGACCTCAATTGCGACACCCAAAAATAATCCGAATAATTAAATCTAACTTCTCCCAATTTAAATAGATCCTCTAATTTAAATGAATTCTCCAAATCATATATTCAAATTTCTCCAAATTAAATAAGTTTCATTTCTCCCAAAAATAATTAGTTTTTTAAGTCCTCAAAATTACGAGGTGTTACATACTTTCCCCTTTACAAAGGAATTTCGTCCTCGAAATTGAGATAAGCCTAGTACTCTAAGCTTCGAATATCTCTTTGGTGTTATGCCTCTAAGGTCGCTACATCTACCTCTCCCACTTATAATCACTAATTCTACAAATATAACTTTTAATTAACCAGGGCGCCCATACACCCTGTACCCATGCTTAATCTCACAAAAGTTACCCAACTATACTAGCCATAAACCATAATATAACTTCCAACCCATAGTCATATCACATACATGAATAATAACCGAGGTACCCAACCCATGTACTAATGACCAAACATCTCCACACTCCCAACGTTGCGTTAAGTTTCATGCGCGGGACATCTCGCAAGGCAAAATCCAAATAAGGACCCCCCCCGATACACTAGTACCTAACATTGTCGGTCGTTGAGATCCATTAAGCCCTCAGTCCAAAGCACACACCCCCAAATACATGTCTCTTAACACAAAAGTATACACGCCCACTCTTATGCTACAAAAGACAACATAAAATATCGCTCCCTTATTATTACTAGTTCTTGCGCAAAATAAATCTCGAGCTATCTTTCCCCGCTCGAAAATAAACCTAACCGCCCTGAATAACCTCAGTAGACATCCCTACTTACCGGGATAAAATATAACAGCACAAGACATTCTTATGCATCTATCATACCACATAATACAACACACACACACTCACTCACACACACACGCACACACACACACACGCACACACACACACACACACACACACACATATATATATATATATATATATATATATAGGCTAGACTCCCTCTCAGGTGACACCTAGCAGAAGTCATCCATATCTTGGTCCCGCGAACACCAAAACTTACTATCACTATCCACAATAGTTCAAATCCGTTGCTAACCAGCCAAACCTTGGAAAATTATCTACCATATTCCCATAATTCTCAAAAGTACTAACCCCTTTCATAGTTCAAACCACTTCTCAGTGTACACCCCCACTCTCTCGTGGTTAACACTAAAGAACTCCGCAACCCCACGGAAATTTTATATATATAGTATGGCTACTATAACCAGCGTACCCACTAAATTCGACTTACTCGTGAACTTTAGTGAAAACAAAATTTTATATTGTGACACCCTCATTGTCACCCAAAACACAATCCATGCTCAGGATAAAAGAAATTTACGTCCATACTCTAGCTACAATGGCTGATCCCGATATTCCTAGTTAAAATTTTCTCGTCTAAACTAGACCAGAAACTGTTGTAACAACTGTACATCCAAAAACTAGTTCTATTGTTACCCGTGCCTCACATAGGGAAATCTCTCTGCATGTGTCCCGCTTCCCCACAAATGTAGCACTTCCTAAGAAATTTGTCCTGCCACTTATCCTGTCCTTGCTGTTCTTGTCGAAAATTCTGACCATTCGATCGATAGCCCCCAGATCTAAATCGCTTGGCCTGATTCCCCTGTCGAGAATCCTCCCCCTGATGTCCCACTATCTACTGCTGGGATGCTCCACTGGCACTGCCCCCTCTTGCCTTACCCGACTAACTTAGTTCAACTCCCCTCTTACTTATCTTCATGTGGAAGTGATGATCCTGGAAGTGTAAGAGTGCTGCATTGATGATGTCTATATAAGTTTCCAATGAGGGATTACCAATCAAATATTGTCTGATCCTCAAGGCTAACCCGTCCATGAACTTTTACTTCTTTATTTATTAATTATTTACCTTATTCGGCATAAAATTTGCTAAACGAGTGAACTCTTCCTCGTACTCGGCCATTGAACGTTCCCCCTAAGTCACCTCACTAAATTTCCTCCTCATCTCATCCTCAACTGCTGGAGGAAAATACTTGAAGTTGAACCGCACCCAAAACTCTGCAAGAGTCATTGTGTCCCTTTCCTCAGCTGTGGTAATCGACTCCCACCACCGTAGTGCTTCCCCCTTTAACCTAAAAGTGGCTAGCATCTGCTTCTGTACCTTGCCACAATCTACCATGCGTAGGTGACGCTGTATATCCCTCTTCCACTGGCATGCCACAATTATATCTGAGCTCCCCTAAAACTCTGGTGGGTGTCCCTTTTGAAAAGTCTCCCTAACCCTTTGCCATTCTGACGGCCTCGGGTGGGCCTGAATAACTGGAGCCACTGGCTGTTGTGGCCGAGGATGAGGAAAATGGGTTGCCATAGTTTCCATCACTGTATTGACTGCTTGGTCCACTACCTCTGCCATCTGATCTGTCGTCACTAATCCTGGTGGGGCCTGTGGCTAAGGCACCTCTGGCTCCTGCATAGCCCCCCTCTCCTCATCCCTGGCTGCTGCCCTAGCAGGTTTACCTTCTTAGGCGGCATCTAAAATGAGAATCAAATCATATGAGTTCACTAGCAAATATAAAGTAATCAATGTAAATACACAAACATATAAGAATATCAAAATCATATGATAAGGCTCTACATTAAAGAATGCTAAACTGAAACATAAAAAACCACACAGATCCTAAGGACACTAGAACCTGATGCTCTGATACCATCTGTGACACCCTACCTAAGAAAATACTCGGTGATCAGTCCAATATCAAATTAAAACAGGAGACTCATTTTGTTCATTCTTAGCATCACTGTCGAAACTTTTTAAAACTTACTAACCACCTAGTACTCAAAAAGCCGGTGCCAAATTTTTATCTTTTTATTTAACAAAAACAAAAACATGCAGAAATATACTATGAGCCATTAACAACAAATGAATCAAAATCAACTGAATAAATAAATAAACTACTTGCAGAATAAACCACATGGTACAAATCACAATGTAAAAATAATCCAATAACTAAGTAAATAAATCCCAATACTGAAACTGAATGTAACTGGGGAGACATTCCTGAAATGATAAATGAATCTAATAATAGATCCCCATTATAGAAATAAAGAAATGAGGCATCTACTCAAACTCCTGCTAGCATCCACATGTGCGGCAACTGCGTGTTCCTGGAATGGAATATCTGTTCTGGCATTCCTGTGGCTGGACACCTAAAAGGTTTTGAAAATGATTTTATAGCAAGGGTTAGAACCCAAAATATTTTGAAAATATTTAGCAAGGGATTAACATTGCAGTAATTAAAAATGCATGAATGCGCTTTATATTTAAGTTAGTGTCTCACTTACTTGAGGAAGTATTCACCCCTCCACTAATGTCCACACATAACGGTTCCCTTATAACCCACCTAGTTATACTACCCCGTCCAACTACTCCTAGTTATAATTTCTCCTTGCCATACTACTCTAAACCGAGTATTATTATTCATGGGTTATAAGTTATTTCTCACATTAACTCAATTAATTCCTTTTTAAATAATATCATATAACGGTAACACAAGTTATATGAAGTAACTACATTCCACTCGATATCATTACCCATATATAATTATTAATACCATTATATATGCATCTACACTACAACATCCATACATACGCAATATGTATATCCATCCACCTGAGTATATCCTCATCGAATGATTTCCTCTAAAGTGCTATCATACCAGGTGTGCTCACTTAACCTAGTTACCCCAAGTCGGAATCACTCACGAACTTGGCCAAGAATATAAACATTGTGGAGGCAGTCATATTTCCTTCCTGAAAGTGAGATAAGCCCCTCACCCATATAGCGGATGCTATGACCTGGGGATATACTCGCCCAACTCCTCAAGCTAGGGGATTAACCCACATCGCGCAACCTCCCTTGATAGCACTAGAGTATATAACTTAAATAAATATCAAGTCACTGATATTTATAAGCACACACAATATATATACACACACACTATCACACACAGTATATATATAACATTTTAAACCCCGACATTACTGTGTACCAATCCGTAGCATTAGCCTAATTATTCCCGAGTCTATGGTTCGACTCTAATTTAATTAATTTTCTCCTTAATTAAATTATTACCTTCCCTAGCCTATGGTCCGACTCTAATTAATTAATTAATTAATTACCCTGGTTTCACTCAACCAATAATTTTGTACTCGCTCACTTGGCTCGTATTTTAATATTACCCGAGTCTATATTCCGACTCTAAATTAATCTATTTATCTCAATCATTAATTTAATACCTTGGCATCACTCAACCAATATACCCGGACTCACTCACTCGATCCATACTTAATTATTTGAAATTTATTTCACCAATCTATCCATAATGTGTCACACATAACTACCTTTCAACCCCAATTACGTTCCCTTATAATAGTTCAACCCCAATTACGTAACTGGGCGAACTGTCAACCTCTGATCCTATTTGAAGTTTTTTCACTATAGATATCAATGTTGACCCTGACTCCGATGAAGCTGATCTAGTCTTTGAAGTGTCCCTCATTTGGGATGAGAGTGAATTATTTTTTGTAAGTGTCTCTTTTCCTTATGCCACTTTCCTTTTTCCTTACTAGTCATGTCTTACATAAGCCATACAACTATCTCACCAATTGTTAGCAGATACTTATTATATACATACACAATTTTGGCCTCTCAACAGATCGGATTTTATCTGGATCCAAATTCGACCCGTTTAGTAGGATAGGGATTTTGAAAAAAAAACCCAATAACCCAATAAGAAATTGCATAAGATATGGATTTACCCTAATCAGATCCGATTATATATATATATATATATAGAGAGAGAGAGAGAGAGAGAGAGAGAGAGAGAGGTCCTCTCTCCTGAAGGGGTCCCTCTCAAGAAAAATAACAATTTCAGAGGAGAGGGGTCCTTAAGGCCTCCTCTCTCAAAATTTTCAAAATTGCACCACAAGTTACCGTTTCAAAAGATAATTACCAAATCTGATATTTTGTCTTCATTAGGGGAGATATGTGCTTTTTGACTTTTATCGGCGCTAGGTGGCGCTTGAAGGAGGGGACAGGCAGGGCTGCCTGCAGGTAGGGACAAATGGTACACTTCAGACATTGTTCCCCACCAACTCTCTCAATTTTGGCGCCAAAAAAAGCCAACTCATCCCTAATGCACTAGTATAAATAGACCTCTGGGCAAGGTCAAGAGAGGATCATTTATTTATTGAAATTTCACTGTTACTCTGCCAAAACCACACCAGACCTACCTAGTATTCTCTCCCTGCTCATGCTCTTAGTGCTAAGTGCCTTGACCACTAACATCATTCCCTGACATCCATCATTCCCTTGAGAAAATTACTATTTTTGCTGTGAAAGTTCATCTTCTTGCAGGGAGTGAGTTGAAGCTTGAGTTCCATTGTTACCAGAAGGAGAAAGTTTCTTGAGAAGTTGCACCAGAAGACCTTGAAGTCCTTACAGACAGTGTCCATTGGAGTGGGTCACGCCTCACCCTTTCCAGTTATTCATAGACCCCAGTCTCACTACCCTCCTACATTTATACAATTTTTTTACATGTCACCTTATCTCATGGTTTTTTTATTGAATTTTTGATGAAAAAAATTGGAGATGATCTTCTCACCATGGGGATCATATCCATGAAGTTTCATCAAGAAATCCATTTTTTACTATTTTAAAAAAATGGTATGTACTGGGGTTTTCACCATAAGGATTCCTGACAGGAAACTTTATATATATATATATATATATATATATATATATATATATATAAGGGACAACACTTATGTATGTCATAATATAGAACTTATGATGTCACAATATGTGTTTATCTTGAAATACCTTTTTTTCCCCTCAAATCTTTGCTTCGCCTCTCTTTTGTTACTTCCAAAACGTACACTTTAATTCAAATTGAGGGTATATTGGTCAAAACCACTTCATTCTAAACTTCTCTCCCGTTCACACCCTCTCTCATTTCTCACACAAACATAACTTTTCTGTCATTCTCCACTTATCCCCCCTTCTCTCTTTAGCAACCCCACGCACTCACCCTCCCTATTCTCACTCATCCGCCACCCCACGCACTCACCGTCACAATCTCCCTCTCTCTTGCTTCCATTCTTCCATACTTCCATTTGGTGACTCATGACTCCATCCATGTAGCTTCGTGATACACCAACTCCATAACTAACATATCTCACTATAGATACCACATTCTAGGACCCCCTAAGTCTCTCCTTAGGCTCATAACGCTTCCCCCTTCCACCATAAACCTAGGTCTCACTCCGAGTGACCACCGGGCACTCTCAGGCCATGAATCGACCCCATTTGACTCTGGTCAGCTTCACCTTCAGAATGAAAGCTCTTTGAATCTTAGAAGGTCACTAAAACCCCTTTCCAACGGTCCGCCCCGTGCTTGAAATGGCATAACCATTAGGATGAACGATCAATTTTCCCTTAAAAATTGATCCCGAGGACACCGAGCACTCTCGGACTCCATTTGACCAAAGTCAACTCTTCATCTTGAACAAGACTAAATAAATCTTTGAAGGGCACTGAATACCCTTTCTAACGATCCACCGAGTGTGCGATTCTGACCTACGGTATGAACGAACGGTCCGCTTTACTCCGAGAGGTCATCGGGCGCTTCGAGCCCCGGTTGATTGGGGTTAACTTCCCAAAATGAGCAAAACACTTTGCAATGTCGAAGTACATCTCCTAACTTTTCCAACGGTCCACCCAGTACGTGATTCTGACTTACCATGCAGATGAACGATCCATTTACGTCAGAAGATCTCCCGTCTAAAGGATCGACATGCGCTTCCGAGCCACATTTGATCCAAAGTCAACTCTCGGACTCGGGACTGGTCCCAAGGACTCTCGCAGGCCTCCGAAATAATTTTTTAACGGTATGCCCCATGCATAATTCAGATCAATGGTTTGTACTCTACAGTCATTTTTCCAGAAAAGTTCGCACGGGACTGCCAATCGACAGGTCCTGAACCCTGCCTATTAGCATAGTGTCAAGGGTGACCTGCCGATAGGCACCCTCTGGGGTATGCCAATCGGCACCCAATTGAACGTATAAATAAGGGCCACGATCTCATTATGAAAAGGAGAAAAACCCACCAGCATTAGTGATCTCAACAACATTCTCTCAAAGTCAAGGAAGTTCCATATAAGAAATCCCATTCAAGCCTAAATTCCCATCCTTTTCACACCCAATTTGGCAAATATCCTCCTCTCTCATCAACAATTAAAGGAGTTCATTGTAATACCCTGTGATTTTAGGACCAACAATTTAATTTATTTGGAAGAAATAAAATTTATATAAATTGGAGAATTTTTAAATTTTACAATGGAGGTCAAAATTTGAGGACGTTATAAAGTATTTCGGATGAAAATTTTGAGTGTGCGGTCGATTTCGAATGGGTCGAGATAGTCAAAATGACTGTCCTTGGGTTTTATTTTGGTTTCGAAATATTTTAAAGTTAGTTTGACTTGAATTAGAGTAAATGAGTCATTTAAAGTTTGTATTACAATTTAAAGTCGGGTGTTTGGGATATTAGACTTATAAAGCCTTTGGGAGATTTAAAATCTCATTTTTGAGATTAAGAGAGAGGGAGAAAAATCCCTAGAGAGAGAAAGAGAAGAGGAAAGGAAGAAGAGGGAGGAGAAAGCTTGTAGATTTTCGGCCAAATCCGCGATTTCAAAGAAGATTCAACCTCTACCACTTCGAGGCAAGTATTTAATCTTGCTAAATAATTCATTTGTTTATTTTATTTCATAATTTGTGTACAAAAAATTGGATTTTGGGTTATATGTAAAAACCTAGATTATTGGGTTAAATCTTACATTTGAGGTTATAAAAATTGTTGGGTAGTTATATGATGAATTTCAAGGTTAGAAATATATTTGGGATGAAGATTGATGGTTGGGGGATGATATATGTGGATTTTGGAAATTGGGGTTTGGAGAAAAATAGACATTTTCGTAACATTCTGAACATGACGAATCGATTCGCTCCTTGCGAATCGATTCGGCATGTTGCAGAACCTACAAGTCTTTAGGGCCGAATCAATTCTCCCCTTGCGAATCAATTCGGTATGTATCAGACTTACAGGTCCATTTGGGCCGAATCGATTTGCTGGGGCCGAATCGATTCTTTGTTAGGACCGAATTGATTCAGAGGGGCCGAATCGATTCGAAAATAGGATTGTTTTGAGAAATTTTCCTAGAATGAGTTTTACTCCACTTTGATTGGGTTTCTCGATTTGGAACATCCTATTATGGTACGAGAAGTACATCTTGGAGATTTATTGGGAGTTTCTCTCATGATTTGATCGTGGAGACATATCGACTGAGGTTGGGAATGTACATACATATGTATGGGAGTTTGTATCATCGATATAGTGGGATATTTCATTAGGGATGGTAGTCCTATTTAGATGTTTGAGGTGAGTTAATCTATGATACTAGGTTGAGGATTCTTCGAGTAAGTTGTGAAGGTATGGCGTGTAATCATTAGGCCGACTTTTTTGTCAAATCCTCCTAGTGACGGGATTCTATTTGGATAGGACTGGGGACCAATGAGAGAGCGAGAGGTCATGTATCCTTAGTAATGTTCAACTTAAGGAATAAATCGTAAACGCAGTAATGCTAAGGGTTCATAGGAGCTACTGAACCGTAGGCTAAATTGAGAATGATTGGATTATACTATTGATTAGAATGTGATTGTGTTATAATTGTAGTTGGGGTAGTTACTACATATCTATGTGTGATTAACGATGGGTATTCAAATATATGATGGGATCATAAAATGAATTTAGGATTGAGCTTGAGGCTTACCGACTATTAGTTATGTGAGTACCTATAACCGGGATAACCATGGTTTATCGGTATGCATCCGGATATAAGCAGAGTGTGGATGAGGATTGTTATTTATATTCGGTTATGAGACGATATCCCTAATGTTGAGTAGATTAGGAGACTATTCATATCATAGGGGTAATGGATAATTATGTTTCAAGTGCGAGATTATGTATATAATGATTTAGGTCAGTATGCATGGAACGATGGCTATTATAAGGAGGACTATTTACACCTGTAGCAGAATTTATTAATTTCATACGTACAGATGGGATATATTATACATAGGTGTATATATATATATATATATAGATATGTCAATATGTGTGTATTTATGACGTGAATGAATATACCGTGGGTGATGGTTTGTATATATGACATGTTAATATGCATGTATATATAGTGTGAATGATATATATACTTATTGTGTGGGCATACCCAGCACATGCTATCATGGGAAGTTGCGCGATGTGGGTGAGGCCCCTGTCTGGAGGAGCAGGGTGCGTATAGTCCCCGGGTCAAAGTCGTCCATTCTTATTTGTGTGATTTTTATTTGGTGGTGACAAGTCTTGGGTTTGAGTCGTTCTCACTTTTCAGTTAGGAACTATAACCGCTTCCCATACGTTGTGATTTGGTTTTTACCATGTCGGTGTTATTTAGTCCGGCCGCCGGTACCCAAGACGGTATGTGAGTAATCCCCCGGAACATGATAGCATTGTGCAGTATATTTGTATATAATCGTATATGTTATGAGTATTTCAAAGTTCTCATTGTGGTATGGTATGTGTGCATGGTTATAGGATTGAATGTTTGTGTTATATACTTAATGTAATAATCCATACCCTATAGGTGAATGTAATATATGTTTTATAAGATGTACATTTTATGTGGTAGGTGTACATGTTTGATAGGGTTGAATGATTGTACGTATATAACTATAATAATTGGTAAATAGACCCTAAGGATTCTAGGTGATATCTTACTCAACTACTTGGAGTTAGTTATTCCTAGTAAATAGCTGGAATTTTAGGTTAGGGGTTGAGGGCACAATGGATCTCAACAATCAGCATTGTCAAGGAGTAGTGTATCGGGGGTTCCTTGTTTGGACTTCACTTTGCAAGACGCCCCATGCACGAAACGTAGTGCAATGTTGGGAGTGAAGAGAAGTTTTTCCTTAGCACTCAGAGGTATGTTGTTATGAGGACGAAAACTAAAGATAATGTGCGACGTGCTAAGACCAAAAACTGGTTTAAGCCAATAATTATTACCGATAAAGCCTAGTAAGATATATGTGTATGTGTGTATATATTCACAAGTTATTAGAATGGAAAGGTTCTAGGTTATGTTAGGATGGTGGGTTACGCGGGTTTAGGCTATGGGTATAATTATGTAGATTGTCCCTATAGTGTGTTGGGTAGAATAATTAATGTTCACGGGTATACGTTTAGGAGAGCGCTTTAGTTGAGGGGTGAGTTCGGGGTTCCACGATAGAGCGACTCCACTATAATTATGAAATATTGCATTTATAATTATTAGGCATTAGTAATACACTTGCTATAAATATTTTAACACGTCGGGCCCTGACCCGTTTATATTTTTCTTTTACTATATATATATTGTGTACTTCAGGTGTCCCACCGCAAGGGCGCCAATGATGCCTTTCCATCCAGTATTCTCGGAGTCGTGGCAGATGTGGACTGTTGCGGGTTTCTTATTATAGCCGTTTCCTACTCCTTTGCACATCTAGATAGGATTCATCTTGTGTATAGGGTTATACCCAAGAGTTATATGTAGCATTTTATATTTCATCCATAAGGATGTTGTATTGTCTGTGACCCGACAACATATTCGGGTATATTTTCTTGTATGTATTTATGATGTATTAATTGAGCATGTCATTTCATCATGATGCGTGTGCACATTTTTATTCATGTTTAGTAGTCATTTTGTTGTTGGCTTAATGTTCATTGTATGTTTTAATTTTTTTGTCATCCACTTTTTATAGTTTTGGGTCGTTAGCTATATTTATTTTAGTATCGCCAGTAGATGCTGTGAATGATCCATCTGAGGTTCCTGATTTAATGTAGTATAGGGATGTCCATCTGTTATTATTTTAAGCAGGGTGTCACAGATGGTATCAGAGCATCAGGTTCTAGTGTCTTTAGGATCTGTGCGTCTTTTCTGCATTCTTTCATTATCATTTTTGATGTAGAGCCCTAGTATTAGGATTATTGTGTTCACTACGTATATTTTGTTCTGCGATGTGTACTCACTTGAATGACGTCCTGACACAGTTACTCTCATCTCAGACGTCGCCAAGAATAATTCGTCCAGAAAGGGGCAAGTAGAGAGGCTGAGAACATGGAACCCAAAATGTCCATAGGGACCGTGACCACAACCGAAGTTGCTGATATTGTGTCACAAATGGTGGATGCTACTATTATTGTGGTGGCACATCATCCTGCAGTTTCGATAAGCTCAAGACCACCCAAGACCATCTGCGTGGGAAGGAGTACTAGAATCCTTTGGGAAAGGACTTCCTCCAGACTCTTCGGGGAAAGCTGATGCAAAGGTTGCAAGTTAGTGGAACAAGGATGCAAAGGCACCTTCGGATGGGTGAAAGTAGTGGGGTACAGAAACCAATACTCTCCGCCTTTAGACTAATGGGTGAAATTCTCAAATGGTGGGAGTCAGTCACCATATCTGAGTAGAGAGATACAATACCCATAGCAGATTTTTGGGTACGCTTTGACTGGAAATATTTTCCTTCCTCGGTTCAGACGAAAATAAGGAGAAGACTATTGGATGCTACTCAAGGTGATCGAACAATGGTTGATTACGAAGAAGAATCTACTCGATTGGCAAACTTTGTGCCCGACGAGGTACATATGGAGAAGAAGTGAATAGTGAAGTCCTTTGGAGGTTTAGATTGATGATTTCATCAGCATTTGTTGGGGAACCCGGTGTTATTGAGTTTTACTGATGTGAGGTATGTGGCGTTGTCACATTGTCAGGAGTGTCGTCTTCATTTAATAAGGGAGTAAGAAATTTGGAGACTCGAGTTCGTTAAGTAGGACTAAAGGAGTTGATACTAGCAGAGCAAGATCATCACCGCGACAGGGTATTAGGCAGGATTATCCTGGAAGAAGTAGAGGACTTTGAACAGAGACCCATGGATGAAGTGAAACAATTGGAATATGGAGGTATAATGTAGAATACCTTAATTTAGGTTTAGGTCTACTTTATGCAGTATTGGGAGCGTCGCATGTGAGGTTTAATGAGTGGCTAGCCGCTATAACCACAGTGTGTATAGAATTTCCTTGGAGGAAGGAGTGAGCAAGGTTTGAAATTGAATGGTATCTTTCGAGAGAATAGATTGTTTTGTGATAGGCTAGTAGAGAGTTCTTGTTTTTGATTTTTGAAAGTGCGAACTGTGAAGTCTTGTTGAGTAGTGGAGATAAGGTTATCATTTTATAGTTAGGCTAGGTGCATGTATTTGTAGTGTTCCAAGTATGGAGGGGCTTATCATGTGGCAATGCTTTGGGGTGATGTAAAGGATTTTTTTTATCGCTGAGGAAATTCAGGGTTTAGCAGGATCATAGTTGAGTGGGGAATTTAGCTCATGGATGTATTAGTTTAGAGAACTAAGCATTGGTACAAGTATTGTATTTATTGGGGCCTTGTGTCTTGAACATAAGATGTTTGATTAGTGTGTCGAAAGACATGAAATTATTTTATATTATATTGTTATATAGGCCATCGGGCAATACCTATTGTTTGAAAACCTTTTATAAAACCCTAACACTGGTTTAAGTGATCTCAATCCCCGACATAGCTACACAGTAGTCTATTGGGAGGGTTCCTTGTTTGGATTTTGCTTGCGAGACCTCCCCCGCATGAAAGTAGCGAATGTCAGGAATTGAGAAGAGTTCAACCATTGGAAAATTCAAACTTTTATATACTTAGTACGCTATTATAGATTAATTTTTTAAGAGTTATATTATGATTTGAGGCCAGTGGAGTCGTCTTATGTTTATACGATTTGAGCTCGGGTACAGGGTGTATGGGCGCCCTGGTTAGCTTGTTTGATCTTAAAGTTAAAATGATTCACCGTGAGAAGTGGGAGAGATAGGTATAGTGATCTTGAGGGTATACGTAAGAACTAGTTGAGGTTCAGAGTCCCAGGCATAACTTAAATTTTGAGGACGAAATTTTTTTAAGGGGGGAAGTCTGTACTACCCCATGATTTTAGGACCGAGAATTTAATTTATTTGGAAGAAATAAAACTTATATAAATTGGAGAATTTTTAAATTTTACAATGGAGGTCAAAATTTGAGGACGTTATAAAGTATTTCAGAGGACAATTCTCAGTGTGCGGTCGATTCCGAATGGGTCAAGATAGTCAAAATGACTGTCCTTGGGTTTTATTTCGGTTCTGAAATATTTTAAGGTTATTTTGACTCGAATTGGAGTAAATGAGTCATTTAAAATGTGTATTACCATTTAAAGTCGGGTGTATGGGATATTAGACTTATAAAGCCTTTGGAAGATTTAAAATCTCATTTTTGAGATTAAAAGAGAGGGAGAGAAAGCCCTAGAGAGAGAAAGAGAAGAGGAAAGGAAGAAGAGGGACGAGAAAACTTGGAGATTTTTGGCCAAATTCTTGATTTCAAAGAAGATTCAACCTGTACCACTTTAAGGCAAGTGTTTCATCTTACTAAATAATTCATTTGTGTATTTTATTTCATAATTTGTGGACAAAAGAATTGGATTTTGGGTTATAAGTCAAAACCTAGATTCTTGGGTTAAATCTTGAATTTGAGGTTATAAAATTTTTTAGGTAGTTATATGATTAATTTTAAGGTTAGAAATATGTTTGGGATGAAGATTGATGGTTGGGGGATGATATATGTGGATTTTGGAAATTGGGGTTTGGAGAAAAATAGACTTTTTCGTAACATTCTGAACAGGACGAATCGATTCGCCCCTTGTGAATCGATTCGGTATGTATCAGACTTACAAGTCCATTTGGGCCAAATAGATTCGCTGGGGCCGAATCGATTCGCTGTTAGGATCGAATCAATTCGGAGTGGCCGAATTGATTCGAAAATAGGGCTATTTTGAGAAATTTTCCTAGAATGAGTTTTACTCCATTTCGATTGGGTTTCTCGATTTAGAATATCCTATAATGGTACGAGAAGTACGTCTTGGAGATTTATTGGTAATTTCTCTCATGATTTCATCGTGGAGACATATCGACTGAGGTTGCAAATATACATACATATGTATAGGAGTTTGTCGCATCGATATAGTGGAAAATTTCATTAGGGATGGGAGTCCTATTTAGAGATTAGAGGTGAGTTAATCTATGATGCTAGGTTGAGGATTCTTCGAGGAAGTTGTGAAGGTATGGCGTTTAATCATTAGGCTGAATTTTGCGTCGAATCCTCCCAGTGAAGGGATTCTATTTAGATAAGATTGGGAACCAATGAGAGAGAGAGGTCGTGTATCCTTAGTACTGTTCAACTTAAGGAATAAATCGTAAACGCAGTAATGCTAAGGGTTCATAAGAGCTACTGAACCATAGGCTAAATTGAGAATGATTGGATTAAACTATCGACTAGAATAGGATTGTGTTATAATTGGAGTCGGGGTAGTTACTACATTTCTATGTGTGATTAACGATGGGTATTCCAATATAATATGGGATCATAAAATGAATTTAGGATTGAGCTTGAGGCTTACCGACTATTAGTTATGTGAGTACCTATAGCCGGGATAACCATGGTTTATCGGTGTGCGTCCGAATATAGGTGGAGTGTGGATTAGGATTGTTATTTATATTCGGTTATGAGACGATATCCATAATGTTGAGTAGATTGGGAGACTATTCATATCATAGGGGTAATGGATAATTATGTTTCAAGTGAGGGATTATATATATAATGATTTAGGTTAGTATGCATGGAACAACGACTATTAGAAGGAGGACTATATACACCTATAGCCTAATTTATTAATTTAATACATACAGAAGGGAGATAGTATGTATAGGTATATATATATATGCATATTTGTGTGTATTTATGACGTGAATGTATATACCGCGGGTCATGGTTTGTATATATGATGTGATAATATGCATGTATATATAGTGTGAATGATATATATACTTATTGTGTGGCATACCCAGCACATGCTATCATGGGAAGTTGCGCGATGTGGGTGAGGCCCCTGGCTTGAGGAGCAGGGTGCGTATAGTCCTAGGGTCATAGTCGTCCATTCTTATTTGTGTGATTTTTATTTGGTGGTGAGAAGTCTTGGGTATGAGTCGTTCTCACCTTTCGGTTGGGAACTATGACCGCTTCCCATACGTTGTGATTTGGTTTTTACCATGTCAGTGTTATTTAGTTTGATTGCTGGTACCCAGGATGGTATAGGAGTAATCCCCTGGAAGATGATAACATTGTGCAGTAGATTTGTATCTTATAATCATATATGTTATGAGTATTTCAAAGTGCGCATTGTGGTATGGTATGTGTGGATGGTTATAGGATTGAATGTTTCGGTTATATACTTAAAGTAATAATCCATACCCTATAGGTGAAGGTAATATAGGAGTTATAAGATGTACATTTTATGTGTTAGGTGTACATGCTTGATATGGTTGAATGATTGTACGTATATAACTATGATAATTGTTAAGTAGACCCTAAGGATTCAAGGTGATATCTTACTCAACTACTTGGAGTTAGTTGTTCCTAGTAAATAGCTAGAATTGTAGGTTGTGGGTTGAGGGAACAATGGATCTCAACGATCAACATTATCAAGGAGTAGTGTATCGGGGGGGGGGGGGGGGGGGTTCCTTGTTTGGATTTCACTTTGCGAGACGCCCCACACACGAAACGTAGTGCATTGTTGGGAGTGGAGAGAATTTTATCCTTAGCAGTCGGTGTTGTTAGGAGGATGAAAACTAAAGATAATGTGTGACGTGATAAGACCAAAAATTGGTTTAAGCCAATACTAATAACCGATAAAGCCTAGTAAGATATATGTGTATGTGTGTATATATTCATAAGTTATTACAATGGAAAGGATTTTGGGTTATGTTAGGATGGTGGGTTACGCGGGTTTAGGCTATGGGTATAATTATGTAGATTGTCCCTATAGTGTGTCCGGGGTATATAATTATGGGTAGAATAATTAATGTTCAGGGGTATACGTTTAGGAGAGCGCTTTAGTTGAGGGGTGAGTTCGAGATTCCACGAGAGTGAGACTCCACTATCATTACGAAATATTGCATTTATAATTATTATGCATTGGTAATACATTGCTACAAATATTTTCACACCTCGGCCCCTGACTCGTTTATATTTTTCTTTTGCTATATATATATATATATATATATATATATATATTGTGTACTACAGGTGTCCCACCGCAATGGCGCCAATGATGCCTTTCCATCCAGTATTCTCGGAGCCGTGGTAGATGTGGAATGTTGTGGGTATCGTATTGTAGCCATTTCCTACTCCTTAGTACATCTAGATAGGATTCATATTGTGTATCAGGTTATACCGAAGTGTTATATGTATCATTTTATATTTCTTCCATATGGATGTTGTATTGTCTGTGAGCCGACAACATATTCGGGTATATTTTCTTGTATGTATTTATGCTGTGTAAATTGATCATGTCATTTCATCATGATGCGTGTGCACCTTTTTATTCATGTCCAGTAGTCATTTTGTTGTTGGCTTGATGTTCATTGTATGTTTTAATTTTTTTTGGCATCCGCTTTTTATAGTTTTGGGTGGTTAGATATGTTTATTTTAGTATCATTAGTAGATGCTGTGAATGATCTATCTGAGATTCTTGATTTAATGTAGTATAGGGCTGGCCACCCGTTATTATTTTAAGTGGGATATCACATTCATCCAATATCCAAGTTCAAGATCCAAGGAAGGTCCAATTCTTCCTCCCTCTCTTTTAATTTCTTGTTTTATATAAGTTGCCTTAGATTCATAATCTAGTTTCATTCTAGTTCATACATATTAACATCTACACTTTTATTAGTATATTGCACATACATTATTTTTTCCTAAAAAATCCAAAAATAAATAAAAGAGGGTTACAACCGTAAATTTTAAACGGAATTATCTACCGCACTTTTTTCCAAAACTAAAAACACATTTTCTACTCACACACCTAATAAAATTCCGTTCGAATCTATGGGATAAATCCCACCCCTATTCTACATTCGACCTACGTGGACTTTGATGACTTTATAGGCTACGTAGGTATTTCGGATTAAAATCAGAGACTCGAGTCCAATTTTCAAATTTTTCCAATTTCTCTTATTTTTCATAATCCTCAAAATTACTCATTATCATCATATATATATATATATATATATATATATATATATATATATATATATATATAACATATTTTTTGCGTCTCATCCCACACATATTATCGTTTCCCAATAATGATGAATATCGCAATGAATGGTCATATTCTATCTTCTACATTTATTATTATTTTGGGAATATTCCTATGGATGACCTCACCCTATCTTTTCCATGGTATAGGTCGAACGATTCCAATCTCCATTATGTAAACACATGCATACACTTCACGAGGATAAAAAGGAAAATATAAACATTTACCCATGAGAGACCGAAAGGGAGGGATGGGTGCCTAACTCCTTCCCATTCAGTGACTTAGCCCCAGGACCTCCGATCTATTAGTTTCGCATGCATCAGTTTTGTCCTTGATGCCGCTCTCTTGAAGTGGCAACATATTCTTTTGCCTGTTTTGAGCAAAATAGGTTTGCGACTCTATCTCTTTACATTCACCCACACCGATGATGATCGAAGCCCCTTTTCTAAGAGAAGGGTGCAAGACCACGATGTAGCTTTCATCCCCTGGGGAATCCTCTTTCTCCTTTCCCCCTGGAACAAGCATCGCGCCGATCGGGATGGCCATAGTGGCGACTCTGCTGGGGACTATTTTTAGGAGGGATAAACTCTATTAACATGGGTGTTTTATTTTCTTGTATATTACCCTATTTGCATGTTCGCCTTTATTATTCATGTGTACCGCATGCTTATACTTCTATTCACACAGTTGTAGAAGATTCTCCATGTACACTTCACACCATGTGCACCCAGGATCAAGTATATCCACATGTTGCACACACCACTTATCCATGCTTAGTATACTTTTGGTACTTGTATTTTGCTCCTTGTTTGGCATGATCAATAAAGATACTCTCATCGTAAGAAACTAATAAGAGAATCATGCATGATTCACACGACATCACCAAAGAGCACTGTTATTTACCAAATTTTGTCCCATAACTGGAGGGTCATTTTGTGATGGGCGCTGGTCCGGCAGGGCATAGTTAGCCTAAGCAATATGACTATCACCTTCCATTGGTCGAGTACCTTCGACGTATATCGAATGGTTCCCCCGTATCATTCCTCTTGACCGAAGTCATTATGGGAGGGATATCGCAGGTAACTCGTTCATGTACGCCTAGTGTATCGAATTCGCTCTCACACGTATCGTTCCCACAAGGTATATAGCGAGGCAATTCACGTACACTCAGGTATATAAAATGGCTTGTCCACAGGTACCGATTGACCTCAAAAGAAAGACGAATATCGTGGAAGTCACGTCAAAGGATGGATCCCTTTCCAATTCACCTAACCAAACTGCATACCCGCATATAGGTGTCAAGCCTAGGACAAACATGTTAGATTGTCGATTTTGACCTGAAACTCTGTCAAAATTCTAGGTTGGCCTGCCGCCCAAATTTTTGCATATTTTTAAAAGAGGACCCTACCCATGAGCCTGGTTATAAGTCCAACCCTAGCTTTACATCTGTTGCAAACCCAATTTTTCCCAGCTCGGGTCCTAGCCGACATTTCATTTTGCATTTAGGAGAATTTAATACAAGTGAGAAACTAATAAACATAATAATCATGCTGAGACCCGCCTCTAGTCTGTTCCCCTCTCTTTTTTCCTAAAAAGCGTCCAAAAACATTTTTCCTCTTTTATAAAAATACCAAATTGACGGTTATGGCTGAGCTCACTACTAAAATTGATAGCCTTCAAACCAAGGTTTATGAGATGCAAAGAAAGTGGGTCCCTGTCCCCAAGGATCCTGAGGTCATTTTCCCTTGGGCCATGGGTTCACCCAGACTCGAACCTATTTGGATCCCTGAAGAATACCATCATGCTCTGCGTGCTCCTCCTACTAATGGACCGCCACCAGCCCAACTTCCTATGCCAAACCTTACTCAAACTGGGGCTAATTTACCCATAATTATTGATCCGAATGAGGAAGAACTGAATAAGGTCAAGGAAGACCTCAAGATGCTAACTAATAAATTTGACTTTGTCTAAATCTCTGGGAACTACATCGACTACACCCACATGTCTCCCTATCCTAAAGCCACGTTACCAGGAAAATTCAAGATGCCCAATATCGAGAAGTTTGAAGGCAGTGGACCTCGATTGTTCATCTCCGTAGCTATCATCGATCCATGACTCTCCTAGGAGCTTCCGAAGAAATAATGGCTCAAATGTTTCAGCAGACTTTGAAGGATAGCGCCCTCAATTGGTTCCTATCCCTTGAAGAATCTAAAATTCGCAGTTGGGAAGATGTTGCTCGTGAGTTTATGTCTTAATACTAGTACAATGAGGAGTTAGAGGTTACCTGCCGTGACTTAGAGCTACTCAAACAAAATCTTGGGGAATCAGTCAGCAACTTTATAGCAAGGTGGAGAGAAAAAGTAGCTACCATGACTAATCGACCCTCCGAAGAAGAACAAGTCAGCATTGTGAAGAAGAAATTTCTACCCCATGTCCGAGCAATAATGGGAGGACAATATTATCCCCACTTTCGAGCCCTTTGAGAAGTAGGAGTAGAAATCGAAGAAGGTATTTCCAAGACAGAAGTCGAACCGAAGAAAGTCCCTGGATAATTTGCTCTTCAAAATTTGGAAAGCCTGCTAGTACCTCAGTCTCTACCATCAATAATATCTCTCAGCCTATTGATTCATGGGCACCAGAAAGTCACCCAAACCAATCTAAAAAGAATATATCGAGCTACACGCTCCTCTCTCCAAAGTCTACCAGGCTCTCTTGAACTGAAACCTGATCAAACCTTTGGACCCTTGTCCATTACCAGACCCGCTTCCAAAGAATTTCAAGCCTGATGCCCATTGTGACTATCACTAAACTGTCGACCAATGTTTCCATCTCTGAAACACAATCCAAAGCCTGATTGACTGGGGTATCATCGCACCACCAACTAATACTATACTGAACACTACCCATAATCCACTCCCAAGTCATACAAATTCCATCTCCTTAGAACAAGACTCAGAACTCGACCCATCTACCCAAATCATGCCAAGTAAATCACCGGTCACACCCATATACTCTCCTAAACCTCTCCAAGCATGCTTACATTTCCTCTTACACCCTTACAACCTTGTGGGTCAAACCTTATCACTCCTCACTAGAGCCTGTATCACTTCCCAAACCCGTTCTGGAGGTAAAGACATGGAATTATCAGAAGTGCTGGACCAACTCCTAGAGTTCGGGATGAAATTGCCCTCACAGATGACCATCGATTGTCAGAGATTCAGTGGGTAATTCTTAGAATCTCAAAAATGGGCTCGAGAGTTAGAAAACTGGGTAGTGCCAGCTGATGAAGTCAGCCTAGATGATCTGGTCCAGATTATGACAGATTTATTTTGACAGACTGGTGATATTTGTAGCATATTCGAGCTGCTCGATGCTTTGAAATTTCAAGGGCACCTGGTCCCCTCACTCTTGCATTTCCCTATCGAATGGGAAGAATTATACGAAGAGGCCACAAAAGTTGCAGAGTGTATTGACTTTGCATGGAAAGATGATATCGTTGCCACCGGATGGGGAGATAATTCTGAAGATTCTGACGAAGAGCCAGGTTCAAGAAAGACTAGTCTAATAGCCAATCTATGCGGAATGATATCATTTAAGGAGCTTCTAGGAGAGGTCAACCAGGTAGTTGAGCAAACTGATATCGATAAAGAAATAGGGTTTCTATTTTTCCCCTCTTCTGTGAACCACATGACCAGGTCAGGGAGACATTACCAGAACTCGATCTTATAACCATCAACAAGAGATAAAAGGAAAGGTGTTGAGCATCTCCCTATGCCAGAAGTGACCCTTGAAGAAAGCAAGGTCCTTTATCAACTGAAGAAAAATCAATCCAACATCACTCTATGGGAACTGTTCATGTCTTCTCAACTGCACCGAAATGCGCTAATCAAGATACTCATAAGACCCACAGTTCCTCCCTTAACCAAACTAAAAGAAGTAGTGAGCCTAGTTGGATCCTTGACCTCTACTCGAATGCTCTCCTTTTATGAAGAGGAAATCCCTAAGAATGGTCCCAACCACAATCATGCTCTTAATATCTCTGTCGAAGTCATGGGGAAGATTGTTCCTCTATCACTCATCGACAACGAATCAACTCTGAATGTTTTCCCTTTAAGAACCCTCAACTATTTGGGATTGAAAGTGAGAGACCTTTCTCTAATCTTTGCTGCCGTGCGTGCTTATGATAACACACACTGAGAAGTAGTGGGATCTATCAAGCTTGCAATAGGGGTTGGCCCTATAAATCCTATTATTGAAGTCCAAGTCATCGATATCCCATCGTGTTTTAATCTACTGCTCGGACGCCTGTGGATCCATAACATCAAAGATGTGTCTTCTTCCTTTCATCAGAATTTTAATTTATTTACCAATGGAAAAGTTATCACCATCTTGGGAGACAGCGTCAACACCAAGAATGCAAGCACCAGTAATCTGGTACTCGAGATACAACTCGGGGTGAACGATATGCTTCTATCGAGCTTCCAAATAGAACCACTCCTACTCCTAGTAGGGGATGACTTCAAAGACAGGGTTTGCCCAGAATATGATCCTCATGGAAATGTAAATGTAATCCAAATGTTCAAGAATATGCACTTTGTTCTCGGACTGGGGCAAAGGCAAAGGCAACGAGGGATAACTAAACCCATTGTGTTGAAGGAGGACTTTCCTCCCTGTGGCTGGAATTATCAACCATCAGAAGAAGAACTCACATTGATTCGTTAGCCTCGATTGAAGAGAAAATTAGAATGCTTCAAAACTATCTCGAGAGATTCCCTAAATGGAAGATTCATCAAAGAAGGTGAGAATTTCCCCTTCTGCAGTTTCCCTGAACCTTGGTATTGACAAAAGGATGAAATCGAGAATGAAGATCTTTTTCCAAGACAGCTACCTATAGGCTGAATGTTCCCATCTCTATGTGAAACCACTCACTAAGGAGACCTTAGCTGATACCATGGATTCTGAGGATAGATATTCTGAAGACTCTTTCAATTTGCAGATACTGGGGCTGGCACTCTGAATGATCCATTCAGGGACTACATCATCCAATCCATCCTACCTCATCAAAGAAGATGATACATCTCTTCTCAACTAGCATACTACACCTGTGCCACCTGCTAATATCCAACCTAACCCTGATGTTTACCCCCTTTCCCCTGTAATTGAGACTTCCTTTGACGAGGTTCTCAATGTTGTTTTTCCCACCAATGAAATAAACAATGATTTTGAGTATCTTGTTGTGCCTTACATTAATTGTCTTGATTATAATCAAACTCTCGATGATGATGACTTTGCAAATGAACAATTCTTAACTGATCTAAATAAGGTTAATAATAAACAACATAATCGCATTCAAGTTAATGAAGATGAAACTTTTGTTATTAATCTCGGTTCTACTAGCCAAATGCACGAGATTAGGATAGGGGCTACCCTTAATGAATACGAGCGCAAACAACTCAAAGAGATACTCAAGGAATTCATGGATGTCTTCGCATGGTCCTACGATGATATGCCCGATATTCACCCTGAAATAGCACATCATGAGATTCGAACGCTCCCGAAATGTAAACCATTCAAATAAAAGCTGCGAAAGCTCCCCAACGAATGGTAACTCAAAGTAAAAGAAGAAGTAGTCAAGCAAATGAACGCGAACTTTATTTGTGTAATTGTTTATCCCATATGTCTAGCCAATATCGTACCCGTATTAAAATCAGGAGGAAATTTTTGCATGTGTGTCGACTATCGAGACATGAACAAGGCCTCTCCGAAGGATGATTACTCGCTACCCAACATCGATATGATTATGGATAACAGGACCAGTTATGCTCTCAATTCGTTCATCGATGGATTTATCGAATATAACCAGATCAAGATGCACCCTGATCTTCAAGAGAAAATCGCATTCATCTAAAAAATGCAGGGACTAACTACCGAAGGGAGGCCACAACCATTCTACATGATCTGATACACAAGGAAGTCATAGTCTTTGTAGATGACATGATTATCAAGTCCAAGACTAGAGAAGGTCATGTTCCCGCTCTTCGAAAATTCTTTGAACGACTGCGAAAATATAAAATGCGGCTTAATTCACAGAAATGTGCCTTCGGCGTTACCAAAGGGAAAATCTTGGGATTCATGGTCAGTGAGAAGGGGATAGAAAAAAGATCCTGCCAAACTAAAAGCCATACTTGAGGTTCCACCTCCCTGAAGGGAGAAAGAAGTCAGAGGAATCCTTGGGAAATTATAATACATCAGTCGATTCATCAGCCAATTAACTTCCATCCGTGAACCCATTTTCAAACTACTCCGAAAGTATTCAACCAAAGTCTGGAATGAAGCTTGCCAAGAAGCCTTCGATCAAATCAAGAAATACCTGACCTAACCCCCAGTGCTTATGCCACCACAGCCTGGTCTTCCCTTACTCCTATACCTAACTATGACCGATATCGCAGTCGGAGCTCTGCTAGCCCAGTATCTTAAAGAAACTCGTAAAGAGAAATCCATCTACTATGCCAGTAAAAAATTGTCCGGTTACAAAGTTAACTACACTACCTTAGAAAAAGCATGTGTCACTTTTATCTGGGTCACCGAAAAGTTATGCCACTACATGCTCACCTTCCCTATCAAACTTATATCCCGTATGGATCCCATCAAGTACCTACTCAAGAAGCTTGACCTGTCCAGTCGAATGGCCCATTAGTTGATGCTCCTAGTTGAGTTTGATATTACCTATGTCACGCAGAAGTCCATGAAAGGAAGAGCCATCTCTGACTACCTTGCAGACTACCCTAGGGAAGAAACTAATGTCTGGATCTCCGAGTTCCCTGATGAGAATATCCTTTGTGCCTCCCAAGAAGATATTCAATGGAAAATGTTCTTTGACAGTACTGCCAATAAGAAGGGATATGGCGTTGGGATCCTCCTAATTGCCCCTGATGACTCCCACACTCCCATCGCCATCAAATTGGGTTTCCCTTGCACTAACAACATGACTGAATACGAGGCATGCAAGGTAGTACTCAAAGTTGCTCTCAAGAAAGGAATTTGATACCCTGATGTCAATGGGGATTCAACCCTCATCTTCGGCCAAGTGCCCAGGAAATGGAAAGTCAAAGACGAGAAACTCTTACCCTTCCATTCACACCTTGAAAAACTGGCCTCCTAATTCTACGAAATCACCTTCCACTACCTATCCCGAACAAAAAACAACCTACCTGACGCCCTTGATACCTTAGCCTCCATTAGTGGAATGCCCGAAGGAATAATCATAGCCCCTCTCCTTGTCCAGAATCAAGACAAACCTACCCACTACTACCACATTGAGCTCTACCCAGAGGAAAAACCCGAAATAGCCGACTGCTGGTACTATGACATATGGTGCCTCCTTAAATATGGTAGGTATCCCCAAGAATCTGACAAGAATGATTGAGAAACTCTTCGCAAGCTGGCTGCCCAGAACATTATATGTGATAAATCACTATTCAAAAGAAACTTCGATGAAACCCACTTACACCATATCACAGGGGCTGACATTGAAGAGATGATGCAGAAAATCCACAGTGAGGAATGCGAACCATACATGAATGGACACATGTTCGCCAAAAAGATAATCCGATAAGGTTACTACTGGACTACCATGGTTCAGGACTTCACAACCTACGTTCGAAGGTGTCTCAAATGCCAACAGTTCTCTAACCTAAAGCATCTGCCTCCACGAGAATTGTACAACATGACTTCTCCCTGGCCGTTCTCTATATGGGGGATCGACATCATAGGGAAAGTTACACCAAAGGCTTCCAATGGGTACGAGTTCATTCTAGTTGCCATTGACTACTTCACCAAATGGTTCGAAGCCAAGTCATATGCAGATCTAAATGCCAAGAAAGTGGCCAAATTCATTAAGAAAAACATCATCTGCTGATATGGGGTCCCGCATGAGCTAGGATCAGACAATGTGTTACATTTTGAGATCAATGAGTATGGAATTCAAAGATATAAATCCTCTGTATACCGACCTCAAACCAACGGAGCAGTTGAAGCAGCCAATTAGTATCTCAAAGCCATCATCAGTAACATGACCAAAAGTTACAGAGATTGGGCCGATATGATCCCTTCCGCCCTATGGGGCTACCGCACATCAGTTTGAACCTCTACTGGGGAGAGAACTTACTCTCTAGTATACTGCATGTAAGTAGTCCTACCTATGGAGCTATAAATCCCTTCACTGCGTGTCATTCTTGAAAGCAAAGTCAGTGAAGAAGACTGGCACCAAAGCAGTCTTAACGAGCTGTCACTCTTGGACGAAAGGAGGTAGAAAGATCTTTACCACATACAAGGGTACCATCTCCGTATAGCGCGATCATTTAATAAGAGAGTCAAGGACTGCGGTGTCGGAGATGGGGACTTAGCCCTCAAATAAATAATAGAACCCATCTGGGATCTTAGAGCGAAATTCAAGCCCAATTGGAGCAGCCCCTACATCGCGAGGAAGATCATGTCGAGTGGCGCCGCTGTGCTCACCGACCTCGACGGGGAGGAAATGGCATGCCCAGTCAACCTGGACCGTCTTAAGAAATTCTACCCCTAGTCCGAAATCTTAGCGGGCTATGACTCTTCTCAGCCCCCCTCTATTCCAAAAAAACTCTTTATTTTCCCATACCTAGAACTACGTGGGCTTGATCCTCTAATAACATTTTCAAAAATGAATTTTGAAATTTTTCAAAACCCTCAGAGGTACTCAGGCAGCTCATTCACTTCACATGAGCCCACCCCCTTCCTTTTCACAAAATGATATTCTTTTCTTATCCCCGAGAATGACAGGTCATTTTGACATAAACATGAACAAAAGGATTATGTATGCCTTAGCGATTGGTATAGATAATTCAAAATGCAAAAGTTATCAAAAGGCACATCTAGATGATCAAAAACTTATTTATTTCATTATCTAAAATTCCGTACAGTTACATCGGCATAAAGAGTCAAACGACTTCCCTTGCCACCCCCCCAAAAAAACCTACTACCCATGAAAATCATTCCAATTATTCCAAAAAACACAAAACAACACCTTCTACAAAAAGCTTCAAAAAACCCTACTCACAGCTGCCAGAGGAACCAACACCATCATCACCTGCACCCTTGACTCCCCAAGCCTCCCTTGCATGGATGGAGTATCGTAGGCTCTCCATGGAGCGATAAGCCCGAACTAGCTTGGGGTAGACCACAACGCCTCTCTTCATGGTGTCAGATATGGCAACCACTTCTGACCAGTCTGCACGGCCAGCATCCTGGTCACTACCTTCTATCATACCCCGCCTAATTCTGGCGTCGTCCACCACTAAAACTAAGTAGGGCATGAGTAAATAAAATACCATTCTTAGCATGAGACAGATATGAGACATAAATAAATCATTCCATAAGATAAATAATTGAATCAACCTCAAATGATCATAAACATCTAAGCGATAAAAGATCGATCACATGCTAACTTTGAAAATCCAATCTCCAATAATGATTAATTAAAAATATGAATAAAGATCCAACTTCTAATAACTGAAATAAATCCCATAAACAACTTTGGAACCGAATGGCCCAATAACTCTCTAAACTGAGTCTCATAATGAAATACGACTGAAAGGAAAGTCTAAGCTAAAACAAAACAACAAAGTAAATCCGCTCCAGCTGCACCTCCAAATGATAATCTCCAAAAAATCTTATGCATCTTCTCCAATTCTAATCTTGAAAAAGATTAGTCAATGCATGGGTCAAAGCCAAAGCCCCGAGCAAGAATACACACTACTCCCCTAAAATAGGATCCTTGAATCCGGACAGTAGCATTATACGCAATAAATATCACAATAGAATATTTTAAATTAAATGGAATAATTAAACGTGGTAAATATAAATTACTAACTACCCGCATAAATCCCCATTTATAAAGGCACACCAATATAATTTTAAATTCCCAAGTCCCACGATGTTAATTTAATTAAATTAACCATCTTTTATTATAGTTCTCACTTTTTATTAAAGTGTCACACTTCCCCTTGTCAACCGCCCTCTGACCCGTTTAAATTGTCGGCCCCGACACATGACAAGGTTCCACACATGACACGACATAAATCGCCCTCTGGATCGTTTAAACTGTCGGCCCCGACACATTATGTCGCCACAAATTTTAATACCCATTTTTATCTTAGTAATTAATTCTCAATTTCTCAATTTCACAATTTATAAATTACCCCACCCTTTTAATCGATGTGAGATCCTCAAAATACCCCTTAGTCCCATACCTAAGGGTCCCTAAGTTATCAATATGTCCTAACCTATATATAGGTGGATTTTCCAACATAAATCTCAACTTAGTCACGTACTTAGACTAGCGTAACAACGATAAAGTAATAAAAATCTTCCCATCCCCAAGATGAAAAAACACAATAATCTACCCTCACCAGTCCTATACCTAGAAGGCGTAAATCATTAAAAGGCCTACCCACTAGTCCCATACCTAGAGGGTATCCTAAATTATAGGGAGAGAAAAATTACCCAATAACCCGTCGTCACAATGATATTTAATAATACCAACAAGTCACACAAATATGCATAGTTAATCAAGGTTCCAAACTACGCATGATAGTCCAATTTAATTAAATCTTTAATTAAATTAACTCAACGTCAAAAATACCCAAATAGTTTCATTTAATTATTCTAAATTAAATATACCAAGTTTTCATCATATACACATCAAAACCAAATTTTATTTTCTCTACATGTATTACGTGAGTTATACGCACCCAAAAGTCAATTATTTTAACGCTAGGGTTTTTCTACATGCAACCTACACCAATAAAACCCAAAATCACTCATGAATCTTATGTACCCAAAGGGTTATGAATGTTATTTAGATAAAAAGATTTTATAAAAACAACCCCATAATTAGTATCCACTTTTTTTTAATTAAGTTACTAATTATTTTTAAGAAAACATGTAATTAAGTGTTTAGGCGACACTTAAAACGCATAATACTAAAGGAAAAGAATAGAGTATTCATGCCTATAAAGATCGTGTTGAAAATCTGATTAGAAACCTGGATTCCTTGCGAAAAATTAGCAAAAGAGTGTTCTTGAACCAACTTGATTAAATCCCAATTAAGCCTCCTAAAACTTGTGACAAAAGGCTTGATAATGAAGAAGGCTGATGATTATGGGTGAGAGGAAAAATATTTGGAAGTGTTCTCTGGTGAAAAACTGGAGAGAAAGTGATTATGATAAGTCCCCCTACAGATTAACAAGGTTATATAGTGATTAGCAGTCCTAATCCTACATAAATTCTTAAAAACAGCTTACTGTTCACGTTTTCTGGGAGGGTCGATCGATCTACCCCTAGGCATCGATCGATCGATCATGCCTAAAATCTGGTAGTTCGCCGAAAAAAATTATAAGGGACAAAAATTATAAAATCAATATAAAATCCATTTTACTCCGATTTTACAATTTTTGTAAAATCAATATAAAATTCATTTTCCTCTTTTGTCAAAATAAAAAAAGCAACATAAATAATTTTTATCTTAAGGGAATTTCGAATTTTCGTTATACTTATACTTTACTAATCTCATTTTAAAAAAAAAATTCTTCACAAATCAATTTTCAAAGTTCTTTTTACGATCTCAACAACAAAGTAAAAAGAGCATGTGCATTAATCACTAAACAAGAAAATTAACCAAAAAATTTCATTCTTTCATTTGTATATATTTGGCTGTGTTACATTAACATTTTTATAGGAAAAGAAGAAAAAAAATAGGACTCAGCCAGAACCTAATCTCTCTCTCTCTCTAGGATCCCCCATCCCTGCGGCGCGCCCTCTTCCCTCTGTGGTGAGACGACGTGATCCCACTACCAGAGCGCGATCCTTCCCCAGATGAGGCAGACAACACTAAGCAAGAAGGAACCAAAACTGCCTCACGAATTCGAGCAATCACTGAGGATATCCAGTCCCTGATGTCCTTCAGCCAGGTGATCCAAACACTAATATGCTACAAGGAGGAATATAAGAGATCAAATCAGTCAAGCATGAGGAGAGATAAATAAATCAAGGAAATCAAAGGAAAAGACATACCGCAGGACGAAGAACCTCCTCCGGATCCATCACATGAGGGCGATGCTATAGACGTATGGATCCCCCATCAGCCCGTCGAAAGTTGTAACTAGGGGAATGCAACCGCACAAAATACGGCCCTGAAGTCGTCACCGCCACCACTGACGTAGAAAACCCCACCTGCCGACTTGATCCCGCTCTAGGGAGAGGCATCACATCATAAATACTAGGGGTATCAACCAACTCGTGACAAAGTCCATATAGTCATACATCATCGCTATGTCAGCGTACAAGGAGTATGGCTCTCCCATCATCGTAGCCGCCCGGGCATCATCAGACATCTCCCGCACATGCCACATGAACATAAGGGGTCTCGCCAGTGGCACAATAACCTCGTCCTCCATAATCTGACAAACTACCCTCTCCCCAAGATACTAGGAGTGGCTGAACTCTTGCACCAATAGGCACCGCATCTGCACATGTGTCCCAGTCACTCCGGTGTGCTGAATAGCCGTCCCCCAGGGATAGAAGGTCACCTGCAAATCCCCAACAACTACTAAACATCAATGGGAGTGACTGTCATCTCCCTAAAGCTGAAATGGAAGGTGTGGTTAGTGTCCCACCACCTCTCTCCCAAAGCACATAGAACCGCAGTGGAGCGGGGCATCTCATCCAATGCCGACGCTAGCTTCGCAAAACCCGCCCGCAGAGGACACCATCCAGTCCACCACAACAGGAAGATGCTCCCAAACATCCTTAAGACCTGTCATACCACAGGCATGAATAGTTGATATGTAGACGTCAGACTCTCAAGAAATGAAGAAAATCCTTGACAGATTTAGGAAATAAAGCAATCTCGTCAGGTAAAAAAAGAAGGGAATACCAAGAGTCATGCAATACTTACATAACCCCCAGGGTTCACCACCCTCGAAGATAGATGATGCAAAGGCTCGTGCAGAAGAGTCTGGTCATCCTCCACATGCTCAAATGAGTCGAAGGAGTTCTCGCTACCCAATGCGAGGGGTACCCTATCCCTCCATTCCAACCCTGCTCAGTCATTGGCATTGACCCACACCATATGGGTTGCACTACTTGAGAAGTCAGCCATTTTGTACGTTAGGGCGATTTGCAGAGGTTTATAGCAGAAGAAAAGAAGACAAAAAGTTGTTCAAAATGAGGAGAACCCGCCCCCTTTTTATAGGAGGCTAAGGGTCATGTCGATCGGCAATCCCCTCCACCCACTGATCGACACTAAGCCTTTCACCTGCTTGAGGCACCCTAAAAGTCTGTGCCAATGCCGATGGGCACACCCACACCTGTGCTGGTCATCACACCTCTTAAATTTTGTACAAAAAGTATAGAAAAATACCAGAAAATTTTGAACAAATCCCAAAACAATCCTAGAATTGCCAAATTCGTTCTAGCACCTTGCTCACCAAGGAAAACATTTTTTTACACCCCCAACAAGAATACCAGAGAATCACTCTCCCCAGAAACGTATCCAAAAGACGACCCAAATTTTCCAGCTCATTCACTATTACCCATCGGAATCCAAAATCAAATCTTTATCCACAGAAGAATCCCCCATTTTCTCGAAGGAAATGCACACCACTTTTCGGTCAGAATTGACCTCGATCTTGGATCGTCACCTTAGTTAGGCCATAATTGACCCGAATCCTCGGTCGTCACCTCTCTTAGGTAAGAATTTACCTCGGTGTTGGATCCTCACCTTAGTTAGGTCATAATTGACCTCGGTCCTCGATCATCACCTCTCTTAGGTCAGAATTGACTTTGGTCTTGGATCGTCACCTTAGTTAGGTCATAATTGACCTCGACCCTCGATCGTCACCTCTTTTAGGTAAGAATTGACCTTAGTCTTGGATTGTCACCTTAGTTAGGTCAAAATTGAACTCGGTCCTCAGTCGTCACCTCTCTTAGGTCAGAATTGACCTCTCTCCTCGATCGTCACCTTAGTTAGGTCATAATTGACCTTGGTCCTCCATCGTCGCCTATCTTAGGTCATAATTGACCTCGGTCTCGCATCATCACCTTAGTTAGGTCAGAATTGACCTCAGTCCTCGATCGTCACCTCTCTTAGGTTAGAATTAACCTCGATCTTGGATCGTTACCTTAGTTAGGTCAGAATTGACCTCGGTCCTCCATCGTCACATCTCTTAGTTCAGAATTGACCTCGATCTTAGATCATCACCTTAGTTAGGTTATAATTGACCTCGGTCCTAGGTCATCACCTCTCTTAGGTCAGAATTAACCTCGGTCTTGGATTGTCACCTTAGTTAGGTCAGAATTGACCTCGATCCTCGGTCGTCACCTCTCATAGGTCAGAAGTGACCTCGGTCTTGGATCATCACCTTAGTTAGGTAAGAATTGACCTCGGTTCTCGATCGTCACCTCTCTTAGGATAAAATTGACCTCGGCCTTGGATCTACACCTTAGTTAGGTCAGAATTGACCTTGGTCCTTAGTCGTCACCTCTCTTAGATTAGAATTGACCTCGGTCTTAGATCATCACCTTAGTTAGGTCAGAATTGACCTCGGTCCTCGGTCGTCACCTCTCTTAGGTCAGAATTGACCTCGATCTTAGATCATCACCTTAGTTAGGTCAGAATTGACCTCTATCCTTTGTCGTCACTTCTCTTAGGTCAGAAGTGACCTCAGTCTTGGATCGTCACCTTAGTTAGGTTAGAATTGACCTTGGTCCTCGGTTATCACCTCTCTTAGGTCATAATTGACCCTCATCTTGGATCGTCACCTTAGTTAGGTAATAATTGACCTCAGTCCTCGATCGTTACCTCTCTTAGGTCATAATTGACCTTGGACTTAGATTGTCACCTTAGTTGGGTCAGAATTGACCCCAGTCCTCGATCGTCACCTCTAATTAGGTTAGAATTGACCTCGGTCTTAGATCATCACCTTAGTTAGGTCAGAATTGTCCTCAGTTCTCGATTGTCACCTCTTTTAGGTAAGAAGTGACCTCGGTCATGTATATAACCTTAGTTAGGTCAAAATTGACCTTGATCCTCGGTCTTCACCTCTCTTAGGTTAGAAGTGACCTCGATCTTAGATCATCACCTTAGTTGGGTCAGAATTGACCTCAGTCCTTGACCGTCACCTCTCTTAGGTCAGAATTGACCTCGATCTTGGATCGTCACCTTAGTTAGGTCAGAATTGAACTCAATCCTCGATCGTCACCTCTCTTGGGTTATAATTGACCTCGATCTTGGATCGTCACCTGAGTTAGGTCAGAATTGACCTCGATCCTCGATCGTCACCTCTTTTAGGTCAGAAATGATCTCGATCTTTAGCCATTATCACATCTAGGTCAGAATTGACCTCAGACTTTGGTCTTCACCTCTTCTAGGTCAGAATTGACCTCTCCCTTGGTCATAACCTCCTTTTAGGTCATAATTGACCTCGACCCTCTGAATCGGTAGTTCCACATCCCTTAGGTCTGCAAAACTGAGGTCCTTCCATCATGTGGTGTCTATTCGATGATAATCACATGTCCTAAGGTCACCCGTCTAGGGAATTTGTAGACACCACATTGTAGGACCCCCTAAGTCTCTCTTTAGGCTACTAACGCTTCCCCCTTCTACCGCAAACCTACGTCGCATTCCGAGTGCCCATCAAGAGTTCCCGGGACCCGAATCGACCCCCTTTGACTCCATTCAACTTCACCGTCAGAATGAAAGCTCTTTGAATATTCAAAGGGCACTGAAACCCCTTTCCAATGGTCCACCCCATGCACGAAACGACATAACTGTTCGGATGAACAATTAGTCTTTCCTCAAAAATTGATTCGGAGGCCACCAGGCGCTCCCGAACTCTTTTTGACTAATGTCAGCTCTTCAGATCGAACGAGAATAAATGAATCTATTAATGTCACTGAATACCCTTTCTAATGATCTACCCTGTGCGCGATTATGACCTATGGTACGGACGAACGATTAATTTTACTCCGAGAGGTTACCGGGTACTTTCGGGCCCCGATTGACCAAGGTTAACTTCCCAAACCGAGAAACACTCTTTGGAATGTCAAAGTAAATCTCCTAACCTTTCCAACGGTATGCCTCGTGTTCGATTCTGACTTAGCATGCGGGCGAACGATCCATTTGCGTTCGAAGATCTCCCATCCAAAGGATCGACATGTGCTTTCGAGCCACATAGGCACCCTTTGGGGTACGCTGATCGACACCCCCTGATAACTTGATTTTGCGTATGTCGTTGTTGTTGAAAATCAAGTTAGTCAAAACCTCAAATACCTACAAAATAAAACAATCTAAAGTGTAGAGGTAAGTAAGGGTATCAATCCACTTCCAAGGGGGTAAGCTAGAGACAAATTCAAATGTAGTTCATTTTTTATTTTCTTTTTGTGGTTTTTCACATTTCTACTTTTTTTTAGCTTTTTCAAATATTAAAACAATTGGGTGAGGTGAGGTGAACTAACACTAAACTAAAATGTGAGATGAAAATAACTAACTAGAAAGTGAAAAATAAAGTCTAACACTAAAATAAGAGATAAAGTGAGGTAAATAATTATGAGAACAATCAAGGAATGGGATTACACCACAAATTTTATCTATTCTAATTAATTAATTTAATTAATTGAATTCTCCCAAATTAATATCAAACTTACAAATTAACTCAAGTTGAAAATGTAATTTTAATAGTAACCTTTTAGAAAATTAAGTTTTAAACCCCACAACTCCAGAAAATAGATCTACACTCCTTTTAATTAATCACCCACTAGGATCGATCAATTAGAATTTATGTAAATCTTATAAAATAAATTTAGATTTGAAATTCAAGTAATAATACCCCACTTAAGAAAACCCTATATCTAAAAAAAATGAAAATAAAACTATTTACAAATATCTCTACCTAATTTATTCTAACCTAACTCTCTACTTTTCTCTCTCTATTTGATGATTAAAAAGCTCTCTTTAAATGGGGTCTTCATCCTCTTTAAATAGTAGGCATGGAGCTAGGGGTATTGTGGGTAATGGACTTTAATGTGCATGGAAATGGTGAAGTGTGGGGATAAGTGGGTGAGTGGATAGGAATAAAGATCCGATTTAGTTATGGGGTATTTTGGGTAATGGGGTAAACAGAGGTAGTTGGGGGTATAATAGGGAAAAGTGGGTTAAGTGGGTTTTAACACATGTGGCAATTGGTCTTTTATCTTATTTTGGTTTTGGCTTTGTATTGGCAGGTGGTTGAGGTCGTGTATTACATGGACGAAATTGTGAAATGGGTTAGTTTTGGATTTGTCATGGATGGAGGTTGGGTTCGCGGTTTTTGGTCTGGAGCAGGTCCGACGGAGGTAGGAGGGTTGTCCGCCGGTGTGGAGGTGAGGGAAGAGGTCGGTTCTTCGTCGGAGTTTGGTGTGGCAGCGGGAAATCGCTTGGGGTTTCGTACCGATGAGTTTCACCGGAGGTTAGGGGTCATCTTCGTGGGTTGAAGTAGGGTGTAGCGATGGGTATGGTCGAAGGTTTCTACCGGAGGGGTTAGAGGTTCAGACGGCGCTGGGGTCGGAGGTTTTCACCGTATGGGGGATGGCTGGATCCGTTTGGGTCGCGACCGGGCAGTGGTCGGATTGGGGTTCCGAAGGGGGTCCGGGGGTGTGGGTGTAGTAGGTTGGCCGTTGAAAATGGGATCCGGGTTGAGGGTGGTTTGTTTTGGTGGTGTCGCCGACGCTTGTTGGTTGGCCGGAGGCAGGAGGTTGGTGGGTCAGGAGTGTGGTTTGTGTCATGGAGTTGTGTTTGTTAATGGAGGAGAGAGAAAGTGGGGTTTGAGGTTAAAGTAGAAGGGAAATGGTTAGGTGTGGTAAGGGTGTAGGTAGATAGTGTGTAGGATAGGATGTGTTTGTGTGTAGTGTAGTGTATGTGTGTGTGTTTAATTTGGACCCTTAAAAATAACACTAAAAAAAGCTAAAAATCATAAAACTAAAAATCTAAAAATTAAATTCGTATTCTAAAAATAAAATTAAGACTCAATTAAAAATAAAATCTAACTAAAAATAAAACAAACTAAAAGCAATAAAAGTATCAAAATTAAAAAATAAAATCCTAAGCTTATATAAAATCTAAAAGAAATAAAAACTTAAAAATCTCAATGAAAAGTAAAGTTCTAAAAAAATATAAAATCTAAATGAAAAATAAACTCCTAAAAATTAATCCTAATAAAATTAAAAACTAATAAAAATCAAAATAAAATAAAATAAATACTAAATAAATCTAAAATAAATCTTAAAAATAAAAATGACAAAAACTAAAAATCTAAAAAATGATAAAAAGACACAAACAAAACACACATAGGGTTTAAGGTAGGTTTAGGTTAGGCTTAGGCTCGGGTAAGGTTACGGGGTTGGTAATTAGCTCCATAAAGCGTGCATTTGCCTTGATATATAGCTTTTGACACCACAAACGAACATTTGACCTACAAGATAAACATTTAAGCACATAAGACCCATATTGCCGAGAATTAGCAACTAAAGAACATCTATTTGGGGTATAAATTGTACAGTTTTGTGTGCTTATCACCCCCTGACCCTATAAATAAAGGCCATGACCTCATTATTGAAAGGAGAAAAACCCATCAGCATCAGTGATCTCAGCAACATTCTCTCGAAGTTAGCGAAGTTCCATATAACAAATCCCATTCAAGCCTAAATGCCCATCCTTTTCACACCCAATTTGGTAAATATCCTCCTCTCTCATCAAGATTCAAAGGAGTTCATCTAAGATCCTCATTCAATCTCCAAGGAAGGTCCAATTCTTCCTCCCTCTCTTTTAATTTCTTGTTTTATATAAGTTACCTCAGATTCATAATCTAGTTCATACATATTAACATCTACACTTTTATTAGTATATCACACATACTATATTTTTCCTAAAAAACCCAAAAATAAATAAAAGAGGGTTACACCCACAAATTCCAAAGGGAATTATCTACTGGACTTTTTTCCAAAACTAGAAACACATTTTCTACACACACCTAATAAAATTCCGTTTGAGTCTATGGGATAAACCCCACCCCTATTCTACATTTAAACTACGTGGACTTTGACGCATTTATAGGCTATGGAGGCGTCTCAGATTAAAATCCGAGACTCGAGTCCAATTTTCTAATTTTACAATTCTATTATTTTTCATATTCTTCAAAATTACTTATTATCACACACACACACACACACACACACACACACACATATATATATATATATATATAACATATTTGTTCGCGTCTCATCCCACACATATTATCGTTTCCCAATAACGATCAATATCGCGATGAACGCTCATATTCTATCTTCTACATTTATTATTATTTCGAGAATATTCCTATGGATGACCTCACCCTATCTTTTCCATGGTATGGGTCAAATGATTCCAATCTCCATTATATAAACACATGCATACACTTCACGGTGATAAAAAGGAAAATAAAAACATTTGCCCATGAGAGACCGAAAGGGTGGGATGGGTGCCTAACACCTTCCCATTCCGCAACTTAGCCCCCGAAAGGGTGGGATAGATTGGTTTCGCATGCATCAGTTTTGTCCTTGATGTCGCTCTCTTGAAGTGAAAACATATTCTTTTGCGTGTTTTGAGAAAAATAGGCTGACGAATCAATCTCTTTACATTCACCGAACAACGACGACGACCGAAGCCCCCTTTTTGAAGAGAAGGGTGCGAGACCGCGACACAGTTTTCATCCCCGAGGGGGGGTAATCCTCTTTCTCCTTCCCCCCGAAATGACAGCCGTGCCGAACGGGATGTCCACACTCACGCTTTTGCCCATGTGGTTTGATTTTGTGGTATAGTTTTTCTAACCCTAATCTCACTCCGTTTTGTTTCCCGTTTTTGGGGGGCATTTTTGAAACCCAATCTTTACAAATATCCATGTTCTTCACCATGGAAAGACACCATTGATAATCAAGTTTTTTTTCTTTCATACCTCGCAATTAAATTTATATGGGGAGAATTTATATTTTTTAAAGGTTTTCATATTAACTTTTGATCATTTTATCTAGCAATATTTTGGTTCATTTGACAGGTATGGTTTTCTTTCTCTCTTTTTAGGGCTTTTGGTTTTCAGTTTCATAGTGTAGATATGAGGTTTACTGAATGATTTACTATTTTCATATCTGGCTAGTTAGAATATTTATTTAGAGTGTTTTCATTTCTTGTGTATTTTCATTCAATTAGTATGAAAGTATGGTAATTATTTGGCTGGTTAATTTCATAATGGGCAATTTAACATGAATTTGATTGATTAATATTGTAGTTCTACTATTATTTTGACATAGGGTATTTGCTGAGGTATGTTTATTTTTAATTCGTACATTCGTCTTTTGCAAAATCACTTTATATAACTATAATTCAAGTACACATTCAACATTTATTGATTATGCTTTCAATTAATAGTAACATTATCTACCATTCAGGGTGAAGTCTTTAGAGGGAAAAAAGTTGGTTTTGACACTTGCATTGCTGCGATATTGGTAAGAAATTGTTATGTCTTTTATGTTATGGATATCTATATTTGTACTCTCTTTGAAATTTACAAGGCACTTATAGTAATTATGTGTTCCAATGACATGTGTAACATTAAAAGTATGGTTTAATTCCTTGATAGGTCATCAATTTATACTAGAAAACTGGTAATTGATCTTAGATTAATACACATTGTTTTTTACTACATTCATAGATATACAATGAGTTCGAATTTGGATCCTTGATGAATTTAAGGTGTTTTTAATTGATTTGAGTATCGTGTCTGGATTTACGGTGTATAATTCTATACTTAGTTCTTTCTTTGGACTATTGTTTTGTAATGTGGCTTAACTTTTGGATTAATATCTTTAATACATGCATTTCTTTCTTAATACCTATCTTTTATAAATTAATTAGATGCCTAAAGAGTTTCATTTCGGGCCTAACAGAGTTGGATCCAAATTTTTGGTGTGGTTGATTGAAGACAACAATTCAGGTGCTAAAGGTTATATGTATATCTACTTTAGTAATTTTTCGTAGACCTATTGTTTAGTTTTCTATTTTAACAGTATGTAATTAAAAAAAATATGCTCGATTTAACTTGCGCACTACAAATTCTTTACGGATGAATCAAGTGAACATCTTCTTTGTGAGTCATTTTTTTTCGATTAATAGTTAACATGTATATTTCCTTTTCCTAAGTGAAGAAATTTTGTAGCCAGTATACAATTTCACGCGTTATTTATGTTTTGAAAAGACCAACTAACTATACGGTAAACACTGTTAAAGAGCCAACAAAATTCTTTACGGCAAACATAGAGTTTGAACACATGCTTTCACACACACAATCATTTATAAATGGTTATTAATTTGGCTAGGGAATGGAAAAGACTAGAATGTGTATGGTTATAAATTTGGTTTTAGTATGACCTACTGAGCTTGGATTATATTTGGTTATAAATGGTTAGTTACTGAGTTCGAATTTGTTTTGTGTTAAGGGTGTACTATACCTGCTAGCCTACACATATAACCATGGTAAACTCAATTGAAAAAATAATGGTTGTTTTTGTGGTTGTCCAATTGAAACTCAGAGCTTATTGAGAAGCTTATTGAGAAGGTAAACTCAGAGCACAATGGCTTCATCTTTGTTATTTCTTTTAAACAACAATGGATGCATTGGACATGGATCAATAAATGACCAAAATGATTTGATATTTTTATGACTTGACCTGTTTACAACTCAATTTAATGATTATTTTTTGCCTTTTGATTTGATCTTCTCGATTCCAGTTTATCTAATAGGTTATTCGTGAAAACTATGAAGAGTTTACATTTTATGTATTCTAGTTTCTTCATAAGGTATTATATTTCTCTCTCATGGATTCCAGTTTCTTCATAAGTCTTTATATTCTATTTTTATGAGTTCCTAATTTATGTGGAGCTTATAGAGGAACTCGTGATGTCAACTATTGACGTTGATGTCCTCATTATCGGAGGACATGTCGGGATTACTATTGTACTCGTGCTGTCAAAGAAAACCCATGGTTAACTTCAAGGACGAAGAAGTGCAAGAGTAGATAGTGAGGATCCAGAATGCCAGGACAGAGGTTGTGCAGGCAAAAACTGGTGTAGGGTTCGCTACCCTTTCAATGGAATATGCAACGAAGAGATTTATTGAGTCGTCTCTACGTGCTCTCGATAGAGACGATGATGTCTAAGAGTGTGCTTATATCAAGAAGGGGGTAGCGTTTGCCCAGAAGCAGATAGTAGATATTTTTTCATCTGATTTAGACTATCCATGCTTTGGATCTGCAACACCATCACCCCCGCTGGGTATATCTCTCTTTAAAGTTTGGTATCCACCCTATATAAAGTTCCCTGCTTATACATTTGCTATAGTGATTTATGACATTGATATAAAAATTGCGACTAAGATTAATATTTTGATTAGTTTATTATTTTCAAATGATTACAGGTGTGTAGGTAATGTTGTAGGCATGAAATGTCGTATACAAAAATTTTTGAGTGCTTTTGGGATGGAGACTGTGGCTCTTTGAAGTTAGCACAGTAAATTTTTTATTTTATTTTATTATTATGAATATTTAGTGATGGTGGAAGTGTATGAAGTTTTGTGTGTCGTTGTATCCAATAAAGTACCAGCATGGCATGGTATATGAGGTACTCGGGTTTATTAGCACTTAAATGCATGTTTCTTCAACTTTTGAATGTGTTTGAATGTCTAATGTGTATGAATGTCCAATAGATGTCCGAGAACCTTTTTGTCATCTGCAGTCCCGAAGTGTAGTTCAAGTCAACAATAACTGCTCCACTATTTTTGGGTTGACAGCTTTTTCAATGGCTTAATTCCATTTTTTCTCACAAGAATTTTTTTGTTTCAGAATGTATATAATCCACGTTCTTTTTTTATGTTCCTAAACAGGTTCAATTTCTAAAATTTGAAACTGCGGGTCGACCATTTAAAAATAATACAACTTGGGACTAAATGCCGACGTTCACTATGTTTTATTTGCTGATATTTTTGCTACTTAATACTACATCTTTTGTAGATCCATCGAAATATATATATAACACTTAATTTCTTTTATATTTTATAGCATCTAAGGTTGTATTAACTAAAAGCTAATACATTGCCATTTTATAAATCTGACTATTGCAACTGCTGAGTCTAATCATCTTATTTATTATGGTATTAATATTCCATATGAAGGTACAACGGTCAGATATGTAAGAACTTCATTCCTCCAAGAGTGACTGGAAATAACTTATTAATAGAATTGGACATGCAACATATTATTCAACCAAAGGGTTTACGATAGGAGTTTAGATGTATTTTTTCATAAGCACATGAATCTTTGAACAACCATTTACTAGAATGTTTATCTTCTAAATCTATTTGGAATTTTCCAATTTCACTTGCCTAATGATTATATTGGTACTTTGTGGATCCATGCTTTCAAGGCTCATTTCAGTCATCAAATCAAAAGTATCTGGATTGCTGCTATTATGGGATCTGTTGACACCATTTGGAGAGTGAGGAGACAGATTTTGATGATTCACAACTGGTCTACCCGTGGTCCAAGGTGATAGTTGAATTAATTGATGGGTGTGCATACATTAATGGATATTTTTACATTAATTGATACAAGTATTATTATTGTGGTTGATATGAGATTTTCTTTGAATGCAGTTTCACATATATATGGTGTTAGGACCAGAGTTTACAACTTTCTTCAATCGTTAATAATGTGACACAAAGCTATTGGCGTGCCCAGGTTCAAGATGCGCATCTTCTGTGTAGTTTAGAACTATAAATATTTTGTGATGTTGCGATCTATTGGTGCCAACATAATATTTTTCACTCTGTTCAATAGTGAAGACACTTGATGATCGTTTATATACTTTTCGTTATCATTTCCCCAATTTTCATTATGGATTTGAGTGTAATGTTGTTGAAATTAATAAAAAATCATATATTAGTTATGATGATGTTGTTTAGAGGAGGTACAAAATGGATTCATTGTTAGTGTGATTTTTAATTATTTTTAAGCAAGTTGGATAGTCTTATAACAAGAGGTAATTTTGTCCAATTATTTTATGTATGTAAAAAAGCTTTCAAAAATTTCCCAAATGTTTTTAAACTAATAGGTTCGTACCATAGATTATTTAAAAAATTATTTATCTACTGCAAACTAAATACGACGTATGGTCCTATCAATGACGTACACTTTGGAAAATTAGCATCGTGCCTTCAGGCACGGGCATATCCTAGTCTCTCTCTCTCTCTATATATATATATAAAGTTGTAACTTGAATCACTCATTAATGAGCGTTGCTATGAGTCCTCTCCCCCTAAAAGTTATAAAGTGTGGGCCCTGACAAGACCCATACCACAAAGCAACACTTAATAGGTAGGCGAGAGAATATGTGGAATCTACATCACTTTAGTTGAGGTTCTCCCCCCAAAAGTAATGAAGTGTGTGCCCTAGCAAGACCCATACCACAAAGCAACACTTAATAGGTAGGTGAGAGAATATGTCGAATTCCCATCACCTTTTAGTTGAGGTATTGGTACCCATATTATTATTCCTCATTAATTATATGACTTCAAACCATTTGAAAAGAAAAGGCACATACGTGATACACCAAACATCATCAACTGTTTTAGAAAGGAAAAAAATAAGAAAAACACTATTTCCCAAAAAGAAGAAAGAAAAAAAAGAAAATCAACTTATTCAACCCCCGTCTTTAAATCGGTTGCCTTCCTCAAAACATTCACCTCTCCCAAAGAAGACGTGGACCTAAATCCACTATGATCCGTTGCTGAGGATTCAATATTTTATCTATATTCCAAATTTCTTATTTTTCTGAAAGAATTGACCCCCTCCCAACACTACAAAACTCCTCCAATAATTCTTAGTCCGCCGTCACATACTTTGAATTCCTAAAAAATTTCACCTCTCCTAAAGAAGACGTGGACCCAAATCCACCATGAACTTGTTTGTAAGGATTTAATAATTATCTATATGTTTTCGAAGAGGATAATTTTATGTTACTTCATATTTTTGTGTTTGATACTACACATTATTTTAGAATTCGAAATATATATGTTTTTAGGGAAATGTAATCAAATCATTTTTCAGAGATGCTTATCAAAATGTTATGCTCTCATTTTTTTTATTTGATTAGATTACATTTAATGGATTGCTTTACTTTTTATAATTGAAACGATATTTGTGTTTATTGAATATATATGATATGTTTGTTAGGGCTTTGTGCGACGGTACTATGACGAGGGGGTTAACGGGCAGAACCCGTCATGGAATTTAGGATTCGATACATGGAAGAAACAATAACTGTTTCACAAATTTTAGAGGACACCCCAATCTCTCCCAACTAGAACAGGTTATAAGCATGCACTTAAAGTGTTTTATAATTTGTTTCATAGACATCTAACTCTGGTTTTGGCCTTTAAAAAGTCCTCATCAATATTTGTGTTTGTCTTTCATTATTTTTATGTTTTCACTGAGTTACTTTTGTTGATTGAGTTGGTTAAACTATTTGTATATTTTCATTAAAAACTTATTACCAAAGTTTTTAGGGAGGTGTTCCCAAGCCTGTATATGTTTGCTCCTATTGCAAGAAGAGAGGACACCTTAGGAAATTATTTTTTATGTTTGGTACTGTGTGGCATAAGTTTTTTCGACTATTGTCAAGTGTGTTCACTCACACACTCCCACACATGTTACTCCACATGCTCTCGCACATCACATGAGAGAATTTGCACATATTCGAGAGCAAGTTGAGCATTTGGTGAAAACTTCACACTATTTGATGGATGTTTTTCATAGTATGTCACCACCTTTGGAAAACCCATCCGAACTTAATGATTGAGTTTTGGACTTTTTTGCTTGCATAGAATGCATTTCATCAGCATACTTTATGCCTATTGCTAGTATGTACCGCCATTGTATTCATTGTCCATTTTTATATATTTTTCAAAAAAAGCCAAAAAGATTTGTTTTTGAAAAAGTTTTCGAAAAAAACAAAAATATTTTCCCATTTATTTAGAAAAATTAGAAAGGCAAAAATATTTTATTTTGATAATTTTTTTTGAAAAATGCAAAAAGATTTTTGTATTTTTTACACCGTTTATGGATGGACATTTAGGATGACCAAGTCACAACATCGTTCCATTATCCATGTGATTTTTTGATAGTGTTTTGAGACGATACATCATTTCATCCATGTGCTTTATAATATTTTGGAGTCATTAAGATGTAATTATCGATTACTTTCTACATGTTTGACTCATTTTTGTCTTTAATGCACACATGCACGTATTTATTTGAATATTTCACTTATCTATCACATGTTGGTAGAAGTGTTTTCATCTCAATCTTGTCTTTAAAAAATGAACCAAATGCGATAAAACAAGACAATGAAAGTAGTACATGTAAGAACCGTTGCCTGTGAGGAATTTGTTTAGAATTGAAAAAATGATGAGTGCGCACGGGAAAGGGCTACGAGAGAATAATAATCTCGTCGTGAAAGCCACCGTTGAAAAGCGACCGAGAAAAAATAAATGACAATAAAAATAGAAAGATTGCCAAAAAGGGGCCAAAACTAGTTTAGTTTGATTGATCTTTCAAGAGAAAATATCATATAATATCAAATCTATCCTTTTAGCGAGTTTGGAGAAAATCAACGGGTTTGGACGTCCTGACAAAGTCTAGAAAAAGTATTACTTAGTTTTGGACGCTATTGGTGTGAAAATCTTTTCACTTTGATTTGTGATTTTATTGAGTCGATATCTTTTGAATTAAACAATTTGACATCTAAGGTTGACATTGATTTCATTCGTTAGTAGTATCCATATTCATTGTACACTTATGTTATGTATGTTTGAGTCGATTTACCTATCGAATTATTCACACTGCTACACTTACACTATCATGGATTTGGTTATTGTAACAACCCTTACTTTTGGGTAATTGATTTTGTATAATTTTTCCATGTGAGATAATTATATAAAATTTTGGAAATTGGAGTAAATATTATTTTCAGTGATTTGAGAGTTAATATTTACTGAGTTTTGCATATTTACCGTTGAGAGAAGGTAAATATCATTATGTTATGTTTTATTGTGTCGTTGTGCTTTAAGTGATGATTATGGCATATATTTCAATAGGATTATGATTAATGAATTGGAACATAAAATATTATACGATATTCCGGATGCCAATTTAGAGGGTGCGGTTAGTTTTGATATACTCGAGATAGTCTAAATAAGTGCCATATTGTATTTTTGAGTTTTGGGACCTTTTGACATGTTATGACTCAATTATGTAGTTACGAGTCATTTTAATGGTGTATTCACAATTAAAGAGGGGAATTTATGTTTAATGCTCGATTTAGTCTTCCAACCCTCTTATTTCCTCATTTATATGTGCTAAACTTAGAGAGAGTTAGAGAGAAGAGAGAGTTGGGAGAAGATGGAAAGAAATGAGAGAATTGAAGATTTGAAGCTGGAATCGTTGCTACGGGAAGGAAATTCGAGACTACAAACTTGAGGAAAGTTTCTTACTTGCTAGAGTATGATTTAATATGGATAAATTATATTTATTGTTGTGTTTTTGGAGTTTTAGCCATTTACGAGTTTTGATGAATTCTTGGTATTTAAATCTTTAAAATTTAATGTAGAAAGAATTTGGGTTAATTATTCTAGTAGAAATTATGAAGGATTGTTTTGATGAGATTAGTTATGGTTTGTGTTAGCAAAAATGGAAGAAAAAATTGAGTTTTGGGAATTTAGGGTTCTTAAATCCATAGCCGAAACAGGGCATTCTGGCCTAGGCAAATCGATTCACTAAAGGGGTAGGCTACAGGTCTGGGTTGGGCGAATCGATTCGTACTATACGAATCGATTCAGAGTTATGCAGAATGGTTGGGTCCTCTTAACCGAATTGATTCTAACTATTCGAATCGATTCGCTCTTAAGACCGAATCGATTTGGCTAGGGCAAATCGATTCGAAATTTCTGCATTTTCAGGATACTTTTCCAATTTAGTTTCTAGTCCTTTTCTTTTAGGTTTAAGGATTAGGAACCTTCCTTTGGGAAGTAATAAAGAGTCCTAGAGGTTTGTATTAGGGAGATTAATATCCTAGATTAGCATGGAGGTAATTGGGCTTATCTCAAGGGTTAGTTCACAAAGGTTAATATTTCGTTTGATATAGGAAGTTAGCCTAGATCTAACGGAAAGTAGAATGATAATGTTTGGGACTTTTGGGAGAATAGTATTGAGGAAAATTACCTTTGGTGACTTATGGTATTACTTTGGACTCTCGGAGACTAGTGTGAGGATAATTGCACTTCGAGCCCTAGGTCATTAATAAAATATGACTTCGAGAATAAGAAATGCATATTCTAAAATTGGTACTTAATTGTTAAGTATAATTGGTTTTGAGAATGTAAAAAGTGAATATTTTCAAATGAAAAAAAAAAAAATTTGTAAATGATAATTTGCATAGACACACCTCTCTAAATCGCTATCATATGAGAAGTTAAGCACACGAGGTGAAGTCCCCTGGCTAGTGAATGCAGGGTGAATATAGTCCTCGACCATAGGACTGGTTATTATTGTGTGATTATTGTTCGAAGTGAGGTAATTCTGAGTGTGGTTATGACTCACTGTCGAAGGTATATGGTCGCTTCCCGACGCTGCGATGTAGGATGCCCAGGTTGTCTTGTGCGATAGGCCCTAGAAGATGATAGCCATTTAGGGGAGCATCCAGTGGGGGTACCCGGAAGGATGGTCTTAGAATCGTTATATATATATGTGATTATAACTATTCTTAATAAAAGTGGAACTTCTAATGATGGTAAAGAATTTTGTGAGATAAACTGCTTTCAATATGTTTCCCGGTGAGAAAAGGGAACTATGAAATTAAGTTGTGTAAAACTAAATTAGTGAAGCATTTTGTGAAATAAATTGCTCTAATTATGTTTCCTAAAGAGAAAAGGAACTATGCATTTAAGTTGTGAAAAACTGAAATGAAATCTCATTGAGTAGAAGTATATAATTTCTCCTATGCGTATATGAACATTCAGTGGTATCATTGATATTTCCTTAAGTTATGCTTTTAGATTGAGAGGTGAGAATTCTTATTATTATTTATGAGAGTGAGATAAGTTTATGATGATGATATAGAATTCATCACTGTCATGCATTTTATTCACATGGTGATCATATCAAACCGGGCCCTGACCCATTCATATCTCTTTGTTTTGCATGAATTATTTGTTCGCCTAGGTGCTCCACCGCAAGGACGCCTGTATTGACCTCTCCATTCCAGTTGTCCTGGAGCTATAGCATTTTGCGAATTTTGTAGGATATTCATTATAGACGCTTCTATATTTTGTATTCTAGTTATGATCAGTCTACATATTCGTGTGTTTTGCCCAAGTTTTGTACTTGTTTAATAAAATGTGATATTTGATTTTAATATTCGGTGTAACCTATTTGTATTGGTCTGTTAACTGACAGCTTATTCGATTATTACATTGTGCCATTTATGTATCGTATTCGTTTGTTTTGATATACACCTTCTTTTTTTAAAAAATTAGATCGTCTAAATAATTTTCTTTAAACTTATAATTTAAATTTTGACACTCCGTTTTCTAACATAATTGGTGGTTATCTCGTATTATTATTTTGACGACAGTGATGCTAAGAATGAACCATCTATGATTCCTATAATTATTGGAGTATCGGGATGGCCACCTCTTATTTTAATAAGCGAGTTGTCACAGATGGTATCAGAGCATCAGGTTCTAGAGTCCTTAGGAATCTATGCGGATGCCCTACGCCTTCAGCGTTGCTTTTGATTTGATATAGAACCTTAGGATTAAGATCGTTGATTTTTCTTTTGAGATATCGTTCTCCTACCATAATGCAAGATCTTAGTAAATCTTTTGCGTGATCGCTCGAGATTCGTGTGTTGATTGGAGAAAGGCGATCGGGGAAGGCCGTTATGAGGGCGCCAAAAGTTGGGGCTTAGTTAGAACTATAAACTGAAATCGGGGATAAGGAATGTATTAGAGGTCACCCCCTTCATGGAATTTTCTTAGATTGCTACAATGGCTACAAGGATATAGTAGCTATAATTTCCCAAGTACCTCTACAAGAAGATAGTGGTACTAAACTTAGATTACTCAGTGAAGTTGAATTGGGAATATATTTGACACGCCCTTGATAAGGACCATACGTTGAAGTTAAATCCACGAGGAGACAGCGTAGCCTTATTCAGTGGAAGTATAAGGCTCGGAAGCTTTGTTGTAGAGGGGGGTATAGGAATACCCAGATGTGAAAATTTGAGGAAAATTTATCCATCGATTAGAGCAAGGTTGAAATGGTAGGAACGGTAGTCCCCGTATTTGAAGGAGCGGGATGCTTTGATCGTAGAAGAACCTTATGGATGTTCTAACAACTAGTTCCTTGATCTATCAGGACTGAAGAAAATGCAACTTTTCAAGTATTCTCAAGAGGATCGGTTAGAGGACGAAAATAAAGGAAGAGATATATGGTTAAGGAAACCTTGCACCAAAGTAAGGTAGGTACAAGGAAGAAAGAGTCCTTCAATGAAATGATAGGCTCACTAGTAAATGTTGTTAACACTTATTGAGATGTCGTGTTAGTGAAACCTTGTTAGTGGACTTTCACCCAAGGAAATTTATGGAAATAAGGAAGTTGAGGTCGGTAGCATGTTTTCCTTTGTTGAGGGAGTTAAGGGAACTACGATGGTGATTATCAGGATCGAGGCTATGGAGCCTGAGGTACTGAAAACTTTAGCATGGTCAGGATGGATAGAGAGGGGGAATGATTATGACGAGGAACGTAAAACCAAATACTATCGTTTTGTCCGGTAGGAGTTAAAGGACAAGTTTAGGGTGCCTAGATGGGGCATTGATTGAACTAGTTTTTGGTACAGATAGAATAAGGGTATTGTATCTAGGAACTCTTTAGGGAAGCTAGGGTAATTGGTAAGAATGTTATTATGAGTTTTACCTTGGATAGGGGAAATGTGTTTCGTGGGGCAAGATTGATCCTCAGAATTTTATTGACGCTAGACTCGGGTGTGTAATTCGAGCTTTGTGGTAGTATTGATATTAATATAGAGGTTATATCTATATGTTTTCCTTGGTGATGAGGTTCTATTTTCTGTCATTCATTGCGAATGTATGATGATAGTGTAAAATTTTGTTTGAATTATGTTATTCATTTTTTTTGTGTTGTACGAATCATATCTGTGGTTCCACACTGGAAATAGTTATTCTATAATATCTCTCCTGGATACAGGTTGAGACTTTATAGAGATGGTTTAATGTATGCATGAATTTTTATTTTACTTGTTTTATTCTACCATATCTCCACGACCAACAAAGTTAAGTAGTAGTGTATCGGAGGGATTACTTGTTTGGAGTTCGCTTACAAGACACTCCACGCATGAACCTTAAAGACGTTGGGAGTGGAGAGATGTTGCTTTATTTTAGGATGTTAGTTTTTGTGGAATTAGCCGAGAGTCACGTGATTGATTAAAGGGATAAAAGTTAATGTGCGGTGCAGAAGCAGTGGAAATAATTCTCTCACCTGATAGATGGGGGCGAGACAAAGATAAGGGAGTCGGATTGAGGTTTATAGCCAGGCCGTGATTAGAAGGAAATTTAAAAAGAATATATGTATATATAATTGAGAAGAGGATTCGTAATACTTTGTAGAAAGTAGGCACCCAGATTAGTTAACTTTTTCATTTCACTGAAAGGTAGGATATAGAAGTAGAAATGCATTAGTAGAGTTACGAGTTAAGACTTTTAGAGGTCCCGATTGGGTGCCTTAGGCCATTATGTCTTGGCGATCGACGGTACGAGGTACTAGTATAACGGGAGGGTTCCTTGTCTGTATTTCACTTTGTGAGACATCCCACGCATGAAATCGAGCTAATGTCAGAAATTGAGAAAGGTTTTGGGCACTAAGGACATAGTTAGTATAGTACTCATTTCACGTGGGTAGGAACGCATCAACCTTAGGATTATTAGGATGTAAGGCCAATGGGACATGTGGTATTGTCTTAGGAATGCTGTAGTGAGTTAACCACGAGAAGTTTGGTGGGTTGATTTTAAGAAGGATTGTGTATTAGGAATAAGAAATATGGAATTTTGAGTAACTCGGGCCATAAACCCGAGAATAATGTAAGACCCATCTTTAGAGAAATTGTTATTCCTATGACAGCTTTTGATGAGCTTAAGGACAAGTTGAACCTACTCCTAAATTAGCGTTGCCAAGTTCGGGAATGGATTATTTGGTTATTACAGACACGTCTTCGCAAGAACGAGGAGAACTGTCCTATGCAAGACTAAGAGCACGTCGAAATAGTGTTCGTCTAAAAGATGTGGAGGCATTACCTCTTAGGAGGGAACTTAAGTCTTTTCATGGACTACAAGTCGATACAAGGTTTGTTCTTACATAAGGGTAAAGTGTGCGGTAAAATCGATGGTTGTATTTCATAAAAGACTATCAATTTGAGATGATAGAGGATTTCGAGTAGAAAATCAGTGGGGGAAACTAGTGAAGGCATAGAAAGTAAAATGAAAGGATCTTAACTAGAAAGATGTTGTTACTATGACACCTATATAAGTGATTGACCGTTACTCCTGCTATTAAGATGAGAGTCGTGGAAGAGAAAGGAAGAGACATTTTTGAGTTCGTCTCCCTATACGCCACTAGTTAATTTATTAAGGTGGGCTACCGGCAATTGATTGAATTTTTGCAACAGTTAGAAATAACAGTGCGAGAATGGGAGAGTGTATTCTTGGATTTTTATCACTGGATTACCAATGCGGTAAAGCGGTCATGAGTATGGTTGGAGGATAATATGGAGACTGTGAAATTTTATGGGGTACTTGTGACACCCCGCCTAATTAAATACCGGGTGGTCAGTCCTTTATTAAATTATAATCAAGGTGAACGGTTGGTTCATTCTTAGCATCACTGTCGTAAAAATAACTTTTACAATTTGACACCCTAAATAATTAAGCTAAGTGTCAAAACCATTTTAGACATTACTTTCCAAATTTTATTTATATAAACCAACATTTAAAAATATTACATCATTCATCATTAAAGAATCACACAACAATTATCCTGGAATATATAAATTCAAATAACCAAACATTCAATTAATTGAATCCAACATTTAATACTTAAATGAAAAATATCCTGACAATAATAATCCCAAAGTGCAAATACTGGAAATAAATGGATTACAATATCCAATAAAACAACTGAATAATGGAAAGGGCGACACATGCCCAACTGGAATAAATAATGCTAGGAGTAGAATCAAATGAATGAGGTCGTCTAAGCAAGAGGCCTGCAACTCCCACCTAAGCTGCAGCGCGTTCCTTCCAAAGGATCCTATGCAAGACGCCCCCGTGGTTGGGCACCTATAATATATACATATATATATATATATATATATATATACAAGAGAGAAAAGAAAATGGAAACGGGTCAGAGCCCGATTGTAAAAACAATTTAAAATTTATTTAGCAAGTATTTAAAATGTTTACTGGCCAATGCAACAAAATATTAGTGCGGCACTCCCTTGAGAAATTCTCACCTCTCTTCTGCTGTGCACGCCTATCGCACTAACTTTCCCAACGTTTTATCATATCTTATCTTAGGTCACTCGTAAGAGTTAAACTGACAAATTTCAATTGGTTAAGGGGATAATTTCGTTTGACAACAAAGTTTAGTAATTAAACCTTATTTGCCAATAAAGTTTCTCAGTAACACATTATACTTTTCAAAACACGTCTTTCCCAATTGATATCATTATTTATATTTATCACTTACCCTATACACAATAGGTAGTTTCCACATTTCAAAATTTAATATATATATTAAATACCCATATAATATATATATATATATATATATATATATATTCTAACAGCACCCCACATAAAAATTATGGTGCGGGCATGCTCTCCAATCCAGTCCCCGTATAACTCGTACTAAGGAAAATACAAGTTTGGAATCACTCTCGAACTGTATTAACACAAACAAAAACAACATTGAGGCGAAGCATAGAGTCCCGGTCTCTAAGAGGTCAGCACATGCCCCAACGTCTCTTAGGCCATCCGCCTATCGATCCGATTAGCCAGTACCAAAGGATCTCTATCTTCTAGGGTACGAGTCAATATCCCCCATAAAGGACCCATCGAGATAAGACTGTCCCAGCGCGGTAACCTCAGGGATAGCAAGTAGCGCGGGCATGGTTTTCACAGGTATATAGTATATGTATAAACACAGTCATATAAATATACTACTATTACCATATCAAATTTAGGTTCATATCATAACCCATAATTATGACATTTATCCTTATTTCTCAATCTTTACTTATCACGTATAACAGTTCGTCCCTTACTTTAATTTGAGGGATTATTTCAACTTACTACGTAACACCCATGGACTCTATCCTCCCAAGTGTAGAATTCAGTAGGTACTCATCTATTTTCCAACGTAACTATCTTACGCGTCTCTCCCTTTAATACATAACCCCATCGTCCCTTATATGTAAACATCCCAAAAATGTAAATCTCGTCTTATATTAAAGGTCTCATAATTATTAATAAGTCCTACTGGTCTCCTTTATCTCCCAAAATATTTTAATAAGGATGTCCAAGGATTATTACTCATTTAAATTGAATTCAACTAATTAAAAGGGGAAACATGAGTCTGCCAGGAGGGGTCGATTGATCGATGGTAGGAGCTCGATCGATCGATGCGTCGATCGATCGACACTCCTGGTTCGATCGATCGATCAAATAGGTATGGCGAATTCTGCAGATTAACAGTTACGGGTTCTATCATCTAACATCAACCAAATTCATATTTTTCACACCCAAACTCCCAGAAATTCATACTAAAACCATTATAAACCCAAACTAACAATCTTCAACGTAAAGCATGTGAATTTACATCAATATCCATGGATTAAAGGGCCAAAACTTATATAAATCTCATGAACCCTAGAAATTTCTTTAAGTTTGTTCTAATATCTCTTTCTCCAGAATTTCTACTTCTAATTCATCATAAATCTGTGGTTAAACCTCTACATATGATGGGATTTCCAGATTTTCATTTATATCATTACTACATGCAATTTTCCTATCTCCAACATGGGTTTTCTTCTATGAAACTCATCCTAATCAACCCTAGACTAACATGAATGATGCATTAACGAAATTAAGCAAGATAAATACTTTCCTAGGAATTTCAGAGTTCTGATTTGTGGATGAATTTAGAGTGGTTGCGTTCCTCGTCGCACGATCTACGCGTTGGTGGTGGTGGCGGTGCAACCGGATGAATTTTTGGCCTAGAACACCTTGGCAAGCTCTCTCCTTCCCTCTCCTATGGTCTTCACTTGTCTTTGGTTGTGTTAACCCTAGAAGAGAACCTTAGGCATCTGATATAACCCTTGTAAATTCGTGGGTTTAATTACCCAAAATTACAAAATGTCCAAAATGCCCTCCCGGGGTACTAATTAACACTAAAAATGCCCCGAGACCCAAACTAAACCCCGGGTAAACTTTTCTGACTATCTCGACCCTTCCAGACACTTTGACGCACTCGAAATGACCATACGGGTGACTTAAAATTTATTCACTTATATTAATCAACATTTAGTCCCGACTTAAATTTTCAAAATTGTCATTTTATTCACTCGTGACATTTAATAGTACCAATATTATATTACTCTACTCATTAGTAATATTCAACAAGTTTCCAATGATTACTAACTCTCGTCACGTTAGTAATTAAAAGTAATTAATTTTCGGATTTATATTAAATTAATAATTCACATTAAATTTAATAAATCCTCAAATTTAGAAAGAATAAAAATACGGGGTATTATTGTCTTTGGCCTAGACAATATAGTCTTGGTCCTAGACAAATTTAATCAATATAGTCTCGGGACTAGACAAGATTTTTGTATCCTATTTCTGAAGAAGTTTCCCAAGGCAATGGGGATCGGTTAAGGTTGAGTACCTTTTTACCACATGAAAACAATTGGTCAAAACGGGGAGAAACAACCTATGTAGGAGGATATACTTTCGGTGTGCATACTAAATTTTTGGTGAACGGGAGTAAAACATTTTTCTGGTTGAATATGTAACCCATAATAGGTATGGCATCGTAGGCGACATTGTATAGCAAGCCATGTAGATCATATACTTTTTGGTGAAAAGTAAGAGACAATAAGCCTTTTGAACCTAAAATGATCCAAGACATCTTTTCTAAGACTAATTTCATTAGAAACCACTTACGAATTGCCCAAGATGGTTAGAAGGGCTATGCCAACGCGAATAGAGGCCCTGTAATATTAGAGTTGGAGATCAAGTTTTGGTGCAGTTATTCCCGAGGAAGGGTATAACGTGATTCAGGAGGAAAGGAAATTTTTATCGATTTATGTATGCATTTTCTTCCATTGTTGAAAAGGTAGGATCGATAGTTCATGAGGAACAATCGGATGCTAGTTTAGCTTTATGAAAAGTGTAAACTAAGATTAAAAGTGGTAACCTTAGCCCAAGTCCAGTGGAGACACTACATTATCGAGGAATTTGCTAGGGATGAAATAATGATATTTTTGATAAGTACACGCTTGATCTCGTGATAGGGTACGCCTAAATTTTGAGGGCAAAATTCCCTTGTAAGGGGGGGAGTATGTAACAACCCTTACTTTTAAGTAATTGATTTTGTATAATTTTTCCATGTGAGATAATTATATAAAATTTTGGAAATTGGAGTAAATATTATTTTCAGTGATTTGAGAGTTAATATTTATTGAGTTTTGCATATTTACCGTTGAGAGAAGGTAAATATCATCATGTTATGTTTTATTGCGTCGTTGTGCTTTAAGCGACGGTTATGGCATATATTTCAATAGGATTATGATTAATGAAATAAAATGACGTTGGAACATAAAATATTATACGATATTCCGAATGCCAATTTAGAGGGTGCGATTAGTTTTGAAATAGTCGAGATAGTCAAAATAAGTGCCATATTGTATTTTTGAGTTTCGGGAACGTTTGATAGGTTATGACTCAATTATGTAGTTACGAGTCATTTTAATGGTGTATTAACAATTAAAGAAGGGAATTTATGTTTAATGCCCGATTTAGTCTTCCAACCCTCTTATTTCCTCATTTATATGAGTTAAACTTAGAGACAGTTAGAGAGAAGAGAGAGTTCGGAGAAGATGGAAAGAAATGAGAAAATTGAAGATTTGAAGCTGGAATCGTTGCTACGGGAAGGAAATCCGAGACTAAAAACTTGAGGCAAGTTTCTTACTTGCTAGAGTATGATTTAATTTGGATAAATTGCATGTTTTTGGAGTTTTAGCCATTTAGGAGTTTTGATGAATTCTTGGTATTTAAGTCTTCAAACATTACTGTAGAAAGAATTTGGGTTAATTATTCTAGTAGAAATTATGAAGGATTGTTTTGATGAGTTAGTTATGGTTGGTGTTAGCAAAAATGGAAGAAAAAATTGAGTTTTGGGAATTTAGGGTTCTTAAACCCATAGCCGAAATAGGGCATTCTAGCCCAGGCGAATCGATTCGCCCCTAGCGAATTGATTCACTAAAGGGGTAGGCTACATGTCTGGGTTGGGCGAATCGATTCAGACTATTAAAATTGAGTCGGAGTTATGTAGAATGGTTGGGTCCTCTAAACCGAATCGATTCGACCTATCCGAATCGATTCGCTTTCAAGACCGAATCGATTCGGCCAGGGGGAATCGATTCAAAATTTCTGAATTTTTAGGATACTTTTCCAATTTTGCTTCTAGCCCTTTTCTTTTAGGTTTAAGGATTAGGAACTTTCCTTTGGGAAGTACTAAAGAGTCCTAGAGGTTTGTATTAGGGAGATTAATATCCTTGATTAGCATGGGGGTAATTGGATTTATCTCAAGGTTTAGTTCACAGAGGTTAATGTTTCGTTTGTTATAGGAAGTTAGCCTAGATCTAACGAAAAGTAGAATGATAATGTTTGGGACTTTTGGGAGAATAGTATTGATGAGAATTACCTTTGGTGACTTATGGTATTACTTTGGACTCTCGGAGACTAGTGTGAGGATAATTGCAGTTCGGGACCTAGGTCATTAATAAAATATGACTTCGAGAATAAGAAATGCATATTCTAAAATTAGTACTTAATTGTTAAGTATAATTTGTTTTGAAAATATAAAAATTGAATATTTTGAAATGAAAAAAAAAATTTGTAAATGATAATTTGCATATACACACCTCTCTAAATCGCTATCATATGGGAAGTTACACACATGAGGTGAAGTCCACTGGCTAGTGAATGGATGGTGAATATAGTCCTCGGCCATAGGACCAGTTATTATTGTGTGATTATTGTTCGAAGTGAGGTGATTCTGGGTGTGGTTATGACTCACTGTCGAAGGTATATGGCCGCTTCCCGATGCTGCGATGTAGGATGCCCAGGTTGTCTTATGCGATAGGCCCTGGAAGATGATAGCCATTTAGGAGCGAATCAAGTGGGGGTACCCAGAAGGATGGTCTTAGAATCGTTATATATATGTGATTATAACTATTCTTAATAAAAGTGGATCTTGTAATGATGGTAAAAGATTTTGTGAGATAAACTGCTTTCAATATGTTTCCTGGTGAGAAAAGGGAACTATGAAATTAAGTTGTGTAAAACTAAATTCGTGAAGCATTTTGTGAAATAAATTGCTCTAATTATGTTTCCTAAAGAGAAAAGGAACTATTCATTTAAGTTGTGAAAAACTAAAATGAAATCTCATTGAGTGGAAGCAGATAATTTCTCCCATGCGTATATGAACATTTAGTCGTATCATTGATATTGCGTTAAGTTATTCTTTTAGGTTGAGAGGTGAGAATTCTTATTATTATTTGTGAGAGCGATATAAGTTTACGATGATGATATAGAATTCATCACTGTCATGCATTTTATTCACATGGTGATCATATCAAACCGGGCCCTGACCTGTTCATATCTCTTTGTTTTGCATGAATTATTTGTTCGCCCAGGTGCTCCACCGCAAGGATGCCCGTATTGTCCTCTCCATTTCAGTTGTCCTGGAGCTGTAGCATTTTGCGGATGTTGTAGGAAATTCATTATAAACACTTCTATCTTTTGTACTCTAGTTATGATCAGTCGACATATTCGGGTATGTTACCCAAGTTTTATACTTGTTTAATATAATGTGATATTTAATTTTAATACTCGGTGTAAGCCATTTGTATTGGTCTGTTAACCGACAGCTTATTCGGTTATTACATTGTGCTATTTATGTACAGTATTCGTTTGTTTTGATATACACCTTCTTTTTTTTTAAAATTAGATCGTCTAAATAATTTTCTTTAAACTGATAATTTAAATTTTTACACTCAGTTTTCTAAAATAATTGGTGGTTATCTTGTATTATTATTTTGACGGCAGTGATGCTAAGAATGAACCATCTATGATTCCTGTAATTATTGGAGTATCGGGCTGGCCACATCTTATTTTAATAAGTGAGTTGTCACAGTTATCTTAGTAGTCGTTCACGGTGTGTATTGTATTTGTAAAATTATTTTTATGAGAAAAAGTTGAAAAACCCAAAATAGTTTGTGAAGAATCTTTTGAGTATATCCATGCATGAGCTTATTTAATATATCTTTATATTGATTTTCTACGCTTGTCGTGATCCACTCCAATTTATTATTTGTTTTTTTCTTTTTCATTTCTATTGGGACAAATAAAAAAGGGGGAGAACAAATTATGGGGGAGTGAGAGCTTGAATTATAAGGGGGATTTGATTTGATATGAGATTTGACTTATTTGATATATGCTTATCTCATTAATTTATGTTTATCTCATTTCAAACTCGATATGTCACGAAGGTATTTTTACTTGTCTGTTATGTGTAGGTAATCTTTGAAGAACATATGAAAGGACACACAAAAGGAAAAGCAAAAATATTTGAAAATTTGACGTTGAAGATTTTATTTGAAGACTTGCATATTTAGTATCTTTTTGCTTTTGGGTTGATGGGAGGGTATTAGATTTGTGTAGGAAATTTGTTAATAATTTAGAATTTTTATTTTGTACCGGCAAAGACATAGGGGGAGCTTGTAAGTACATATTTTTGATAGTCCCTAGGTTACATTATATATGTCATATACCACTACAATCGTCAAAGGAAGTTCACATCAACACGTTCATGAATACGGATCCAAATATCAAGCAACGTCAATAACACTCTTTTACGAGACATAATTTTGGTAAAGATCGTGATTTAGTTTCATAAATGTTTCTCGAAGTGTCGGAATATTTTTTATAAAATGTTTTTATCAAATTGAGGCAATTTTTGACTTCAAATATTTTATGGAAGACCTTTAGGCAGATTTTTTAAAATAATATTTTTTCGCTCCTATCGTCAAACGACAAGTCAGTGCCGTTCAAACGACATTCATATGTAGTTCGAATGCCCTGATCTAACGAGATAAAATGTCGTTTGATATGTCGCGCGAAGGTCGTTTCTTTCTTACTTCAAACGACACAATACTGTTTTGTGTTTCAGGTTTTTTAAAGCTGTCGTTCGAAGTCTCTACTAATGACATGTCAATGTCGTTCGAACGATATTGAGAAGTCCTTTTAACGAGCGTCGCCGCGACAAATATTTTGTGAGCTTATAATTACCTGAATGTGTGAAGATTTTCATTATGACTTTTGGTTTACGCGAACTGCATATCTGGTGCATTGTCGTCTTCACGTTTTAGGGTTAAAAACATTTTTTATTGACACCAAATCATCCCAATTATTTTTGTGAATCATTTGTGGAACCTAAACACTTCTTATAGAAGTTTCTCTTGCAGGGGAGACTCTACTGCTGGATTGATAGTTCTAGTGGGAACTATTTACTGACGACTGCGGTCATTGGGGATACTCGAGGGTATGCTGCGATTTCGGAGGTTCTTGAGGGAATCTTTGTTGGTTTTAAGGTTGCGGTCTTTATGGATTTTCTGCGAGAAATTCATTGTATATTTCTCTATGCAATTATAAGTTGCGATTTACATTATTTAGTGAAATAAAGGTTTTTCCCTTTGGGGATTTTTCCAAAATTTGGTTCCTATGGATGTTTTGATTTGAATCACAGAGATGCATGTTTTAGGGTTTACTAAAATTGGATTTGGTTTGGAGATGAACTCTAATTAAATAAGTTTTATTTATTGGAAATTTTCAAACTCTTTCATAGATTGATATCACGCATTCTCACTAATTTTAAATTTTAAGGAAAAATGATTTTTTGAGTTCGAACGTGATATAAGTTTGTTAGAACGAAAAATTGTTTTTCATTCAAACAATTTATACCCCTTAAAATGAATTTGGGATTTTGTTTGAAACAGAGATCAAACGAACATCAAACGAAGGCGTATTATATATGCAGTCCCCAACTCGTTAGAAGCTCATTTGATACTGGTTCTAATGAGATTGTATTCTCGTTCGAACGAACTTTGGTTTTCATTCAAACGAGATGTAATTATAGTTTGAACAACCTTTGTTTTCGTTCGAATGAGTTCCCAGGTCAAAATTAATGCAAACAGTATTTAAGGCTTTTAAGACTCAGTAATTTTAAGAACTTTTGACGAAAATCCATTTCCAACTTGTTTATAAAAGTTCAAAACTCTAAAGATACATCCTTTATGTTTTAAGATACAAGACTTATAATTCGTATGCTTTGAGATATTATTCGACACCTTAGTTTGTTTCTTTCATCTGGAAATAACGTGTTTCATGTAGTGGACTCCGTACTTACTGCGTTGGGTGTGTGACATCTGTTGAGTATGATCGGTGGGTACCGTGGTGCGTGTGGACTCATGTGTGGTGGTAGTTTACGTGGGTGGATTCTTACATTGCATTATGGAGGAGCAGTTGAAGATAAAATAGAGTCAATGCTTGTGGATGATCGAGTCATTGTGTAAATCTATTGTTTATGCTTTGTAAAACCGTATCATAGTGAACTGTTTGGCTGGGTCATCTAAGGTTTCTCCCTTTGTGGTTTTTCTCGTACATCGGAATCTTGTGGTTATATTTGTTTATTTATCTGCTTATCACCTTAGATGCATGCTATAGGATAAAAAGATAGAATTTGGAAAATTATGTTTTCCATAAGAAATAGCTTAAAATCGGTGCTAAGTTAAATTGAGAAAATTTAAAAATTATTGTATTTACCTAAGAACACATAGTTAGGGCCTTCTCATCACTAGCATGTTTAGTCAATGGGATATAATAGTGACGTTTCCGTAGGTCTAATAGCTAAGTCGCTTTTTATGATGGGCAGTATGAGCGCGGTCTCCTAGGTTACTATTGTAGTATTCTGGATAGGATTTATTTGCAACATTACAACCACTATCCTATTTGTAAGGACAAAATGCCCAATGGAGTCCCTATTTGGTTTTTGGCGTAATCCTGAACCAAAAAAATTTAGGTCATAGGAGTGTATTTCGAATCACGATCTGTCGTTTGAACGAAATGTCCATGTCGCTCGAAGTTTGGTTCGTGCAACATTAGAAATGAGGAAAATGTATAGTCATGAGATAGGTCACGAGATGGGTCGTTTGATGTTTACTTAGCATGATAGGCTACTATTTCTGGTCATAAGATCCTTGGATCGAACGACATTCCTCTGTCATTCGAATGAGCCAAAGAGGATTTTGTCCATTTTTTCTTATTTGCACATGCTTCATATACATGTTGAGGTACTTCTGGGATATTTTGGTTTGTATATATGCAGTCGATGGTGATTTTTCTTCTTGATTCATATTGCATTGTTACATTTAGTCACACGATTCTTGTCATTAATTATTCATTATTTGTGATTGTTTGCAAGCTACAATTTTATATGCCAATTATTCTTAGCTGGTTATACACTATTTATCTATATATTCATCATTGATTTATATATGCTAGATGTGACATTGTTTGTTTATCTTTTTAACTGATTGTTTATTCAAGACAAAAAGGGAGAGAGATAGATATATGATGTAGGGGGAGATTTGTTCATATGCTTATGTTTTGAATTCGGTATCACTAGTTTTCAAATTTGTATAACTTGATACCGTGTTTGTGTTGAGCTATATTTAACATGTTGATATCTTTTTGGTCATTTGCACATCATGCTTACATTTTGATAACATACTGTTTATATATCATTTGTTCCTCCATACACCACCTAGAATTTGTCTGTTTCATGTGTGTAGATATTCTTAGGCGATTGAAGATTATGCATCTACATCACATTCAGACATTCATGCTTTCTGTTCCAACATTTACTAGACCGTGTTCCTGTAATTTTTTATTTTAGGTTTATGGGATGGGATTTAGGTGTCATACGGCTTGATGACCCGGCTTAACATTCACTTGAATGGTTTTGTCAAGAAATAGCCAAAAGGGGAGATTTGTAAGGACAAAATTTCCAATTGAGTCCCTATTTGTTTTTTGGCGTATTCCTGGACAAAACAAGTTTAGGTCATAGGACTGTATTTTGAGTCACAGTCCCGTATTGCCTATGATGTTGTGTTGAAGATGTAGCGGCCAATCTTCAAAAAGAATATCGTGTCGTGTTTATGGGTGCACGTTTCACATCTTTATATTTGTTCCGATAATCTCTAAGTTATGAACACATAATGTTTATGGGATTAAGAAATTGTTTTAAGGATGGAAATTTACTTAAATTGTTTTAAAATAGTTTATTCTGAGATAAATACGTTCTAGAGTCATATGCATCTTTCCCTTGTGTTTTGGAAGATCAAACAACATCAGTAATCATTCTAATGACATGTGCATGTCGTTCTAACGATATGGGCATCTTGTTCAAACAAGATGGCTATATCGTTCAAACAACGTACACATTTCATTCTAACGACCTACTGGCTTAAGTTTTTTTTTTATTTAAGTCATATCTTGCTCAGAATTTTGTGGGTACAAAACCTAAAATACATAACAAAACTATAAATTTTTCTGCCCATGCTTATAAAGATTTTTAAAGCATAAAACCATCATTACATGTTTATAAGATCCTAACCTTATACACGTATGCTATAGAGATCTTGTGTTTGTACAACATAAAAATTTGTTCATCTCTGTTGAACAAAATTGGTTGTTTGGTTTTTCGATGAAGAAATGGTGGACTCGGTGTTCCTAATTGTGGACATTACCAAATCTGCATCAGTGGACACTGAGACATATGTGGACTCGTGTGTTGTGGATGAGTGCATGGGTGGACTCCTACTTGGTACTTTGGAGGAATGGTAGAAGCATAAAAGCATGACAAGGCTTGTGGGGATCGAGTCATTGAGTAAGTCTGTTGTCTGTACTTTATAAAAATCGTATCATAGTGATTGTCTGGATTGGGCCGTCCTAGTTTTTTTCCCTTAGTGGTTTCCTTGTACATCCGACATTGTGGTTTGTGAACTTTACTTGATTTACTTACTTAATCACGATAGATGCATGTTTAGGATTAAACAAGATAAAATTGGTTTAAAGTAAAATTGGTTCACATAACTTGGTGCATAATTAAAATTTGGTGTTTTTGGGAAAGTTGGAGTTGGCTTAAAGACACACGTTAAAAAGGTGTATTGGACACTCTGAGTGGTTGGATGAATAAAAGGTGGGAACATCTATTTTTTTTAGAAGGATTCTTGTAATGTTGTACATGTGGTTAGTAAAGATCTTTTGATTGGCCATGCCTCCTTCTTTTCCATTTTCTAGCATGCGCAATTTCTTCAGCCGACCTTGTGTGGACTATAATGCATTCGTAAATGACCGGTACGACTAGTTTATCAAAAAATGAGCTATCTTTCCTTATTAGTCTGTGCCTTGGTGGGGAATATTAATGTCTATATTACAGTTGGATGATTAACTCTATGTCAAACTTGTGGATCTTCATCAAACTTCATTTTATTTCTCTTGGAGGCTCTTGCATCAGTTTTGTTAGGATAAAATTATTCCATCTCTTTTAAGAAATTTCTTCCTATAGAGGACCTGGGTGAGTCACGACAACTGTCCCATGGTAATTTGTGGAAATAATAAAGACCTTCTCGGTGTCTGATCCTTTCTAATAGGGGGCTTTGTACAGTGTAAACCAAGTACCTAAACTGGTTATGCAGTGACTTGGTTTTGAAGGTTTGTGCAAAGGAAATTAGTCAGCGGTGGCTTATAAGAATGGAGGTAGTTGAGGTTAATCGGGTGGACTATATTAAGCCTTTTGAGGCATACCATAAGATTGAATGTGCGTAGGCTAGAATCCAAGATTAAAACTATTAGGGCCATCGAAAGGGAGTGGCTAAATTTGGGATGCTGCTGCAAGCCCTAATGATCCTTAGCACACATCTTCGGTGAAGGTTTTAGTGTGGTGTAGATTTGATAATGAAATTTTTAGTTTGGTTTGTAAGATAGAATAAATTTGATAATATTTATAAGTGTTGGGAATGGGGTCATATATGATATTTGAAACTTCTTGTCTGTGATCTCATGGTGTCATACAAGAATTTTATTATATTCGTGTGTTATAGTACGTCTGGATGAGATATCTTCGGCCTTGGATTTTAGGACAACTCCCTTATAATGATGAAAAAATAATAAAAAGAAACGATTTAATTCATGAGGAATTTATATTTATGAGTAAAAGAAAGTTACAAGAAAATGAAAAGACTTGGAATGAAAAGAACTTACATTTTTTTCCACAATTGGTAGTACGTACTTAAGTGTTCGAAATTCTAAAGGTTCTTTAATTTCACTCCTCCCAAGGTTTTAATTACATAAGTCCTTGGTTGGATAACAATAAGAATTATGTAATGACAATACTAGTTTGGCTCCAACTTATTCCCTTTTTTGAATTACTTTCTTCAGCACGTGGTCCCCATCCTTCAGAGTGCTTAGATTTTCTCTTTTATTATAAAACTGAGCAGTTCGCTATTGGTATGCTACCACTCAAAGTGATGCATGTTCTCTAAATTTATTTACATGTCTGGATCTAACATTCTCATTAGGTCGCTCTTTGGTGAGTTAAAATTAAGGACACAGTGACTGGGCAGACTAATTTCTATTGGGACCACTACCTCTATTTTGAAGGCAAACATATAAGGAATATATCCATTACTGATCTTGACATTGTTCAGTATGCCCAAAGGATACATTGTTGCTCATTGATCGAGTTTCCTTTAGCATCATCTAGTATTTTTTTCAATTCATCGAGTAGTGTTTCACTTATTACGTCTATTTTCCCATTTCATTATGAATGACCAGGTGAAAAATGTAGCTTTTGTATTTTAGATTGAATGCAGTAGTATTCAAATTCTTGATTGTCAAACTATGTATTATGGTCTGTGATGAAAGGATATAGTATTCTATAATGACAAATAATGTTCTTTCAAATGAAATGGAAGGCCTTCTCATATGGAATTTCCACAAAGGGTTTAACTTTCACCCATTTGGTGAAATAATTTACTGCAATGATTAGATACTTGAACGTACCTCTTATATGGAATTTCCACATAAGGCCCTCTTGTTTTTGGTTGGGGGCCTACTAGGACAATTCCCCACATGGAAAATGGCCAAGGGGATATGATCAGCATAAGATAAGCCCCCGGTCTCTTATGGTTTATGGCATATTTCTGGCATTTATCACATCTTCTTGCGTAATTTCTGTAGTCCACCTTCATGGTAGGCTACTAGTATCCTTATGTGGCACTCGCTTTACCAATGATCTTCCTATTAAATGTGCTCCACAGGAACCTTCATGTACCTCCTTTATCAAGTCGATGACTTCGATTAAGTGGACACATCTAAGTAATGAAATGATGAACCCTATTCTAAATAGGTGCCCTCCTTCAAGTACATATCTCACCACTTTGTAATGAAGTCTCCTCTCTTGCTTAGCATCTTCCGGGACAATGTCGTTTTATAGGTATGCTCTTTTTGGACCCATCCAAGATGGTCCCAGTTCTAATTTAATTGACTTGATAATTTCTTCACTTGTACTTAGGTGCAAGAGGATTTCAACCGAGACTATCCTTCTTAGCTTTGTCCTTATGGAAGAAAAAAGTATACCGAGTACGTATACTCAGGTATTCTATGACCTTAGAATTATCACCATCCTAACTGCTAGGAATTTTGCTAACAACATCTTCACTCACGATTTTTTATATATACCATAAGCTTTTTAACTTTCTCTAAATCATGAAAAACCCTCACATGCACATATAGGACTTTGACATGCTTTCATAAGTCTTTTGAAGCTTTGAACGCTTTATACAAGATCTATAATCTTTGTAATTCCTCATAAATCCGCATTAACTCAATGCGTAGTGTGGTGTAAAGTGAAACAAGATATCATAATGTATTATCAAATTATGAATTTTCTCAAAGTTTATAAGACTCAAAAGAAATTGGAATTCATCTCATAAAACACATGTCGTATTCCAAAACTAACGAAAAGAAGATCAAATAATCCATTATGATATAAGAAAATATATCATGGGAGTATATAATCGAAAAGGAAAAATGTGGTTTTACCAAAAAATATTTTTGAATTTTCAGTTGAAACATATGTACAACCATAAAGATAGGGTGATATATGATCAAAAGACATGAAAGACATAATGCTAAACATGTTCCAACAACCTTAATTTACCCAAAACAACCAATGATGTTCTAAGACGTCAATCTAGTAAAAAAAGGTTAAGGTTAAGAAATCACGAGAAGCCTAAATACAAGATTAGGTAAAATCCAAGCATAATAAACAAATTCAAAGACTATATATCCAAGGTAAAATAAAAATACCTTTAACTTGCATTAGAACATAATGTACATGGATCAAATAAAAGATCAACCAGATATGACAATCTTGAAAATGTTTTTGGAAAACCAAAATATTGCATTCTCTAAAAAAAAGTCTTTACAATTTATTCAAGAGAAAATCAGGAAGACAAACATATCACATATGAGTTATTAGGAATGATAAATATGAAATAAGAACTGACATATGAAATAAGAACTGACATATGAAATAAAAGTACATGGCTTGGAATAAGATATATTAAGGTGAAATGAAAATAATGTTATGACCATAAAAGAAACAACATCTAGCATTTAGAGGTGGAGGAGAAAATTCTCTAAATCTTATTATTCTTAATTTTAATTACTTCAAAGTTTCTTTCCTAGCCCATACACGATTTACACAAGGTGCTTTTGAGGTTAGGTGAGACTTGCGGTGCATTTTTCTTCACTTTACCTCTCTATAAGGTCTTTGTTTTTCTTTAAAACGATTTGATTCATCTTAACCCACTTTTTTCTTTCAATAGGTTTAGGTGAAATTTTTTTAGAATTAAAATCTTTTTTGTCTTTGTTGTTCCTCACAAAATCCTACCATTCTTACCATGGTTCAAAGCTAAGTTTGGTTTGAGTAAAAAAAAAATCCTAAAATGACCAACATTATGACAATGATCACATTTAAATGTTTTTGGAATAGTCATTTGAGTTTGGGCTTGGGAACAACCTTTAAAAAATGTTGACATTTCATCAAATTAAAAAAAATTCTTTTGTATGACTTTTTTATGACAATGAGAAAAACAAAGTTCTTTTTAGTTTTTTTATGGTGAGGCGCGTGATTTTTATTATCAAACTTGAGCTACACAAGGTTCTCTTTCTTTTCAAAATCATTTACAACATTTCCCTTTTTATCTTGAGTTTTCAAAGAACTTTTTCAATGTTTACTGTTTCATTTTTTGAAGACGACTTTACAAAAGGTGTTTCACTACTTGAAGCTGAAAAATTAAACTTGTAAAACATAACCCTCTTTTATCATAACCTTTTTGCATTTAACCCCTTCAAAAGATTGGCAACATGTTTCCCTTCATTTGGAGAATTTTTGGGGTGCACTTTCAATAGTTGTTGTCTCAGTTGATGAAGAAGGTTTGACAAAAATATCTCTCCTTTACGAATGTATAATTTGATAAAATGCAAGTATTTTTTAATATTTTCAATATTTTTTCAAAGACTTATATTGGATTTTCACAAATTTGATATTCATTTTTAAATTTGTCCAATAATATGGTTAAATAATCTCTTTATTTTTACCAATGTAAACAAACATTTATCCTGTTCTTTAGAAACCTCATTTTGGTCTTTTAACTAATAAATCGAGGAGGTCACTAAAGTCAATCTCAAGTTCTTGGATTTTATGAAAGAGGGCATGTCCATGAGCTTCTAAAACATGAAATGATCACTTTTCTTATTTTCCAAAAGGAAGATCAAATGTCATTTTTCTCATTTTCAAGAGTTTTGATCTATTATAATAAAATATTCCTTTAGGTGGACAATTGGAAAAATGAATGATCTTCACTCTTCTAAATGACATTTTTTTCTTTACGTATTTTTTACCTTAGAACATATAATAACATTATTTTTCAATAATCTTTTATATTCTATGTAAATCCTATCCTAAGAAGTATGGAGATCATTGTTGATACCAAAATTAGTATGCTGATGTGGACGAATAACAAGAAGACACGTGTCAATCTACGTGGCACAATAGCAACGAGGAAGATTGTTTCCCCGACCAACATACTCACTCCGAGGAACACCAACCCTCCGAGGAACTCTTATCTTCCGAGGTACTGTACTGCACCGAGGAATTTTGGACGACGAGCAACTAAGGCGGTTCGAGCTGCATCTCGACCACAGCATTAATTACCAGATAACCAACAGTTCAACCATTCATTGAATGCTTATCATCTTGGCGCGCACGTTTGAAGAACATTAAATGAATTACCCTTTCATATGTCTATCATTTAATGTCACACCCTTTCATGTACAGCCTAAGGGCTATAAATACCTTGCATCACCCTCATTCAAAGGGACCGGAATTTCTTGATAGAGCTTGTAATCGAGAATTCCCAAAACACTCAGCAATAACATAACAGTGGACGTAGGCCATTCTTATAAGGCTGAACAACTTTAAAATATTTGTCTCATTTTATTTATCTGTGATTGAATAATTAGAGCAATCTAATTTTTTACATCAACAGATTGGCGCCGTCTGTGGGAACGATTGTTATTATCGCTTTTCACTCAAAATCATTCATCATCAATGGCAGATAACCCGTAATCCAGTAATAGAAATGATGGAAATGCTGGAAATTCTCCAAATCCCTCTGCACCTCCAGATCTGGCTGGGATTATGACGAATCTGGACCAAGGACAAACCGCCATGCAAGAAACAATGAGGCAACTCATACAGACCCTTCATGGCGGTGCACCTGCACGTTCAGGACAACAAAGTGATCAGAGGCAAACTTATTTACTTCCTTCACGATCCAGGCATACTGAGTCACATCATAATGAGGAATCTGATGATTTCTCTTATCAACCTGGGCGAACTTCGTCAATAAGGGCTACAGATACTGATCAACGTATCACTCTCTCTCCAGAAAGAACCAGTGTCGTGGAAAGACTGAGTAGGGTGTCTCCTTTCAGTCGATTAGGCCCTAGGAGGAATAAGAGTCCACCTAAAACCATGTCTAGGAGTTTTCGACGACCATCAGATCTAAGAGAAGGATCAGCACAATCACGACCAGTTGCTCGTCAAGAAAGATCTCAAGAGGCCACATCAGAATAATCAATTGTTTGAACAAATAAGCCCGAGGAAGGAAACGATGCGTGGAAGGGTTACATTCAGTGTTTGGAGGATAGATTGGGAGAAATGGCTGAGGCGAGGAATCCCTTACAACGAACTTTTGTTCAAGGAACACCTTTTGTCCAGGCCATTGTGGGTTTTCCTACCCCATCAAAGTTTAAAGCACCAGTGGTGACCCCCAAATATGATGGAAAGACAGATCCTGTTCTTCATATAGAGCAATATCAAGCTGCCGTCGATATCTATGCTGTCCCCGACGAGATGAGATGGAGAGCATTCTCAGGAACTCTTATTGGAGATGCCCAGATATGGTACAACAATCTTCCTCGGGGTAAGATTTCAACTTTCTTTCAGTTGGCCGAGTTGTTCATCGGCAATTTCTATTTTGGAGCAAAACCAGTAAAACGAGTAGCACACTTGTTAAGTGTTAGACAAAAATCTGGTGAGAGTACTAGAGATTACATAACTCGTTTCAATAACGAGAAGCTGGAAGTCATAGATTATGAGGAGAAGACAACAATCACCGCCTTGATGAGTGGGTTGTTTCCTAATAAGTTGTATTACACTTTGGCGAAAGATCCACCTAAAACTATGTCAGAGTTGATGGCAAAAGCGACCAAAATCATGAATGCCGAGGAGGCTATGGCTGCGAAGAAGAATATGGATAAAGAAACCAAGGTGGAAGACGACAAATCCAAGAAGAAAGAACATAAGGGCAATGGCGGTGACAAGCATTCCAAGAATAATAGGTCGTCATGGGAAGTCCTGAAGAAATTCGATAATTATACTCCTTTGAAAATGGGTATTAATCATGTCTTGGAAGAAATCAAGAATAGCGAAGAGGTAAAGTGGCCGAAGAAATTGAGGTCAGACCCTGATGAGAGGAACAGGGATAAATATTGCGAGTTCCACAAAGATCATGGCCATATGACTAAAAATTGCATAGCTCTTCAGAACGAGATTGAAACACTCATCCGAAGAGGAAAGCTAGCAAAATATGTTGATCGGGGAGGTGAAAGAAGAAATAATGATCGAACCAGAAAAAGATCTAGATCTCCTCGACGAGCAGAGGAGAAAAAGAAAAGGGATCATGAAGATGATGCCGAGGATGACCCCGATCTTCCTAAGAAACCAAGGCAGCCAGAACGAGAGGTATTTTCCATACGTTTTGGGTCATTTGATTGTAATGTTATTACAGGAGGAGACATAGGATGAGGAGATCTTACTGCAGAAAGAAAAGCTTACCTAAGAGAGGAACAAGCTTGCTCGTATATTCAGCGAATAAACTTGGCCGAGGAGGATCGTTCGAGGAAGGTAAACAAAGAGAAGCTGGTTATTGGCTTTTCAAAAAATGACCTGGCATGTGTTCTTTACCCTCACGACGACCCTTTGGTGATCAAAATGAGGATGAAAGAAGTAGTAATTTCAAGGGTGTTGGTAGACAATGGTAGTTCGACAGACATCATGTACTATTCATGCTTTGACAGCTTGAATTTGAAATTATCTTAATTGGAACCTTATCACAGACCCCTTCTGGGTTTTGCTGGCGAGAAAGTTTTTCCACTTGGAACGATCAAGTTGGATATATTCATTGGAACTTGGCCTGCTTGCCGAACAGAAAGAATACGCTTCTTTGTGATGGATAAAAATGTGCAGTCAGCTTACATCATCATCATGGGAAGAGTTGGTTTGAAGAAGTTCGAAGCAGTCCCATCAACAGTACATCAGTGCTTAAAATTCCCAACAAATTTTAGAGTGGGAGTTGTGAAAGGTGATCAGAAAGTAGCGCGGGAATGCTATTATTCGTCTGCCGAGCAAGAGGAGCCTGAAGAATCAAGGAAAAAGACTACTACCTACCAGGTGGATAAAGGTACAGAAATTGAAACATTGGATCCCAGAGATGAATCCCAATTGGTAAAAGGACAGGCGATGGAGTCTACAGAAAATGTTATTCTGGACGACGAGCACCCTGAATGAGTAACCCAGATAGGTTCATCGTTGGATGTGTCAATAAAACAGGAGTTGGTAGCTTTCTTGAGAGACAGAAAGAAAACTTTTGCATGGAGTCATGAAGACATTCCAGGAATAGATCCAAACTTCTTATGACATGAACTCAATGCGAATAAGGAGATCAAGCCTGTAAAGCAGAGAAGAAGGGTATTTAGCCCCGAGAAGAATCAAGCTATTCAAGAGGAGGTCGACAAGCTCCAGAAAGCCCAATTCATTGAAGATGTGAAATATCCAGATTGGTGGGCGAATGTGGTGATGGTAAAGAAGAAAAATAATAAATGGAGAATCTGTGTTGATTTCACTGATCTCAACAAGGCCTGCCCAAAGGATCACTTCCCATTGCCCAGCATTGACCAACTAGTGGATGCTACCTCGGGGCACGAGATGCTCAACTTCATGGATGCTTACTCTGGTTACAACCAGATCAAAATGAAACCTGAAGACAGGGAAAGCACTTCTTTTATTACCCCTAGGGGAACTTATTATTATAATGTTATGCCTTTTGGTTGGAAAAATGCAGGTTCGACATATCAGCGGCTGATGAACAAGGTTTTTGCCGAACAAATCAGTTGCAATATGGAAGTCAATGTCGACGATATGCTGACAAAGAGCAAGAAAGCTGCTGATCATCTAGTTGACTTAGGTCAGACCTTTGATCAACTAGATAAATTCCAGATGAAGCTCAACCCGACGAAGTGCACCTTTGGATTACGAGAAGGAATGTTCCTCGGGTACATCGTCAACCAGCGAGGCATTGAGGCAAATCCAGTAAAGATCAAAGCTCTTTTAGGGTTGCGATCTCCAACGACGAAGAAAGAAGTACAGAGTCTTATAGGACGAGTTGTAGCGCTCAATAGATTTGTATCTCGAGCAACTGATAGGTGTCTTCCTTTCTTCAAAACACTCCGAAAAACTTTCGAGTGGAATGATGAATGTGAAAAAGCCTTTCAAGACTTGAAGAAATATCTGGGAACACCTCCATTGCTGTCCAGACTAGTGATGGGTGAAAAGTTGTACTTATACCTGGCAGTATCAGAAAATGCAGTCAGCTTGGCATTGATCAGATTGGAGAATGGAGTCCAGAAGCCAATTTATTACACAAGTAAGTCTTTTCGAGGTGCAGAGATCAGGTACCCAAAGTTGGAAAAATTGGCATTGGCATTAATTGAAGCAAGTAGAAGAATGAGGCCATATTTCCAGGACCATACCATCATCGTGTATACCGACATGCCATTGAGACAAGCCCTTCATAAGCCAGAAAAGTCAGGGAGATTGATGTACTAGGCAATAGAGCTCGGTGAATATGATATTGTGTATGAACCTAGATCATCCTTAAAAGGGCAAGCTGTAGCAGACTTTATAGCAGAGTTTACATATCCTGATACCCCCGAGGAATAAAAGTTGCTCGCTGACCAACCTGTGGATGTTACAGGATCAACAGACATAAGTCCAGGCCAACTCCGGTTGGTAAAAGGGCTCGTGGATGTAGAAATATCATCAAATTCAAACCCAGACCAACTCCGGTTGGTTAAAGGGCGAGAAGAGATGGTCGATGAGGAGCAAAAAATACCGGGGGAAGATGAAAGAAAACAACAGATATTTCACCGAGGAACTCTGTCAGATAAGAAATTTGAAGACGAGTTACCTATATGGAGGTTATATGTAGATGGCTCATCTTGCACTGCAGGATGTGGCGCTGGAATAGTTCTGAGCACTCCAGATGAGATCGACGTGGAATACGCCCTGCGATTCCAATTCAAAGCTTCCAATAATGAGGCTGAATATGAGGCGATGATAGCAGGTCTTAATTTAGCAAAGATTATGGAAGCGCAACAAGTGATGGTATTCAGTGATTCTCAATTAATTGTGAATCAGATAATAGGAACGTATGCAGTTAAAGGAGAATTAATGATCAAGTATCATGCAAAGGCGATGGAGTTGTTGGCAGAATTTGATGCCATACAGTTGATCAGAATACCAAGAATGGAGAATGCACAAGCAGACGCACTGGCCCGACTAGCATCAGCTACTCGTACCGAGTTGTGAAGAATGATACCAATTGAGGTGTTAGAAAGTCGAAGCATAGATGAAGACCTGACGATGAATATTATTACTCTTGATTTAGGACAATCTTGGATGGATCCCATCAGGGCATATGTCGAGGAAGGAGAATTGCCGGAGGATAAGCTCGCTGCCAAGAAATTGAAGTTCAAAGCTGCTCAGTATGTACTAACTAATGGTGTTTTGTATTGACGAGGAATTATGGCAGGTTTGCAAAGATGCGTACATCCCTCCGAGGTGAAAGAATTAATTGAAGAGATCCATCAAGGGTCCTGTGGAGCCCATGTAGCAGGTCGAACACTCTTACAAAGGGTGATGATGCAAGGATATTACTGGCCAACAATGAGGGCTGATTGTATAGCCTATGCTAAGAAATGTGATAAATGCCAACGTTTTTCCTCCATCCGACGAACTCCGCAAGCATTGTTGGCGCCCATAACTTCTCCTTGGCCTTTTGCCATGTGGGGAATGGATTTGGTTGGACCCCTGCCAACGACCCGAGGAAGATTCAAGTACCTCGTCGTTGCAGTGGATTATTTTACTAAGTGGGTAGAAGCTGAGCCACTTATTGACATGACATACGAGAAGGTGTATAAATTCGTTTGGAAGGACATCATCTGCCGATATGGTCTCCCCCATGCCTTCATCACAGACCATGGAACACAATTTGATAACGAGGAGTTTGCCGCCTATTGTCATCAGTCAAACATTTTGAAAACTCATTCAGCACCAGGCCATCCTCAAAGCAATGGACAGACTGAAGTGACGAACAGAACATTATTAAATGTTTTGAAAAAGAGGTTAAATGAGGCTAAAGCAAATTGGATTAATGAGCTACAGTCAGTGTTGTGGGCTTACCGAACAACTCCCCGAGCAGCAACTAGAGAATCACCATATATGCTGGCATTTGGAAGTGAGGCTGTAATACCTGCTGAGTTGGGTCTCCCAACACACAGAGTGCTGGATTTCAATTCCCCAGTCAGTGAATTGATGAGAATATTAGATTTGTACATGCTCGAGGAGGTTAGAGAAGAAGCAGCCATTAGGAATGCTGCATATCAACAACGAACATCTTTATTCTACAACAAGAGGGTGAAGAAATGCGATTTAAAAGAAGGAGATTACGTGCTAAAGAAGGTCATTCAGAAGCACAATAAATTGGAAGCAAATTGTCATGGACCTTACCGAGTTTCAGAAGTTGTTCGACCAGGAACTTACCGAATAGCAACTCTAGAAGGAGAGGAATTCAAGAATGCTTGGAATGCTGAACACCTACGCAAGTATTATCAGTAATGTAAAATGTAAAACAGTTCCTTCATTATGAATAAAACTATGATATTTCACCATCTTCTCTCCTTTTATTGAAAGTTTTTTGGGGAATACTAGTGTTGTACACTACGCTGCTCGACAGCAAAAAGAAGATGAAGACGATAGTTCAGACCCACGACCAACTCCGGTTGGTAAAAGGGCGAGAACAAACTATACTCCTTTGGTTAAGAGGCGTACACTTGCGTGATCAACTTCGGTTGGTAAAAGAGCTTGTGGACAAGATAGTTCGAAAGAACCTGATAGTTCGAGCGTGATCAACTTCGATTGGTAAAATAGCGAGAACAAATTATACTCCTTTGGTTAGGAGGCGTACACTTGCGTGATCAACTTCGGTTGATAAAATAGCTTGTGGACAAGATAGTTCGAAAGAACCTAACAGTTTGAACCCACGACCAACTTTGGTTGGTAAAAGGGCAAGAATAACATTCTTAAAATGCCAATCTCGGTTGGCTTGAAACAAAATATGCTCTCAAATGCCAACTTATGTTGGTCGAGAAGTAAGTTTATAATATAAAAGTTCCTCGAAAATACAAAAATTCCAAACTGAACCAAGTATAGTTGGTCGGTGATCAAAACCCACTGACTGTAGTTGGTCGACGAGGATAAATTATCGACCTTGGTTGGTCGGACACATTTTATGAAAATATTTCAAATTGAACAAAGAATGGCTGGTCGGGGATAAAAACCCATCAATTGTAGTTGGTCGACAAACACAATTTAACAACCTTGGTTGGTTGGAAACATTTTAAACATTTTATACTCATTACTTTATTATTAAGTGATTGAGCAACATTGATACTTGTAAACTTTTTTGGATGATGAACAGCACAATATTGTTATCTTTTTAACAGATACATATGCACAAATGTAAAGTGTTCGACAAGTACAAAAGAATAAGCAATATAGATTTGCAAACAGAAAATGAAAGTCTTTCATTAAAATTCAAATAAATTACAAGTTACATATGTGTGCTAACTATTACATTGAAAATCCTATTCTATTGGTTTTTTCCCTTCAGCCTTTGATACAGGTTCCTCGCCAGCAGGAGGATCATTTAATGTCTGAGGGGAATCGATAAAATTCAAGTCCTTCAACATTCTGACATTCATTACTGAAGGAGTATCCAAGAGATGCTCAGGACGAGATACGTCAATTCGAGAATGAAGGTTATAGTCACCAAGATAATTCGTAATCAAGCTCCGAGGAATGGCGCGAGCAGGTATCCATTCCATGTCTAACTTGAAAGGTGGAATAGGCAAGTCAAGCACTCCAGGCTCATAGTAGTACCACAAAAAATGTCCTTGCTTGAGCTTTAATACACATAAGGCATTCAGCCAGCCATGTTTATTACCTTAATTATTGGCATTTTCAATACGAGCATCCAAGTGATAAAGGGCCTCATTATAGCCTGCATTCCAAAATTCCCTGGGCTGTTTATGGAATTGGAAGGTTAATCTATCCAATTGTTCATGAAGGTTTTTGGCGAAAAGGTCCTTGGTATGTAAAGCAGACTTCGTCGAAGTAAGTTGATCTTCCAAAGTCAGGATTTTCTTGGACATTTCAGACAAAGCCCGATCTTTTGCGTTCAATTGGAACGCTTGAGTTTCCAGCGTTGATTGAGTACGAGCTTCTTCAACATTACGACTAAGAGCCCTTGATCCTCCCCGAGCAGGACGAGAACCTCTTCCTCGTCCCCGAGCAGAAGTAGAAGCACCAGATCTTCACAGGACATCCAATTCTTGCCTTAGCTTGGCATTCTCAACCTTTAAGAATGAGAACCCTTCGTCGGAGACTGGTACCAAGGCAGTGGAAGATGAAGCTGCAGACTTATACTGTGCCAGCTCTTTTTTCAAATTGTTGTTCTCTTGTTCCAGCAGCTCGGCGATCTGTCTACAGGCCTCAACTTCACCTTTTAGGGTTCTCTCCCTGACATCATACCCAGCAATGATCTTTTTGTGGCCTGTCTCGGAAGAAAGCTGTTGAAATCTATTCTCATACTCCTCGTGCAACAGAGCAGTTGATTCATTGTGTTAATTTTGAAGATCTTCTAGGGAATAATGAAGCTCCTCGATTAATTCGTAGTATGCCACATTATTGGCCACAACTCGATCAAGTAAATCCTTCAGGTACCGATAAGCCTCAATTGCATGCTCTGAAGCATCATGGCCAAGGATGTCAGCAACTTTTGATGTACTAAGGTCTGTATGACTAGCTTTATAATACTCATGGCATTGCTGCATCAACTTTGTGTCATTTGCAGACAAAAGATCCATCCTGGTCATAAACTAACAGAGAAAGAAAAAGAAGATCAAGATAGAGTGCAGATAAAGAAGAGACAATCATATGGAAAGAAAGAACTCAAATTTTATTAGATCATAAGGCAAAAGTTATAAAGATCTGAGATACAAAGTACAAGTAAAGAGAAAAACAGAAAGATAGTACCGAACAACTTCACACCTTTTCCTTGTCTCCAAAGACTTTCTCGGGAGGCTGGGACGAGGAGCTTGGTTGCTCGGTGGGAACATTGATTTGATCGGCTGGAGTTGAGGTTTGTTCAAGAGGAGCAGGCAAAGAAGAAATCTCCTCAGCAGATGTCTGGTTGGGTTGAGGAGTAAAGATTTGATCACCCACAATCATTGAAGATTCTTCAGATTCAGCTTCGTCTTCATCTTCATCTTCAATAACTGGAGGAGGACCAGGGAGATGTTGTTGAAATAGCTCGGAGTCTTCGCTCACCTTCAACTCCTGCAAGGCAGCAACCCAACCATCATGGAAGAATTTCAAACTTCCATAATTCACCTGGGTCATCATTGCTGCTACCCCCTATCCCATCCTTTATCCCAACCAGTTCGAAGGATTTCTTCACAGCTATTTTTCTCTTCATCTTCTCCGAGGATAGCTTCTCGGATAGAAGGTCCTCGGAGGCTTTCAGCTTGGCCTCCAACTCCTCCTTCTGACGATTTGCTTCGCGCAGAAGTGTCAGTTCTTCCTCAGCTGATTTCATCTTATTTTCAAGCTCCCCGAAAGTAGTAAGCTTCTCGGAGTATTTCTTGTTCTCCATCTCCAAATCCTTCACCTTGTTTCCCAAATGCACCTTTTCTGCTTCAGATGCAGCCAATTTTTTCTCCCATACACCTTTATCTTCGTTATACTTCTGACGGGATTCCTTCAGAGATTGGGCCAAACCCTGGAATGCATCCTCTACTCCAGACGAGGAGCTTGAAGCCTTGAGCGCTTCATCTTTCTTCACAATGGTGTTAAAACAACTCACCAGCTGAAAAAAAAAGATAGTGATGAGTTAGTGCCGAGATATATATATTGATAGAAGGAAAAATTCAAGATAAAAAGAAACTTACTGAAGCGATGTGACGAGTAGCTAGGGATGTCAACATATACCTAGGCATGTTTTCCTCGATGCCTTGGACTTCAGGAATAATCCAAGTTTTTACCGAGCTCATTGCAGAGCTCGGGGGAATGATAGTAGGAACACCGTCTTGGAGCTGAGGAGTGGTTTCAGAAAAACTAACCGAGGAGGATTTCTTCAACCTCCTCAATGGTACTTCAGCAATTTCAGCCAAATAACCTTTGGTGGGGGAAATGGTGACCACTTCCACAAAAGTAATTTTCTTGCTCGGAGCCATTGGAGGCTTCTCGGCAGCCTTCTGAACAGCAACAGAAGGAACATCATCATTTTTCTTGGTCCCCTTTGGGACTTCATCTATGTTCCTCTTTCCATCCTCGGCAGAGGAAGTCTCCTCGAAGATAGCATGAACTCTTCTCTCGCCCATCTTCTAACTTAGAGGAATATGGGATTCTGGTGAAGATTCCTCGGAAGCTGGCAATGGGTCACTAATGCTGACCACAGGACGAGCAGTAAAGGATGATGTGTAGCTCCTATACTGCAGCAAATATGAAGCAGACCTTATGTGCTCGTCTGCAACTCTTCTATGCAAATTCCAGATATGTTTTAAATGCTTTATATTAACTTCTGTTTCTTTTGGAGTTTTCCTCTTACTATCAACTGCAAACAAAAAACATAGTGAAATATCAGTCATACATTTTGTCAAACACAATGGAATCATAATTTCAAAAAACAAAATAAGATTGAAAATAACCTATCCCATTGCCATATGGAGGGCATTTGGGACCCTCATATACTTCATCTCCAACCAGAGGGGCATGTTGCCAATTTTTTACAACTACTCCATGTTCAAAATAATCCCTGTTGGCATCAGGGAGGTTGACTACTAAGGCCCTATTCAAAAACCTAGTTTTTAAATAAAAAAACGTTGTCTAAAACAGCCCATCTATAACAGTACATGATCTCAGGAATTCCTATACGAGTTCCATGAGTTTGATTTAACCCATACACCCCATTAACTATTCTCCAGGTGTTGGGGGCTATTTTTGTAGGGACAACGTCGAAGTACTGACAAAACTCTAAACGCAACGGATTTGGTGGAAAAGAAAATCCACATTCAGCAATAAATAGGCTAGGGAACCAGTGTCCCTCAGTCAAATCAAAATAACTTGAAGGCTCAGAAATAACCTCCAAAGTTACCCAAGAAGGAATAGAGAAGTCAGAGCGGAACTTCTCAAGAGATTCGATAATATAAACCATGATGAATAAAAGAAAAAGGAAGAAGAGCTTACAGGGAAAAAGGAGATCTGTTGATAAACGAAGGAGGAAATGAACGCACAAGAGAAAGAAAGGCTTTAGAAAACTCGAAAGCAGAAATTGAAAAGGTAGAAGACGATGGGATTGCCTCTGAAGTTTAAATACCTTGCCTTGGGAAACGGCGAAAGAAATGATTACAAAAAGGAAATATTACGCTACCGGCGGCTAAAAGGACAAAAAGGGCACGAAGATCGAAGCGCCTATAAAAATGCAAAAAAGGCAGATTCTGCGAATTTGGAAGGAAATTAAAATATGAAGAAAAAGGCTCCTAAAACCTAGGAAGGTCATTTAATATCGCCGTATACCGAGAAAGAATGTTCCATACTCCTCAAAGTTCGAAACATGAAACATTGGGGGCTTCTGTTGATACCAAAATTAGTATGCTGATGTGGACGAATAACAAGAAGACAAGTGTCAATCTACGTGGCACAATAGCAACGAGGAAGATTGTTTCCCCGACCAACATACTCACTCCGAGGGACACCAACCCTCCGAGGAACTCTTATCTTACGAGGTACTCTACTGCACCGAGGAATTCTTGGACGATGAGCAACTAAGGCGGTTCGAGCTGCATCTCGACCACATCATTAATTGCCAGATAACCAACAGTTCAACCATTCATTGAATGCTTATCATCTTGGCGTGCACGTTTGATGAACATTAAATGAATTACCCTTTCATATGTGTATCATTTAATGTCACACCCTTTCATGTACAGCCTAAGGGCTATAAATACCTTGTATCACCCTCATTCAAAGGGACCGGAATTTCTTGATAGAGCTTGTAATCAAGAATTCCCAAAACACTCAGCAATAACATAACAGTGGACGTAGGCCATTCTTATAAGGCTGAACCACTTTAAAATCTTTGTCTCATTTTATTTATCTGTGATTAAATAATTAGAGCAATCTAATTTTTTACATCAACAATCATCATCTTCACTATCACTATCATTAAAACTAATATAAACATCTTCAATATTTGAAATAGAGTGATGTTGGCGATGCTGGTTCAGGACCATCTGATTCTTAGTGCAGGACTTTGGTAAAGGTTTCAGAGTGGTTTAAATTTGATGGTGAATTTTTAGTTTCGTTTATAAAATAGTGTAAATTTGACACTTGTTGTAAGGTTTTGGCGTATTGTGTATTTATAATTTCTGCTTTGATTTCAGTAAAATATTACATGGAAAAAATGTTGATTATAAGCATACCTCAAATGTGAGATTATTGAAATAATTCTTTGGTTTGAATTATATATACCAATCTCTAAAGCATACATAATCCTTTTTTTCAATTTGAAATTGTGGAACGCAATTGGGAGAAAATAATGCATTTTGTGAAAACGAGTGGACCACAACCAAAGTCACTTTATGGGTTGCCAATGTACTTTAGTGGAGAAAAAAAGTGTTCTATAATAAAAATCAATTTTGAGAGGATAAGGTCGTATGAAGTTCTTGTAAAAACAAAAAATAAGACTTTTTTTTAAGAATAAAAGAAAGTAAGAAGTGTGTAGCACAATAAGAATAAAATTTAAGATCTTTTTAGTGAGAATATGTATGTTGAGAAATCATATCATCTCTTCCCCATCGATGCTAGTTAATATAGTTGTGCCACCTAAAAAGATTTTCTTTATGAGGTACGATTAACTCCAATTGGTCTTGAAGTTTCTGCAGAGATCCCAATTGGGTTCCACAATTTCTTTGAGATTGATAAACCCTTCTTTCACACCACGATCTTTGACTTTTTATTCAAGACTGTGCAAAATGGAGGTGATAGCATCGTATATGATATAAGACTCTTATACTCTTTTCATCAAAATTTGTCAATTCAACGTATCGATTATGGGTTAAACTAACTTTCCTAATTGACGCTCAAACATTACTTGTAGGGAAGTTATTTCAAGCTATACTAGCAAAACATACTCCAAGTCATAGACTGAAGTGTATGCAGTATCTCTAATGGGTATTCTGTTGGACGTAAGGTAGTCCAATTAAGGGTATGTAATCTTGTTAGACATATCTTGACAGCTTGCAATCATCTAACCAATAATTGATTTGAAGCGCTTGTTTGAGATATCAATATCCCCATTAGTTTGTGGATTTGAGGCTCTTGTCTGCCACTTTGGTGACATCTGAAAGAATGTGAAGGTGTAGAGACATTACCCAAATTAAAAACTATCACCAAAATAAAGCTAATGTTTTCTTTAATCTTAATTCAATCATCTGAGTAAAAAATAGTGGTTTACAAGTTTCTTTAACTTAATAATATATGTTATTGAAGAATATAAGATAAATAAAAATGCAAAATAGTATATCATACACTTGCGAGTATTTGTACGAGGGAAAAACCCTTGCAGGAAAAACATGGGGCCAAACCGACACTTTCCACTATATAGTTAAAGTTTTACAAAAGGCAGAAATGGCTTACAAACATGAACCCATACTAGACTCAATAATTCACAACCTCCACAACACACTTTTGTCATCAACTAGTTGAAAGAGCAAACACAAATTGTTCTCCGACCACTCGCCATGTTACAAATGTCTACTTTTGTTAATATTGTCGCGTTCACACCAAATATTCATGTATTCTTTAAGTTGAAGAATTTTTTTTGTGTTCCAACAGAACAAGTGAAAATCCACTATTTATTGGTCTAACTTCCTAGGATGTTAGGGTCCTAGAGGTTGAGGGAAGTTATAAGAAAGTATTTAGCTAATTGAAATAAACTCATAAATATTTCTAAGATATCATAAATACAAAAAGTTTCGCAAGAACAAATTTTATAAAATGTTTTGTCAAAGTCTTGATCAAACTTTAAAAACTTTAAACTAGAATGATAATAATGGATATCTCAAAAATACAAAGAAAGTTTTTGCTCTTAAGAAAATATTATTTCTTTATATTCGTAAAAAAAACTTAAACCTTTTTAACATTATTATGTGAGGAAGAAGAATAAGAATTAAATAGGTATTTTCAAACTGGTACATATGGGATAAAAAAAAAACTTATTTCTTTTCAAACCCTCTAACTCATTATTAATCGCAAAAAGTTTGCTTCCCCAACACAACAAAAGATATGGGTGCAAAAGAGAATCTTTGTATTTTACAATGAAATATTCTTGGTAGATTTTCTTTTTACAACAGATCTGGTGTTGTCACTGCAATGTTGTCATAATGAGGAAATTCATCATTGTAGTAAACCTGCAGTGAATATAGTTTGAAGTAAGTTCTATAAAATTTGGACATGGACAATAGTACCAGAGACTGGCCGTCGTTAAAGAGAGGAATATCCTCACTAGGAAGATCCTAGTGGCGGTTTTTGTCAAAGGGTTTGGATAATTATTTGCGAAAAACGTTTTGGAAATATACCCTAAGTATGTTTGTTCTCAACCAAGAACATTCATACTTAAAATACACACATAGGGATGCAATTTTTTTGAACAAAGTTTGTCCATAAGCAAAATATATTGCATAGTGTATTCTTTTCAAATTGTATCTCACACATAAGTTATAACACATTTTCCAATTAAGAAAAGTTAGTTTAAGTTATGTAAAAACAAGGGTGGTTAAACTAAGTCATTCAAATCCCTTTACCTTTACTTTAAAGTGACAATCTCATTGGTAGTGGAATGAGGTAGTTTTGTGGATGAAGACGAAGAAGATCGGTCTTGTAGTTTTGAACATGAAGTTCCTCGGGACAAGTTAGATTATGACTCAAATATATTTTGTAATGGGATAAGATAATATAATACTATGGAAATTTTTAGTATACTTGTTCTCTTACAACTACTTGTTCTTCAAAGTGGAGTCCATTATCAAATACGAGCTCATAGGTAACCCCATATCAACAAATGATGTTATTGTGAATGAACTTGGCTACTTTGTTGCCATTCATCCTTGTGTATGATTTTGCTTAGACCCATTTTTTGAATTAATAAATATAAACTCGGATGAATTCATTCCCATTAGATTCTTTTGGAATTACTCTCTTAATTATGCCGATTCCCTAAGTTGAGCAAGGACACGAAGAAGTCATGTTATATGACTTACTAGGAGGAAAATATTAGAGATTGGAATTTTTTTGGCATTCAATACAAATCTTGACATATATTGCACAGTCGTGAAGAATTTTTGTCAAATAGTATCCTTGTCGAATGATATTTTTGGAAAGAGTGTGTTCATTTAGAGGGGGTCCGTATTTTCCACTGTGGATTTTCTTCATGATTCTTTCAATGTTATCTATGATATTCACTACAAGTGAGTACTATTTAAATTCTTCTTAAATAAAGACTTACCAAAAATGACATATTTGGATGGAAATTTCTAGAGGGTTATATGTTTTTTCTTATTAGCCCCTTAAGGGTATTCGCCATACTTGAGAAGGATCCAAATGTCATAAGAATATAGTCTCATATTATTTAAGTCTCCATTATTTGTGAGTTCCATATGGTAGTAGTGAGTAGACTTACATTACATCTAAACTTGTAGTGGGTCGATTGTTACTCCCTTGTCATGTTGACCATGAAGACCATTATCAACAATGCATTAACTGAGCTATTTTATAAATGAGAGGGATAACGGAGCGTGATATACTTATTCTGATGCGAGTTCCTCAAGATTATCATGGAAAGATATAAATTTTTTTCAAGTTTCACTCTCTATTACCTTAAAACTTTCCATACGAAGATGGTTGCATATATATAGACTTCGAGATAGTGAATTCCTCTTTCAAGAGAAAATCTGAGTCCAATTGTCCACGCTTCATTATTTTTCATATTATTAGTGTAGTGGAAGTATACCTTGATGGCGATGGGAGTATGTGAATCGCTGGACATGATTAATAGTACCCCAATATCGTATCCTTTTTTTGTTGGTTGCTATGTCAAAGGAAAACTTCCAATGAAGAACTTTAGTGGCAGTGCAAATAATCTTTTCATCCAAAAACTATATAATTCATACATTGATTTAATCCAAGGGGTGAACTTATATGTATTCATACATTCCTATTCCCATAATGGATTTTTTCATGATGTCAACAACGTAAAATTCTACAAACAAGAGTAATCATCGAGCCATGTGACATGGTAACAATGGCTTTTCCAAGAGGCCTTTATGGGTTCCATTCGGGACATCAAATTAATAAGGGATGGAAGAATGTAATGTAGAGATTTCTAGTGGTCCTAACTAGAGTGACACACACCTTTTCTAATATGATATAATTCATCTAATATCCTACTATCTTTGGACTGACATAGTAAATGCCTTGTTCTTTGCGTGACACATCAATGTATTGGGATATCATAGCCTCATCGGCTGAGTGGGAGATAGTTAGGTATAGGAGGAGAGCTAAACATGGTTATGGAAATATGAGCACACGTGGTTGGGTAAGATACCACTTGATTTTATCGAAATAATCTTCACATTATTCATTCTAGATTTTGGTTTAATGGTTTTGAAAAAGTTTGAATATTATTTTTTTAGAGATGGAAGTGAGTTGTATGATAAATATATTGATGTATTGGAGCTTTAAAAAGAAACCACATGCCTCCTTTTTAGTCTGAGGTGTTGACATGGTGAGAATTACTTTTATTTTGGAAGGTTCTTCTTTCAATTTTTTTTCGGTGACCATAAAGCCCATGAGCTTTCCTTTGGTGATAATATCATGTAAGATGGTTTTTGATGACCTTCTATACGTAGCCCCTACATTATTAAGACTAAAAGGTATGGTTATATAACATAAGTAGTGAAATCGGTATTATCCTGATGATCTAAGTGCATATTAATATGATTATAGTCTGTGAATCCATTGATGAATGATTTGAGAGAATGATTGGGTTCTTATCGATGATCATCTCGATATTGGGTGGAGGATAATTATACTTGGGATAGGCTTTCTTTAAATCTTAATAATTGATGCACATGAAGACTTTTCCTCTATATTTTGGGACAAGAAATATGTTATTAAGCCACGTCGGCTATTCAACAACGCGAATAAATTTAACATTAAGTTGCTTGAACACTCCATGTTTGACTTTGAGGGACCATTAATGTTTAAGTTTCTTTCAACATTTTCTTAACAAGCTTGAAATTAAGATATGTAAGGATCTCATGTTGTACAATATCGTTATCAATATCGGGCATATCAATTTAAGACCTTGGAAAGACGTCTGCAAACTCCATTAGAATCTCTTTAAAATGTGATTGCTCTTTCTCACCAAGAGTCGATCCTATTCTGATATGAGGCAAATTCCTAATAAAACCAAGATTAATTACAATAGTTTCTTCATAATTAGTTTGGACGCAATCATATTGTTTAACTTTTTTTATAAGAAGGTAGTGTTACTGGGGTCTATTAATAATATTTAATAACCTAATAAAATACTTTTCTGAGGCAATAATAATGAAATGAATAAAAATGAACTTTTCTTTATGATAACTTAGACTCTTGCTATAGAACAATATAAATTATTGAATACAACAACTTTTTGAAAATCGCTTACCAATTTATTAACAAAAGTTAAATTTTAGGTAAACTTTGAATAAACTCGTTTAGGAAACTTCTTTTGAATAAAGAACACAAGATGTGTAAAAAAGTAAATTAGATTGAAACTTATGTCGCTTGGTTACCACGTTTTAAAATAATAAACTTATTAACTCTTTTAAGTCCTAATCCACTTTTGAAAGAAGTAAGAACAATAAACAGTAAATTACACAAGAGATTTTTTAACGTGGTAAAACTCCAAATTAGGGAAAACCTCCACGGTGATCTCTATGCCACAACAACAAAAAATTCCACTATAATCAACAAGAATTATTAGAACTAAAATAGAAAACTCAAAATCCTAAGAAAGACAAAAATATACCTAATGAGCGTATCCTCCTCCTATGGTACTATATCTTTTGCATTGATTCTCTTGTTCTGATTTCTACAACTTTATTTCCTTTCTCCTCTAGTGGACTCAGTCAATCATCTTCTCTCAAATAACAACACATTTTTCTTCCTAAGTGTTTGTGTGTGAGAGTGTCTAGTGACTATAAAGTGCGTACATGTAAGATGCAATCCCACGCACTCTTATTATACAAACAAGTCCTACAAGTTACAAGGTCTTTCTATATGATGATGAGAGATATAAAAATCAATGAAAATCAGACTTCATTTGATAAAATATTTTTAGATTTGGAGTTGTTAGATCTTAAAATACTCAGATCTAGACAAAAATTATTTATTCCCAAAATAATAATTTCACAAAGTGTAAAATTTACACAAAATTGTAGATCTAGAAAATATGAATATCTTGAAGTCTCTTTTTCAAGATTTTGAAAAATAAAATATGATCCAACTAAGAGAGTAATTTCTATGAAAGAAATTAATAGACAACCTAAATATTTTGTGAAAATGTATCTTTAGGTTCCAGCCATAATTTTTTAAAAAGAAATAGGGCTAAAAACCACGAGAGGTTATTTTGTGAGAGAATCTATTATCAGAGTGTAAGCACACACAAGATTACTAAATCAAGAAACCCATAAAACCCTAGACAATGTGTATGAGAAACCTTAGGTTTTATTTTGAAAAACATATGTACAAAAATGTGTTATGGAAGATCTAACACTCTTCTCACTTTTTTTTCTCTCTCTCCTCTTTTTTTTTCTTTCTTCTCTATTTTCTTTCGTCTCTCTCTTCTCTCTTATTTTCTCTCTCAAATCTATGTTCTCCCAAAAGTCCTCTAATAGCTGAGATAGTAGTCTTATTTATTGTGAGGGAGAAAGGTTCTGAAAATCTTACACAAAATCAATGGTGTAGATTAAATCGACTTTACAACCTCTAATCTAATGGTTCATAAGGCACCACACAAATATGTGATCTTATTGCTTATAACGGATGCACTGCTATTGAGAACTAACATATGTAGACCATCGATTATGTTTGATCTAACGCTTGAAAACTAATCTCAGGTATGTGAGTATAAGAAAACACAAAATCAACCAATGAGGTAAGTATGCATATGAACACGTGTTAACCAATGAGCAAATAGAAAATGCGTGTTTTTTATGTTTATAAAATCCCATTTTGAACCACATAATTCTCTGCCGATTTGAGATTAAGCCCAAGCATTTTTTAAGGAATATTAAAAATTAAATTTTAGCCCACAAAAATTTAAATCCAATTTTTAAATTTTTAAAAAATAATTTAAAATTGTTTAAAAATTCCCCAAAAAACATTAAATTTTTTTTTAACACGCACTATGCAATATATGACTTTGTGAACCTATAGTGTGTTATTAACTACCTTTAGTCTTATTTGGAAGGCTTAGAATACTGAGGATGCTTTGCTGATGTAGCTTTGATAGTACATATGGAGATAAACATAATCTATCTAAAAATCATTTTGTCTATATATCCAAACTAGTTGGAACTCCTATATGGCACAGACTCAAGTAAGTTAACTATATAGTGTGTGTTCTTAATCCTCCACTTTGGATATTAGAGACAAAATCCCCTTGAGTACTTGGTAATTTTAGGTAGAAAATAAAATCCTAGATTCCTATACAAAAGAGCTACTCTACCCATCCCCATCCTAGAACCAAAAAAAGAGAGAATAAAAAATTATAAAACTCAACTAACTACGTACCAATACCCTATCAGGTAAGAATGTACAAAGGGGTCTGTATTAAGATTTCCTAACATAAAACATTTGGAATAAGGCATTTTAGTTGAATCAGTAAAATATAAAAATGATAAGTATAAGCCATACTCAAGGTCTTCTCCCCCATTTTGTCTCAATTAGACAATGGGTAAAATATATATACAAGGGAGATAACATAAATTATTCTACACAGAATTTCCATAACTAGGGTAATATCAAGGGTCTCCTCAATTATCAAGACAAATGAGGCATCTTTTGTCATTTGTTAAACTACCATACCCTAAATCCTCAAAAACCAATTATAAGCGAGATATGTACTGAGGATATGATGGATATGCATAATTATTATGTATGTACAATCATCCCAATGGGTTCATTGGGATGATTGTACATACATAATAATTCTTCATATCTATCATATCCTCAGGGTCCCAAATGATCAAAAGGCGAAGAAAAAGAATGGCCATTATAGAATTTTATGGATCAGGTCCATTTTTAGACAAACATTCTCACAGACGATGCCAGTCCGTTGATGTAAAAAAATGGAATAGATACAATTTTGTAATCACAGATAAAATATAAGATCCAATAAAACAAATCACATAAGGGATAAGGAGTTTTTAAAGTAGTTTATTTGTGAAATAAAGGTTATGTCCACTGTTATTTTATTGATTTGAGTGATTATAGAAAGCTAGGTACTCTTGTTAAGAAGAATAACCTGAAATCCATTATATATTGCCTTTTGTGAAATGAATACAATATATTTATAATGACCCAGAGATCAAGGGTTGGAATGCCTTTATATATTCAAGCATTTACACCCGTACATAATGAATGTGTTTGTTGAGAGTTTACACCGCGTGTGGAAAGACCTTTAGACACCTTCCAAGTGGTGACTGTTTATCTACTTTGATGATCTGCATTCTTCATGTTGGTCATCTTGCCCGTTGATCAACTTTCCTCGGGGCTAATTTAGTGGCTGTTGACTAGGATTGTTGCCACGTATGGAGACACGTGTCCATTTCTAATTGGTCCTCGTAGATGGATAATTTTTTGTATCAACACTACTCCTTTTTTTTTATCTTTCATGAACAAATAAAATTCTTGGAGGAGTATGATCCACATAATGAGGTGTGATTTCACATCCTTTTTGTAAAGGAAATATTTGAGAGTCGCATGATCGGTGAAGAAAGTAATGGGTAAATAAATCAGGTAACAGCAGAATTTATCTAGGGTGAAGACTACCACTAGCAACTCTTTCTCCATGGTGGAGTAGTTAAGTTGGGGTCCGATTAAGGTTTGACCAGCGTAGTAGATGACTTGTGCCTTCTTATCTTTTCCTTGTCCCAAATCATCTCCAATCGCATAGTCACTCTCATCACACATAAGCTCTAATGTAAGGGAACAATCCAAAGATTGCATGATGGGAGCGGAGACAAACATGATTTTCAATTTTTCAAAAGCTCCTTGGTATGCTTCACTCCACTCAAAGGATGCATCTTTCACGAGTAGTTTCTTAAGGGCCTGGCGATGACACTAAAATCATTAATAAACCTACCTTAGAAACCCGCATGGCCCAAGATAGAGCGCACATCCTTTAGTGACTTTGGCATGGGAAAACTCTCAATGACATCAATTTTTGCCCTATCCACCTCAATACCTTGGACGAAACTATGTGGCCAAGAACTTCACCTTTGGTAAACATGAAATGGAACTTCTCATAATTCAGTACCAAGTTCTTTTCCACACATCGAGACAACAACTTCTCAAGATTAGTAAGGCAATGGTCAAAAGAGGGGACGAAAATGCTAAAATAATACATAAATACCTCTAGTCCTCTATCGACCATACCACTAAAAGACTAGGCTGTAATACCCCGTAATTTTGAGGATTTAATATTTAAATTATTTTTGGGAGTTATAAAAATATTTAAATTGGAGAAACTTAAATTCAAGTCAGAGAATTTAATTGAGTGAGCCGAATTATTTATAATTGGCGACTTTTAAGTTTAATGGTTTGAAATCTCGTGTCGCATTTTGAGGTCGCAATTTAGAAATGACAAAAAGTATTTTGGATGGAAATTCTGAGTGCCCAGTTGAGTCCGGAAGGATCGAGATAGTCAGAAAAGAGTACCCAGGGGTAGTAATTGGGTCTCGGGGTATTTTTTGGCATAACGGAGCCCACACAGGGTGAGTTGGGCCATTTTAATTAGGCCCATATGGCCAAAAACGGGATTAAGGGTTTTTAACCTAAATGGAGAAGTGTTAAACGGAGAAAACACAAATTCTAAGCCTAGGGCTTGAGAGGAAATTGGGGGAAAGCAAATCAAGAGCCAAGTTGGGGATTTTTGAGTCAAATTAAGGGAATACACCAACGGATTAGACTCTACGAACAATTCCAGGAAAGTGGTTAACTATTGTGATTCCTAAATTGATGATAATCAATTCATATCATAGTGTGTGTATATGAAAAATTCGTTTTGGGTGTGTAACCAAAATTAAAATTGGGTTTTTTTGAAATTTATATACCTTAATGGGATTAAGGGTGAGATTTATTGTGTTTATGATTCTAGAATGTAGAGAAATGAAACGTATGTTAAAACCAGTAAGAATTAATGGTTAATTGCTGTTAATATGAATGAAATTCGTATTGGAGATTTGAAACCAGGATAATACCCAAATCGGGAGAACGTTGGAATTAATGGAAATTGACGATGGATTAAGGTCTGTAAGATGTTTAGACCCTTTTCTTATATGGAGGATATGTTAATTGTATTTGGGTAAGGGTTTAGATTTAGAATCAAAGCTTTAGGGTTCATCCATGGTTGGCAGTGCGCTGGAGAGGACGAATACTAGAACGATCGATCGATCGACCAAGGGGGTTCGATCGATCGATGATGCAGAAATTCTGGCAGTGCTGCCAGTTTTAATTACATGGAAATAATCATTGAGAAAAAGATTTTGGGGTGAATTTACATGTTGAAAATGGACCAAGTGAGCAAGTCCGGGTATGTTGGTAATTGTAGGTAAATATAATTGGGAAATTTTATGGAAATGAATGTGTGGCACATTATGGGCGAATATGTGGAAATGAAATTCTGTGATGTAAAAATGGACCGAGTGAGCGAGTCCGGGTATGTTGGTTAAGTGACGCCAAAGTATTAAATTAAATTATTGAGAGAATAAATTAATTTGGAGTCGGAACATAGACTCGGGAAATATTGAGTTATGGGCCAAGTGAGCAAGTCCGGGAATAATGGTTGGGTGACACCAAGTTATTAAATTAATGAATGTGTTAATTAATGAAAGTAGAGTCGGAAGGCAGACTCGGAAAAGTATTAGATTAATGAATGTTGTAATTAATTAAATTAGAGTCGGATTACAGACTCAGATTGGTATAAATTAATTAATGTGTAAATTAATTAACTGGGAGTCGGACCACAGACTCGAATCGGTATTAAATTAATTGATGTGTTAATTAATTAAGTTAGAGTTAGATTGCAAACTCGGGGAGGTATTAAATTAATAGGTATGCTAATTAATTTAATTAGAGTCGGACGATAGACTCGGGGAGTTATTAAATTAATAGGTGTGTTAATTAATTTAATTAGAGTCGAACGATAGACTCGGGGAGGAATTAAATTAATAGGTGTGTTAATTAATTTAATTAGAGTCGGACGATAGACTCGGGAAAGTAATGAGTTAATTGAGATATGAATTAAATATATGAGATTCGGACCACAGACTCGGGGAAAATATTATATTAATTGAGGTGTGAATTAAATATATATGAGTCAGACCACAGACTCGGGGTAACGACAATTTAATAAGTGAAAAAATTTATTTAGTTGAGTCAGGCCAGAGACTCAGGAAATTTCAGGTTAGTGTTATGGGTTGTGAGTACACGGTGAAGCCATGATTTATCTTATATATATATATATATATATATATATATATATATATATATATATATATATATATATATATATACGGTGTAGTGATAGTATATATATATACTAGGGTGTACCCGTGCCGATGGCACGGTGATAAGTTTGTTCCCGTGCTATTTTGTACTCAGGCCAATAGCACGGCGATAAAAAAAATTCCCGTAATAAATATAAATATTGTTGGTTTTCCCAAGGTACACTTACGACATGCTTACTATTTTAGTACGGTGCATTTGTGCATTTCCCGTATCGCCAATAACGAATGAACACAACGACACATTAAATGGCTCGAGTTTAAATATGATTTTTCAATAATATTAAAAAGTTAAATATATGTGATTGACACAACATGACACATTATAAAAATCGATAAAAACACGATAAGTTAAAAAATTCCAAATACAAAACATAGCAATAAAAAAGAAAAAATAACTTAAAAGTGGATTAAAAAATGCGATTAATTATTTGATATACATGCGATTAGTTTGGGCAGATTACTAACTTATTATTACCTTTATTTGATACTTGGGAAGTTGCCTACTCTCACTTATTACTTCGTGTAATATGTCAACCTTCCCAAGCCTTGAAACAGATGTTGGATGTAAGTCCTTGGGCCTCACACTGTCAGTCTATTTGATTTTTTGATGAGCTTTTTTCACGATAGCCGTTAGCCGTATACATAGATCGTTATCTTGTCAGGTAGGTCTGATTCCAGGTGTTAGATGTTAGGTTGGAGTAGTATTAATGTAGTACGATATACAGTTTAGTTATTAAAAAAGGCCGACAAAAGCTGTTATGCATTACATTGTTAGTTCTTAACCCTTTAGGTTGTTAGGTGTTATATAACTATAGCAAGTTGAGTGTTATCCATGGGTGTTATCCAGGGGTTTGGCGTGTAGATTTATATGAGAAACACTATACCGACACAGAGGTTGACACAGTCTCAATGACACAGTGACGTGTCAACCTCTGATTGCATAGATTTTTTTTTTTCAATTTTACATTCTTTTTATAAAACAGTTTTTTTATCATCAAAATAAATTAAAAAAAAAGTTTTTATTTAAAAAAATACTGTCTTTTCAAAAAAAATTTGACATTTTTTTTTTATATATAAAATTAATTTTTTTAAAATCACAGTTGAACCAAAATCGTAAAAAATTCAAAAATATTTGATGATAAAAATTAAAAAAAATAATAATTACGAAAAATTCAAAGTTTAAGTACAAAAATATTTTTTTAGTGCCGTTTTTTTTTATTGTAATTGGCTAGTGACGCTATCGCGGATCCACATTTATTGTACCCGTGCCGATGGCACGGCGTGAAGTTTGCTCCTAATTGTATGTGATTATAGCACATTCATACCCGTGTAAATGTCATGATAAAAAATTTACTCCCGCTTATTTCGTCTTTCATGTCGTGTCACCGTAGCGGTCCAAGTACCCGTGTCGATGGCACAGTAGTAAATTTGCTCCCGATTATTTGTGGTTATAGCACACTCATAATAACGTCAATGGCATGGTTATAAATTTGTTCTGAATATTTGTGATTAAAGGACACTCTGATTAAATTTGTTCTAATTAAATTTCATCTTATTTAATAACGATCTTACACACAACTTTTGTAACACTACATTTTCTAGTTACACGCTTTCCCGTGTTGATATCACGCTGAAAATAATATCTTTAAACTCATTTGAATTTATCACCGTGCCATCGACGTGCTTTCCCGTGCCAATGGAGTGCCTTTGTTTGTAATGCACAGTATTCACAATTGCGACCAACATACACATTTTTTACAACATGCTCATCAAATCTCAATTAGCCCGTAAAATAAATATACTTTGAATTGTTTGTTTAACATCAGATTTAAAATTGCAATTAATGATTACAGATTATCCTAAGTATGCTTTAATATGATTAAAAAAACTCGGCATGTCACATCTATTGCGTCGATTTCTCCTTTACTAAAACTCACATTAAGTTGGCATTCGTTTAAAATCTAAATTTATTTATTAAATGGGAAATGCCATCTTAAAATAACAAAAGTAGTGTGAATTACATATGCAAAATAAAATTTATTTTTCTTATATCATAGTGAACTGACGAGTAATAGACCCAACTTTGTTATACTTTATTCTTGAAAATTGAAATTAAAATTTAGGGTAAATGAGTAATCTTTCTCATTCGAGTTTACTCTTTTAATCATAAATCCCCTAAAATATTTTTAGAAATCCCCTAAAATATTTAAATATCATAAAAGAGATCAGTAAAAAATAGTCAAAAAATAATCAATTTACTATTTTAAAAGAATGATCGGCAAAAAAAATTCATTTATTATTTTCTAAATACATAAACTAATACACAAATGCCCCCTAGCCAAATGTAAACTAACAAATACCGTCATGTACAAATAAATCCACCATATGCAAAAAGAACCCATAAAATTTGTAACCCGTCTTACATGCGTTAAAAAATAAACCTACCTAATACAACCCTCCACAAACCCATAATAAAATCAAGTTGTCCTTGAATGTATGAATTTGTATGCCCAGACCTTTTTTTTTGCTTTGAGCCTTGTGAAGTCCTTTCCTTAAGCCTAGATTTTATTATGTCAGACTTTGAACACTCGCAGGCCACTGATGTGAAAGTGATGAGTGTGGCTTTTAGGTGGATTTTCTGCATAATACAAAGATTGTGTGAACAATACCCAAGAAAAAGCTGATCCTCGAGCCTTGTGTTGTAAGAAACTGTATCATTTGACTTATGTCATCTCACTCACTGAAGATCAAAATAAAGAAAAAAATATATAAACTACCTTTCAGTAACATGACTACAGTTCAAATGAAAACACGAATCAACAAAACTCAAATCTCCAACACCTGCTTTGAACCAAATATGCTAATATTGAGCAAAACCCCAATAAAGAATACCAATATATGCATATTTACACATCTTATTCATGGTACTTAAAAATATATATTAGACCATGCAAAAAAGATAATGACGTTAAAAATTACAAATTTTTGAACTAAAAGAGTGCAATGTCTCCAACAAAGAAAAATTTATGTGCAAAGTTGCAAACAAAGAAAATACGTAGATTAACGAACAGTTTATTCATCATTATTGGGGTGACTTCCCTCACTTAAAGAATTTATGTACTCCACGGTAGCAGAAAAAATGCTATAAATCAGAAATTGTAAGGTAGATAAAAATGGTACAAATCAAAAATTGTAAGGTAGATAAAGAAATCATGAATGCAAGAAGCAGAGAGAGACATACATCATGATTCAAGACCAAAGAAATCTACAACACTTGGACGTTTCTATGGCCATACTTTGGAGCTGAGAAAGACCGACGTAACTTAATATTTTTTTAAGTTAACCCCATAATATTTACCAACCAATTGTAAAAAACAAAAACACCCAAAGTTCAAGAATAAGAATCATTAACAGTTTATTTGTAAGAAGCAAAAACACCCAAAATATATTTTTAGTATTTTTAGAGCCCAATAATAAAATAACATAATATAAAAACATAAAAAGAAATTGAACCCAAAAACGCCGAGAAGCCAACGAATAAAGTTTTAAACTTACTTACAGTGGCGGTTCTGGCATGGGGCCAATCTCGGCCTTTTGGGCAGCAACTTAGTATTTGAATTGCTTCTTCACATACTTATGAGAACATATCTTCTCCTCATGAAGTACCCTCATGGATTTGTAAAATTTCTTCTTGACCTCCAGAAAATTGTTCTTCAACATTTCTTCTTCTCCTCACGAAGTGCTCCCATGGCTGTGTGCTCGGTTTCAAAACAATAAACCATCAAATAAATAAAAGATTTCAAAACTCAGATCTAAACACTGAATATAAAAAAAATCAAGGGAACGCACTCGGACAAATAACAAACCCCAAAATCAGTGATAAGCACCCAGACAAATAACGAACCCCTTAAATCGTAAAAATCGGGCAAAAATGGAGAGAGCCGTATGATGTCTTCGTGCCTTGTGCTCTGTTGGAAATGAAGGGGGACTCGAGCCTTGTGCTATGTTTAAATGATGTCTTCGTGTTGTGTTAATTTCCCCCTTTAGTCTGGTTATGAAAGGAGCATCCAGATGTGGTGGTGATTAGTGAAAATAATGGAGAGAGTCGATAGCTTTGAGAGAGAGAGAGAGAGAGCAGTGGTGGTTGTTGGGTTGAGTGAGAAATGAGTGAAATTAGTAAAAGAGCACATGGCTCGAGGTCTTGTGCGTGTAAAGACCAAAGTCACCATAAATGAAACTTGAACCGAGATGGAAACTTGAAAGGAACAAATTTTCTTGGAGAGAGAAAAATACACTCAGCAACATAGACCTTTGGTTTACAGATTGAGAGTGATTTAGAAAGAGATTTTTTAGATTGAGAGGTCCTTTCTCTCGAGCCTTGGGATCTTTAAAAAACAAACCATGACCTCGAGCCTTGTGCGTGTAAAGTTTTGTATATAAAAAATTATATTACATGGCATGAACAGGATGTTGAGTCGATAAGATGATAGCGTGTGTAGGTGTATACATAAAAACAACAGATGGATACAAACATGTTTATATAGGTTTGGTAAAAGTTGTATGACGGGACAAAAGTGGTATGATGTGGCTATATGATGTGGCAATAGTTATATGAGGTGGCAAAAAGACCCTCCTGCTTTATTATATATATATATATATATATATATATATATATATATATTATGCGTGCTATTAAATATCAGTGATTAGATATTTACTTAATTTATATACTCTAGTGCTATCAAGGGAGGTTGCGCGATGTGGGTAAATCCTCTAGCTTGAGGAGTAGAATGAGTATATCCCCAGGTCATAGCGTCCGGTATATAGGTGAAGAGATTATCTCACTTTTAGGGAAGGAATATGACCACCTCCACTTCTTTTATGTTTTAGGCTAGGTTGGTGAGCGATTCCAACTTGGGTAACTAGGTTATATGAGCACACCTATGTAACACCCCATGAATTTGAGACTGAGAAATTAAATTTTTGGGAAAATAAAATTTAATTAAATGGTGAATTCTAAAATTTGGGAATTAAGGTCCAAAAATAGAGATCATTTCAAAGTATTCTGGATGATGATTTTGAGGGTACTATCGATCCTGGAAGGGTCGAGATAGTCAAAATGACTGTCATTGGGTTTTATCGGAATGTTTTAAGTTAGTTTGACTCGAATTGGAGTAAACGAGTCATTTAAAGTGTGTATTAACATTTAAAACTGGGACTTACGTTTTATAGGCTTAAGAGGCTTACGGATCAAGCCACTCTCATTTGTGAGGAAGAGAGAAAGAGAAAGAAAAGAGAAAGGAAGAAAGAAAGAAGAAGAAAAGAAGAGAGAGAGGAGGAAATCTTGGAGATTTTCGGCTCAACCGTAACATCGAGGACGATCCAACCTCTACAAATCTGAGGCAAGTGTTTAATCTTGCTAAATAAGTCATTTGTGTATTTCATTTCATAATTTGTGGGCTAAAGAAATGGTTTTTGGGTATAAATATAAAAACCTAGATTTTTGGTTTAAATCTTGAAATTGATGTTTACACATGGGTTTAAGGGGTACCAATTGATGGGGTGAACTTATAGGATGTGTTTTGATGTCGGAAACATGATTGGGTTACAATTTATAAAAATTTCTGATTTGGGATTTTTGGAATATTAGGTTTATATAGAAAAATGACCATTTCGTAGCCTGTTGAATAGGCCGAATCGATTCGGCCTCTTTCCGAATCGATTCGGAATGTTGCAGAGTCCCAGGTCTATATGACCGAATGGATTCGGACCCAAGGCGAATCGATTGGGCCTGAGACAGAAGCCCAGGTCTATATGACTGAATCGATTCACCTTGGAGGCCGAATCGATTCGCTGGGCCGAATCGATTCGGAAACAGGGCATTTTGAGGAATTTTCTCCACAATGATTTTCAAACCCTTTTTGGTTGGGTTTATTGATTTGGGGCCTTCTTTCATGATGTAAGAGATATATTTTGGAGACTTATAAATGGGGTTTCTCACCTATTATGATTATGGGGACTTCATTAAATAGTTTAAGGAGGGTATATGTTTACATGTATGCATTGGAGTTGAGTGTGTGTATGGAGATAGTGGGAAACCTCATAGGATTCGAGAATCCTAATTATAGATCAAAAGTAATTATAGATATGATAAGAGGTTTAGAACTCTTAGAGAGGGTTGCGAGAGTATGTTGGGAAAGTATAGGCCGATATTTATGTTGAATCCGAATAGAGATAGGATTCCATTAAGTTATAATTGGGGACTAACGAAAGAGAGGGGTTACGTACCCTTAAAAACGTTTAAATTAAGGGACAATTGGTATCCCGATAGGAGTGAGGGTTCATAAGAACAATTGAACCTTAGGCAAACCTGGGAACGATTAGATAGTACTATCAACTAGAAAAGTGGTATCATAAATTCTAGTCATGATAGTTCATACATCATTGAGTGGATATAACAATTGGGATTGCAATAATGGAAATGAGTTCGAGAAGAGTTTGAGGTTCGTAGGCTATTGGTTATGCGCATACTAATAGGCTACCTTCGTAAATGAGATATTGAGGTAGTTTCAGATATCGATACGACAGGTAGTGATTGTTACCTACACTCAACTTTGGGTGATAACGTTAATAATGGAGATAAACATATATGTTTGAGAGACAACTCATCATAGGGAAAAATGAATGAAGATGTTTCAAGTGAGTAATTGTGTTCACATATCGAGGTAAATTAAATGAGTTTGTGGTGACGGCTTGTATATTGAGGATTATGTATACTTATAGTCGAGTGTATATATATATGGATACGTGGATGTATATATATATATATATATATATATATATATATAGATATAATTATATTGTGGATATACATGGTATGAATATTTAAACCGTATATGATGGTTTAATATTTGATCATATGATAGGATCATATGGATGTATATATATTGTGCATGTGAATGATATATATTTATGTGGTTAAGCATACCCCGCTCATGCTATCATTGGGAAGTTTTCGCTCAGAGGGTGAGCATCCTGGCTAGAAAAGAAGGAAGTGGATATTCCCCAGGTCATAGTCGTCCCGTGTGTTATTATGTGATTTATATTTTTGGGATGAGACGTTGTGGGTATGTTTCGTCTCATTGCCAGTTAGGATCTATGACCTCTTCCCGGGACATCGTGTGGGTGAGTTTACCACGAGATGGGTATCTTTTAGTCCCACCAGGGTGGTCCCTAGTATTGCTACGTGAGCCGGGCACTGGGAAGATGATAGCATGGTGCAGTTTATTGACGCTATATATATAGCCAGGTATTATATGTGCATGGACATTGTACATCATATATGGTATGTACACTTGGTTATGGGAATGGATGATTATATATATATATATATATATATATATATATATATACGATTAGAATAAATACCTATATATAGATATATTTATATATATATCCTATAGATGAAAGGATATGGAACCCTTCGTGGAGCACATCTTAGATGATTATAGTATACTAGATTAATGGTGGTTGATGTATCGCATTTAAGGAATATTTCGGTTACATCATCCCAAGGATATTATTGGAGATTTTTAGTTGTTTTCTTATTGTAGTCTAGAATTTAGTAGTAGTAGTAGTAGTAGTAGTAGTAGTAGTAGTAGTAGTAGTAGTAGTAGTAGTAGTAGTAGTAGTAGTAGTAGTAGTATAATATTGAATGTATGGCATAATGGATCTCTAGGATCGACATTATCAAGGAGTAGTGTAACGGGGTGGTTCCTTGTTTGAATTTCGCTTTGCGAGACACCCCATGCACGAAACGTAGTGCAGTGTTGTGATTGGAGAGAAGTTTTGTCAATAATATATTATATGCATGTTATTTAGTAATTAAACCATATGATTGAACCCAAATATAAATGGGTAACTTATTAAGAATTATAATTAAATAAATTATAAACCGGAATCCATTAAGCCTCTTATGGCATAATTGTTTGTAAACATAATCAAGTATGATTAGAAAAGGGGTAGATTTTTGGGTTAAGTTAGGAAGGCAATTCTCGTGGGTATAGGCTGGGCCTATGATAAGTTAGGTTGTCCTTATAATCGGGGTAATTTAACTAAAATTTAAGGACGCGAATAGGTGCGCGCCGTTAGATGAGAGGCGAGTTGGGGTTTCACGAGAGTGCGATTCCACTTTAATTATGAAATAAGTGCACCAATATTTATTATGAACGGTTAACACACTTGCTAAATATTTTCACAACTTGGGCTCTTACCCGTTTACTTTTCTCTCCTGCCTGTATATATATATATATATATATATATATATATATATATATATATATATATATATATATATATATATATATATATATTACTATAGGTGTCCTACCGCATGGATGCCGGATGACCTCCTATCTAGAGTCTTCGGAGCCGTGACAGGTCCGGACTATTGCGGGATGTAGATTGTAGTCGCTTCCTACTTCTTTATAAATCTAGGTAGGGTTCAAGTTGTAAATCGGGTTTATGCTCAAGGGATAATTATATATGTTTACATTTATTCCATTTCAGTTATTTTATTGGCTGTGACCCGACAGCTTATTCGGGTTTACTTCCTTGTGGAATATTTAGTTGTAGTTATTTATTTCATCTATTCCAGCATTTCATTTATCGTAGTTCTTGTATGCATTTTTATTTTCTTATTAGTAGTGTTATAGTGTTGGTTTATTGTATGTTGCATATTTTATTTAATTCTAACATTTCGTTTATATGATATCGGGTAGTTACTCCTGTATTATATGGTATCGACTGTTGATGTTGAGACTGGACCATCTGAAACTCCTGATTTAATGTAGTATAGGGCTGGCCACCCGTTATTATTTTAAGCGGGGTGTTACAGATGGTATCAGAGCATCAGGTTCTAGATTCTTTAGGATCTGTGCGAGTTTTTTGAGTTCTTTCGTTAACGTTCTTGATATAAAGCCCTACAATTAGGATTGTTGCGTTCACTGCTTATCTTCTTCTGTGAAGTGTATTCACTTGATCGACGTCCTGATAACAGTTGCTTCCATTTCAGGCACCACCTAGTTTATGTCGTACAAGAAAGGACAATATTAGAGATACAATACCAGTAGCATGTTTTGGGTACGCTTTGATCGGGGGTATTTGTTTTTCTCGATTCAGGCGGAAATAAGAAAGAGAACTCTAGCAGTGGTTTAGGGTGTTCTATCGTTGGTTGAGTAAGAAAGGTAAACTTACTCTAATAGCGAATCTTGGGCTTAGTAAGGTAAGTCTGAGGAGATATATATAGTGCAGTCCTTGGGAGGTTTAGATTGAGAAACCCATCGATCTTCGTTGGGAAGCCTCATGATGCTGACTTCTACCGATGGAAGGTAAGTGGCATTGTCCTATCGTTAAGGGTATCGTCTTCATTTAAGAAGGGCATAAGAACTTGGAGACTCAGTTTCGTTGTTTAGGAGTGAGGGAGTTTTCGGTAGTCGTAATCACGTTTTGTCCTTCAAAATGATTAGGAAGGATTGGGAGAAAGATGTTTCTCTTCTGGAGAAATAGGTTTAAGGATAATGATTGTCCTGGAAGAAGTGAGGACTTTAAATAAGGGTCCAAGAATGAAGTAAAGTAATTGGATTATGGAATTATAAGGTAGAATGCCTTTCTTTGGGTTTATGTTAAGATTTATGCGATATTGGGAGTGTTGCGCGTGAGGTATGATGAGTAGTTAGCCGCTACACCGCTTGGATGTGTGAAATTTTCCTAGTGGAAGAAGTGAGTAAGTATGGCCTTTGTATGACATCTTTTGAGACAATACACCTTCTCGTAAGGAGATAGTAGATAGTTTTATTGCTGAATTCCGAAAGTCCGAAATGTCGAGGTTTGTTGAGTAGTGACTATAAGGTCATTTTCCTTATGATTAGGTTAGGGCGTGTAATTATAGTGTCCCATGGAAGGAAGGGCTTGCTTTGAAGCAATGCTTTGATGAAATGCAGGGGATTAGTATACTTGAGAGGTTTAGAGTTTAGTAGATTTACGTTGAGTGGATAATTTAGCTCATAGTTGTACTAGTTTTGAGAACTAGGTAGTGGTTAGAAGTATTGTATTTGTTGAGGCCTTATGTTCTAAACATAAGGTATTTGCTTGGAATGTCGAAAGACATGGATTTGTTTTATATTATATTATTACATAGGCTTTCGGGCAATATTTGAAATATGAAAATCTTTTACAAAACCTTAACCCTGGTTCAACTAATCTCAATCCCTGACCTAGCTACACAGTAGTGTATTGGGAGGGTTCCTTGTTTGGATTTCGCTTGCGAGACCTCCCGCGCATGAATGTAGCTAGCGTCAGGAATTGAGGAGGGTTCAACCATTGGGAATTTTCCAACTTTTATATAATTAATATGTTGCTATAGATTATATTGTTGAGGGTTATATTACGATTTGAGGCTAATGGAGCCTAATTATAATTCTACGAGTGTAAGCTCGGGTAAGGGGTGTATGGGCGCCCTAGGTAGTAGTTTTTTTTTTAAATCTATATCTACAGTTCAACGTGAGAACTAGGAAGGACCGGTATAGTTATCCTGAGGGTTGATGTAAGGACTAGATGAGATTGAGGTCCTAGGCATGTCTTAAATTTCGCGGGCGAAATTTTTGTAAGGGGGGAAGATTGTAACACCCCATGATTTTGAGACTGAGAAATTAAATTTTTGGGAAAATAAAATTTCATTAATTGGAGAATTCTAAAATTTGGGAATTAAGATCCAAAAATAGATATCATTTCAAAGTATTCCGTATGATGATTTTGAGGGTACTATCGATCCCGAAAGGGTCAAGATAGTCAAAATGACTGTCATTGGGTTTTATTTCGGCTCCGGAATGTTTTAAGTTAGTTTGACTTGAATTGGAGTAAATGAGTCATTTAAAGTGTCTATTAACATTTAAAACTGGGACTTATATTTTATAGGCTTAAGAGGCTTACGGATCAAGCCATTCTCATTTGTGAGGAAGAGAGAAAGAGAAAGAGAAAGAAAAGAGAAAGGAAGAAAGAAAGAAGAAGAAAAGAAGAGAGAGAGAGGAGGAAATCTTGGAGATTTTTGGCTCAACCGCAACATCAAGGACGATCCAACCTCTACAAATCTGAGGCAAGTATTTAATCTTGCTAAATAAGTCATTTGTGTATTTCATTTCATAATTTGTGGGTTAAAGAAATGGTTTTGGGGTATAAATATAAAAACCTAGATTTTCGGTTTAAATCTTGAAATTGATGTTTACACATGGGTTTAAGGGGTACCAATTGATGGGGTGAACTTATAGGATGTGTTTTGATGTTGGAAACATGATTGGGTTACAATTTATACTTAGAAATTTCTGATTTCTGATTTTTGGAAAATTAGGTTTATATAGAAAAATGACCATTTCGTAGCCTGCTGAACATGCCGAATCGATTCGGCCTCTTTTTGAATCGATTCGGAATGTTGCAGAGTCCCAGGTCTATATGAACGAATCGATTCGGACCCAAGGCGAATCGATTCGGCCTGAGATAGAAGCCCAGGACTATATGACCGAATCGATTCTTCTTGGAGGCCGAATCGATTCGCTGGGCCGAATCGATTCGGAATAGGGCCGAATCGATTCACAAACAGGGCATTTTGAGGAATTTTCTCCATAATGATTTTCAAACCCTTTTTGGTTGGGTTTATTGATTTGGGGCCTTCTTTCATGATGTAAGAGATATATTTTGGAGACTTATAAAGGGGGTTTCTCACCTATTATGATTATGGGGACTTATTTAAATAGTTTAAGGAGGGTATATGTTTACATGTATGCATTGGAGTTGAGTGTGTGTATGGAGATAGTGGGAAACCTCATTGGAGTCGAGAATCCTAATTATAGATCAAAAGTAAGTATAGATATTGTTGATGTAAAAAACTAGATTGCTCTAATTATTCAATCACAGATAAATAAATAAGACAAAGATTTTTAAAGTGGTTCGGCTAGGAATAAAGCCTACGTCCACCATTATGTTATTGCTGAGTGTTTGCAGAATTCTTGATTACAAGTTCTCTCAAGAAATTCCGGTCCCCCTGAATGGGTTTGATACAAGGTATTTATAGCCTTGAGGCTGTACATGAAAGGTTCGATACATTAAATGATATACATGTGAAAGGGTAATACATTTAATGCAGCGTGCGCGTCAAGAATATAAGCATTCAATGAATATCTGAACTGTTGATTATCTGGAAATTAATGATACGACCGAGGTGCAGCTCGGACCGCCATAGTTGCTCGTTGATCAGGAGTTCCTCAGAGCATTAGAGTACCTCGGAGCGCTAGAGTTCCTCGGTGCGCTAGAGTTCCTCGGTGTATCCTCGTTGCTCGGAAAGAAGCATGGTTGGTCGGGAAATGAACTTCCTCGCTGCTATCGTGCCACGTAGATTGACACGTGTCTTCGTATTATTCGTCCACATCAGCATATTAATTTTGGTATCAACAGAAGCCCCCAATGTTTCATATTTCGAACTTTGAGAAGTATGGAACATTCTTTCTCGGTATATGGCAATATTAAATGACTTTTCCTGGGTTTCAGGAACATTGTGTTCAAATTTCCTTCTCATTTCGCAGCTTCCGCCTTTTTTTGAATTTTTTATAAGCGCTTCGATCTCCGTGCAGTTTTTGTCCTTTTCGCCGCTGGAAGTTCAGTAGTTTCTTTTTGGTAATCATTTCTTTCGCTGCTTCCCAATACAAAGTATTTAAACTTCTTTGGTAATCATATCGTCTTCTACGTTTTCCAATTTTCTGCATTCAAGCTTTCTATTCTCTCCTTCTCTCTTGTGCGTTCATCTTTGTTTTCGTTCGTTGTCAACATTCCTCCTTTCTTCCTGTAAGATCTTCTTCCTTTCTTCTGTATCTCTTTTATTCAATATGGTTTATGTTGTGGAGTCTGTTGAGAAATTTCGTTCTGATTTTTCCATTCCTTCATGGGTAACTTTAGAGGTTCTTTCTGAGCCTTTAGATTACTTCCGATTGCCTGAGGGACATTGGTTCCCCAGTCTTTTTATTGCTGAATGTGGTTTTTCCTTTCCACCAAATCCATTGCGTCTTGAGTTTTGCCAATATTTTGATCTTGTCCCTGCAAAAATAGCCCCCAATTCATGGAGAATAATTAATGGGGTGCACAAATTAAATCTAACTCATGGGACTCGTATTGGGATCCCTGAGATTATGTACTGCTATAAATGGGCCACTCTAGATAATATTTATTACTTAAAAACTAGGTTTCTGAATAGGGCTCTTGTAGTTAACCTCCCAGACTCAAATAGAGATTATTTTGAACATGGGTTGGTTATAAAAAATTGGCAATATGCCCCTTTAGCTGGAAATGAAGTATACAACGGTCCCAGATGCCCCCCATATGGCAATGGGATAGGTTTATTTTTCATTTTATTTTATTTATGAAATTACGCTTTCATCATGTTTGACAAAATGTATGATTGATATCTCGTTATGTATTTATTTGCAGTTGATAGCAAAAGAAGAACTCCGAAAGAATCAGAGATTAATATCAAGCATCTGAAACTTATCTGGGGTTTGCACAAGAACATTGCAGACGAACACATCAGGTCTGCCTCATATTTGCTTCAGTATAAGAGTTACACAACCTCTTATACTGCTCGCCCTGTTGAACCAGCTTCAACTCCAGAAGGTTCATCTTCAGATTCTCATCTTCCTTTAAGTCAAAGGATGGGTAAGAAAAGGGCTCCCCCCGCTCTCTTTGATGATGTTACTTCTGCTGCTGGGGCTAAGAAAAACAAAGTTGATGTCCCAGAGAGGACTAAGAAAGTGGATGCTGGGTCTTCCAAGGCTACCGAGAAGCCCCCAGTGGTTCCAAGCAAGAAAAATGCTCCTGTAGATGTAATTACAATTTCTCCGACCAAGACTTCTTTGGTTGAAGGTTCTGAACTCCCGTTGAGGAGATTGAGGAAATCATCCTCAGTTGCTCCGGCTGAAACTGCCGCCTCTCTACCTGCTGGTGGTACTGATGTTCCAAACATCATTCTTCCAAGTTCTGCAATGAGCTCGGTCGTACCCGAGGTCCATGGTATTGATGAAAGAATTCCTAGGGATATGCTGACATCCTTAGCTGCTCGTCACCTTGCTTCGGTAAATTTCTCATACTTATGGTTTTTCTTTCTTTCTCTGAAAGCTTGCATTTTGTATTGACTTTGCTATTTTTCCCATCTTTCAGTTGGTGAACTGTTTTAATAATATTGTGAAGAAGGATGAAGCTATTAAAGCTTCAAGCTCCTCGTCAGGTGTAGAGGATGCTCTGTTGGGTTTGACCCAGTCTTTAAAAGAATCTCGTCAACAGTATGTTGACGAAAAAGATGTTTGGGAGAAGAAATTAGCTGTGGCTGAAGCTGAAAAGGTGAAAATGGCCGAAACCTCCAAGAATTTGGAGGAGAAAGTAAAAGGTTTTGAGGTTAAACATTAGGAATATGATGGCCAGCTGAAAAAGGCAGAGGAAGAGTTATCTACCCTGCGAGATATCAAGGTCAAGAAAGATGAATTGGAGGTGAAGCTCTCCTCGGAGAAGTTGAGAAGAAAAGTCGCAATCAAGAAACATTTTAGTGTTGGTTGGGAGAAAGGATGGGAGAGAGGGATAGCTGCAATGACATCCCAGGTCCAGTATGGGAAGTTGAAATACTTCCACGATGGCTGGGTAGCTGCTCTGCAAGAGTTGAAGGTCCAAGATGATTCTGAGCTATTCCAACAACATCTCCCTGGTCCTCCTCCACCAATTGTGGAAGAAGAAGAAGATGAGCCTGCCTCAGATGAATCTTCTATGGCTATGGGTGACCCAGTCTCTTCTTCTCAACCCTCTGTAGTCGAGGACGTTTCTTCTATACCTCCTCCTGCCGAGAAGATTCCTGCTGATCAACCCGTTGATACCACCGAGCAACCGAGCTCCTCGTCCCAGCCTCCCGAGAAAGTCTTGGGGGACAAGGAAAAGGTGTGAAGTTGTTCGGTATCATTTCTATATTTCAATTCTTATAATCGAACAATGTAACCTTTTGATGATCTAATAAAATACATCTCCATTCCTCTTCTCTATTGATACTCTGTCTACTTTTATTTATTAACTCCTGCCTCCTCTTCTTTATTAGTTTTTGGCCAGAATGGAATTGATATCTGCTCCTGATACTGAGTTGATGCGACAATGCAATGGATATTATAAAGCTGGTCATACAGACCTAAGTGTATCAGAGATTGTCGACATCCTTGGTCACGATGCCTCAGAACAAGCAGTTGAGGCTTACCGGTATCTGAAGGATTTGCTTGATAGATCTGTGGCCAATAATGTGGCGTATTACGAACTGATCGAGGAACTTCATGGTTCCATAGAGGATCTCCAAGGTCAGCACAATGAATCAATGGCTTTGTTACACAAAGATTATGAAAATAGATACCAACAACTTTCTTCTGAAACAGGCCATAAGAAGATCATTGCTGGATATGATATTAGGGAAAGGACCCTAAAAGGTGAAGTTGAAGCTTGCAGGCAGATTGCCGAGATCCTGGAACAAGAAAACAATAATTTACAGAAAAAATTGGCTCAATATGAATCTGCAGCGTCATCTTCCGCTGCTCTAGTGCCCGTTACTGATGAAGGTTTCTCTTTCTTAGAGGTTGAAAATGCCAATTTAAGGCAAGAACTGGATGATTTAATAAGGTCTGCAGTTTCTGGGACTGCTCGTGGACGAGGAAGAGGTTCTCGGGGGCGAGGAAGAGCTGCTCAAAATGTTGCCGAGGAGCAAAACTCTCCAGTCGCTTCTCGGAGCCGATCAAGAGTTCTTAGTCGCAATGTTGAAGAGGCTCGTACCCAATCTACTTTAGAAACTCAAGCATTCCAGTTAAACGTCAAAGATCGGGCCCTATCAGAAATGTCCAAGAAGAATCTATCCTTGGAGGATCAGCTTACAGCGACGAAATCTGCTCTGCATAATAAGGATCTTTTTGCCAAAAGCCTTCATGAACAATTGGATAGATTAACCTTCCAATTCCATAAACAGCCAAGGGAATTCTGGATGGCAGGATACAATGAAGCCCTTGTTCACCTGGATGCTCGTATTGAACATGCCAACAATGAAGGTTACAAGCAAGGATGGTTGAACGCACTGGGTGTGTTAAAATTGGAGCAAGGGCATTTTTTATGGGATTATCATGCTCCATCATTATTAGACCTGCCTGTACCACCTTTCAAATTGGACATGGCATGGATCCCATCTCGTTCCATTCCTCGTAGCTTGATTTCAAAGTACCTTGGCGATTATAGCCTTCATTCTCAGGTTGAATTGTCTCGTCCTGAGCATCTCTTGGATACACCTTCTGTGATTAATGTCAGAATGCTCAGGGATGTTAATTTCATTAATTCTCCTCTTTGTCTAGAGGATCCTCCTGCTGGCGAGGAGCCTGTTTCAAAAAATAAAGGAAAGAAACCAATAGAATAGGTTTTCAATGTAACAGTTAGTACATTTATGTAACTTGTAATTTATTCTAGATTAATGAAAAGATTTTCATTTTCTGTTTGCCAATTTTGCTATTGTCTTGTGTTTATCAAACACCTTTATATTTGTGCATATGTATGTATATATTTGTTAAAGAGATAACCATATCGTGTTTTTCATCAACCAACTTAATAAAAATTTACAAGTATCAAGGCTGATCAATCACTTAATAATAAAGTAATGAATATAAATTGTTCAAACTGTTTCCAACCAACCAAGGTGGATAAATAATGTTTGTCGACCAACTACAGTTGATGGGTTTTTATCCCCGACCAGCTATACTTGGTTCAATTTCGAAAATAAAAATGTGTCCGACCAACTAAGGTCAATAATTTGTCCTCGTCGACCAACTACAGTTATTGGGTCTTTATCCCCGACCAACTATACTTGGTGTATTTTGGAATATTTTGTTTTTCCTAACCAAAGGAGTACTTTTTGGCTCCTTAGAGCTTTTGGCTCCATAGAGCATTTGGCTCCTTAGAGCACTTTTGGCTCCTTAGAGCACTTTTTGGCTCCTTAGAGCATTTGGCTCCTTAGAGCACTTTTTGGCTCCTTAGAGCATTTGGCTCCTTAGAGCACTTTTTTGGCTCCTTAGAGCATTTGGCTCCTTAGAGCACTTTTTTGGCTCCTTAGAGCACTTTTGGCTCCTTAGAGCACTTTTTTGGCTCCTTAGAGCACTTTTTGGCTCCTTAGAGCATTTGGCTCCTTAGAGCACTTTTTGGCTCCTTAGAGCACTTTTTGTATTGGTAGTGTATTACACTTGTATTACACTAGTATTCCCCGAAAAACTTTCAACAGAAAGAAAATGGTGAAACATCCTCGTTTTATTCATACTGAAGGAAAAGATTTACATTTTACATTACTGATAATACTTGCGTAGGTGTTCAGCATTCCACGCATTCTTAAATTCTTCTCCTTCTAGAGTTGCTATTCTGTAAGTTCCTGGACGAACAACCTCTGTAACTCGGTAAGGTCCATGCCAGTTTGCCTCCAACTTATTTTGCTTCTGAATGACTTTCTTTAGCACATAATCCCCTTCTTTTAAGTCACATTTCTTCACCTTTTTGTTGTAGAATAGAGCTGTACGTTGTTGGTAAGCAGCATTCCTAATGGCTTCCTCTTCTCTAACTTCCTCGAGCATATCCAAATCCAGTCTTCTCATCAAATCGCTGACTGGGGAGTTGAAATTCAGCACTCTATGAGTTGGGAGACCCAACTCGGCAGGTATCACAGCTTCACTTCCAAATGCTAACATATATGGTGACTCTCCAGTTGTTGCTCGGGGAGTTGTTCGGTAAGCCCATAGTACTGATTGGAGCTCATTGATCCAGTTTGCTTTAGCTTCACTCAACCTCTTCTTCAAACCATTTAGTAATGTTCTGTTTGTCACCTCAGTTTGTCCATTGCTTTGGGGATGGCCTGGTGCTGAATGATACTTCAAAATGTTCGACTGATGACAATAGGCAGCAAATTCTTCATTATCGAATTGTGTTCCATGGTCTGTGATGAAAGCATGGGGGAAACCATATCGACAAATGATGTTCTTCCAAATGAACTGATATACCTTCTCATACGTCATATCAATTAGTGGTTCAGCTTCCACCCACTTAGTAAAGTAATCCACTGCTACGACGAGGTACTTGAACCTTCCTCGGGTCGTCGGCAATGGTCCAACCAAATCAACCCCCCACATGGCAAATGGCCAAGGTGAAGTTATGGGTGTTAACAATGCTTGTGGAGTTCTTCGTACGGAGGAAAAACGTTGGCACTTATCACACTTCTTGGCATAGGCTATACAATCAGCCTTCATCGTCGGCCAGTAATATCCCTGTGTCATTACCCTTTGCAAAAGTGTCCGACCTGCTACATGAGCTCCACAAGATCCTTCATGGATTTCTTCAACCAATTCTCTGACTTCTGATGGATGCACACATCTTTGCAAACCTGCCATAATTCCTCGTCTATACAAAACACCATTAGTTAACACATATCGAGCAACTTTATACTTCAATTTCTTGGCAGCTAGTTTGTCCTCCGGTAATTCTCCTTCTTCAATGTATGCCCTGATAGGATCCATCCAAGATGGTCCCAAATCAAGGGTAATTATATTTACCATCAGATCTTCCTCTATACTCCGATTTTCTAATACTTCAATTGGTATCGTTCTTCGCAGCTCGGTGCGCGTAGCTGACGCTAATCGGGCCAATGCGTCTGCTCTAGCATTCTCCATCCTCGGTATTCTCACCAATTGAATAGCATCAAATTCTGCCAATAACTCCATCGCCTTTGCATGGTACTTCACCATTAATTCTCCCTTAACTGCATATACTCCCATCATTTGATTCACAATTAATTGAGAATCACTGAAAACAATTATTTGCCGTGCCTCCATAACTTTCGCCAAATGAAAACCTGCTATCATAGCCTCATACTCAGCCTCATTTATTAATTTTGGTATCAACAGATATGATAAGAGGTTTAGAACTCTTAGAGAGTGTTGCGAGAGTATGTTGGAAAAGTATAGGCCGATATGTATGTTGAATCCGAATAGCGATAGGATTCTATTAAGTTATAATTGGGGACTAACGAAAGAGAGGGGTTACGTATCCTTAGAAACATTTAAATTAAGGGACAATTGGTATCGCGATAGGAGTGAGGGTTCATAAGAACAATTGAACCTTAGGCAAACCTGGGAACGATTAGATAGTACTATCAACTAGAAAAAGTGGTAGCATAAATTCTAGTCATGATAGTTCATACATCATTGAGTGGATATAACAATTGGGATTCCAATAATGGAAATGAGTTCGAGAAGAGTTTGAGGTTCGTAGGCTATTGGTTATGCGCATACTAATAGGCTACCTTAGTAAATGAGATATTGAGGTACTTTCAGATATCGATACGACAAGTAGTGATTGTTACCTACACTCAACTTTGGGTGATAACGTTAACAATGGAGATAAACATATATGTTTGAGAGACTACTCATCATAGGGAAAAATGAATGAAGATGTTTCAAGTGTGTAATTGTATTCACATATCGAGGTAAATTAAATGAGTTTGTGGTGACGGCTTGTATATTGAGAATTATGTATACTTATAGCCGAGTGTATATATATATGGATACGTGGATGTATATATATCTATATAGATATGACTCTATGGATATAATTATGTTGTGGATATACATGGTATGAATATTTAAACTGTATATGATGGTTTAATATTTGATCATATGATGGGATCATATGGATGTATATATATTTTGCATGTGAATGATATATATATTTATGTGGTTAAGCATACCCTGCTCATGCTATCATTGGGAAGTTTTCGCGCAGAGGGTGAGCATCCTGGCTAGAAAAGCAGGATGAGGATATTCCCTAGGTCATAGTCGTCCCGTGTGTTATTATGTGATTTATATTATTGGGATGAGACGTGGTGGGTATGTTTCGTCTCATTGCCGGTTAGGAGCTATGACCGCTTCCCAGGACGTCGTGTGCGTGAGTTTACCATGAGATGGGTGTTGTTTAGTCCCACCAGAGTGGTCCCCAGTATTGCTACGTGAGCCGGGCACTGGGAAGATGATAGCATGGTGTAGTTTATCGGCGCTATATATATAGCCAGGTATTATATGTGCATGGACATTGTACATCATATATGGTATGTACACTTGGTTATGGGAATGGATGATTGTATATATATATATATATATATATATATATACACGGTTAGAATAAATACTTATATATAGATATATTTATATATATATCCTATAGATGAAAGGATATGGAAACCTTCGTGGAGCACATCTTAGATGATTATAGTATACTAGATTAATGGGGGTTGATGTATCGCATTTAAGGAATATTTCGGTTACATCATCCCAAGGATATTATTGGACATTTTTAGTTGTTTTCTTATTGTAGTCTAGAATTTTGTAGTAGTAGTAGTAGTAGTAGTAGTAGTTGTTGTAGTAGCAGTATAATATTGTATATATGGCATAATGGATCTCTAGGGTCGACATTATCAAGGAGTAGTGTAACGGGGTGGTTCCTTGTTTGAATTTCGCTTTGCGAGACACCCCTACACGAAACGTAGTGCAGTGTTGAGATTGGAGAGAAGTTTTGTCAATAATATATTATATTCATGTTATTTAGTAATTAAACCATACGATTCAACCCAAATATAAATGGGTAACTTATTAAGAATTATAATTAAATAAATTATAAACCGGAATCCATTAAGCCTCTTATGGAATAATTGTTTGTAAACATAATCAAGTATGATTAGAAAAGGGGTAGATTTTTGGGTTAAGTTAGGAAGCCAATTCTCGTGGGAATAGGCTGGGCCTATGATAAGTTAGGTTGTCCTTATAATCGGGGTAATTTAACTAAAATTTGAGGACACGAATAGGTGCGCACCGTTAGATGAGAGGCGAGTTGGGGTTTCACGAGAGTGCGATTCCACTTTAATTATGAAATAAGTGCACCGATATTTATTATGCACGGTTAACGCACTTGCAAAATATTTTCACAACTCGGGCTCTGACCCGTTTACTTTTATCTCCTGCCTGTATATATATATATATATATATATATATATATATATATATATATATATATATATATATATATATATATATATATATATATATATATATATATATTACTACATGTGTCCTACCGCATGGATGCCACATGACCTCCTATCCAGAGTCTTGGGAGCCGTGACAGGTGCGAACTGTTGCGGGATGTAGATTGTAGTCGCTTCCTACTTCTTTAAAAATCTAGGTAGGATTCAAGTTGTAAATCGGGTTTATGCCCAAGGGATAATTGTATATGTTTACATTTATTCCATTTCAATTATTGTATTGGCTGTGAGACGACAGCTTATTCGGGTTTACTTCCTTGTGGAATATTCAGTTGTAGTTATTTATTTCATCTATTCCAGCATTTCATTTATCTTAGTTCTTGTATGCGTTTTTCTTTTCTTATTAGTAGTGTTATAGTGTTGGTTTGTTGTATGTTGCATATTTTATTTAATTCTAACATCTCATTTATATGATATCGGGTAGTTAGTCCTATATTATATGGTATCGACTATTGATGTTGAGACTGTACCATCTGAAGCTCCTGATTTAATGTAGTATAGGGTTGGCCACCCGTTATTTTTTTAAGCGGGGTGTTACAACCTAGTGAGATAGTAGTTTAGAGGGAATCATCCGGCGAGGGTATACTCGGAGGGATGGATATACGTATGTTATATGTGTGGATGTTTATTAAAGGAACGTATATAATGGTACTCAAGATTATATGCGGGTTATAATACAGTGTGTGATGTATTCACTTTATATAACTTGTGATACGGTTATATGCTATTATGTAGGAAGGAATTAATTAAGTTAATTGGTGAAATAACTTATAAATTCATGAATAACTATACTCGGGTTAGAGTAGTATGGCAAGGGGAGGTTATACCAGGACTAGTTGGACGGGGTAGTATAACTAGGTAGGGGTCAAGGTAACCGTTAGGTGTGCACATTAGTGGAGGGGTGAGAATGTCCACAAGGGAGTGCGACACTAACTTAAATATGAAGCGCATTCATGCATTTTAAATTACTGCAGTTAATTGACTTTCAAAATATTTTCAAAATGTTTTGGGTTCTAACCCTTGCTATAAAACTATTTTCAAAACCATTTAGGTGTCCAGCCACAGGGACACCAGGATTGATATTCTATTCCAGGGACACGGAGCTACGACATATGTGGATGCTAGCAGGAATTGGGATTAGACGCATCGCTCATTCATTCCTAGAGTAGGAATCATTTATCAGTTTCAATTTTATTTAGGGCTTGTCGCCCAGACTTCTCAGTACAGATTACCGATGTATTTGTTCAGGTGTTGGATGTTTATTTTGGATTTCACTTTGGTGGATGATGGTTTATTTGGCAAATTGTTTAATTAATTATTTCAGTTGAGTTTTATTCAGTTGTGTGAATGATTTATATTTATTTCCACATGTACTGTTTTGTTAATTAAAATGTTAAAATTTGGCACCAGCTTTTGGAATACTAGGTGGTTAGTATGTTTTAAAAAGTTTTTGATAGTGATGCTAAGAATGAACCAACTGGGATTCCTATTTTAATTTGGTATAGGACTGATCACCCGGTATTTTATTAGGCGGGGTGTCACAGATGGTATCAGAGCATCAGGTTCTAGTGTACTTAGGATCTATGCGGCTTTTCACGTTTCGGCTTAGCAATCTTTGATATAGAGCCCTATCATAGGATTGTTGTATTCTTATACTTATGCACATTTACGTTCTTTTGCCAAATTTATATTTGAGGGTGAACTCATACGATTCAATACTCATTCCAAATGCCGCCTAGGAGAGAGAGTAGCTAGGGAAACAGGGGGAGGTGAGACTAGAAGGCTCATCACGAGCAAGAGTTACCGCAGCAACTGCCAGAGATGATTTCGGCATCACAGGTAACTGAATTAGTGGTGCAGGAAGTTGAAGCGACGATGGTCGCAATGGAAAGGTACTTTCCACAAGATCAGCCATAAGCGTTAGTGGTATCAAATGTTCAGGCCACCCGGAGCCGTCGGGGTGACAGCATATACGAGAGATTTTTCAAAATGGGCATCCATCAGAGTTTCGAGGAGGTTCAGATGTAGTGCTAGCGTGTCAAGGAAGAGAGATATCCAGTGTCACCTACACATGGAAGATTGCGATGAGGTGCAGAAGCAAATGCTAGCCACTTTTAGTTTAGTGGGAGCAGTGCTACAGTGGTGGGAGTCGATCACCACAGTTGAGGAAAGGGATACACTAGCTATTGTAGAGTTTTGGGTGAGGCTTGATCGCAAGTATTTTTCTCCAGTGGTTGAGACCGAAATGATGAGAAAATTTAAAGAGATGACTCAGGGGGACAGGTCAGTGGCCGATTACGGGAAGAATTTACTCGTTGGCAAATTTTGTACCGGATGAGGAAAGAGATGAAGAAATAAAGAAAGCAAGGTTTATGGATGTGTTAATCTGGAGAATAAGACAACATTTAATTGGTAATTACGCATTAGTAGCTTATACTGATGTCGTTAACGCAGCACTCCCACACTGTCAGGAATATCGCTTCCACGTGAAAGGAAGCAAGAGGGGAGTGGAAACTAACCAGTCAAATAAGGCAGGAGGGAACAGTACTAGTGGGGTATCCCACAGGCGGAAGGGGGATATCAGGGGTAGGATTTTCGGTAGGGAAATCGTGCTAAACTTAGAGCTGGGGGCTATCGGCAGGATGGCCAGGAATTCCAACAAGGTCGGCATGGAAGGCATCAGTGGCAGGGTGCATGTATTAGAAGGTGTTTCATTTATGGGGAAGCGGGACACATGAAGAGAGATTGTCTTAAGCGAGGCAGGGGTCAACTACAGGATGAGGTCCTGGATGTACAGCCACTAAAGCAAGTTATGGGCGCATTCGGGCAGGGAGAAGATCCTACGAAACCAGAGGATCAGCCGTTGCAGCTGGAGTATGAAGGTAAAAATTTTACCCTATGGGCTTGGGGTATATTTTTAAGTGACAAAGAGGATGTCACAGTATAAGACTTATTTCACTAGAGTTCACAGGTGAGTCAAATTTAGTGGGTGCGTTGGCTGTAGCAGTCATAGTATGTGGATAAACTTTTCGTGGGGTAGCGGAGTTTCTTTGGTGTTCTTCACAGGAGAGTGGAGGTGTACACTGAGTAAAGGTTTGAATTATGCAAGGAGTTACTACTTTCGAGAATTATGGGAGTAGGGTTGATAATATTTCCTAAATATCGGCTGGATAGCGATGGAATTTAACTATTGTGGATAGTGGTGTTAGGTTTTGGTGTTCACAACACTAAAATATGATTGGTACTAGGCATCACCTGAGAGGGCGTTTAGCCTATGTATATGTGTGTATATATGTTGTATTGTGTGATGCGATAGTAAAAAAGTGAGGTCGGATATTCTCACGATTTATCCCAGTAAGTAGGGGCGTTTACCAAAATGAATCAGGGTGGTCAAATTTATTTTCGAGCAGGGAGAGATAGCTCGGGGTGTACTTTGCGCAAGGACTAGTGATAGTAAGGGCGCGGTATTTTATGTTGTCTTTGGTAGCATAAGGGTAGGAGTATATATTTTTGTGTTAAAAGATAAGTATTTAGGGGTACGTGCTATGGACTGAGGGTCTAACGGATCTCAACAACCGACAATGTTAGGTAATACTGTATCGGGGGGGTTCCTTATTTGGATTTCTCTTTGCGAGACATCCCACGCATGAAACTTAGTGCAACGTTGGAAAGTGGGGAGATGTGTGGTCGTTAGTACATGGGTTGGGTACCCCGGGCAGTATATATATATATATATATATATATATATATATATATCTGTGTGTGTGTGTGTGTGTGTGATATGACTACAGGTTCGAAATTATGTTACGGGTTACGACTAGCATAGTCGGGTAACTTTCTTGCAGTAAGGGGAGGGGATAGGGTGTATGGGCACCGGGGTTAATGAAGGAAAACTTTGTGCGGTTAAGCATGTGTATAGGGTGTATGGGTACCCTGGTTAATTTAAATGCATACTTGTGTAACTTATGCTTAGAAGTGGATGGGATAGATATAGCGGGCTTAGAGGCACATGACTAGAGAGTGATATGCCAAGCTTGGAACATTACGTTCATCTTAATTTCGAGGATGAAATTACTTTGTAAGGGGGGAGTATGTAATACCCCGGAATTTTGAGAATTTAATATTTAAATTATTTTTGGGAGTTATAAAAACATTTAAATTAGAGAAACTTAAATTTAAGTCAGAGAATTTAATTGAGTGAGCCGAATTATTTATAATTGATGACTTTTAAGTTTAATGGTTCGAAATCTCGTGTGTCGCATTTTGAGGTCGAAATTTAGAAATGACAAAAAGTATTTCGGATGGAAATTCTGAGTGCGCGGTTGAGTCTGAAAGGGTCGAGATAGTTAAAAAAGAGTACCCAGGGGGAGTAATTGGGTCTCGGGGTATTTTTGGGCATAGCGGAGCCCACACGGGGTGAGTTGGGCCATTTTAATTAGGCCCATATGGCCAAAAACGGGATTAAGGGTTTTTAACCTAAATAGAGAAGTGTTAAATGGAGAAAACACAAATTCTAAGCCTAGGGCTTGAGAGGGAAATTAGGGGAAAGCAAATCAAGAGCCAATTTGGGGATTTTGGAGCCAAATTAAGGGACTACACCAACGGATCAGACTCTACGAACAATTCCAGGAAAGTGGCTAACTGTTGTGATTCCTAAATTGATGATAATGAATTCATATCATAGTGTGTGTATATGAAAAATTCGTTTTGGGTGTGTAACCGAAATTAAAATTGGGTTTTTTGGAAATTGATATACCTTAATGGGATTAAGGGTGAGATTTGTTGTGTTTATGATTCTAGAATGTAGAGAAATGAATTGTATGTTAAAACCAGTAAGAATTAATGGTTAATTGTTGTTAATATGAATGAAATTCGTATTGGAGATTTGAAACCCAGATAATACCCAAATCGGGAGAACGTTGGAATTAATGAAAATTGCGATGAATTAAGGTCTGTAGGATGTTTAGACCCTTTTATTATATGGAGAATATGTTAATTGTATTTGGGTAAGGGTTTAGATTGAGAATCAAAGCTTTAGAGTTCATCCATGGCTGACAGTGGGCTGGAGAGCACGAATACTGGAACGATCAATCGATCGACTAAGGGGGTTCGATCGATCGATGATGCAGAAATTCTGGCAGTGCCGCCCATTTTAATTACATGGAAATAATTATTGAGAAAAAAAATTTTGGGCTGATTTTACATGTTGAAAATGGACCAAGTGAGCATGTCCGGGTATGTTGGTAATTATAGGTAAATATAATTGGGAAATTTGATGGAGATGAATGTGTGGCACATTATGGGCGAATATGTGGAAATGAAATTCTGAGATGTAAAAATGGACCGAGTGAGCGAGTCTGGGTATGTTGGTTAAGTGACGCCAAAGTATTAAATTAAATTATTGAGAGAATAAATTAATTTGGAGTCGGAACATATACTAGGAAAATATTGAGTTATGGTCCAAGAGAGCGAGTCCGGGAATAATGGTTGGGTGGCACCAAGTTATTAAATTAATGGATGTGTTAATTAATGAAAGTAGAGTCAGAAGACAGACTCGAAAAAGTATTAGATTAATGGATGTTGTAATTAATTAAATTAGAGTCGGATTACAGACTCAGATTGGTATAAATTAACTAATGTGTAAATTAATTAACTGGGAGTCGGACCACAGACTCGGATCGGTATTAAATTAATTGATGTGTTAATTAATTAAATTAGAGTTAGATTGCAAACTCGGGGAGGTATTAAATTAATAGGTGTGTTAATTAATTTAATTAGAGTCGGATGATAGACTCGGGGATGTATTAAATTAATAGGTGTGTTAATTAATTTAATTAGAGTCGGATGATAGACTCGGGGAGGAATTAAATTAATAGGTGTGTTAATTAATTTCATTAGAGTCGGACGATAGATTCGGGGAGGTATTAAGTTAATGGGCTTATTAATTAATTTAATTAGAGTCGGACTACAGACTCGAGAAAGTAATGAGTTAATTGAGATGTGAATTAAATATATGAGAGTCGGACCACAGACTCGGGGAAAATATTATATTAATTGAGGTGTGAATTAAATATACATGAGTCGGACCACAGACTCGGGGTAACGACAATTTAATAAGTGAGAAAATTTATTTAGTTGAGTCAGGACAGAGACTCGGGAAATTTGAGGCTAGTGTTACGGGTTGTGAGTACACGGTGAAGCCACGATTTATCTTATATATATACGGTGTAGTGATAGCATATATATATATATATATATATATATATATATATATATGTGTGTGTGTGTGTGTGTGTGTGTGTGTATTATGTGTGCTATTAAATATCAGTGATTAGATATTTACTTAATTTATATACTCTAGTGCTATGAAGGGAGGTTGCGCGATGTGGATGAATCCCCTAGCTTGAGGAGTAGGGTGAGTATATCCCCAGGTTATAGCGTCTGGTATATAGGTGAGGAGATTATATCACTTTCAGGGAAGGAATATGACCGCCTCCACTTCATTTATGTTTTAGGCTAGGTTGGTGAGCGATTCCAACTTGGGTAACTAGGTTATATGAGCACACCTAGTGAGATAGCACTTTAGACGGAATCATTCGGCGATGGTATACTCGGAGGGATGGATATACGTATGTTATATGTATGGATGTTTATTAAAGGTATGTATATAATGGTACTCAAGATTATATGCGGGTAATAATACAGTGTGTGGCGTATTCACTTTATATAACTTGTGATATGGTTATATGCTATTATGTAAGATGGAATTAATTAAGTTAATTGGTGAAATAACTTATAAATTCATGAATAACTATACTCGGGTTAGAGTAGTATGGCAAGGGGAGGTTATACCAGGACTAGTTGGACGGTGTAGTACAACTAGGTGGGGGTCAAGGTAATCGTTAGGTGTGCACATTAGTGGAGGGGCGAGAATGTCCACAAGGGAGTGCGACACTAACTTAAATATGATCATGCATTTTAAATTACTGCAGTTAATTCACTTGCTAAATATTTTCAAAATGTTTTGGGTTCTAACCCTTGCTATAAAACTATTTTCAAAACCTTTTAGGTGTCCAGCCACAGGGAGGCCAGGATTGATATTCTATTCCAGGGACACGGAGCTGCGGCATATGTGGATGCTAGCAGGAATTGGGATTAGACGCATTGCTCATTCATTCGTATAGTAGGAATTATTTATCAATTTCAGTTTTATTTAGGGCTTGTCGCCCAGACTTCTCAGTACATATTACATATGCATTTATTCAGGTGTTGGATGTTTGTTTTGGATTTCACTTTGGTGGCTGATGGTTTATTCGACAAATTGTTTAATTAATTATTTCAATTAAGTTTTATTCAGTTGTGTGAATGGTTTATATTTATTTCCACATGTACTATTTTATTAATTAAAAAGTTAAAATTTGGCATCAGCGTTTGGAATACTAGGTGGTTAGTAAGTTTTAAAAAGTTTTCGACAGTGATGCTGAGGATGAACCAACTGGGATTCCTGTTTTAATTTGGTATAGGACTGATCACCTGGTATTTTATTAGGCGGGGTGTCACATAGGCATGCATCGTTAAAAGTTCGTGAGTGCATTACTTAATTCAAATGGCATATGTTTGTAGGGTAACATGCCAAAAGGACATGCGAACGTCATTTTTTTCTTGATCTAACACGTTCACCTCGATTTGGTTGTATCTGGAATAACCATCAAACAAGCAATAAAATGGGTGCCCCCTACTCTCTTTAGCAATTAATCAATAAACTGTAAGAGGAAATGATTTTTCCTAGTGTTGGCCTTGAGCTTCTGGTAGTCAATCCAAACGTGCCACTCGATGGTGCTTCATTTTGGGATAAGTTCATCCTTAGCGTTCTCAGCCACGGTCATCCTTGACATCTTCGGGATGATGTGAATAAGACTAACCCATTTTCTATTGGATTTGGGATATATGATTCCCGTATCCAATAATTTTATAATTTCCACTCTCACAACCTCTTTCATCATGGGCTTCAAATGCCTCTGCATCTCCTTCAAGGGTTTCACGTCCTCCACACGGTGAATTTCATGGGTACAAATGAGGGGACTTATACCCTTAAAATCTGTGATGCTACAACCAAAAGCACTTCGGTGCTTCCTCAAAAAGGTCATAATATTTCCCTCTTGCTCTTTACTTAGGCTTGAGGAGGAAACAACAAGAAATGTCTCATCCTCTCCCCTATACGCATATTTAATGTTCGAAGGAAGATTTTTCAATTCGAGGGTAGGAAGTATCTCATCATAGTGAACCGTGTGAGACTCTTTTGATGGTAATTCCTTGAATCGAGAGGCCCAACTAATATCTCTCATGTCCTCATCACTCTCACTCTCGTCCAATAACTCTCCTATCTCATTCACCTCCCTATCGAACTCGGTGTATGCACTATCATCCTCACTCACCATAACATGACATGCCTCTTACATATTCCTAGTGTGATTACCCTCAAAGTTTTTGTGTACTCCCTCCGTGATACGATCCTTTTGCATAATTCATCTGCATCACCCATTTGCTTGGTGATGTTGAAGATATTAGTCTCAAGTGTCACTTTCCCGAATGTGATTTGCATTTGTCCATTCCATGTGTTAATAAATGCATTAGTAGTTCCTAAGAGTGGGTGAACAAGGATCACGAGAACATGATGGATTGAGGGAGAGTAGGGCTCCGTGTCCCAATTAACAAAATCAATCAGGAAGTAGAAATTGTAAATTTATATGATCACGCCCTCAATAATCCCCCAAGGTATCTTCATGGAACGATCCGCAAGTTAGAGAGTCTTTTTTGTTTGATTAAGGTCCCCCAAATCGAGTTGTCAATGGATGGAGTAAAAGAGAATATTAACACTCTCCCCTAAGTTTAATAGTGCTCTCTCAATTTCTCTCTCTCTCTAATGGTGCATGAAATGTTTGGTGCACACGGATCTTTATACTTTGGCAGGAGGTCACTCAAAAATGAACCTATGGAGACCAATCCCCTAAAAATCACGAAGACCAATGATAACATAGCCGACTTAGGCCTTGATGATGATGGGGCCGATACCACAAATGTCGGGGTTGATGGGGCAACATAGGCAGGTGGCGATAAGTTGGCCCATCTAGTGACGACATCATTCTTCAGCTTTAATCTTATGTCGCTTTCCTTTTTGCTTATTTGTAATGACAATCGGCCTTTCATGACCTTGTACTTCTGTAATCTTCAAACGTTGTTCAATGAAAAATTCGTGTGTTATCTCTACTTTCTCTTATCTTTTCATTAGATCATTGGTAGAATTATTTGAATTGGCACAAGTCTTGTCTCTACCTTAACCAACTTAATGATGTTTAAGGGATATGAATTTAAATTTAAATCCACTAAATTATGGTGTTTAATCACAAGTCCTCTCTCGTCATTTTGAGAGAGCATGGGAAGTCAAGGTTCGAATTAAGGACAGATATGGAAAGATGCTCCTAGATACCACTTTAGGTTTTGGAGAAAGGATGGGAATTGGTTTCGATGGTGCCTCCACATCCCAAATTACACCTAGACCAGTTTGTATGTTTACAACGACTCCTCCCAAAAATCCTTCCTAACCATCTTGAAGCACAAGGCACTATTATAACCCCTAAAAACTCCTTCAGTCCTACTCAATGGACCCAATTCCCCAAATTTCTCACTCCCTTCTTAATGAAAACTAAACTCCTGACAATGGAGCAATGCCACATCTCATTTTGGTAAAAGTCAGCAACATCGGTTTTCCTAACAAATATTGACTAATTCCTCAATCTAAACCTCCCCAGGACTTTGCAATTCGCTTATCCTCAGTACTTACCTTATCGATCAAAAAATTCTCCATTAGAGTCAATTCTCCTTCTTACTTGACTACCGTCAGATCACCTTGAATCAACGCTATAAATGTCCTACTTATCTCCACCTAAATTGCGGAAAGAAAAAAAATACTTCCAGTAAATGCGTACCCAAAATATTTTATGGGTGTTGCATCTCTCATCTTGCCCCCTCCCTGGACGACTTATTCTTGGCGACGTTTGAGATGCAATCAACTGTGTCAGAACGTCGTTCAAGTGAGTACACCTCGCAGAAGGAAATAGACGTAGTGAAAACAATAATCCTAATAGTAGGGCTCTACATCAAGAATGCATGCGAAAGAACACAAAAAAATCCTCATAGGTCCTAAAGACACTAGAATCTGATGCTATGATACCATCTGTGACACCTCGCTTAAAATAATAATTGGTGGCCAGCCCTATACTACATTAAATCAAGAATCTGAGATGGCTCATTCTCATCATCAACAGACTACAATAAAATAGATAAGGCTAACTACCTGAAACTATAAAAGCGGATGCCAAAATTAAAATAAAGCATACAATGGATATCAAACCAACAATGCACAACTACTAACAAAGGTAAGAGGTACACAAGTACCATGATAAAAGAAAGTGCTAAAATTAAAATAAAATGAGTATACGAAAGGAAATATACCCGAATAAGTAGTCGGGTCACAGACACTACAACAATCATAAGAGTGAAATATAAACAGCTACAAATAACTCTTGGGTATAAACCCGATACACAACACGAATCCTGCCTAGATTTTCAAAGGAGTAGAAAGCGACTATAAACTAAATTTCGCAACAGTCCGCAATTGCTACAGCTCCCAAGACTCTGGATAGAAAAGCATCCGGTATCCTTGCGGTGGGACACCTATAGTACAATAAATATATATATATATATATATATATATATAGCAAGAGAGAACTATAAACGGGTCAGAGCCTAAGGTGTAAAAATGTTTGCAGCAAGTGTGTTAACCGTGCATAGTAAATATAAATGAACTATTTCATAATTAAAGTGGAGTCGCACTCCCATGAACTCCCAAACTCGCCTCTCATCTACAGTGCACACCTAATCGTGTCCTGGAACCCTAATTAAGTTACCCCACGCAGTTATGGACAACCTACCTTAGCATACGCACGACCTATACCCGCATGACCTGCCATCCTAATATAACCCAAGAATCTTTTCCATTCTAACCCCACATAAATATATATACACATATATGTATGCCTTACCAGGTTTTATTTGTTCCGATTATTAACTTAAATCAGTTATAAGTCTTAATACGTCACACATTAACATTAGGCTTCAAAATAAAAGTTTATTCTCTAAACAACATACATTCTAGTACTAAAGGCATAACTTTTCTCCACTCCCAACATTGCACTACGTTTCGTGTGTGGGGAGTCTCGTAAAGCAAAATCCAAATAAGGAACCCCCGATACACTACTCCTTGACAATGTTGATCGTAGGGATCCATTATGTCCACACAAATCCTACTACTCCAACTACCTAGTTATTGAATACCATCTCTATTCAAATCCTTAGGGTCGATATAACCGCAATTGTCTCTAAGTACGATCCTTCAACCTTGATAAACTAGTACACCAAAATCACACAAGATATACATCATAGAAACTCCATATCCTATTGTAATACCCCGTATTTTTGAAGACTTAAATAATTGCGTGATTTATAATTATTATGGGATTAATTAAATTAAAATGTGAGAATTAATTATTAATCTGGATTTAAATTTGAATGTTTACTAGCGTGACGAGAAGTTAGTAACTATTAATATTTCTAAGAGAATAAGTAATGTGGAATGGCGATTTTATATAACTTGTTGTGATAGAGAAATACGACAGTTTGATATATTAAGTAGGAACACGCGTGTGAGTCATGTCATGACTAATTAAGTGGGATACAAAGGTAAATTATTTTAAGTAACTCGTATGTTCATTTCAAGTGCGCCATTGAGTCCGGAAGGGTCGAGATAGTCAGAAAACTCAACCCGGGTATTTTATTTGGACTCTGGGACATTTTTAGGCCAAGCTGGCTCCCGGTAGGGGTAGTTTTGTAATTTGGATTTTTGGAGGAATTAAATGGACGAAAATTAGAGATAAATTATATCATCTAATTGGGACAATTAGGGTTAGGCTAAACCAAAATCAAGAGAGAGCCACAGTGGGTGAGGGAGAGCAAATTCCAAAGGAGGAGAAGCCATTTTCACCACCTTGCACAACCACCACCACCATCGTGTAGATCGGAACGCGAGGAATGCATCCATACCAACAACAACAATGGATTAGACCTTCAAAATCGAGGCAAGTGCTTATTGCTTTCTTTCTTCAGCGATAATTATGTTCATGTTAGTCTAAGTTAATAAACCTATGTTCTGAAGTTATTTCGGGTGAAAATTGGAGAATTAATTTATGGTTATGGGTTGATTGGTTGAGTAGTTTAATTCCTTCACGTATGTTGAGGTTTTATCACGAAATTGGAAATAAAATTGATGAACGAATTAGGGTTGGTCAGGTTCTTTAATTGAAAATTTTGAAACTAGGGTTCTTATGAATTAATTTTGGGGTTTCATGTAATCTTAATGATTTATGACGAATTAATGAACCTAGGATGTGGTGAATGATATATAATCTTGTTATTATTGATTGGGATTAATGAAGAGAATATGGGTATTAAACTATAGAGGTTTTTAGGCTTGAAAATGGAGGAAATCGCATAAATCTGGTGAAGGAGACGACACAGTGCAGGTCGCGCGATGTCGCGTGAAGTGGTTCCAACGAGATTGGTATCTCGCGAGAAGTGGTTCCAATGACAATGGAATGTCGTGCGAAGTAAGGTTCGAGCGAGATTTCACCTCGCATGATGTGGTTCAAGAAACAACCTGATATCGTTTGAATGAGATCAGGTCTGGTTCGAGTTTTGTGAAATTTCATAATGGTCCAAATTAGTGTGGCACAGTAATCTGAATGAGGAAATGATATTTTGGGAAATTAATATAGTAAAGGATTATTAAGAAGTATATGAGGATAAATACTTTAAATACTTGGGATGGTGAAATTGCCATGGAGATTATGAGAGAGAGATAATCGTAATTGTAAATGCATCGAAAGTATTACGTGATAAACACTTTTGATATTCAACGATATGGAACTTATAAGAGTAAAATGTAGTGGTTACTTTTGGTGACATCTTATGATTTTGAATTAAGGATTTTCGGGTGACATATTATCCTTAGAAATATATTACGACAGAGGGAATATCATAAATTAAAATACGTGGATAGTATTTAGTGATAATAATACTATGTATGGAATATGACATTTGGTTGTGTGTATACCGTTTAATTGGATGGGTTGTGTGAATACCTATTACTTGCTAGTATTATGTGTATGACATACCTAGCCGCTTGCTATCACGGGAGGTGGTGTAGAGACTGTCTTATCCTGAGGGAATTTTGACTTGTATCTCAGAACATAGGACTGTGAAGACTTACTTGTGAGTTGGTAAGTCGCTGACTATGAGTAGGTATGTGCGTGACCCATAGGTTTGTGAACTATGTTCCCCTCCATTATGTGTGTTTTGTATATATGGTTCGTGGGAGACTTCCGAGCCGATAGTCCTTACTTGAGTACGAGAGGTACCGGAACATGATAGCAGAGTATGTAATGCACCACAGGTATAACCTTGGGGTGCTGTGTTAGTATATATATATGTATAGTGGTGATTATTTATATATACTTGTGTTATACTTACAATGTGATGTTTGTAGGATATTAAGATTTGGTTAATACAGATATTATAGTGAGAGATATATATGGATGCTTTTGGTATATCTAAAATGAAATAATATGAGATTATTAAGATAGTGAAATCTTCAGTAACGTCAATAGTAAATACTTGACTTTAGTGTGTTAACGCTTATTTAAAATGATAAACGTTGAGATCATATACGGAACACTAATACTAGGGTTAATTATATGGATAAGACTATCACCTAGTTAGAAGTGTCAGATGGCTAAATTGGAGTAGATGTACGTTAGGCATACACACTAGTCGAGAGGTGAGAATCTCATGTGAGAGTTCGAACTAACATGCATATAATACTTGGTTTAATGCAGTTTTAAATACTTGCTAAAACAAATATTTTTACACTTCGGGTTCTGACCCGTTTCTTGCATCTCTTTTCTCTTTTGCTATATATATATATATATATATATATATATATATATATATATATATATATATATATATATATATATGAATTAGTATAGGTGCCCAGCCACAGAGACACCGGTTCTAGTTACTTGGATGGTTCGCCAAGCTATAGCTGATGTGGAAGATACGAGATATTTGAGATTAGATGCTTCTCTCATTTCATTCAGTTCCTAGGTCAGATATCTTAGTTAGGGCATGTGTCGCCCATTCTCATTAGCGAAGTTTTACTCAGTTTCCTTTGTATTTCTTCTCGGTTAGTTTGAGTATTTATTATGGTTGGTTTGTAACTATGAACTGGAAGGTTTTATCCAGTCTTATCTATTCAATATTGGATTCAGTCAACATTTAATCCTTGTGTATGGTTTATATTTACATATTCAAAATTTATTAAATTAATTGGTTTCAAGTTTAATTGGAAAATATTTTGACACTAGCTTAATTAAATGTTAGGTAATTAATTGGATTTAAGTTTTCGACAGTGATGCTAAGAATCAACCAACCGAACATTCTGTTATAAATTTTATAAAGGACTGATCACCCGATATTTAATTGGGCGGGGTGTCACACCTCTTCACCTATAGGATATATAAATATATAAGTAATCTAAATATATATAATAAATCATCATTCCTCTAACCACATATACATAACACACATAGTGAAATCTTCAGTAATGTAAATAGAAAAATACTTGACTTTAGTGGTTAACACTTATTTAAAATGACAAACGTTGAGATCATATATGGAACACTACTACGAGGTTTAATTCTATGGATAAGCCTATCACCTAGTTAGAAGTGTCAGATGTCTAGGTTAAAGTAGATGTACGTTAGGCGTGCACATTAGTCGAGAGGTGAGAATCTCATGTGAGAGTTCGAACTAACATGCATATAATACTTGATTTAATGCAATTTTAAATTCTTGCTAAAACAAATATTTTTACACATCGGTCTCTGAGCCATTTCTTGTATCTCTTTTCTCTTTTGCTATATATATATATCAATTAGTACAGGTGCCAGCCACAGGGACACCGATTCTAGTTACTTTGATGGTTTACCGAGCTGAAGATGTTGTGAAAGTTGTGAGATATTTGAGATTAGACGCTTCTCTCATTTCATTCAGTTCCTAGTTCAGATATCTCAGTTAGGGCATGTGTCGCCCATTCTCATTAACGGAGTTGTAATCAGTTTCCTTTATAGTTCTTTTCGGTTGGTTTGAGTATTTATTATGGTTGGTTTGTAACTGTGAACTGGAAGGTTTGATTCAGTCTTATCTATTAAATATTTGATTCAGTTAGCATTTAATCCTTGTATATGGTTTATATTTACATGTTCAGAATTTATTAAATTAATTGGTTTCAAGTATAATTGGAAAATGTTTTGACACTAGCTTAATTAAATGATAGGTAATTAATTGGATTTAAGCTTTTGACAGTGATGCTAAGAATGAACCAATCAAAAATTCTGTTATAAATTTTATAAAGGACTGATCACCCGATATTTAATTGGGTGGGGTGTCACAGGTGGTATCAGAGCATCAGGTTCTAGTGTCCTTTAGGATCCGTACGGCTTATTACGTTTCAGCTTAGCGTTCTTTGATGTAGAGCCTTATTCTAGGATTGTTGTATTCCACTGTCTATGCAATTTTCACTCTCCTACAATTTAGTTTAGTAAAGGCAATTAAAATGCGAGAGTGATTGGACTTCGTACTCTGAGCAATATAGGGCGACCAGCGAAGGCCGTTAGTGGGGCTGCCGGAGGAGGAAAACAATTGAGAGTTGCGAAGCATTCGGGGAATGGTGATCACGATAGAAGTCACCAATAGTAATATCTAAGTATGATGGGCCAATGGAGGAAGCTAATCCAAAGGCAATAATGTAAAGTAGAGTGTCGTGACAATCAGAATATTAAATTCATAAGAAATTTCTAGCTCAGAGAAACATCAAGGAGTGAAAATAGTCAATCAAACCGAGATGTTGGGTTCGGGTTGACCATTTAAAATTTTCCATCTTTTGGTCAGATAGATATATGGAAGAGATGTTTAACTTATCACCAGTAGGTCAATTCAAGACTGACCGTAAAGGATGAGTTAACTTGATAAGCAAACTTCGTAACTGAAGTAGGAGTCACGGAAGAAAAAGGGTCTGTAAGTTGAAAATGGACTCATGGGTGAAATGCCCTAGTGTGAATGGGAGGTACGACTAAGGTGACTAGTGTTAACGTCATCAAAGTATATGTTTACTAGAGTATGTCAATGCCCTAGAAGAAAGGGAGCTAGTCGAGTTGTAATACCTAGACGAAGGGCAAGGTTGAATTCAATAGTGTTAGTAGAACATCGCCAGAAAGTGTACGCAGTGACGGGAAACCTATTTAAATGATATGATTAAATCTTAACGAAATGGTGATGGATTAAGTCAAGACCAGCGGGTCGATCATGTGTTCCATATGCCCTGTAGAGTGCAGGGAACAACGAAAATAACAACTAGGAGTTAAGACTACCAGGTCCGAGAGAAGGACATCCCAACAAGTCCAGGAGGACCAGTGAAAAGGAAATTACCCTGTAAGTAGAGATAAGGGTTACCAGCATGGAATGTGTTCATGTGAGTAGTGAAATTGATAAGTATTGGGAATAATAAATCGTGCCTGTAAGCCATACCAATAGGAAAAAGTAAAATATCCAGTGTGAGAATCGGGTCAAGAGAATTGGGCCCATGAATTAATAACCCGAGAGTAGTAGGTCTAGACAGAACAAACATAGTTCTCAATAACTGTAGCATGCCGTATTTCAGGGTCGACGGGGCCCAGGGAAATCAAGGGAAGGCCAGTGAGGACATATTTGAGGCCTATAAATATGGGATAATGTATCGATGACGGGCAGGTGAGTCACAAAACAGAATAATTTACCCACCAAAAAGGAAGGGAAAATCTAATGAATAGAATTCGAAAGGTGTAACGATTGTAGATAATTATGGTCACAAAAAAAGTGCGTGCGGAGACCCTACGGTCAGACTAGACTGATGAAGCTTTATTTCGTCCTTGTGAAATGGGGGTGAGTTCTAGTGATGTGGGTGTGTCACAACATATGTGAATAGTTAACACTAAGAATTTGAGTGTGCATTCGGTTTAGTGGGTACGCTGGCGACAATAACCTTATTTTGTAAATGACTACCATTTGGTAGCGAGATTTTTCGTGCCACCTGCGGGGAGGAGGAAGTGTGGGCACTAAGAGAAATTTGTATACAGTATTATGTAATGATTCGTGCTCCTTTGAGAGTATGATAGTAGAGCATATTATAATTATATTGTATGGTTACTAGTTACCAAGGGTTTGAACAGTAGTAAATTGTGTGATAAGACTATTATGCAAAAAATTTCAAGTGTGAAATATATGGTTTTAGCGAGGCATTACCTGAAAGATGGTTGAGCCTGCACATGTGTTGTATTGTATTGTAGACTTCAGTGAGTATCTTGTCTTTCTATGTTGATTCTGATGAGCAGGAATGTTTTACTAATGTGATTAAGGATATATTAAATTATTATAGAGCGGAGAGATATAGCTCGTAAATTATATAGCGCTAATAACTCGTGATAGTGAGAGCCTTGCGTTGTATACAGCCTTTAGTACCATGAGTGTTGATATAAAAAATTAGATTGCTTCTAATTATTTAATCACACATAAATTTAAATAAGACAAAGAATTTTTAAAGTGGTTCAGCCTTATAAGAATGGCCTACGTCCACTGTTTCTGTTACTGCCGAATGTTTGGGAATTCTCGATATATGGTTTTATGAAGAAATTCCAGTCCCCCTTGAATGAGGATGATACAATGTATTTATAGCCCTTAGGTTGTACATGTGAAAGGGTAAATAACTAATGCCCCTTAAGCGTATACGTCTGTGATCAACAATACTGAACCAGTGCCAGTTCTTGAAGACTCTTCTCCTGAATCTCACATTCCCCCGAGTCAGAAGATGGGTAAAAGAAGAGTTCCTGCTATCTTCGAGACATCTGCCTCTGCTGGAGGGGCAAAAAGAAATAAGTCTGATGTCCCAGAGGGGACAAAGAAAATAGATGTTGCTCCCTCTGTTGCAACTAAGAAGGCTGCCGAGAAGCCCCCAGTGGCTCCGAGCAAGAATGATGCTCATAAGGAAGTGATCACCATATCTCCGATCAAGAGTTCTTCCTTGGTTAAAGCTGTTCCTGTGCCCCCGAGGAGGCTGAAGAAAAGCTCCTCGGTCAGTTTGACTGAAACCATTTCCCAGCTCCCAGTTAGTGGTGCTCGTGTTCCTACTATTGTTCCCCTGAGCTCTGCTATGAGCTCGGTGAAGACTTGGATCATCCCCGAGATCCAAGGACTTAAAGAAAATCTTCCTCGGGATATGATCACCTCTTTGGCTACTCGCCATATTACTTCAGTAAGTTTCTCTTGTTCTGAATTTCCTTTTTTTCCCTTATTACATATATCTCTGTACTGACTTGTCGTTATTTCCTTTTTCCAGTTGGTGAGTTATTTTAACACAATTGTGAAGAAAGATGAAGAAATCAAGGCTTCTAGCTCCTCGTCTGGTGTGGAGGAAGCTTTAGTGGGTTTGACCCAATCTCTGAAGGATTCCCATCAGAAATATGACGAGGATAAAGCTGATTGGGAGAAGAAACTGGCCTTGATCGAGGAGGAGAAGGTCCAGATTGCTGAAGTCTCCAAGGGGTTGGAGAGCAAAGTGAAAAAATTAGAAGAGAAGAATAAAGAGCTTGACGAGAAGCTCAAGAATTTTGGTGAGCTTGAGAACAAGATCAAAATTGCTGAGGAGGAACTAACCCTTCTTCGCGGGGTAAATCGTCAGAAGGAGGAGGTGGAAGGCAAATTGAAGGACACCGAGGAACTTCTATCTGAGACGCTCTCCTCGGAGAAAATGAAAAGAAAATTTGCTGTGAAGAAGTCCTTCAACACTGGCTGAGACAAGGGATGGAATAAGGGGGTAGCTGCAATGATGTCGCAGATAGAGTATGGTAGTATCAAGTATTTCAGAGATGGCTGGGTTACTGCTCTACAGGAATTGAAGGTTGATGAGGGTTCTGAACTATTTCAACAACATCTTCCTGGTCCCCCTTCGACTATCGAGGATGAAGAAGAGGACGAAGCTGCCTCCGAAGAGTCATCCATGGTTATGGGTGATGCCCCACAAGTTATCTAGCCAATCACCGAGAAATTTCCACCTCTGCCTACCCCATCTGAGCAACCTCCTGCACCTGCTGAATAACTTTTTGTTTTTACTGAGCAACCTAGCTCCTCATCCCAGCCTCCCGAGAAAGTTTTGGGAGACAAGGAAAAGGTGTGAAGTTGTTCGGTATTTGTTTTATTTTCTTTTGACATATGTACTCTGAACTTTGTACTCTTCTTCTTATGATGTAATAAAATTTGCCTTTTTTGATCATCTATGTTGTTGATACTCTGTCTGCACTCTTATTAACTCTTGTCTTCTCCTCTTTATTAGTTTATGGACAGAATGGAATTGCTATCTGCTCATGTCACAACTCTGCTGAGACAATGCAATGAATATTTTAAAGCTGGTCACACAGATTTGGATAAGTCACAAATTGTAGACATCCTTGGCCAAAATGCTTCAGATCAGGCAATTGAGGCTTATCAATACCTGAAGTGTCTTCTTGATCGTGCCGTAGCCAATAATGTGGCTTATTACGAAATGATTGAAGACTTACAAGGTACTCTTGATGAGCTTCAACAGTAGTACAAAGAATCTTCAGCTCTTTTGCACAAAGGGTATGAAAAGAAATATCAATAAATCAATGCTGACAAAGGCTATGACAAGATACTTGTTGGTTATTAATTAAGAGAGAGAACTTTAAAAATAGAAGTCGAGGAGCACACGCAAATCGCTGAGCTGTTGGAGCAAGAGAATAATAATCTGCAAAAAGAACTAGCTCAATTGAGGTCTGTTGCTTCCTCTTCAAATGCCTTGGTCCCTGTGACTGACGAGGGGTTTTCCTTCTTAGAAGTTGAAAATGCCAAATTACGAGAAGAATTAGAGACTTTGAGAAGAGCTGGCCCTTCCCGGGGACGAGCAAGAGGTTCTCGGGGGACGAGCAAGAGCTTCTCTGAGCAATGTCGAGGAACAGGGTACTCCACCTGCTCGGGGATGACCAAGAGTTCTTCATCCTACTATTGAAGAAGCTCGCACTCAATCAGCGTTGGAAAACCAAGCATTCCAGTTGATGGCAAAAAATTAAGCCTTGTCTGAAATGTCCAAGAAAATCCAGAGTATGGAGGAGCAACTTGCTGCGCAGAAGTCTGCTTTGGAGAATAAAGATATTTTTGCCAGAAGCCTTCACGAGCAATTAGAGAGATTAACTTATCAATTCCATAAACAACCTTGAGAATTTTGGATGGCAGGCTACAACGAAGCCCTTTGCCACTTGGATGCTCGTATTGAGAACGCTAACAATGAAGGCTACAAACAGGGGTGGTTGAACGCTCTGGGTGTACTGAAATTGGAGCAAGGTCACTATTTATGGAATTACCATGACCCAGGGCTGCTCGATCTACCAGTTCCGCCCTCCAAGCTTGACATGAGCTAGATCCCTGCTCGGGCCATTCCTCGGTGCCTTATTTCAAAGTATCTCGGTGATTATAATCTCCATTCAAATGCAGAGTTATCTCGTCCCGAGCACTTACTAGATAGACCTTCTGTAATGAACATTAGAATGCTTCAAGACCCTAACTTCATCAATTCTCCCCTTTCCTTGGAGGATCCTCCCGCTGGAGAGGAACCTGTTTCAAAAGCACAAGGAAAGAAACCAATAGAATAGTGTTCTTAATGTTACAGTTATTTATACATTTCATAATCAATGTACTTCATTTTTGTACTTCATTTTTGGGTTTAATGAAATACATATAATTTTGTTTGCAAATGTTGATTGCCATTGTCTTACAGTTGTAAAATACTTTTCATTTGTGTATGTATTTCTGTTAAAAAGATAACAACATTATGTATTTTGTCGACCAACTGTAGTTGATTCAAACTTATTGTCAACTACCATAAATTTGTAATAATCATTTGGCTGACCCAAAAATAATGATGTTTTGCTTCTCGACTAATTAAAAATTATAACTTGGTCTCAATTGTCAGCATTTTTTATTTTCAACCAATATAACTTGGTGAATTTTTCCTAACCAACCGAAGTCGGCATTTGTAGGAATATTTTTGCCTCCTAACCAAAGGAGTATGGTTTCCTAACCAACCGAAGTTAGCATTTTCAGGAATGTCGTTCCCTAACCAAATCGAGTTGGCATTTTTAGGGATATTTTTGCCTCCTAACCAAACCGAGTTGGGATTTTTAGGAGTATGGTTTCCTAACCAACCGAAGTTGGCATTTTTAAGAATGTTTTTCCCTAACCAAATCGAGCTGGCATTTTTAGGGATGTCATTCCCTAACCAAACCGAGTTGGCATTTTTAGGGATATTTTTGCCTCCTAACCAAACCGAGTTGGCATTTTTAGGAGTATGGTTTCCTAACCAACCGAAGTTGGCATTTTTAGGAATGTTTTTCCCTAACCAAACCGAGTTGGCATTTTTAGGGATATTTTGATATTGCTGAGCAGCGTAGTGTGTAGCACTAGTATTCCCCGAAAAACTTTCAATGAAAGGAAAGAGGCTGACAAAATATCATCGTTTTATTCATACTGATGGAACTTCTTTACATTTTACATCACTGATAGTACTTGCGTAGGTGTTCAGCATTCCATGCATTCTTAAACTCTTCTCCTTCTAAAGTTGCTATTCGGTAAGTTCCTGGTCGAACAACTTTTGTAACTCGGTATGGTCCATGCCAGTTTGCCTCCAACTTGTTGTGCTTCTGAATGACCTTCTTTAGCACGTAATCTCCTTCTTTTAGGTCGCACTTCTTCGCTCTCTTATTGTAGAACAGAGCTATTCGTTGTTGGTAAGCAGCATTCCTAATGGATGCTTCTTCTCTAACCTCCTCGAGCATGTCCAAATCCAATCTTCTCATTAAGTCACTGACTGGGGAGTTGAAATTCAGTACTCTATGTGTTGGAAGACCCAACTCGGCAGGTATTACAGCCTCACTTCCAAATGCCAGCATATATGGGGATTCTCCAGTTGTTGCTCGGGGAGTAGTACGATAAGCCCACAGTACTGACTGTAACTCATTAATCCAATTTTCTTTAGCCTCACTTAGCCTTTTCTTCAAACCATTTAACAGTGTCCTGTTCGTCATTTCAGTCTGTCCATTACTCTGGGGATGACCTGGTGCTGAATGGAGCTTCAAAATGTTGGACTGATGGCAATAGGCAGCAAATTCCTCATTATCAAATTGCGTTCCATGGTCGGTGATAAATGCATGAGGAAGACCATACCTGCAAATGATATTTTTCCAAACAAATTGATATACCTTCTCGTAAGTCATGTCGACAAGAGGCTTAACTTCTAACCACTTAGTAAAATAATCTACCGCGATGACGAGGTATTTGAACCTTCCCCTGGTCGTTGGCAGTGGCCCGACCAAATCTATCCCCTGGTCAATGAATCGAGCTTTCTAGAGCTTCTCGACCTCCTCTTGTATAGCTTGATTCTTCTCAGGACTAAATACTCTTCTTCTCTGCTCTAGAGGCTTGATCTCTTTATTCACATTGATCTCATGACATATGAAGTTTCTATTCTAGGCATATCTTCATGACTCCATGCAAAAGTTTTCTTTCTACTTTTTAGGAAAGTTATCAACTCCTGTTTTATTGATGCATCCAACGACGATCCTATTTGAGTTGTTCGTTCAGGGTGCTCGTCGTCCAGAATGACATTTTCTGTAGCTTCCACCACATGTCCTTTTACAAGTTGAGATTCATCTCTAGGATCCAATGTTTCAATTTCTGTGCCTTCATCCACTTGATATGTAGTAGTCTTGTTCCTCGACTCCTCCAATTCCTCTTGTTCGGCAGATGAATAATAGCATTCTCGAGCTACTTTTTGATCACCTTTCACAACTCCTACTCCAAAGTTTGTTGGGAATTTTAAGCACTGATGTACTGTAGATGGAACTTCTTCAAACTTCTTTAATCCTACCCTTCCCATGATGATGTTATAGGCTGACTGAACATTCTTATCCATCACAAAGAAGCGTATTCTTTCTGTTCGACAAGAAGGCCATGTACCAATGAATATATCCAACTTGATCGTCTCTAGTGGAAAAACTTTCTCGCCAGCAAAACCAAGGAGAGGTATGTGATAAGGCTCCAGTTCAGATAACTTTAGATTTAAACTATCGAAGCAAGAGTAGAACATGATGTCTGCCGAGCTACCAATATCTACCAGAACTCTTGAAATCATTACTTCTTTCATCCTCATTTTGATCACCAAAGGGTCATCGTGAGGGTATAGGACACATGCGAGGTCGTTTTTTGAAAAACCAATGACCAGCTTCTCTTTGTTTACCTTTCTCGGGCGATCCTCCTCAGCCAAATTTATCCGTTGAATATATGAACAAGCTTGATCCTCACAGAGGTAATCTTTTCTTTCTGCAGTAAGATCTCCTCCTCCTGCGTCTCCACCTGTAATAACATTACAATCAAATGTTCCAAAACGTATTGAAAATACCTCGCATTTTGGTTACCTGGGCCTTTTGGGAAGATTGGGGTCATCTTATGTATCATCTTTATACTCTCTTTTCCTGTTCTCCTCTGCCCGATGAGGAGATCAAGACCGTTCTCTTGTTCGGTCGTCATTTCTTCTTTCATTTCTTTGATCAATATACTTTTTCAATTTTCCTCGTCTCATGAGTGTTTCTATCTCGTTCTGAAGAGCTATGAAATTTTTAGTCATATGGCCATGATCTTTGTGAAAGTCGCAATATTTTTCCTTATTCCTTCTGTCAGGGTCTGCCTTCATTTTCTTTGGCCATTTTAACTCCTCGTTATTTTTTATTTCTTCCAAGACGTGGTTGATACCCATTTTCAAAGGAGTATAATTATCAAACTTCTTCAAGACTTCCCATGAAGACCTATTTTTGGATTGTTTGTCACCACCATTGCCCTTATGCTCTTTCTTCTTAGCTTTGTCGACTTCCACCTTGGTTTCTTTATCCATATTATTCTTCGCAGCCATAGCCTCCATGGCATTCATGATTTTGGTTGCTTTTGCCATCAAATCTGACATGGTTATGGGTGGATCTTTAGCCAAAGTGTAATACAACTTATTGGGCAGCAGCCCACTCATCAAGGCGATGATCGCTGTCTTCTCTTCATAATCTATGACTTCTAGTTTCTCGTTATTGAAACGAGTTATGTAATCTCTAGTACTCTCACCAGCTTTTTGTCTAACGCTTAACAAATGAGCTACTCGTTTTACTGGCTTTGCTCCGAAATAGAAATTCCCAATAAATAACTCGGCCAGTTGAAAAAAAGTTGAAATCTTACCCTGGGGAAGATTGTTGTACCATATCTGGGCAGATCCAGTAAGAGTTCCTGAAAATGCTCTACATCTCATCTCTTCGGGGACAGCATATATGTCGGCGATAGCTTGATATTACTTTATGTGAAGAACAGGATCTGTCTTTCCATCATATTTGGGGGTCACAACAGGTGCTTTAAACTTTGATGGTGTGGGAAAATCCACAATGGCCTGGACAAAAGGTGTCCCTTGAACAAAGGTTCGCTGTAAGGGATTCTTCGCTTTAGCCATTTCTCCCAACCTATCTTCGAGTCTCTGAATAGAGCCTTTCCATGCGTCATTTCCTTCATCGGGCCTATTGGTTAGAGCAATTGATCGAGCTGATGTGGCTTCCTGAGATTTATCTTGACGAGCAGCTGGTCGTGATTGTGCTGATCCTTCTCTTAGATCTGATGGTTGTCGAAAACTCCTCGACATGGCCTTAGGTGGACTTCTATTCCTCCTAGGGCCTAATCGACTGAAAGGAGACACCCTGCTCAATCTTTCCATGGCACTGGTCCTATCTGGAGAGAGAGTAATATGTTGTTCAGTATCTGTGGCCTGTATTGACGAAGTTCGCCCAGGTTGATAAGAGAAATCATCAGATTCTTCATTATGATATGAATCAGTACGCCTGAATCGTGAAGAAAGTAAATGAGTTTTCCTTTGACAACTTCGTTGTCCTGAATGGGAAGGTGCACCGCCATGAAGGGTTTGTATGAGTTGCCGCATGGTTTCTTGCATGGCGGTCTGGCCCTGGGCCAGATTTGTCATTATTCCAGCCAGATCTGGAATGGCTGAAGGTGCAGATGGATTTGGAGGGTTTCCAGCGTTTCGATTGCTTGATTCAGGATTATCGGCCATTAATGATGAATTGTTTTTGGTGAAAAACGATAACAACAGTCGTTTCCCACAGATGGCACCAATTTGTTGATATAAAAAATTAGATTGCTTCTAATTATTTAATCACAGATAAATTTAAATAAGGCAAAGAATTTTTAAACTGGTTTAGCCTTATAAGAATGGCCTACGTCCACTGTTTCTGTTATTGTCGAATGTTTGGGAATTCTCGATATATGGTTTTATCAAGAAATTCCGGTCCCCCTTGAATGAGGATGATACAATGTATTTATAGCCCTTAGGATGTACATGTGAAAGGGTAAATAATTAATGCCCCTTAAGCGTATACGTCTGTATGATAAGCATTCAATGAATAGTCGATCTGTTGATTATCTGGCAATTAATGCTATGGTCAAGATGCAGCTCGGACCGCCTTAGTTGATCGATATTCAGGAGTTCCTCGGAGCAATGAAGTTCCTCGGAGCAATGGAGTTGATCGGGGAGGCAGAGTTCCTCGTTGCTAAAGTAATTGTAGAAATGATTGTATATGCCACGTGGACTGACACATGTCTTTTTGTGATTCAACCATGTCAGCATGTCAATTTTGGTATCAACAGAGAGTGGACAAGTAGACATATTATGTCGCAAATAGGAATTCAGGGATATATGTTATGGATTAAAGACTTAACAGATCCCGACGACCAACAGTGTTAGGTAGTAGTGTATCGGGGGGGTTCCTTGTTTGGATTTCTCTTTGCGAGACATCCCACGCATGAAACTTAGTGAACGTTGGAAGTTGAGAGAAGTTTGCCTTTAGTACATGGATTTAGTATCGTAATGATTACCCATATATGTAGTTATAACCTTGAGATAAGGGTTATGTTACAAATTAAGGCCGATGGGGCCGTATAAGAATAATATGTAATAATGTTACAAATCGTTGACACCATGTGCAGACCGGTGGGGCAACCTAAGATATGATTAGGTGGAAAAGTTAGGGTGACATAGTAGGACCTTACCAGATAGTCATGCCAAGTATGTGGGGCATAATTTTTTATTTATATTTATAACACGTCTAGTGCGGTGGTGCTGCAATGCACCAAGCATACGGTGTATGGGCGCCCTAGATATTTGGGTAATAAATTTTTCTTCCTTAAGTGGAAGATTGTGAGACAATGCGTATTATGAGAATTACTGAATGCAGAAGAGTGTGACTTCAGGATTTGGCTATTTGATGGGTTAGGGCAGTCAAGACCATTAATTCCCAGATTTTTCATGAGGATGGTATAGGAAGAATCCGATAGAGTTTAACTCGGGGAAGTTGGAACTTTCTTGATAGGACATGGAGAGAATATGTTTCACGAGAATACGAAGTTTAAAGGGAGAGAGAAGGACTGGCGACATGAAGTGATGACACTATCTCCTGAGCCATAGATATAGATGTGGTTATAAGAAAGGTAAAATGCATATCGATATAAAGCCGTAGCAGTGATGTCTCAAGCAAAGAAAGACATTTCTGAGCTCCAATTCGAAGTGGACCATCAGGAAGTAATAGAGTTCCTTTAGCATTAGGAATTCCTTGGTAGTAAAGGGAGAGTAAATCCACGCACAATTACAGAGTTAATTACTTCGCAATGGAATCTCAACCCTATGTGGGTGAAAGTGGGTCGGGTAATTAAAGTAGGCCACGTTATGCAAAGTTAGGACAAATCATAAGGTGTAACAGTAAACCCTAACCATTATTCCTGGGATAGTAAGGTTAAATGGGGTACAAATAGAGTTTTGTCCAAAAGAGTCAAAAGAGTTATGACTCGATTATTGGGAAGAGTTATGGTAGGCCCTGAATACCGAGATACGGATATATGCGGCCTAACACACTCGCAGGAGGACGGTAAGTCTGAGAGTTTTAGTTTCACATTGCGAGGTATGTTGTATCTCCAATTATGGGAAGGTTTAGTGTAATATCTTCCACTTGTGAAGATAGTGTAAGACGACTCCCCTCAACTTATTATCTGTAGAATTCCATTTGACGCGTTATATATATAAATCCTTGTTATCCTGATGCGTATTAGGTGGAAGGAAGGACAATAATCTACTAGGTCTAGAGGAATTTTAGGGCCAGTCAACCAGGGTGGACATGGTTGGGAGTTGCATTGTTGCATTATGGAATGAGGAAATTGGTACCGAGTGATGTGAGATCTTTTCTTATTATTTTTAAGTCTGAGCCGATTGCGTACAAGCTTAGGTTTCATAGTCCTTTGCGGAGATAGTATGGCGAACGTGTGTTAACATTTATAGTATAGGTTGTGTGTAAGACAAATTTGTATATATCTAAAAATCAATTTACCTACTAGTGCGAGTAGTAGAAGGCTACATAGTGACTATATATAAGTTAAGTGGTGAAACTTAAATGGTAAGGCTTGGAGAGTAATTAATCAGTGAGATGTTCATTATTAAGGGTATTCGGTAATGTACTGTATGGGCGGTACTGCGTAGATTACATGCGATGTGAGGTTAATACCCGTAGTTTTCCTTACCAGAAATGCCTTATTTTCCGAATTTGGGGACGAAATTCCATTATTAGGGGGGAAGTATGTAATACCCCGTATTTTCGAAGACTTAAATAATTGCGTGATTTATTATTATTGTGGGGCTAATTAAATTAAAATGTTAGAATTAATTATTAATTCGGATTTAAATTTTAATGTTTACTTGTATGACGAGAAGTTAGTAACTATTAATATTGCTACGAGAATAAGTAGTATGGAATGGCGATTTTATATAACTTGTTGTGATAGAGAAATACGACAGTTTGATATATTAAGTTGGAATGCGCATGTGAGTCGTGTCATGACTAATTAAGTGGAATATAAAGGTAAATTATTTTTAAGTAACTCAAAATGAACATACCGAGTGTGCCATTGAATCCGGAAGGGTAGAGATAGTCAGAAAACTCTACCCGGGTATTTTATTTGGACTCCGGGACATTTTTAGGCCAAGCCGGCTCTCGATAGGGGTAGTTTTGTAATTTGGATTTTTGGAGTAATTCAATGGACGAAAATTAGAGATAAATTATATAATATAATTGGGGACAATTAGGGTTAGGCTAAACGAAAATCAAGAGAGAGCCAAAGTGGGTGAGGGAGAGCAAATTCCAAAGGAGGAGAAGCCATTTTCACCACCTTGCACAACCACCACCACCATCGTGTAGATCGAAACGCGAGGAACGCATCCATACCAACAACATCAACAGATCAGACCTTCGAAATTGAGGAAAGTGTTTATTGCTTGCTTTCTTCAGCGATATTTATGTTCTTGTTAGTCTAGGTTAATAAACCTATGTTCTGAAAGTTATTTCGAGTGAAAATTTGAGAATTAATTTATGACTATGGGTTGATTGGTTGAGTACTTTAATTCCTTCATGTATGTTGTGGTTTTATGAATAAATTGGAAATAAAATTGATGAACTAATTGGGGTTGGTCAGGTTCTTTAATCGAAAATTTGGAAACTAGGGTTCTTATGAAGTAATTTTGGGGTTTCATGTAATCTTGATGATTTATGACGAATTAATGATCCTAGGATGTGGTGAATGATATATAATCTTGTTATTATTGATTGGTATTAATGATTAGAAGATGGGGATTAAACTATAGAGTTTTTTAGGCTCGAAAATGGAGGAAATCGCAGAAATTTGGTGAAGGAGGCGACACAATGCAGGTCGCGCGATGTCGTGCGTAGTGGTTCGAACGAGATTGGTATCTCTTGAGAAGTGGTTAGAATGAAAATTGAATGTCGCGTGAAGTATGGTTAGAGCGAGATTGCATCTCGCATGATGTGGTTCAAGCAACAACCTGATCTCGTTTGAATGAGATCAGGTGACCGTTTACATTTTTGGGAAATTTCAGAATGGTCCAAATTAGTGTGGCATAGTAATCTGAATGAGGAAATGATATTTTGGGAAATTAGTATAGTACAGGATTGTTAAGAAGTATATGAGGATAAATACTTCAAATACTTGGGATGGTGAAATTACCTTGGATATTACGAGGGAGAGATAATCGTAATTGTAAATGCGTCGAAAGTATTACGTGATAAACACTTTTGATATTAGTTCGAAAGATATGGAACTTATAAGAGTAAAATGTAGTGGTTACTTTTGGTGGCATCTTATGATTTTGAATTAAGGATTTTCGGGTGACATATTATCCTTAGAAATATATTACGACAGAGGGAATATCGTAAATTAAAATACGTGGATAGTATTTAGTGATAATAATACTACGTATGGAATATGACATTTGGTTGTGTGTATACCATTTAATTGGATGGGTTGTGTTAATACCTATTACTTGCTAGTATTATGTATGACATACCTATCCGCTTGCTATCACGGGAGGTGGTGTAGAGACAGTCTTATCCTGAGGGGATTTTGACTTGTATCTCAGAACATAGGACTGTGAAGACTTACTTGTGAGTTGGTAAGTCGCTGACTATGGGAGCATAGGTATGTGCGTGACCCATTGGTTTGTGAACTATGTTCCCCTCCATTATGTGTGTTTTGTATATATGGTTTGTGGGAGACTTCCGAACCTAAAGTCCTTACTTGAGTACGAGAGGTATCGGGACGTGATAGCAGAGTATGTAATGCACCACAAGTATAGCCTTGGGGTGCTGTGTTTGTATATCTATGTATAGTGGTGATTATTTATATATACTTGTGTTATACTTACAATGTGATGTTTGTAGGATATTAAGATTTGGTTAATACATATATTATAGTGACACATATATATGTATGCTTTTGGTATATCTAAAATGAGATAATATCAGATTATTAAGTTAGTGAAATCTTCAGTAACGTAAATAGTAAATACTTGACTTTAGTGTGTTAACACTTATTTAAAATGATAAACGTTGAGATCATATACAGAACACTACTATAAGGGTTAATTATATGGATAAGCCTATCACCTAGTTAGAAGTGTCAGATGGCTAGGTTGGAGTAGATGTACGTTAGGCATGCACACTAGTCGAGAGGTGAGAATCTCATTTGAGAGTTCGAACTAACATGCATATAATACTTGGTTCAATGCAGTTTTAAATACTTGCTAAAACAAATATTTTTACACTTCAGGCTCTGACCCGTTTCTTGCATCTCTTTTCTCTTTTGCTATGTATATATATATATATATATATATATATATATATATATATATATATAGGTGCCCAGCCGCAGGGACACCGGTTCTAGTTACTTGGATGGTTCACCGAGCTACAGCTGATGTGGAAGTTGCGGGATATTTGAGAAAATATGCTTCTCTCATTTCATTCAGTTCCTAGGTCTGATATATCAGTTAGGGCATGTGTCGCCCATTCTCATTAGCGGAGTTATACTTAGTTTCCTTTGTAGTTCTTCTCGGTTAGTTTGAGTATTTATTATGGTTGGTTTGTAACTATGAACTGGAAGGTTTTATCCTGTCTTATCTATTCAATATTGGATTCAGTCAACATTTAATCCTTGTGTATGGTTTATATTTACATGTTCAGAATTTATTAAATTAATTGGTTTCAAGTTTAATTGGAAAATGTTTTGAAACTAGCTTAATTAAATGTTAGGTAATTAAATGGATTTAAGTTTTCGATAGTGATGCTAAGAATGAACCAGCCGAATATTCTATTATAAATTTTATAAAGGAATGATCACCCGATATTTAATTGGGCGGGGTGTCACACCTCTTCACCTATAGGATATATAAATATATAAGGACTCTAAATATATATAAGCAATCATCATCCCTATAACCACGTATACATAACACACGTAATGTACACCTTGCAATACACATAACATAAATTGTTATATGATACCAAAATACTGCACCATGCTATCATCTTCTTGGAATTACTCACTTTCTTGCGGGGTCACCACATATCGGACTATTATCACACCGCCATGGTGACAAAATAAATCAAAATGTAGGGAAAGCGATCATAGTTCCTAATCGAAAAGTGAGAACGACTTATACCCAAGACTTATCACCCCCCAAAATAAAATCACTCAAATAATAATGGACGACTATGACCTGGGGAATATCCACACCCTGCTCCTCAAGCTAGGGGCTCACCCTCATCGCGCAACTTCCCATGATAGCATGTACTGGGTATGCTTCACACCATAAGTATATATATCATTCACACTATATATATATATATATGATCATATCATATATACAAACCATCACACACGGTATAGATATTCACACCATATGTACACACACATATACATATCTACACACATATATATCCACATATACACATATATACACACTATCTGTCGTCTGTATGTATGAGAATTTATAAACTCGACTATAAGTGTACAAAATCCTCAATATACTAGCCGCCGTTCCAAGCGTACTAAATTAACTCATTATATAAATATGATTCCTCACTTGAAGTATACTCATCCATTCCCCTATGATATAAATAGTCTTCCAACATTAAGGTTGCTAACCCACCGTTTAACGTATGTAACAATCACTATACATTCCATCTACATCTGAAAGTACATCAATACATGATACTTATCTCGGTCATAGGTACTCACCTAATTATTAGTCGGTAAGCCTCAAGCTCAATACTAAATTCATTCCATGATCCCATCAAGTATGGGAATATCCATTATTAATCACACATAGACATATAGTCACTCTCCCGACTAACATTAAAACACAACATATTCTAGTCGATAGCACAGTCCAATTATTCTCAATTTCCACCTACGGTTCAAATGTTCCCGTGAAACCTTAACATTAATGCATTTTCGATTTAATCTCCAAATTCATCGTCACTAAGGATATTCGACCTGTATCTCGTTGGTGTACTCGTACTATCTAAATAAAATCCTACCGCTTGAAGGATTAAATATAAAAGTCGGCCTAACAATCTCTGGCCATATCTTCACAACATACTCGAAAAGTCCCTAACCTTTCACCCTATGTTAACTCACTTGTTAAAACCTACATGGGACTACCATCCCTAATAATTTTCCACTACATCGATGCGACAATCTCCAATACATACGAATGTATGTTTCCCCAAACTAGCTCGATATTTCCCCACCATCAACACATTTGAGAAACTCCCAATGAATCTCCAAAATGTACTTCTCATAACATAATAGGATGTTCCAATTCGAGAAACCCGATCGAAATGGAGTGGAACTAATTCTAGAAAAATCCATCAAAACAATCCTATTTCTGGATCGATTCGGCGTGGTCTGAATCGATTCGGTCCTAGCAGCGAATTGATTCGGCCCCAGCGAATCGATTCAGACCAACTAGACCTGTAAGTCTGCTATATACCGAATCAATTCTCAAGGGGTGAATCGATTCGGCCCTAAAGACCTGATGCTTCTGTAACATGGCGAATCAATTCGCAAGGGGCGAATCGATTCGTCCTGTTCAGCAAGACATGAAATGGGGATTTTATTTTCTAAACCCAAATCTCCAAAATCCCTATATAAATCTTCCCACAACCATCAATATTCAACCCAAACATGTTTCTAACCTTAAAACTCATCATATAACTACCCAACAATTTATATAACGTCAAGTGCAAGATTTTTACCCAAAAATTAGGTTTTTTTATACAACCCAAAATCCAATTCTTTTATCCACAGATTATGAAATGAAATACACAAATGAAGTATTTATCAAGATTAAACACTTGCCTAGAAATTGTAGATGTTGAATCGTCCTCGAGATCGCGCATGGACAGAAATATCCAAGCTTTTTACTCTCTTTTTCTTCTTCTTTCTCTCTTCCTTTCTCTTTCTCTCTTTCTCACAAATGAGATAGGCTGATCCGTAAGCCTCTTAAGCCCTTAAAACATAAGTCCCAGTTTTAAATGATAATACACATTTTAATTGACTCGTTTACTCCAATTCGAGTCAAACTAACTTAAAAATATTCCAAAACCGAAATAATTCCCAAGGACAGTACTTTTGACTATCTCGACCCATACGAATTCATGGCGCACTCAAAATCATCATCTAGAATACTTTATAACGTCCTCAATTTTTGGACCTAAATTTCCAAAATTTAGAATTCTCCAATTTAAATAAATTTTATTTCCCCCGAAAATTTAATTTCTCAGTCCCAAAGTCATGGGGTATTACATGAACCTAAGAATCACCTCCAAAAGATACGTGGGTCCCACTAAAGTCTATGTGTCGCATCGACTGAAAGTATTTAAAGAAACATAGAGGGATGCCAGCATAAAGCTCCCCCAATCATAAAAATGGATCTTCGAAATGATCCTCGGGAAAGAAAAAAACCATAGGTAAATGACATCGTCGCTCGGCACCACCACAAACCCTCCCAAGAAAAACAAAATATTTAAACGGGGCACCTACCTATTTTACCTCCTATCAATCTCATCAATTCGCCTGGATAACAAAGTCTCCTTCAGTATAAAGATGCAAAGAGAATCCCTCGAGACGATCCTCACCCAAGGAAGCTCGCACTTCCACCTATGAAACACATAGGGTGCAGTCCACCACTATCCGTTAGACCTCACACTATATCCCCATCAGCTACTAAACGTTCCGAGGAGTAACCATTATCTCCACGATTCCCAAATGGAATGTATGGGTCGTATCCCACGACCTCTTTCCTAATGCACACAGTATCGTCGTGGAAAACGATGTCTCATCCAAAGCCTCTGCCAATGCGCCAAGCCTAGTATACTCCTCCATCAATCGAAGAATCACAGGGAGGTAATCACAAACCTCCTTCATTTTGATTGACACCGGGAGCTTATGATTTACGAGGCTATGTTAACTTACACAAAATTCAAGAAAAAACCCTCCAGCATCCCAAGGATAAAAAAGAAAAAGAAAAAGAAATGAATACAAAGGGTGAACTCTTACATAGTTATTAGGGTTCTTCACCCTCATAAAATGGTAATATGTAGGTTCCCTTAACATAACCCTCTCATCAAGCACGGGATGAAAGTTGTCATAAATATTCTCATTCCCCAAAATCAACGGCGCAGTAGCATGCCATTCCAAATACTCTCAGTCGTCGATTTCCATCCAGCTATTGTTGTTGTCTGAGGTGACCTCCATGAGTTATTTTAAAGAAAATATAGTAAAAATTAATTTCCTCAGAGATAAAGTTAGAGATTCAATCGAATGAAGGTGTGAAAAAAATGAAAAGGGTCACCCCATTTTATTAGGAACTAAGGGGTATGTCAATCGACACTCCCCCGAACCTGTCTATATCGGTAGTGACCTTTCCCCTCCCTTAAGAAACCCAGGACTCCATGCCAAAAGACGATAGTCACTTCCCCAGCTATGCCTATCCGTAGCCCCTTAAAATTTCATTACAAAAAATTTAGAAAAATTAAAAAAAATATCCAAAAAATCATAAAAATTCCCCCAAAATCCTCGCAAGGTCAACTAGACCGTGGTTCTGAGAAAATTCATTAAGAAGTACCGAATCATTTGCAAAGTTCTCATCAATACCTAGAATAATTAGAAGAAGAATACATTAGCATTTACAAATCTCTTATTATCAGCATACTCCCCAGCGAAACAAAAATCCAAGTGCGCTTACACCCGCAATACCAACACCCTCATTAGAGGGGTCATAATTGGAAAACACTCCCCGTAAATAACTCTTTAGGTTCACAAAATTGCCCCGGATCTGTAAAATTGACCTCGACCTCTGAATCGGTCACCTTAACTCCTTAGATCTGCAGAATCAACTTTGACCTTCTGAATCAATAATTTCAACTCTTTAGGTCTACGGAATTAATCTCGACACTACAAGAAAGTTGCCCAGGTGGCAATTTATTTGGTGGTAAAATGATTTTTTGTCATGAAATATAATAATTGGTGGCAAAAATTTTAATTTCCACTAAAAATAATTGCAGAGGAAGAGTTAGTAGCAAAAATGTGAGATTCTCACAAAAAATTGCCACTAAAAGTTTGGCGTAAAAAATTTTAGCTGGCGGAAAGTAAATTGTAGTGAAGTAGGTGGCAAATTAAAAATATTTCCACTAAAAATCAACATTTAGTGGCGATTTTGAAATTTTGCAACAAAATATTTCGTAAATTAAATTTAATTAAGAATTTACTTTTGCCTCCAAATACTAAATTACAAAAAAAAAAGTAACAACTTGTTAGGAGTGCCGCTCAAATCTGAACTCGTTGCGATGAAATACTCAAATACACCAAACGTGCAACCGCTCAACCCGTATATCCACCTCTCACCTCACGTTTATCTATTCTTTGTTCTCTTCTCTGTAAAAACAACCTAGGGTTTATCTCTCTCTCATTAAAGGTCTCTTTGAAAGTTGCATTGAAGGTTGGCTTTCAAATATTTGCTTATTTGAATCAGCTATGTATCACTATATATGTATATATATGTATCATAGGTTTGATTTGAATCTAGTTTTAAATGGGTATTATGAAATCTTTACCTATTTTTTTGACGGGTTGATTTGAATCACAGATACATATAGCTACATATGTATACATTTGTATTATACATCTGATTTGAATCAAGTTTCAAATGAGTATTATAAAATCTTTGATTTTTTTTCGGCTTCATTTCTTTTACTAAGTTTTATTAACTTTCTTTCAATTTTATGGTAACATCTCTTATTTTTCTATTTTTTCAGGAAATTTAGTACGTGATTGGTGGCAAAAGTTTTCTTCCTAATTCAGTTGGTTGCCAAAGATCTAAGGTAAGTACATTTCTGTAATTTTTTATTTTAAATTCAATGTTATACCATGTATTTTCTTAAATGTACACATACGTATATTTACCCATTACTGAATTTGTGGTTGTGTGAACTTCGACTCAGTCCATGTTAAATGGATTGTAATAAAAAAAAAATTGATGTATGTAGAATTTTTTTTATAGCTGGAATAGTTTTTTTTCTTTCTAATAGCTGAAACATTTCTTTTAGCTAAAATAGTTATTTTTAATGGGGCATATACCAAATAGCCCCTCTAATTTTTTTAATACACATTTAGTCAAAGGCTTTTTATTTTGCACCAAAAAGTCCTTCACCATGCCAAAAAGGCTTTACCATGCCGTTGACACGGACCTTTAAAGATAAGAGAATAAGGGACCTTTTGGTACAAAACAAAAGGCTTGGAATAAATGTGTTTTAAAAAATGTTTTAGGAACTTTTTGGTACTTTATGCTTTTTTAATAGCTGAAATAGGGGTTATTTTTTTATAGCTGAAACAGTTTTTTTTGTTCAATATAGTTATTTTGGTATGGTAGTATTTATTACGTGTTTGAGATATGAATTTCATTGTCTATTATGGGTTTATATCCATATTGGATATATGACCCCCAATCGTATTTCCAAAAAAAATTATTTTCTGTTTTTTATTTTGAGTTTTCGTTTCTATTCTTTATTTTAATTTTCAATAGAACATTTAGAGAACGAGGGAAGGACATTCATTTGTGAGAAATAGACCATTATTTATAAAATGTAATTTATAGATATTTAAAAGGACGAAATATAACTTAGAGAAAGTTTGATATCTAAAATGTAGTTTACCAATAGTGTAATGGCTAAAATGTAATTTATAGAAAGTTTAGGGACAATAATATAATTACGAAGATTTCATGGGCCAAATTGTAATTCACCGATAGTTTTCGACTTGTTATTTTTTACTTAATATTTAGGAATAAAATGTATTTTTTTTTATTTTAGGGGCCAAAATGTAATTTATAAAAAAATTAGGGGCGTAAATGTAATTTTGAAGGTGTCAAAAATTTATTGAAAATATTGTAAAGTAGTTTATGGAAATTTGGAAAATCAGAAAACTATTTTCCAACTTTTTTTGGAAATTTTTGAGAATTTTCTTTTGGAAAAGAACCTTATTTTATACAACTAAACACACCCTTAGCGTTTTAAGATATTGATTTGCATTTTTAAAGGTCAAAAAAGGGAAAAAATGAAGAAAGGAACAAAACGACGTAGTTTTGTAATTGATGCATTAAAATGACTTATGCCCGAATTGCTCCCAAATAGCACTAAATAGGGTCAATCACGCAAATGGCATAAAAAAGCATCAAAATCGCGTTCTACGTCATCAATCCCGCACACTATTTGGGCTTATCACAAATCAAAGTGGGTAATGTCGCGTTATCACACACAAAAGCGCAATCTACATCACGCTCAATTGCGTGCTTTTTAAATATAACTACTGTTCATTATTTCTAAATATCTCGTGATTTTATTATTATTTGTTTATCATTGATATTTTTTAATGTTCTCTCAAGTTCTTGGGTTTTGAAATGGATAAGTGTTGGATGAATCATTCAAATAGAATTAGTAGTGCATATCGAGATGGGTTAAAGAATTTCTTGATTTTGCATTTGCTAATGTTGAGTAAAATGGCAAGATTAAGTGCCCGTGTAAGAAATGTAATAACTTTTATTGGAAAAATCGTCAAGATCTTCAAAATCATTTGCTTATACATGGCATAGTGAAGAGTTATACTAGGTGGATATATCACGGTGACCCATTGGAATTAGAGAACGATAGTTCTTATGATTACAATGAGTATGAGTTTGAAGTTGGAGATGATGATATTAGAGGGCAAGAAGAACACACTGGAAACGATTTTGAGCAATATGACATGGAGGGAATGTTACATGATATGTTTGCCAGACCTTACAACAATGATGTTTTAGGGGATGAATCTAATAGCCATGCATCTCAAATGCCTAAGGGTGAAGGAGAAATTTTTTCTAGATTAGCTAGGGATACGCAACAACAACTGTATTCGGGTTGTCAAAACCTATCTAAATTATCTTTCATTGTTGAGATAATGCATCTAAAGTCAATGAACAACTGGAGTGAGAAATCTGTTGACTCGCTTCTTGAACTTTTTAAGGAAGCACTTCCAGATGATGCCCACATTCCAAAGTCATTTTACGAGGCGAAGAAAATAGTTCGTGACCTGGGGTTAGACTATGTGAAGATTGATGTTTGTATAAATGATTATGTTCTCTTTTGGGGACCAAATAAGGAAAAAACTAAATGTCCAACATGTGGAGAATCTAGATGGAAAATCGAAAAATCCAATGATGTGGAGATCCCTCAGAAAGTTTTTTGTTACTTTCCACTTAAACCGAGGTTGCAACGTCTATTTATAAATAAGTATATAGCTTCAGAGATGAGGTGGCATAAAGATAAGCATGTTGAAGAGGCCAATGTATTAAGACATCCAGCGAATGGGGATGCATGGAAAGAATTTTCTAAGGTTCATGAATCATTTTCTAAAGACGCTCGCAATATTAGGCTTGGACTCTCTAGTGATGGAATCAATCCATTTTCAAATATGAGTAGCAAGCACAACACATGGCCGGTTCTTCTGGTGATATATAATTTACCTCCATGGAAATGTATGAAGCAACCATTTTTCATCTTATCAATGCTTATACCGGGTCCTAAGGCTCCTGAAACTGACATGGATGTGTTTTTTCAACCATTGACAAAAGAGTTAAAAGAGTTGCGGGATGTTGGGGTGCAAACATATGATGTCTTCACAGAGACTACACTTATGTTACGTACAACAGTGATGTGGACTATTAATGATTTTCCAGCTTATGCTAACTTGTCAGGTTGTAGCACAAAGGGGAAGTTAGCTTTCCCAGTATGCAATAAGGAGACTCATTCCATGTATCTGAAGAATGGACATAAGACATGCTACATGGGGCATCATCATTTTCTACTGATGAATCATAAATGGTGAGAAAATATGTCTTCCTATGATGGTAAGAAAGAGCACCGAGAACGACCAAAAGAGCTTAGTAATGATGAAATACTTACTCAACTTGAGAGGGTACGACCTAAAGTATTTAAGAAAGCATAAACAAATAGGATCCGCGAGGCGTATGAGTTGCAATGGGACAAAATAAGTATATTCTATGATTTCCAATATTGGAAAGATCATAGATTGCATCACAATTTATATGTCATGCATATTGAGAAAAATGTATGTGAAACCATTTTAGAAACATTGCTAGATATTAATGGGAAAACAAAAGACATCATCAACTCTCAATTAGATTTAAAGTCAACGCATCTACACAAATATTTGCATCCATATAAAAGGGAGACAAATGGGTGATTCTTCCTGCTTGCTACAGTTTGTCAAAAGCAGAGAAAATGGTTTTATGCAAATTTTTGCAATCACTGAAGTTGCCCGATGGGTATGCGTCCAACATTTCTCGATGTGTGAGTGCTACTGATGGCAAGATTTCAGTGATGAAAAGTCATGACTACCACATTTTTTTACAAAGTTTACTACCCCTTGCAATTCGTGGTCATCTTTTGAAGAAAGTGTGTCAACCGTTAATTGAATTTGGGCGATTCTTTAAGGAGTTATGTTAAAAAACATTGAGATTGTATGTCTTGGAGACACTTAAGGAGAGACTTGTAAACTTGAAAGGATATTTCCATCGTCATTCTTTGATGTTATGGTTCACTTGCCAATTCACCTTGCACGAGAAGCCATTCTCGGTGGACCAGTGCAGTATCGATGGATGTATCCATTTGAAAGGTAAATGTAATAAGTAATATCTTATTTTAGTAATAATTTAATGTTTTCATTACCTTTTCTGACCATCTTACTTCTCGACAGATATATGAAAACCTTAAACTTACCGTGGGAAACAAAGCACGTCCGGAGGGCTCAATTGCCGAGGCTTACGCTCTTAATGAATGCCTAACATTTTGCTCTATGTATCTATGTGGTGTTGAGACAAAATTCAATCAACCTGAGAGAAATTATTATGGTGTTGATTTTCAAGAAGGTTTATTCGTTTTTCGATACAACGGTCGTTTGCTAGGAAAAGTGGATTACCAATACCTCACACAAAGTGAATGGGAAAATGCACGTTTATATGTGTTAGATAACTATAATGAAATACAAGAATTTGTGAAATATATTAAGCTATAATACTTCTTTTCCTTATACACACTCACACATATATACACATTATTTTTTCTAATTAAATTCATTTATATATGTTTAGTGAGCATAAGAATTTGTTAAAAGCCAAAAGGAACACAAATATTAACCGAAAACATGCAGAGAGATTTCCCAAATGGTTTGAAGACCGTATATTTAGTTGAATATAATATTTTTTGGTGTAAACCGATTAGGCTTGTTATATCTTACTAAGCATTTATATATAAACAATAAACATATTAGCATATCAGAGCGTGAGTCCCCCGATCGTTCTAGTAAGCAACTTCGCTCTTTATCTTGCGGTCCCGATCGAAGAGTGAAACATTATAAGGGTTTATTTAATCAACGGTTATAGGCTTGACACCCAAGATTATGACAAGTACAAAAGAACTCAAAATAGTGGAATCATTTTAGTGTACGAACATGAACAAAAAGATATTGATTTTTATGGTGAGTTGATTGACATTATCAAATTGGAATACCCAGAAAATAATCGTGTTGTTCAATTCAAGTGTGACTGGTGGGACCTTGAAAAAAAGAAGGGGGTGTGTGGATTACGTAAAGATGAGTATGATTTCATTAGTTTGAATATCGCTAATACTTGTTACAAAGATCAACCATTTACGTTAGCTTATCAAGCAGAGCAAGTCTTCTATGTGCCAGACATCAAGTTGGGAAATGATTGGAAAGTTTTAGTGAAGAATACTCCACAAGACAAGTATGAATTTCCTGAAACTGTAGAAGGAGAGGATGAGGGGATGGGTGAAGAGGAACCATACCTACAAATTGAGAATAATATTGTAGATGATGAAATAGTGGAAATAGACGACGGATGTCTTTAATTACGAAGGGATGATATCCCAGAAATAAAGGTTAGTATGGCTAATGTGGAAGGAGAAAACCGGATACTTGATATAGATGATAACATCTTGTCGTCCAAGGATGACAATGCTGGTATTAACGAGGATAATGGAGATGAAGATGATGAGTATTTTTGACGATTTGTGTTAGTTATTTTCTTCTTCTTAGTAAATGTTTTAATTTATTTTAATTATGACACTTCGATCTATAGGAACATTTTAATAAATTACACTTGTGAAATGTTTTTACTGTACTAAATTACATGTTTATGTATATCTTTAATAGGTATAACAATGACGATGTCAAACTATGAGATACAAAGGATGAATAGGATTCAAGATAACATACCAACAATGAAGGCAATGGGGTTGCACAGAGGGGCTAAATTCTACATGGGTTCTTGTAAGAGGAATAATAATAATAAGAGTGAGACAAAGGGAAAAAGAAAAGAGTTTACAAGGATGAAGAGTATATCCCATCGGAAAGAGAGGAGGGGTTAAGTTATTTGAGCGAAGGTGAAGATGATGATGACGACTATTTGTTAGGCTTGTCAATTATCCTTGTCACTTTTTATAAACTACTTTAAATGATATGATGTTACTGCTACTGCTAATGGTATCTCAATTATTTTATATGATTTTTATGCTTAAAACTTTTCATTACTGATGTGATTTCCCTCCATATTTTCATTAGCATTATGCTAAAATGTTAAAAGTGTATTGATGTTTTACATAATTTCTACATGCATATCTCCTCTGCTAATGTTGTTGGTTTCTTATTTAGTTATGCCCGGTTCCGGTCGTGCTCATGTTCCAAAATTATCTACACGGCAAAGATTCATGGGAGAATCCACACGCCCCCCTTCTTCTCAATCGAAGGACGTAAATGTTGGCTATTCCACCAACACTATTACATCTGATGATAACAACAATGAGGGTATGGTCTTTGTACTATAAATCAAATTACTTGACAATATACAAATATTTAATTAAGTAGGAAATATACCAATGTATAGTTAAATCTAATTACAATAGTAGTGTGTTAATCCATTTTGTACCCGTTATAGGCCATAAAATAACTCATGTGCAACAGTTTGTGGTAGAGCAGAATCATCATTCTTCAGTACATAGTCATACAAATGTAGCTGAATCTCCGGACATTATTTCATTGGGTTTTAATACCAATGAGGGTATGATTTACTTCTATTTGTTTCTTATTTTCTGAATCTCCGAACATTGTTTGTTTCTTATTTCTCCAGACATTATTTTCTCATCATTATTCAGTACATAGTCTCTAAGGAAACTTCCTTATGAAAAACCTCATCCTCAGCATCTTTGGTGTCTTGAAAAATGTTTTTGAATGCAGTACTGTTCCAATAATGTGATAAGGCCTACCTGATAGTTTTAAGAAATCTATACATAGATATCTATACACATGGCATGCTAACTTATGTTGAATAAAATAGTGAGAACATAAAAAAGTAACACGGACACACAAATAAGGCATCATATCCACAAAGAGGACCATATAAGTGTAGTCAAACACAATTTACAAAAGACACCACTGGAAGTAATCGAACTGAAATAACAAATTACTCAACTCCTAGCAAGCATCCTTATAGCGTCAAAAATCGAAGTAAATAACTCGATTAATATTTTCTAATATGTTTTTGTTAAGTATTGTTTGAAACATCATTCAAAACATCATCCATTGGAAATCTAAACTCCCGAGGAAATCACTCCCATTAAATCTTACTACTCTGTTTCAGATGGAGGACGAGAAACTAGTGGTGGTTTGAATGAAGTGAGTCTCCTGGTGAAGGAGTTTGAGCAACGTAAACATAATTTTAATGGTGAGGAGAAAGCCATTGCTACTAAAAATTACCAACAACATAAGGCTTTCTAGAGGAAAGAAGTGTTGAGAATGAGCTAGGTTAAAAGCCATTGAATTTCTAGACCCTTCATCTCCACTCTCTTTACCCTCTGCAAAAACCTCACACACACTATATTGAACCGTGGGCTCTCTCACTCTCTGTTTTTTAATTTAAAACTAAATGGACACCATAATCAACTCTCTCTATCTCTACCCTCCCACCAGCTAGACAATGGACCACATCTTTTCTCTCACTTTCTACGCCTTAATTCGATAGATCTTTCTCTTCTTACCAACCGAACAGAACCCTTCATTTTTGTCGGTTGTTTACCTTCACAGTTTTTCGTTCGTGACCTCCCCTTATCGCATACTACAAGGGGGTTTTGGGCATGTTTTTTCCGTACATATTGCATGACTAGAGTTTAGTAATGTTCAAAGTAATGCTTCTTTATGAATCCTATGTCTTATACTCATTCGATTATAGTTCTAAGTTTCATTCAGGTCTACGGATCTTCACCTATATTCGTAAGTTTGTTCATTTTCGTGATGTTTTAATATTCATGTATTTGAATCAGTATTGATATTGTATGACTAGTCATTTAATATTTGTGCAGATAGAATTTCCTTATTTAATAATGATGGAATTATTGGAAAGGAAGTTTAAAACCTTCAACGTGTTGTAGTATTGAACACACAATGAACTAAATTTTAAGTTTCATAATGTTTGACTAAAATAGAATATCTCGGGTTTAGAGGGAGGAGATCTAAAGCATTGTTTTTTCCCTCTTTCTTTTAGAAATTACAAGTGTCAAAATAGAGGAAGGATTCAAAACTACAAAGAAGATAAATACAAGAAAATGTTCATTTTTATTCAACAGAACCTGATGATCATTTTAGTTAGTAACAAATCTAATTGAATCCACCAAATTACCTAAGATGCTGGATTGGTACATTTATTGAATTCATATTTAGTTCAATCATATCTTAAATTAAAATTTTATTCTTATCCTCCAAGAAATTTATTTTATGTCTGAACTATTGCGGATATTTTGGACTCAGTTGTGTTATTTTGTCAAAAAAATTAAGGTAGTGAAGATAACGCAAGGGAGGAGATGAAAGAGATCCAAACTTTTCAGTCGGGGACCATTGGGGCATTGAATCTATTTTGGTTTCTTCATAACAATTATGGTTTGAAACAATAAGCATATGATCTAATTAAATTCTATTTTGATTAGTTGTTACTTTTGTCCTTAGTGGGTACACTGGGAATATAGATTCTCTTCCATCCGTGTTCTATGTGTTTTTGGATGGATATGATCCCGAACCCTCACATGGAAAGTCTGTTTGAAGTAGAGTTCGAGATAAATCCGTAAGAACACCCCATATTTAAGACGGAGAAAACCGACTTAATGTTATGGAATGAAGTTTAGGAAATTAGTACTCTTTTAAACAATTAATTATGAAACCCAAAATGTTACCTATATTCGGTGTAGTATATTTTTCAGAATTCGGCATATTTTATGAGTTCGTGAATGGCTCATGGATGATTTTGGAGTGTAAGATAAAGGTTTCAATGGGCTAGAAGAATGTCTTTGTGTATTTTCATCAAATGCACCAAGCATAACTATAGTTATGATGATAACAAAAATTTAATAAGGAATCACTCTACAAAGTAAACTGGCATCAATTACACTCACACCTAAGGAAAGTACACGAAAATTCACAACGAAATACATCTTCATTCACGGATACAGAAAAAGGCCAATAATTTAACATACATCTAAAATCATTTTCCATCCAGACAATGATAGCTGGAAATATTTTTCACTCTGAACTACAATGCGTATGGACAATGATATCTGGAAATATTTTTCACTCTGAACTACAATGCGTATGGAGGCTCTGTCAACTAGCTTTTATGACACCATATTAACTTGGTTGTCTTCCAGAATGCCTATGTATTCAAAGAAACATTCCACTGAAAAAATTCAATCTAGAATGTCTTCAATATGGAAAAGGCCATCAAAAGTAGGAAAATCAGTTTTGACGCAAAACTCAATTGGTTCTGTTTGTCCTTTCTAGTTTGGTGTCCATATGGGGGGTGGGGGGGCTTTATTCAACTTCAATATTTTCATCATCATAAGTGATAGGAGGATATATTGTGGTGGTCGGATTTGGTTTTGATAGGTTTGGTTGAATTTTTGGCCAGGTTGGTATGCTTCTTGAGGATAATAATGCAGATTACTCACTCCCTAGGCATAATTGGCTGTTATTTGGGCTTTACTAGCTAATAACAGGGTTTGCAACTGAGAATCTGCAAGATCCATGTTTGAAATTTGATCATGGTGAATCCTCTCCACTAGAATGTTCAAAAATCTTAAAGCTCAAATACAAGATATGTTTTGGTGAAAAACTTTCCAAGTCCTGGGGATTTCTTTATTAGCGGCCATTTCAATCACCTTGACTTTGATACCACTGAATGTAGAGGAAGCGTAAAGAAGAACAGAACAGAAGAAGAAGGAGGAAGGGAAAACAAAGAATATGCCTCTTTATATAGAGGTAAAAGTTATCCTAATCAAACAAGAACTTGAATAAAAGTTACCCTACAGAAGAAATATTATCCAATAATCCTTCATCAAAACTAAATAGAATCCGTATGTAAGCAAAACTGGACGTCCTAAAATGAACGGGAAACATGGGGAAAAATAATAAAAAGTATGAGCTCTATTCAAGGTTTTTTGTTGTGATGGATTACAGATGACGCCATTCATCGTGTTATTACATATCCACTCAGTCATCATGATAATCCATATCTAAGCTATTGCATGTTAATCTAGATTATATTTTTTCAAGGTGTGCTTAGGAGCTCCGATACCATGCTTCCGAATTAAAATTGAGAAAAAATAAAGTTTGAATGAATTTGATCTGAATTTCAAAGCATGGAATTTAAGTTCTCCAAAAAACTCTGCAAATTCATTTCAAACTCATGCGTTCAGATGAAAAATAAGAATTAGTTTTTCCATTTTTGTACATGTGGTGGCATAGGCAACATCCGAGCTAATAAGGAGTTATGTTGAGTCAATTATGAAGCAATACAAACTAGCGGTTGTATCTTCTCTAAAATTTTCAACACTGACCCTTGGCACCGTTCCTCCACAATTTGGACTATTTAATCTCTAAATCATAGTCAAAACCTAAAGCTGCATATTTTTTTTTTGGATTTTCTCTATTAACTTTTCTTTTATCAACTTCAAACTTGGATTAGACGATGCCATTAGGATTTGTCTTATGTTCCAGGTACATGAGCTAATTTCAGTTTCAAGTGTTTGAGCTCTAACTTATGGCTAAATCAATATATAAGCATGCATATAGTTTTTTAGTGAACTACTTGTAAATTAATTTTAAAAGTTGCGATTATTGTTGTTTCACAAGTTGTGATAGTTTCTTGTTGGAATACCCATGTTTGACATAATTCCTGCATACATATCCCTAACTAATGGTTTTGGTTTCTAGTGTAGTTATGCTTGGTTCTGCACATGCACATGTCCCAAGATCTTCTTCGCATCAAGGATTCCAGGGAGAATCCACACATCCTTCTCATTCAACTGACCCAAATGTCGCCTACTCTTCGAACATTATTGCATATGTTGTTAACAATAGTGAGGGTATGGTCTTTGTATTTTAAGTCAAATTACTTGACAATTACAAATATATAATTAAGTAGGAAATATACCAATGTTAAGTTAAGTCTAATTATAAAAGTATTGTGTTAATCCATTTTATGCATGTTATAGGTCATAGAACAACTCTCGGACAACGATTTGTGGAAAAGCCGAATTAGCTTTTTTCACAACATAGTTATCAAAATGTAACCGACTCTCCCGACACTTTCTCATCGAGTTTTAATAGCACCGAGGGTATGATTTACTTTCCAAACTAGTTTTTAAATTTATGTTCATGCATAACAAAACTTAAAATTTAAAGCATTACATAGAACCCATCATGGGAATATTGTGAGTAGAAAATTTTGGATATTCCAATCATGCTACTAATCTTGAATGCTATATGATATCATGAATTGTCAATTTATAATTTTAAATTTATGTTAATGTAGAAGACAATTTTCTATTTTTGTTTAGTGACTATTGATTTGATATAAGTTTTAAGGGTTTTATTGAAAAAATCACTAGGGAAAAAATGACGACGACGACTATTTGTTAGATTTGTTAATTATCCTCAGCTAATGTTATTGGTTTCTTGTTTAGTTATCCCTGGTTCCGATCATGGTCGTGTCCCAAAATTTTCTACGCGTCAAATATTCATGGGAGAATCCAGATGCCCCCTTCTTCTCAATCAAAGGACCTAAATGTTGACTACTCCACCAGCACTATTGCATCAAATGATAACAATAATGAGGGTATGGTCTTTGTATTCTAAATCAAATTACTTGGACAATAGTAATTTTGACTACTCCTCCAACACTAGTTAAAATAGTATTGTTTTAATCCATTTCATACATGTTATAGGTCATAGAGCTGCTCCCGTGCAAGGGTTTGTGGTAGAGCCAAATCATTATTTTTTAGGATATAGTCACCCAAATATAGCTGAATCTTCGAAACTTATTTCACCAGGTTTTAATACCAATGAGGGTATGATTTACTTGTAATTAGAAACAAAATATTTAATGATTTTTTTTTGTTTCTTATATGTTAGATTTATTGCATAATATGGGAGATATACAAAGCATTTGGCATCAAAAGAGTCAGGGATTTGAATTTCGGTTTAGTCTAGTTTGTAGAGGAATTAAATTAATTGGTTGTTGAAGTTCTTAGCCTAAGCACACGAGTACAACGTCTCCCTTAACCCGAGTTTCTTCAACCCTGTTTGTAAATACATGGTGGGCTTCTGCCCAAGCTCCCTCTGCGCTAAACTTATATTCGCGTTCGTAAATTTCACATCCCTATTTCGTGGCATCTTCATAATCACCCTTTTCGCCTTTACTTTCAACAATCTCTCCAAAATGCTTACAAGATAAGTAACTGAAATAGGTGAAGTATTCCCCAAATTAAAAACTCTCAATTGAGCAGGTCCTTTTTTCTTCCCTTCACTACCAGTACTCTTCTCAGCATGACTTCTGTAAGAAAAAAGATAAATTTCAGAGCTGTTAACTCACCTTCTCTTGGTTCAATCCCAAAAACCTCATCAAAAATTGCATCGAAGAACAAAACAAAATTTGAGAATTCTGGTCTCTCACCTTAACTGATGTCATCCAATCTCTCTTCTAACATATCACCTGGTAGTTCTAATAATGTATGGTCCTCCAAATCCTCATTATCATCTTCTACTGCCAACTAAAGGTCCAAGTTAATGAACGTTTGTGATACCCATTCTTCTATAAGTTCATTAGACAGTGATGCCTCTACTACTTTGGGTTTTAATACCCATCCGAATAATGATCACAGTTCAGAATGAAATGAAAATCAGGTAACAAAGCCACCTTGTCGAACTGCTATAAATAAAACTTCAATGCAAATTGGTACACTTTCTCGACCCTCTTCTGCGAGACCCTCAGGACTTCGAATACCATCACCGAATATTGGTTTCTTTGATGGGGTTAGTTTTACTCGTATTCTTTAAGTGCTTGTCTTCTCATTAAGTTTCTTGTTGGAACTGATTTTTCCATAGAAATTTTATAACAATTGATGATTCAAAGAGTGGCTGGGAGAAAATGTTTCAATAACCCCATTTGAGGTATAACAAATTACAGATTCAATCGAATTGGAATTGAGTTAACTAGAGTCCATTATGTTATTTTTTTAATAGGTTCTAGTTCCAGGAAGCGAGGCATGGGACCAACACGAGGGATTGGCTTTCATAAGAAGCTAGAGAGGGGGGAGAACATCCAAATCCTAATCTCGGAGGGTCGTTTAGTAGGGATCTCTTCTTCAAATTTAAAATATGACGCATGCATTGTTATCCGAGAAAATGTCCCATTCAATTTCAGGTATTGGAAGGAAGTTCTAGATGAGAACAAAAATCATAAGTGGATACTTGTTCGGATAAGCTACATCTGCTCATATATGGAACATAGTCCGCATTTAAAGTTGTGAGTTATTTTTTTTATTTATTTTGAATAGGATAAATTTCAATTGCCAAATAATGATTACATGAAGTCTTTTTTATTGGCACAACTCAATAATCAATTTCGTAACTTCCGCTCGAAAATGTATCGTGAAAACTTCAAGCCACATGACTCTTTGGAACGGGATCTTTAGCAACATCCTTCGGAAATAAGTGAGGTAAAATGGCATCATCTTTGTTTAACACTTGCGGATTAAAAATTTCAAGTTAAATGCGACTTTTAATTTTTTTTTATTATTTATGCGAAGTGCTGATTTTTGTCATACTTACTAGACCAACCAATGTTAGTGGAGAGAGTCCAATTAAGATCAAGTGATTAGATTAGGTCTGACTTTTTGACTTAATTAGGGGTTTACATCTAGTTATCTATTTTTAAATTTATTTGAACTTGAATATCTGCAGAAAAGAAGTGGCATAAACTCGAACAATCGATCGAAGCAGACGATTCTCCACTGCAGTGGAAGCAAAGGATTTGGTCAAGTGGAGTTTGAGGTGGTAAATATCTCTATAAATACTTTGCCTAACGCAATCATTTTAATACGTTTTAGCACTTTGTTTTTTATAAAAATATGTACAGCGTGTTAAAGAGACCAAAACTCCGGCGTCCGTGAGTAAGGTATGGCACACGACTCATTGGAGCAAAAAAAAAAGAAATTGGGTGACTACAACGACTGACAATGTCTATGTAAGAAGTGTTTCAATAGTAGTTTATTAATAAAAAAATTTACCTATATCGTATGATATAATTATAATATCTTCATTGTTATTAATAGGATGATGTGAAAGCAATACTTAATTCACAATCTTAACTTAAAAACGGTGTGGTGATGTATGATACTGATGCTTTTCAAGAAATTCTAGGACATCGCTCCGGATATGTATGTGGTCGTGGGGTTGGTCTTAAACCCACATCATCCGTAGTTGTTGCTATGCAAAAGGAGAAAGGCATTGAGAGAGATAAACAGGTTACTGAGGAAAAAAGGCCGCTGACGAGGCAAGGAGGGAAGCAGATGAAGCAAGAAGGGAGAACGCGACAATGAAAGGATGAATGGATGAGCTTAATGGAAAACTTGAGGCATTAAGTAACCCATTAACAAAACAATATAACTCTTCTTGGTAAGCATATAACCCCAAACTTATTTTATATTTGACATTCACAATTTTTGCTTTCTCTTGTTATCTGCTAATAATAATCCTAATACACACAGAAGAAAAAATATTGTTTTTTTTGTGAGTGGGTGTGGTATAAATGGGAAAATAATTTGATGTTAATGAATGTGATTTATCGTATTTTTATTATTATTTTGCCAGACTTGTAAGTGAAATTTATAAATGTACTTTGACTAATCTTCCAAAATTTATTGTCGTTGTTTTTCAAAGTGATATTTATAAACAAATTCTTTGTGTTTTTTTGCAGATTCAGTGGAAGCTTTTGTAGAGGAGAGTAACAATAAATAAGAATGATGGATTAGACCTATTTTATTTATTTTTTTGAATGGTAGCACATTTCTTGTAAATAATTTGTTTGAAATAGTATTTAGCATCGAAACTTTTGAGACAAAGATTCGTTTTTCAAAGATTGCTATCTTCATGAGCTATACAAATTTTAATGGCTTTATTAGAATTGTGTACATGAGTTATTTTGAGTATTATATGAATTGGATGACAAGTAATAAAAACATGAGGCAAAATTAAGTTTTTACCAAAGCGACGCGTATATGTATTGTGAAAAATATTGCATCAATTTATGGAGAATTTTTTGCAATTAAAAATGTCATTTAGTGGCAAATTTAAACTGCTAAGAATGTTGTTCAATACAAATTTAAGATCAAACGTGGTGATTTTTTGCCACGAAACAGCACTTTATGTGGTGATTCTTTGGTTTGCTACAAAAAATAGCCTTTTGTTAACAAACTATCAACTAGGGGTGGCAATTTAATATTTAAAAAATCGTACCATACAAATTTAAGTTTAATTGTGGTGATTTGTTTTACCACGAAAGGTTCCTTTTGGCGGTGATTTTTTATTTTGCTACAAAAAATAAACTTTTGGTGGCAAAATATCAACTATTAGTGGCAATTTAATCTTTATTAGATGCGAAAAAAAAAAATTCCACCTAAAGAGATGTTTTGGTGACGAAGTGATTTGTCACTAAAAAATCAACCTTTAGTGACGATTTTAATAAATTGCCACGAAAACAATCCGCAGCACACCTTTAGTGGCGATAGCATGACGAAATTTTTTTTGCCACTAAAAGATTTAGTGGCGAATTTTTTATAATTAGGTGCAAAAAATTATGCCACTAAAAATCATTTTTCTTGTAGTACGACCCTCTGAGTTGGTCATTTTAATGCCTTAGGTCCGTAAAATCAACCTCAAACCTCTGAATCGGTCATGATAACTCTTTAGGTCCGAAAATTTTACCTAAGTCTGTAAAATCATCCTTGGCCCTCTGAATTGGTCATTTCAACTCCTTAGGTCCAGATAACTAACTCGACCATTAATATTGGTCATTTCAACTCCTTCGATACACAGAATTGACCTCGAACTTTTGAATCGGTCACATCCACTCCTTATGTTCATGGAATCGACCTCGATTATCTTCTAATCCTTGAACATCGATGAGGTGTTGATCTTTTGACAACCTTCTCTTATTTAAATCTCACATGTTGAGGGTCTCAATAGATACCCCATCCTAGCACCCCCCCCCCCAAAACACCTCCTTAGGTCCCTAAAACTTCTCATCCTAATATAAGACCCTAGGTCCTACTCTAAACCGTAATCTAGAGGCTATCGGGTGTTCTCGAGACACGTTTGACCTCAGTCAACTCTTTGAATTGAAAAAATCTCATTAAAACCTCATAGTTCACTTAATCCCCTTTCCAATGATCCATAATGTGAATGAATCAGCCACACGATTTGCATGTACTCACCTTTTTACTTTGAGACCTAATATAGAGGCCATCGGGCACTCCCTAACCCCATTTGACCCCGATCAACTCTCCTAACTGACTAGAGCTCATCGAGACCTCATAGGTCTCTGAATCCCTTTTCCAATGGCCTATACCGTGTGTAAATCAGCCTCATAGTTCGCGTGTACTCATATGTAACAACCCGCGTAATTTTGGGCTATTTTAATTAATTTTTGGAAAATGGAGGAAAATAAAGTTTTTGATAAAATTATTTTTATTGCTCAAATATGTTGGTTATTATTTTTAAAGGAGAAAATTTCAAACGGTTTCGAAATCGGAGTTAAAACGGATTTTAAAATGATTTTTAAATGTTTTTAACTCTTGGAGTTGTTTTGACTTCCAACTCTTCATTTCTTTGCCTTATTTAAAGGAGTCTTTTGGATTCCAACTCTTCATTTCTTTTCATTATAAAAGGAAGTCGTGGGTCCCCCTTTTAACCTACTTTTGGCACAAATTTTGGCAGCAAATATATTTTATATTCCTCTTCTTAATATATACACATTGGCCCTTGAGATTTGTGAGTTCCAACCATAGATTAGAGGTGTTCTTGGGGATATTTTCTTGGAGGTTCTTGGAGGATCTTTTGTAGATCTTTTGAGTTGATCTTGAAGATGTGATCGTTGGTTTCTCATCATGGTTTGAGGTATGGGGTTTTACCCAATATGCTCCTTTAAATCTCTCGCGAGTTTATTCCGTTGATTTCTTGTTTAATTGAACTCATATTTGAATTGTTAAATTCTTTGAAATCTGGAAAAATAATTGTTGAATTATTTTTATTCATGTGGAATCATTATATTGTTGATGATCACGTTGTTATGATATTTTAATATGGCACGGATGTTGAGTACCCGCCAAAATACCTATTCCCGGGCTATGGCTTAATAAAGCATGTGCGAATGGGGTGAGGCCTGGTTACCCATTGATGTGTTGTTGAGAAATTATATTGATAAATGCTTTGAGATTTGCATTTTGATATGAATATTCGTACTCGTGTTGTTACGTTTTATTCATCGCTAACATATATTTGATGAGCATCTTTCCTGTCATATTGTGTACTTCCCCATATTTTCTTTTAGTGGCAGGTTAGCGCGGATTTTGGGGCGCTATGGAGATTGATTTTAGCAAGGATTGTTTGGGAAATATTTGTATTATTTTGATGTATAGATCTTTGGAGATTTCTATTTTATTTTCGAGTTAGTTGTTGTATTTAATTCGAGAGACTTGTTGTAATTGAAGAGATTGAGATTAGTGGATTTATATTATTGTGGGTTTATTTAGATGCTCTATACCTTGTTACATGTGGATTTAGTTATTTTATCAAAGTGGCGCTCCGTTCTCTCTCCCCGGGCGGGCGGGGTGTTACATCATCATTTTTTTCCGAACCCTAATCTAGAGGCAATCAGGTGATTTCGATCCCCGTTTATCCTCGGTCATCTCTCCAAACTGAGAAAAGCTCATTGAAATCTCATAGGACTCTGAATCCCCTTTTTAACGATCCATATCATTCATGAATCGGCCTCATGGTTCGTGCGTACTTGCCTTTTTTCTTCGAAAACACCCCATTCAAAGACCATCGACTTCTCCCGGGCCCTATTTCACTTTGGTCAACTCTCGAACTCGGGATTGGCTTAGTTGATTTTCATAGGCTCTGAATACCCTTTCAACAATCTCGGTTGTGCATGATTTAAACTTACGATTTTCACTTTATAAGAATCAAAATTATTGATGAAGAGGTCGGCCAACTACTGAATGTTAGAGATTTGCCCTCATGTTAGATTATTGTACCAGGTTTATGCTGATTAAGTAATTGTACCAGAGAATGCTCGATAATGAATCTTATTTGTGGCTGAATAGATGTCGGTGACAAATTTGTATTGTTCTACATATAACATTGGATTAGTCTTACCATCATACTTTGGGGTCACCAGAACTGATTTTAACTTAGCGGGTGTGGGATAATCGACGATAGACAGTGTGAATGAACACCCTTTTCATAAAAACTCTGTGTAAGGTATTCTTTGATTTATCCATTTCCCCCAAATGAATCTCAATTCTCTGAATTGAATCCTTCTATGGATAGCCATTCTTCTCAACCTTAATGGTAGCGATCTTGGCTGGTTGTCGATGAGTTTGTGCTCATCTCTCTTTCTAGAAAGTTTGCACAGCTCATTACGACCCTCATACGGTTGTCCTTGATCTGTCTAGCCTTCTCTGTATTCTCTAGGCCCTCTATAATGTTGCCAAATTATTTCCCGTGGGCCCAGACAATCAAATGAGAAGCCTTTACTAAATTTTTCCAACACACTTGGCTTCTCCTTGGATAACGAGCCTTTATCATAGTAATCAGTTATCCTAAGGGACGAGGTGTCCCCTGGATGATATGAACAGTCATCTTGTTATCCAGAGTGTATGAATTAACTTTTTTAAATTTTGTGAACCCAAAATCATCCTCCTAAGGCTCCCTAGAGCCTATTTGTGGTAGGTCAGTTTCATGTCTTAGTAGTTGTAGGAAGCCACATTTTACTCCTCCTGTCAAATGATTCTCTCACAGCTAAGGTGATAAAATCCTCTTCGGGTTTGTTTTGACCATCTTAGAGTGTCTTCTTTAGTTGTTTTGTGGCTTCTTGCATCCCCTCTTAGCCCTTGGATATGCTCAGCAAAATTCCTTGAAAATCTCATATTCCAACAGGAGTTGAGGGCGGACTTGTTTCATTCGCACTACTACTTTTTGTGTTGTCTCCCATTTCTAGAATTGACAATTATTTGAATAAACCTAGATTAGGTGTGTGACACATATGGTGCCAATTTGTTATCGTCTAAAAATGGTACCTAGATTTATATGGGTATTAGAATATTAATGCCAACAATAAACTATAACAAATAAATAAATTAATGTCCTAGGTTTGAGAAAGATGAGAGATGGAGAAGGACACAAGAGATTAATTTGGTTCAGCCCAATGCGGTTCCTGTATCTATTGGTGGAATGTTGTATGTATTAACCATGAAAAAATGGATGCGTGCTCTCAATAATATATCTAGGGTACTGCGTATGGTCGTAAGATAGAATAGTTTTGAGATATCCGTATTATGTGTACTTGAGTTCTATTTATAGGCTGATTTATGATGTGTGTGTTTGTGTGTGTGTGTATGTGTGAGAGAGAGACAGAGAGAGCAGTGGAAGAGGTGGAACACCATTATAAATCAGGTATTTACACTTTTGCCCATACTAGGATACAACTAATAATGAGATAATCACATTTAGCTAAGAATACTAACCCATGTATGGGTAATGGGAGCTATACATATGGCACATATGTGTGTTGGTGAATAATAGTATCACTTTAACTTGGTCGTCCACCCTATTGGCTAAGGAGATGAGGTGTCAACCATATTCAGTGAATTAGAAGACCATCATTTGATGATATGTGTTATAATACCATTGATCCATGTCACATCCTGTATTTGAAATATATCAATCCCCAATCATGCATTCTAAAATAAATATTTTTAAGAAACTTGCAATATATACTTCATGGGGAAAAAGAATAAGTTGTGAAGATCGAATTTCTAGAAATGAATGGTTTTATATGGAATAATCAACATTTATGCAATAAGATAACAACACCAAGACCCATTTTTATAAGTAAAAATATATAAGGAGTACTACCGCACTTACCACAGTTTGACCAATTGTCATAATAAAGAAAACATTATCCATGAAAGGTACATGGTGAGAATTTTAACCAAGAACATAATATCATATCTCTAGTGTGCAAATTAAAAATAAAATGAACACCATTGACAGAAAGGTTCAAGCAGAAGTTCAATAAAGATAATGAATCATGAAACAAAGATGCAAGCTTCGAGTAAAGTGAAATGTCTAACACCCTATTTTGGGATCATTTTTAACTTCCCCTTCCTCCCTTCAAATTAACAATTTGGTTAAATCATGTTATTTTGTATCTTTGGTGTTACCCAATTTTAGATAGGTGTTAAATCTTTGAGATGTTTCCATGTTCAAATTACTTTTCATGTGGAAGATATCACCCATTCATTACTAAGATCCAATATTATTTCCAATTTTGAAAGTTAGCATCTTCCAATCAAAGTTGTAGCCCTAACCACATCTTCACCTGTGATTTTTTATATATAGCATAATCTTTTTCAACTTTCTAAAAATCATGAAATAAATGCTCACATACAAATATAGTACTTTAACACACTTTCATAAGTCTTTTGAAGCTTTGAACGCTTTGTAGAAGATCTATAATGTATGACATTCCTCATGCATTATCATTAACTCAATGCGTACTATGGTGTAAAGTGTAACAAGATATGATAATTTATTCTCAAATTATAAACTTTCTTTAAGTTTATAAGACTCAAAAGAAAATGGAATTCATCTCATGAAGCACATGTCATATTCCCAAACTAACAAATAAATGATCAAATAATCTAGTATTATATACGAAAATATTTTATGGGAGTATATCATCTGAAAGGAAAAAGTGATTGTAGCAAAAAAAAATTGAATTTTTAGTTGGAATACATGTACAACCACAAAGGGGGCATTATATATGATCAAAAGATATACATGAAGCAAAGAATCCACAATATGTTCCAACAAGCATAATTTGCCAAAAATATCCAATGAAGTTCTACGATAGTCAACCAAGTGAAAAGCAAGGTTAAGGTTAAGAAATCATGAAAAGCCTAAGTATAAGATTAGGTCAAATCCAAGGGTAATAAACAAATGCAATGTAATAACCCTCGCTTATGAGACCGTATTTTATAGTAATTACTTAGTATAGTAATTAGAAACAAGTGTTGGGTTATGATTTGAATGTTAATTCAATGTAGAGAAGTTGGTATCTATTATGAGTTTGCATACCTATCATATTTATGGGTAAATATTGCTATGTCATGCTTATTAATATCATCTGAATTCAAAATGATATTTGGCTTAATAATGAGACAGGAACCTAAATTGAATTTTAAATTGTCCAAATGATAATTTGGAGGTTGCAGTTGATTCCGGAACGTGCGAAATAGTCAAATAATGTACCATATTGTATTTTGTAGTTTTGGGCATTTTTGACTGGTTGTGCCTTAATTATGCAGTTGCGTATTATTTTATCGCACTATTAGTTAATTTAGTGGGATATTTGTCTTAGGTCACGACTTAAGCTTTCTAAGTCTTCCAATTTCCCTAATTCCCTTCCTAAACCTAAAGAGAGAAAGAGAAGAGTAAAGAGAAAGATTGGAGATTTGGAGATTGAGAGAGATTCTTGCTTCTACAACCAAGAGACCTGCAATTTGCTGAATCAAGGCAAGTTTTTACTTGCTATTTGTGTCTTGAGATAGATGATTTGCTATTGTAATGATGTATTGATTTTGGTTTAGCAAACTTAGGGTTTTTCTTATGTATTTATGGGTTTTGATTCATTCAAAGATGATTGGGATGATTCATGATGTTTAAGATGGTCAATAGTATCATTGATGCTATCTTGGTGTTGGTATATAAGTTTGGTTTGGGAGAAATTTGAGTTGGGGTAGAAAATGGATTCCAAGACTCCATAGCCAAATCTTGGCAAAATCGCAGGCCCGAATCGATTCGGCCCCCTGGGCGAATCGATTCGGTTAGGTCCAGTGCTCAGGTCTTGTGAGCCGAATCGATTCGGAATTGGTCCGAATCGATTAGGAAGTTATGCAGAAACCCAAACTTCCTAACCGAATCGATTCGGTTTCCATCCAAATCGATTCAACAACTTTTCAGAAACTCAAATTTTCTGGCCGAATCGATTCGGCCAAGGGGGCGAATCGATTCGGTAGCCCTGCACTTTTCCAAAATTTTTCTTTTAAATTTTAACCCTTTTTCTTTAGGATTAGTAATTAAGGACCTTCTTAAATGAAGTAAACATAGGGTTTAGAGTATTAGTTGAGTTGGGTCGACATCCTAGACTCGAAAGGGTTCATCTAGGGTTCTTTTAAGGGGGAATTTAAAGTGATGTTTAGGCATTACTTTTATCTTGTAGTTCTATAAGGGTCTAGAACATATTAAGGTCAATTTGGAGACTTTAGAATTTAACTTGAGTTAGAATTTGACTTAGTGGCTTATGTTAAAGCCTAAAGGAGGCTTTGGAAATAACTTTGGAGTCTGAATTTCTTATCGAGGATTTATGACGGTACGTAATACGTATAGTCCCGATTTAAGCTTATACATTTGTTAAAATGGGAAATTGATAAGGTAAATGATTAATTACTAAATCATGTAATAGAAATAAATAAAATGGATGTTACACACCTCTCTAAATGCCATCTTAAGGGAAGTCCGTGCGAGAGGTGAAGCCCCCTGGCTAATGAATGCAGGGTGGATATAGTCCTAGGCCATATGAGCGCTTGTTTCATTTTTCTGCGATGGGTAGGAGATTCTGGGTGTGGTCTTGACTACCCCGCAGGCATATGGCCGCTTCCCGACGATTTCGATAGGATCCCAGGTTGTCTTATGTTAGGACCTGGAAGATGATGGTTATTTAGGGACGCGCACAGTGGGGAAACCCGGACGGGCGGTCTTAGAATCGTTATATTTATATTTATGACTATTCTAATTATCGAGTTGGACTTGATGGAACATGAATGCCATAAAGAGCAAATTTATGCCACAAAGAGCATGCTATTGAGATTAGTGCCATTAAGAGCACATGATAATAATTGTATTCCTGATAAGGAATGTCAAGGAAGATTTAAATTGAAATATGATGAAAGATGAAAAAGGCTCAGTAGTACTTTAAGTTCTTCTATAAGTGAGTTTCATTTCATATAGCTAAATTATCATTCAAGCTTACTTGCGCATCATTGTCATACCTATCATTTATCTATTGATCACATATATCCGGCCCTGACCGGTTTTCACTTCTTGTTGTGTATATATATATATATATAATCCGTTCAGGTGTTCCGCCGCACGGTCGCCCGAAATGATCTTTCCTTCCATATGTCTTGAGGAGCCGTGACATTGTGTGGGTCTCACGGGATGTTTTGTGTAGACGCCTCCATTTATGTTTTCTAGTTATGATCAGTTTGTTCGGGCGTGTTGCCCAAACCGTTGTAATTGCATAATGGATTTATTATGTAACACCTGGGGCTTATTATATGTTGTATGGTTATTATTGACCGACGTTTCATCCGGTCCTTTTGTATTTTTGGGTTTCTTATATACGCTTGTGGGGGTTTCCACCCTCTATTCCTACTATGGGTTGTTGAAAATGTTCTCTTCTTATTTTATAACCAAAGTTTTTGATAACCCGTTTTCTGGAATATAGTGTGGTTATTCCTTATACTTTGCATATTGTAGTGATGTTGAGAATGATATTTATCAATGATTTCCTATTTTATCGAGGTATAGGGATGGCCACCCTTTATTTCGGATAGCGGGTTGTCACAGATGGTATCAGAGCATCAGGTTCTAGAGTCTTTAGGATCTATGCGGACTTGTCACGTTCTACCGTAGCGTTCTTTGATATAGAACTTAATGTTAGGGTTGTTTGTTGCTTATGTATGCGATCTTCTGCTAAATAGATTGTTTTGTATTATGATTTAACTCTGCCTCGTCTTTATCTCAGATGCCGCCAAAGAGAGGACGTCCCGCTAGACGTAATAGGGTTGTTGAGGATGGGTTTGGTCCTCCACCGCAGCCAGAAGGGAATATCAATGCCACTGAAGTGGCAAATATTGTGGCCCAAGCTGTCAACGCCGTGATGACCGCAGTGGCACAACAAATGTCACAAGTTCAAGCAAGGGGACAAGAAGCACTAGTTCCTACGGGACCTTCTCAGTGGGAACGGGTGAGGGAGTCTTTCCTTAAGGGGCATCCCCCGGAATTTGAGGGAGGTTCAGATGTTATAAAGGTGAACCAGTGGAAGAGAGATATGCAGCGCCATCTTAGGATGGTGGAATGTAGTGAGGAGAAAAAGCAAATTCTCGTTACCTTCAAGCTGGTCGGACCGGCCTTACACTGGTGGGAGTCAATGACGACACCCGAACAAAGGGATACTATGTCCATCACAAATTTTTGGGCTTTGTTTGATGGAAAGTATTTCCCTCCCGCAGTTCAGAGGGAAATGCAGAGGAAGCTTCAAGATTTAGTACAAGGGGAGAGATCGGTTGCCGAGTACGAGGAGGAGTTTACCCGGTTAGCAAGCTTTATACCGGATGAAGTAACTCCAGAAGCGAAGAGGATCTCCAAGTTTGTGGGAGGTTTGCACTGGCGAATAAAACAACATTTGCTTGGAAATCCATCTCTGGTGACCTGTGGTGATGTGATGAATGCTGCTTTACTTCACTGTCAAGAGCATAGATTGTTTGTTCAAAACAAGAAGAAGGTTGTAGTTGCGGGGCAAGCAGTGAGACAGGGAGGAACTGGGAGCAGAGGGGGAACATCTTCTTCATCCCAATCCTCGGGGAACAAGCAGGTTGAGAGGGATCCTCAGCAGGGGGATTCGGTAAAGCGTCAACGTTTTGGTGGGTTTAATGCTGGTGGCAATAATAACAGGCAGGGTCAAGGTGGTCAGCAACCACAGGGTGGTAGAGGTGGAAATGGAGGTAGAGGCCAACAAGGCCGAGGTGCGGGGAAATTCCGAAATAACCAAGGTAGGAATCAGGATAATACGGCAAATAAATGTTTCCAGTGTGGGGAGCTGGGCCACTACAAAAGGGCGTGTCCTCAGTTGGTTGGAGGGCATCTTCCAAGGGCCCCACAGCAGCCGTATGTACAGTTTTCGCCCCAAGCGCCTAATCCGATTGCTCCTCTTCAACAGGGACAATTACAGTACGGTCGGGTTTACCATATTCAGGAGGCTCTTCTTCCTCCAGCTCCTCCGGCACCACCAGCGATCGAGGGTAAGTTTCTCATTCATGGGCACATGGGTCGAATCCTATTTGATACGGGTGCTACACACTCCTTTATTTCTAGAAGTTTTGCCCAGACTTCAGGTTTGATAAAATCTGCTGAAAGTACCTTCACTAGCGTTGAATCCTCTATGGGCGATGGCTCATTGATTTTCTTCGTATGTAAAAACATAGAAATTAACCTTGGTGACTTGTGTTTTGAGGCTGATTTGCTCGTCCTTGATATGGTTGGGTACGATGTAATATTGGGTATGGATTGGCTAGTGAAGTATCGTGCTATAGTAAATTGTTACGGGAAGAGTATAGTTTTTGCGGTTCCGGGACAAGAGATGTTCCTGGTAGTTATGCCTTGTATGGAAGGGAGCACGAGTGCTTATCTATACTGTATTGCAGAAGACGCATCTAGAGATGTCGTGGTTCCCCTAAATTCTCTTCCAATCGTTAGAGATTTTGAAGATATTTTTCGGGAGATACCAGGATTACCTCCAAGTCGAGAAGTAGAGTTTGTGATTGATCTAATGTCGGGAACTCGACCGATCGCCAAAGTTCCTTATCGAATGGCTCCTGTGGAAATGAGGGAGCTGAGAGATCAGATTCAGAAGCTACTGGAGCAGGGCTTTATTAGGCGTAGTACCTCACCGTGGGGCGCTCCGGTATTGTTTGTGAAAAAGAGAGACGGTTCTCTCCGATTATCCGTGGACTATAGAGAGTTAAATAAAGTCACCATCCGGAATAAATACCCTTTACCTTGCATCGACGACTTGTTTGATCAACTTAGGGGAGCTTCCTACTTCTCCAAGATCGATTTGAGGATGGGGTATCACCAATTGAGGATACGAGAGCAAGATGTATCCAAGACGGCCTTTCTGACCCGTTATGGATCTTATGAATTCTTGGTTATGCCCTTTGGGCTAACCAATGCCCCTGCTGTGTTTATGGACCTTATGAACAGGGTGTTTCGGGATTTCCTTGACCAATTTGTCATTGTCTTTATCGATGACATCCTAGTCTATTCTCAAACAGAGTCAGATCACGCTGCTCACTTGCGGTTGGTCCTGCAGAGACTGAGGGATCATCAATTATATGCAAAGTTTGAAAAATGTGGCTTCTGGTTGAAGGAAGTTCAATTTCTGGGGCATGTGGTGTCATCCCAAGGCGTGTCGGTGGATCCGGGTAAGGTGATCACGGTAAAAGAGTGGGGTCAGCCCACGACGCCCACTGAAGTTCGTAGTTTTCTGGGCTTGGCGGGTTATTACCGTCGATTCATTAAGGGCTTTTCCAAGGTTACTAGCCCATTGACGAATTTAACCCAGAAAAGAGTAAGATTTGTATGGGACAGTTCATGTCAAGCGGCTTTTGATGAGCTCAAGGATAGACTAACTTCAGCTCCAGTCCTGGCATTGCCAAAGCCGATATTGGAATATCTTGTCTTCACTGATGCATCTCTTCAGGGATTAGGAGGTGTTCTTCAACAAGAGAGACAACCCATTGCGTACGCTTCTCGTAAGTTGAAGCCTCACGAGAAGAACTATCCGGTTCATGACTTGGAATTTACCGCAGTTGTATTTTCCTTGAAGATATGGAGGCATTATCTCTCGGGGGAAAAGTTTAGTCTTTTCACCGACCACAAATCGCTGCAATACTTATTTTCCCAAAAGGATTTGAACATGCGCCAGCGTCGTTGGTTGGAGTTTATGAAAGACTACCAATTTGATATTCATTATCACCCCGAAAAGGCGAATGTAGTAGCAGATGCCTTGAGCAGGAAGCCCGAGGGAGACTTAGCTGAGGTATGGAAAGCTAAGTGGAGAGAACTCAGCCTAGAGGATGCAGGAGTGAGAGCATTCCTTTCTGTGATGACGGTTACTCCCACGATTATAGCAAAGATTGTGGAAGCTCAGAAAGGAGATAAAGTTTGTCAAGACCATACACGCCAGCTGTTGTCCGAGGGAGCGGAGTCGTACTCGATTGGTTTCAAGGGTGGACTACGTTTCCATGGAAGACTTGTGGTTCCCGACGATGGGGATTTGAGACGAACGGTGATGGCAGAATCCCATGGGTCAAGGTTTGCGGTACATCCAGGCGGGGACAAGATGTACCAAGATATGCGTCGTTTGTATTGGTGGGCGGGTATGAAGAGGGATATCTCAGAGTTTGTGTCTCAATGCACTACTTGTCAGTTGGTTAAGATCGACCACCAGCGACCGACAGGTTTGTTACAACCGCTCGAGATTCCCGTATGGAAATGGGAGAGCATTTCGATGGACTTCATTACGGGCTTGCCTAGATCTCAAAAGGGTTATGATTCAATTTGGGTAATTATCGACCGTTTGACTAAGTCGGCACACTTCTTTCCTGTGCGCACCGATTATGATACTCCTCGTTATGCCCAATTGTTCATCGAGGAGATCGTCAGACTTCACGGGGTACCTTTAAATATTGTCTCCGATCGAGATAAGATATTTGTGTCCCACTTTTGGCAAAGTTTCCAAGGAGCAATGGGGACCGAGTTGAAGTTAAGCTCTTCCTATCATCCTCAAACAGACGGTCAGACCGAAAGGGTAAACCAGATGTTGGAGGATATGCTTCGTATGTGCATACTCGATTTTAAGGGCAGTTGGGAACAGTACCTTCCATTGGTTGAGTTTGCTTATAATAACTCGTACCAATTTACTATCAGAATGGCACCCTATGAAGCTCTGTATGGCAGGCCTTGTAGGTCGCCCGCTTGTTGGTTGGAAGTGGGTGATAACAAGTTCCTTGGACCTGAAATGATCCAAAACACTTCTTCGAAGATTGAGCTTATTCGAAATCGCATACGGATAGCCCAAGATTGCCAAAAGAGTTATGCCGATGCGGGTAGGAGACATATGGAGTTGGAGGTTGGAGACCAAGTGTTGGTGCGAGTGTCCCCGATGAAGGGCATTAAGCGTTTTGGGAAGAAAGGAAAGCTTGCACCCCGTTTTGTTAGACCTTTCCCAGTGATTGCAAAGGTTGGTCCCATGGCATACCAACTTGCCTTGCCGGAACCTTTACAACAAATCCATGATGTATTTCACGTCTCCTCTTTGAAGAAGTACAAAAGGTGTGAAGGTGCCCTTTGGCGCATTCCTTTCGAAGATATCGATTTGCAGCCCGATGTTTCTTATGAAGAACAGCCGGTTGCTATCCTTGAGTTTGGGGAGCGAAAGTTAAGATCTCGTGTGGTGCCCCTAGTGAGAGTTCATTGGAGTCATCATCATTCAAATGAATCAACTTGGGAACGTGAGGACGAGATGCGGGAGAAATATCCACATCTTTTCTTATGAGGTACGCCTGAATTTTGGGGACAAAATTCCCTCATAAGGGGGGGAGTATGTAATAACCCTCGCTTATGAGACCATATTTTATAGTAATTACTTAGTATAGTAATTAGAGACAAGTGTTGGGTTATTATTTGAATGTTAATTCAATGTAGAGAAGTTGGTATCTATTATGAGTTTGCATACCTATCATATTTATGGGTAAATATTGCTATGTCATGCTTATTAATATCATCTGAATTCAAAATGATAATTGGCTTAATAATGAGACAGGAACCTAAATTGAATTTTAAATTGTCCAAATGATAATTTGGAGGTTGCAGTTGATTTCGGAACGTGCGAAATAGTCAAATAATGTACCATATTGTATTTTGTAGTTTAGGGCATTTTTGACTGGTTGTGCCTTAATTATGCAGTTGCGTATTATTTTATCGCACTATTAGTTAATTTAGTGGGATATTTGTCTTAGGTCACGACTTAAGCTTTCTAAGTCTTCCAATTTCCCTAATTCCCTTCCTAAACCTAAAGAGAGAAAGAGAAGAGTAGAGAGAAAGATTGGAGATTTGGAGATTGACAGAGATTCTTGCTTCTACAACCAAGAGACCTGCAATTTGCTGAATCAAGGCAAGTTTTTACTTTCTATTTGTGTCTTGAGATAGATGATTTGCTATGGTAATGATGTATTGATTTTGGTTTAGCAAACTTAGGGTTTTTCTTATGTATTTATGGGTTTTGATTCATTCAAAGATGATTGGGATGATTCATGATGTTTAAGATGGTCAATAGTATCATTGATGCTATCTTGGTGTTGGTATATAAGTTTGGTTTGGGATAAATTTGAGTTGGGGTAGAAAATGGATTCCAAGACTCCATAGCCAAATCTTGGCAAAATCGCAGGCCCGAATCGATTCGGCCCCCTGGGCGAATCGATTCGGTTAGGTCCAGTGCTCAGGTCTTGTGAGCCGAATCGATTCGGAATTGGTCCGAATCGATTAGGAAGTTATGCAGAAACCCAAACTTCCTAACCGAATCGATTTGGTTTCCATCCGAATCGATTCAGCAACTTTTCAGAAACTCAAATTTTCTGGCCGAATCGATTTGGCCAAGGGGGCGAATCGATTCGGTAGCCCTGCACTTTTCCAAAATTTTTCTTTTAAATTTTAACCCTTTTTCTTTAGGATTAGTAATTAAGGACCTTCTTAAATGAAGTAAACATAGGGTTTAGAGTATTAGTTGAGTTGGGTCGACATCCTAGACTCGAAAGGGTTCATCTAGGGTTCTTTTAAGGGGGAATTTAAAGTGATGTTTAGGCATTACTTTTATCTTGTAGTTCTATAAGGGTCTAGAACATATTAAGGTCAATTTGGAGACTTTAGAATTTAACTTGAGTTAGAATTTGACTTAGTGGTTTATGTTAAAGCCTAAAGGAGGCTTTGGAAATAACTTTGGAGTCTGAATTTCTTATCGAGGATGTTATGACGGTACGTAATACGTATAGTCCCGATTTAAGCTTATACATTTGTTAAAATGGGAAATTGATAAGGTAAATGATTAATTACTAAATCATGTAATAGAAATAAATAAAATGGATGTTACACACCTCTCTAAATGCCATCTTAAGGGAAGTCCGTGCGAGAGGTGAAGCCCCCTGGCTAATGAATGCAGGGTGGATATAGTCCTAGGCCATATGAGCGCTTGTTTCATTTTTCTGCGATGGGTAGGAGATTTTGGGTGTGGTCTTGACTACCCCGCAGGCATATGGCCGCTTACCGACGATTTCGATAGGATCCCAGGTTGTCTTATGTTAGGCCCTGGAAGATGATGGTTATTTAGGGACGCGCACAGTGGGGAAACCCGGACGGGCGGTCTTAGAATCATTATATTTATATTTATGACTATTCTAATTATCGAGTTGGACTCGATGGAACATGAATGCCATAAAGAGCAAATTTATGCCACAAAGAGCATGCTATTGAGATTAGTGCCATTAAGAGCACATAATAATAATTGTATTCCTGATAAGGAATGTCAAGGAAGATTTAAATTGAAATATGATGAAAGATGAAAAAGGCTCAGTAGTACTTTAAGTTCTTGTATAAGTGAGTTTCATTTCATATAGCTAAATTATCATTCATGCTTACTTGCGCATCATTGTCATACCTGTCATTTATCTATTGATCACATATATCCTGCCTTGACCGGTTTTCACTTCTTGTTGTGTATATATATATATAATCCGTTCAGGTGTTCCGCCGCACGGTCGCCCGAAATGATCTTTCCTTCCATATGTCTTGAGGAGCCGTGACATTGTGCGGGTCTCACGGGATGTTTTGTGTAGACGCCTCCATTTATGTTTTCTAGTTATGATCAGTTTGTTCGGGCATGTTGCCCAAACCGTTGTAATTGTATAATGGATTTATTATGTAACACCTGGGGCTTATTATATGTTGTATGGTTATTATTGACCGACGTTTCATCCGGTCCTTTTGTATTTTTGGGTTTCTTATATACGCTTGTGGGGGTTTCCACCCTCTATTCCTACTATGGATTGTTGAAAATGTTCTCTTCTTATTTTATAACCAAAGTTTTTGATAACCCATTTTCTGGAATATAGTGTGGTTATTCCTTATACTTTGCATATTGTAGTGATGCTGAGAATGATATTTATCAATGATTTCCTATTTTATCGAGGTATAGGGTTGGCCACCCTTTATTTCGGATAGCGGGTTATCACATGCAAAGACTATATATCCAAGGTAAAATAAAAATACCTTTAACCTGCATTAGAACATAATATACACGGATCCAATAAAAGATCAACTAGATATGACAATCCTACATATATTTTTCGAAAACCAAAACACAATATTCTCTAAAACAAAGTTTTTACCATTTATTCAAGAGCAAATCAGGAAGACAAACAAATAACATATGATTTATCAATAATCATAAATATGAAATATACCCTCACATATGAAATAAAAGTACATATTTTGGCATAAGATTAAGATATATGAAGCTAAAATGCAAATAAGGCTATGTCCATAAAAGAAACAACATCTAGCGTTTAGAGGTGGAGGGAACAATTCTCGAAATCTTATTACTTTAATTACTTTAGAATTGTCTTTCCTAGCTCATACACGATTTACACAAGGTTCTTTTGTGGTTAGGTGAGAGTTGAGGTGCATTTTCTTCACTTTGCCTCTCTCTAAGGTCTTTGCTTTTCTAAAAAAATGATTTAATTCATCTTAACCCACATTTTTCTTTCAAAAGGTTTAGGTGAAAATTTTATACAATCAAACTCTTTTTGTCTTTGTTGTCCTCACAAAAATCCTACTATTCTTACCATGGTTCAAAGGTAAGTTTGTCTTGATTAAAAAAATTCCTCAAATGACCAACTTGGTGAAAATGATAACATTAAATGTTTTTTGTATAGTCATTCGGGTTTGGTCTTGGGAACAACCTCTACAAAATGTTGACATTTCATCAAATTTAAAACAAAATTGTATGGCCTTTTTATGACATTGAGAAAAACAAAGTTCTTTTTAGGTTTTTTATGGTGAGGCGCATGATTCTTATTATCAATCATAAGGTGGACAAGTTTATCTTTCTTTTCAAAATCATTTACAACATTTTCCTTTTTATCTTGAGTTTTCAAAGGATATTTTTCAATATTTACTATTTCATTTTTATAAGATGAATTTACAAAAACAGGTTCACTAGTTGAAGCCAAAACATTAAACTTGTCAAAACAGAACCCTCTTATATCATAACCTTTTTAGGTTGGAACTAAAATAATCTTCCCCTTGAAATGATTAGAAACAAGTTTCCTTTTATTTTGCGAATTTTGGGGTACACTTTCAATAGGTGTTGTCTCATTTGATGAAGGAGGTTTGACTAAAATGTCTCTCTTTTAGGAATGTATAATGTGATATAATGAAAGTCTTTTTTAATTATTTTTTCAAAGATTGATATTGGATTCTTCACAAATTTGATATTCATTTTTAAAATTGTCCAATAAGATGGTTAAATAATCTCTTTCTTTTTATTAATGTGGATAAACATTTATCTTGTTCTTTAGAAACCTCCTTTTGGTCTTTTAACTCATCAAGTAAACCAAGGAGGTCGCTAAAGTCAATATCAAGTTCTTGGATTTTAGAAAAAAGGGCATGTCCATGAGCTTCTAAAACTTAAAACAATCATTTTTATTTTTTTTCAGAAGGAAGATCAAATTTCATTTTTCACATTGTCAAGGGTTTTGATCTTTTATAATTAAATATCCCTTTAAAGGGACAATCGAAAAAATGAATGATCTTGACTCTTCTGAATGACTTTTTTCCTTTAAATATTTTTTCCTTAGACGATAGAATCACATTATTTTTCAATAATCTTTTGTACTCTACTTAAATCCTTAAGAGGTTTGGAGAATCTAGGAAAGCGTAAATACTCAAACCTTTATGAAATATTGAGGGGAATTTAGTACCACTTTGAAGGACATTTGTGAATTGACCTATTTTCCAATATTGGGGATCGATATATTATTTTATGGGTATGAGTATGCTAAAAAGAAAACATTGTGCGAGGATCTTTAGAGGAGCATGACTGATTGTGCATACCACGTCGGCCTTACTTGGAGTGGAGATAGCAAGCACCTTTTTTCCAAATGGAAAAGATATTATTTTAGGTACTTGTAACCTTTGTCTAAGGATAAAGCTCGGACGAAGTGCTTAAACAGTTTTGTTGCCCAGTTTAAAATCACTTAGAAATTTGGATACCTTATTCCTCACATTCTTTTTCTAGGTTTTTATTTCCTATGGGGATGAATGACTCTCCTCGTGAAATCCTCACCCGTGAAGCTATTTGGATATGTCATGGAAGTATGCTTCCTCTTATTTCAATAATTTTGGGAACATTACAAACATGGTTAGGTCGTTTCACATTAACATTGAGAGAACGCACTAGAGTTTTGATGTAGTAAACTTGGAAATACTTATATTTAATGGTTTTTTTGTTTAAGCATTTCCCAAACACAAAAAGTTGATCCTCACTCATTATCTAGCCATATTGATCCTATTGCAAGCAAGCACACAAGAGCCATCTTAACTCTATCTTGGATGATGTTGAGGAATTCTACTTCCATCCTTACGAAAAGAAGAAAAGGATGTATGTTTTCCTCTAACTTCATTCCTCCTCCTTAACATGCATTTAATTCTCTACCTTTTGTGGAAATTATATCAAGCAACCCTTTTATTGACACTATTGCTATCATTTCCCTTGCTTCTTTTTATAATAACTAAGTTATGCTTAGTTGTTGCGTTTTATGATCCTCAACAACTAAAGAGGTCGTTAAGCTATAAACAAGGTACTTTTTTATCTCATTTTATGACTAATCATCCAGCAGATCAGCTATATGGTAGATCAAATGTAAATTCCATTTATGAGGGTGTGCTTAAAATATTTTCTAAATTGATAGATTTCCCTATTATGGCATGTGATTACTTTCCCACTACGATTACATGTTATTTTCTTTGTGCAATTTCAACTATAGAGTATTAAAGCGTGCATTTAAAATATGCCGTGAGATACTATATGGAAGATATCCCTTCTTCAAATAAGGTTTTGAGAAAATGCATGTGTAGGGAGATGTGGCATTATGGTTGAGTAATAAGGCCTTGTTATATTTTGTAACTACAATCATTAGGACATTTTTTCACGAGGAGACAATTTCTTCAAAACATCCTACCGTGGACATGAAGCAAGAAAAATTCAAAACCAAGACCAAAACCAAGGCCACAAATAATAGAAAGCATCCCGACTTGGATGTTTATATTTGTGTGCTTGCTCTAGGTGTGGGATCTTCCTCGCCAATGTCACATGCCCAAACTCGAGCGGGGAACAAGTTGGTGGGAATATTGTACTAGCTGATCAAATAATAAACATTGACATAACTTGCACAGAATAAAAATACCAAACCGTTATCAAGTGAGAGTACGATGCATATCGAAGCAAGAACTTCTCAACTACATATCCAAACCACATCTTCCCTTGTGGAAGATATTATTGTTTATAGAACTAATTATAAAGAATAAAGAAAATGGGATATATATGCTTGTTCGACAACGTGATCGTTTGAAAAAGATGTTGATTATGGAAGTAGTCCTTCTTATGGTTACCATAGTTCGTCTTCAAATGAGATTGGGTCGCTTATAATTGTTAAAGGTCACTTTACTAATACTTAATTGTTTATACCCGTTCATGAGGAAGTGATAGTTGATCTTTAAGATAGTTCTCCTAGTCACTGAGAGGACGTAATGGTACCTTCTCTTTGAAGGACTACTTCCACCACTTTATTTCTACCTTAAGGAATCTTCCTCGCCACAACGTTGTGAGTTTTCTTTATTTCTCATGATATTATTTATTACTTGTGAATCATAGTCTTAACCAAGTATCATTTTTTATATGTTAATTTTTCTAGAGAGACCATGGCCCTAGGGGTGAGCACTTCCCCTTTATTTACTCTATCATAGCTCTCCCTATTCGTATTCCTTTTCATCGAAGGAATAACTATATGCTTATGACATCAAAAATAGTAGATCATGAGGTAAATTTGCTTACCAAGTGTTTTTTGGTAAAATATCAAATTGGTGTTTCATCTTTACCAATTGACTTTTATTTTTGAGTTTGAAGCTACAAGGTTATATAGATTTAATCAATTTCATTGAATACACTCACCATACAAATATAAATTAGTCCAAGTGTAGATAAATTCTAATTTTATATGTTCTTTACTAATTCCTAAGAGAGCATGCACAATTATCATGTAAGATGAAGGAAATCACCAAATTAAACTAGAGTTATGATAAAAGACAAATTTTATCCTTTTAACCTACACATGCATCTAGGTGATTTTTGCGAGATGAAATAAACAATCACAACCACAACACCCAATGTATGAGGAAAACCCAAATGGAAAAAACCTCGAGCGGGTGGGCCTAGATAAATCCACTAAAAATATGGTTTTACAAAGGGACTCAAAATACTTATAGACATGACTCACTAAGACTTACTGATGTCGTCTCCTCTACCTTCGTTTGTAGTACGCGAAGATAAAACATGTTGCTTAATACATCTGGTGTGTCGGTATCCACCAAAACCCATAAAACATTTCCAATCAACAAGTATGCATAGTTCCACCACATACATCCACGATGAAAGAAATGTAGATTGTATGGAGTTTTTATTCTTCAATTTGATCAATCAAAATGATATGTGTCGGAGAGAATTTTATAAAAGAAGATGATGAGTATTTTTCTTTAAAGTGTAAATCATCTTCAAATAGTTATTTTCATCCATATTAAAGTAAGAAGTAATGTGGACCAAAACAAATATTAAAAAAGAACTGCCAAAAATTTTAAAAAAAAAATTCAAAACTAGAGCAGGTCGTTCGAACGACCTTCTAACAATATTTCAGAACAGTTTGCAAAGGAAGTCATTGCAAGTTCGTTTGAACATGCTCATTCGAACGACATTTCTAATGCAACTTCTAACGAGATTTTAGAAGATTTTGCGAGAAGTACATTACAAAAATTATTCGAACAGGTTCGTTTAAGCCAGGTCGTTCGAACGACCTGGCAGATTTCCAACAAAAATTTTAAATTTTTAAAAGAGTGTAATGAATTGGAAAATTTTAACAAAATCATTCTAATTAAAATTTAGTTTATCTCCAACACATAAAAAATATTCAGGTTATATACCTCTTGGAAAACGAGGATGAGGAATTGATTTGATGATGTGTGAAAGATCGGATGCCCAAATTCTTCATGGTTGATAGATTTATGACTCTATACAACCCAAAATGTTTTTTCCAGCAGAATATAGCCAATACAACAAATGACTCAATTGAAAATTTGCCCTTAAAAATCTCCCTCTTTGGATATTCCGGGACAAAACATAAAATAAATCAAATACAAAAAAATGACACTGAATTTGCTAAGCCAAGCCGTCAAGCCGATCCTAAAGCCCATTCCCAAGACCCTACAAAAAGGGACAGACTGACTTGACTGACTACTAAGATGCATTTTTGAAATTAAGCGATATATCTACAAAAAAAAGGCCTACACACATGAAACAACAAATACATAAAACGTATGGGGAAATAGAGATTAAATACCACAAATTTTAAACTCCCCCTAAACATGTTTTCCCCCTTTTTTATCCAGAAAAGACAAAGGTAAAGAACTAACATGTAGTGTTAGTGAGATACAATGACAAAATGAAAAGTATGAAAAGATCCATAATAAATAAGAAAAGAAATTAAAACATTCCACAACAATGATAACATAGCAAAAACAAGGAGTGATTCTCATTAAAAATTAAAACTATCAAGTGCGAACATAAATGTACCAATAACGAAACATACTAAATAAAGATGTGAATATAAATGACTGGTACAAGTGAGGTATATATATAAAGAAAACAAAAAGTGCTCTCTCATAAGTACATAAATAAACAACAGAATCATCACGGAGAAGGAGCATCAGGTGAAGGGTCATCTGGAAGCGATGTGGTACTGGAGGATCCTGCACCACGAGTCATCTCTATACGGAAAATCTCTTGAAAATTCTTTATAAGGATGGAGTCTCTCCTAGCTTAGGCCTCATCTTGACGTGCATGTGCCTCCTCTCAAGGCGCCTGAGCCTCCTTGGCTATCTGACGATCCCTCTCCATGCTGAGTAAACGTTCCTGTAAAAGTGCCTTATCCTTGCGTTTATCCTCCTAAATATGCTCAACCTACGTACGCACATGCCTAAAATCCTCCGACTAAATAGGTGGGTGAGGACGAGAAGAAGAGGGTCTAGAGGGAGTGGTAGTGGATAATGCAAAGTGATAATAAGTGGATTGAGGATACCACAGGGAAGGTGACTGCAAGAACGACCAATAGAGGAGATATTAATTCTCTAAAAATGAGTGACCGAAATATCCGAGGGAAGGAGGGGGCAGGCAACCTCAAGGCAATGTCTAGTAATAATAACTACAAAAGGTAAAGCTTGCCTAATAGGACCAATAGGATTTACCTTAACGTCTTTAAGAACACCAAAGATGAAGTGGGGAAGGTCAATAGCGGCTTTAATGCTAATGGAAAACATTAGGTCCACGTGTGCCCTTGAAATTTGAGTGGAGTTGTCACGAGGTAGAAGTCATGCACAAACAATCCAGTTAAGAATCATGAAATCAAGATGAAGATTTTTATGAAAAATGTGTGACACCCCGCTTATTAAAATAAGAGGTGGCCAGCCCGCTACTCCACTAAAAATAGGAATCTTAAATGGTCCATTCTTAGCATCATTGTCGCATAATAATATTATGAGTATATATATATATATAATAAAGTAGGAAACTTATGTATGTCATAAGCTTCAAGTATGATGTCATCTATTTGAGTTTTTTTTGCACTTCCTATTTTAACCTCAATTCTTTGGATTCTCCCTCTTTTTATACTTACCAAATTTCAACTTCAATTCAAAATTGGGGGTACTTTTGGAAGAACCACTTAATTCTCTAGTTTTCTCCTGCTCACATCCTCTCCCATTTCTCACGCACCCTCTCCGGATCTCTAAAAAGCAACCCAAAATAAACCTACCTCAAACATAATACCAAGGGTTTCAATATCAGGCCGTCAATCTATGGTGGTTCTAGGGTTATTCATACACATTTTTACATCTATCTATGGCTAGTTTTTGCTATACATACACATTTATATATACATCTAACATTTAAATTGTGATTTGTAGATATTTGTTATGAAATTAAGGGTTTTACATCTTAGGTGCTTACAAAGGAGAAAAGACCCACTTGGATCTCTACATGTGTGGGGAATAGGTTTCTAAAATAGGGATCTACATTGTTACGAATCTGGTTCGGTTTTTTGTATACGATTGGGGATTTTATTGGTTTTTTGAAATTTCGTATTGTAATTTTTTATTGCTATCTCATTAATCTCTCATTCCTCACTAAAGTTTTGTAAGAATTCCAGGTATTATCAAAGTGTGAAAATTTTATGCTTTCCAGGTATTTGTAAAAATACCCAAATGTATGCATTATTTGATATTATCAAGTCTTTTTATATCATATTATTCTGAGCTCTGATTTTTTAGAGGTATATGATATGGGGATTTTGATTTTTTAGAGGTTTATCTCGAATCTGTTCAACTGTTATGATTTTAGTATCGCACACAATAGTATTTTGTATTCATTTTGATAGCAAGGTACTAATTTTCTATTTGTTATTTCAAGTTCAAGATCTTTGAGGAATATTTTTGGGTTTTAAGATGCGTTAACATCACGTAGTTTTTTGGATTCAGTGTCCTATGATTTGATTATTAAGATTACAATCAATTCATATTTTGGCTTATTTGTCCGTATTTTGGGGTTCTACTATGTCTCCCATTCTCTCTCCCCCATATGCTTTAATAATTCCTAGTAGGTTTTTATTTGGGTCGTTTTTGGTGGATTTTGTTGAGAATGATATATGTTAAAATATGAAATTTGGGCTACATTAACTTCATGGAGCATAGTAAGATCCATCCTTTTTTTCCATCTTCACGCACTAAAACAATATTCTTTGAAAACCTATTTTTTAGTTAGGTTTTCGCTCTTTACTTATGTTTAATTCATTCATGTCTACATGAATGCATTTCATTTTTCTTGGGCATTTAACTTGATTCAACAATGAGGTATGTTTAACTTGATTCAACAATGCACTTCATCATTGAGTTTTATTCCAGATCCATTGCTTGGGTGTTAACTTTACACTAATTTGAAATGATTTTCCATTTAGGTTTAGTCAATTTGATAGCTGACAAAAACAATATTGTTTCAGGAATGGGAGTTGTGGAATGAAGTAGAGGATTGGATGAACATAGATCAGATGAACACAACCTGGATAAAGTTATATAATTTCAAAACATTAAGCAGTAGTTTTGAAATTAGTGTACCATAGACTTCGTCCAAGCTATATGTGTTATATGTTATGAATCCATTCTCCTCTTCGGCACATCTTTAATTAAATTAGTGTACCATATACTTCATTGTGTTACACGTTATGTGCTTGATCCGTTTATTTGATTTCTGCATTTCTATTTGAAATTAGTGTATCATATACTTCATTGTTTTACGCGTTATACTTCATTGTGTTATGCGTTAGCCTTTTTCATGGAAGACACTGATGCTAAAAAAAGAACAAAAAAATCAAATATAGAAAAACATGAATTTACAGTTATTGGTTCCTCTATATCAAGTATTCCGACATTGTTTACCAACATTTCACCATATTATCCAGGAGTTTCCTAGTGAAAGAAATATAAAAGTCCTTAAGAGTGTATTCAGATAAATGAGATCACCTTTAATTACTCGGTATAATAGAATTTCCACATTAACTAACTTTATAAGGCATGCCTTTTAAGGGCATGCCATACTTCATCCTTCATCCTTGGAGGTTACACGCATTGCTTATCACGACAATAAGAGCATGCCATACTCCATCCTTCACATAATTTCCAGCCTGCTAATCATATCATAAACATCAGTAATTCAAGATAGAAAATGCAACATAAGAAAAAGGCTAAAATGAAGGAATAGAATGTTAGGTCCAGTACTTCCTCGACCACGTCGAATTAAAATGGCAGCATCTAAAGAATCCTAGAGATGATCACGTCATAGGAAATAAGCCAATATTGACCAATGCTTGAACAAAGTATATAAAATGGTCTCTATCAAAGACAGTACAGAGAAAATAAGATTATCTGATGCATTCCTCGGAGAGAACCTTGAGCATATGGTCAATGTACCAAATTTCATTTGGAGAAAGCCTAGAGGGGTTCATAAAAATCTATGTTGAAACACGAAAAGTGAACCAAATTTACTCTAATAACTTATAATTATAAACCAATTATGTTGCAGCATCGTATATTGCATTTTCTTTTATTTTTTAATAGCAATATATTGCATTTGCCGATAATGCGGGACAATGTCGCACCCAAAGAACTAAACAATGCACACACACATTAAGAATATCTTCATGCACTGATAATAAATAAGAAAAGAAAAGATAATAAATAATATCCGACGACTCATAATAGGAGAATAATAACATTAGAGAATAGGAGAGTAATATTTGAGTTCTGAACAAGAAGTTATGTCATGATTCAAATAGAAATCAAACATTTTGTTACATTTTTTCCATTTCTGTTTTTCATCTTGAAGTCCGCAAACACTCTATTTTTCTAATGGCAACATATTCTCATTTGTCTAATGGCAACATATTCTCATTTGATTTTTTTGATTTTGGTACTGAACTGTAATTTGTATATGGGTGATCCAATGTATTGAATTTGATATTGTAGGTTTCCACATTCTTCATGATCAAGTGGTGTATGGGTTTCAATACAAGTTGGAAATTATGGGTTATTTGAAATCTATGCAGCAATACTTGATCGGCGACATCTTACATACAAATGTATTTACTACTTCCTATAGCTAATATGCAAGTTCCATCAGCAGAGTAACACAAGGTTGTGAAACACTTGATATGTTTCTTGAATCAACCTTTTCTTCCTTCATTTGTTTTGGACTGAACTTAGTTTTCAATTCCCATTACAGTTAATAGTAACTGCTACAATATCCTGCATGTCGGCCCAGTTGGTGAGCCTCTGCTACAATAACAGCATGACGTATTGTTCTTCGCAGGAAAGATGTTGAGCACCATGACATAGTGAATGATATGATGATGGAACAGGAGGTGACATATGGCCCACAACTTGGTGGAAATGGGTTCCCTGGATACTAGGGCATGAATATTGAACAAGGGAAGAGCTATAATGTTGTTCTATATATTCGTTCACTAGAATCTATGGTATTAAATTTGCAAGAGATGCTTCTGATTCGAAATGGGGGTCTGTACGAGCTGCAATAGGACGCCCAGAACCTTTTGATTTGAAATATGTTGCGATTGGGAGTGAGGATTGCTGGAAGAAAAATTATCGCGGGAATTACCTCAAGTTCTACAATTCTATAAAATGCGCCTATCCAGATATCAAAATTATCTCCAACTGTGACGAGTCTTCTAGAAAATTGGAACACCCCGCTGATATGTTTTGTTATCATATTTATAAAGGATCATGCGATGTGTTTTCAATGGCTAATGCTTTTGACCGTACATCACGTAATGGTCCGAAGGCTTTTGTAAGCGAGTATGCTGTGACTGGAAAAGATACGGGCATCGAAAGTCTGTTGTCAGCCCTGGATGAAGTTGTATTCCTCATTGGGATTGAGAAGAGGATGTTATTGAAATGGCAAGCTACGCACCTCTTTTCATGAATGCCAATGACAAGCGGTGGAACCCGGATGCAATTGTATTTAACTCCTCACAATATTAAGGAACTCCAAGTTACTGGATGCAATAGTTTTTCATAGAATCGAACGATGCAACTCTTCTCAATTGCCCTCGGTTGTCTCCGTAGAAGCCTTAATTGCTCCACCAAGAGAACCGTTGTCACCTATGCAATAAGAAGTGTTAACAAGAAGTTTTTGCGCTTTCTAAGGGTCAAATTGTACTGATCTACAACTAACGTACCAGTGTAATTTTTATTATTTCAACTTTCAACATTATTCCTAAAAATGTGATCCGGGTTTTCTTTTGTTTTTTAACTAAAATGATATAGGAATAACTTGGGTAATAGATGACTTTAAAGTTTCTTTGCCTCTAGCTGTCCTTTGACATGATCCCTCATGTTGAATCTCTTAGGGTTCACTTTAATCGGTGAGGAAAATCCATACTCATAGTGTTCTCTTTACTAAGTACAATGTAAGCTCTTTCTTAATATTTAAGTACGTTACTTTTGGCTGTTGCGACACTATACAACACCTAAATTTTATTTTCTTCTTTAGTTTATTTTTCTGAACATAAAGACATGGGTTATAAAATTGGAACTGATGTATGCCCACTCTTAATTTTTAATGACACTTGATAATTCATTACTTAATTATCATATTAACAAGGTTAGTACATCACGTGTGATTTGAGCTTGAATGTATTCCCCACAGATGAACATCGCAGTACCGAAGATGGTTCAATAGAAAATGGATCCGAAAAATGCAGTTCCCGACATAAACGGAGAAAAATTTCTTCTGTAGAAGTACCCTGGATCTTTGGCTCAAACCCTTTCCAGAGTTCATATAAGCACTGTGGTTGTTAAAGACAATTTGATGGTTGCTGGTGGTTTTCAAGGGGAACTCATTTGTAAGGTATGATGATGCAAGAATAAGTAAAACTCTGAAGGTTCTATGTACTTATATCTACAGTTGAGTGAGTAATTTATCTCTATATTTTCACTTGGCAGTATTTAAACCAACATGAAGTTGCCATGAAACTAGTATGAAGTCTTCTCTTGGATACATGTGTGGGATTGTATTTTGTCTCAAGGATGTACTTTTCATCTATATGACTTTAATAAATGTATATGACTTTATCTATTATTCATTGTCCAACTCTCATTACTCCATTTCATTAACTTTATGAGCAGAAGCAAGGTGAACAGCCGGTCACTGTTCTCGGCCCGCACAATTGATATCTTCATCCCATTTGGTGGATTCTCCCAAAGAGGCCAAAAGTCAATTTCCCTGATAGAATTGAACATCTGAGTAGCATTCTCAAGATTAAAAACCCATGTCTAATTTTTCCTCGATTTCTTAAGATTACTACCTATCCATTCTGATAATGACTTTGAATACCCGGGCTTCATCGTGTGATCCACCAGCCACTTTCGAGATGGAAATGATGAAGGTATACTATATTTCTTTTATACATATGCATCATCTTTCAATATCATGTTTTGGGGTATATTAACTAGACTTGCACATTTTTTTTTTCTCATTTTTGGTTCATCAGGTCATCGCTCATCGTCATCGCCATCGCCATCATCATCGCCATTGCCTCCATCGCCATCGTCGCCATCGCCATCGCCATCGTCGCCAAAGCATCAATTTATTTATAGAGGAATTTTCATCTACTTTATGACACCAATTATACACGATTCAATATTTTGGAATGATTCTTTGCATAACTCTCATCTGTTTGATCATATGAGAGGTGAATAAATTGCGTTATCTTAGATTTTATATTGGGTAGATAAACTAAATTGTTGTGTGGTTATGGGTGCATCTCTATGAGCCTGACATTTTTTTAATGTGGTGAACGATTGGAAATAAATACATTAAAAATTATTCCCTTTAGCTTTGTTGTTAATTTTAAATTAGAAGTGGATTTGTTCATCTATGGGACACGTTAGTGACCCAATATCGATCCTTTTTAGACCAATTATTTTTTTAATTATTCACCAATCGTGTCCACTCGTGTCGTGTTGGGTCGGATCTAATTATGTCCAATCAAATCGTATTTACTTATCGTGTCATGTTAAGAAAAAATTCTCTATTGTGTCGTGCCGTATTTTTTAAACTAGTAGGTTCGTAGCATAGGTTATTTCAAAAATTGTTTATCTATTGTGAATGTTCTATGAACATGGTTTTTTGGATACAAACACAACATGACCTGACTAACACGGTTAACAATTTTGATAACTAATTTAATATGAAAATACACGACTAAAATGATGATAACAATATTGACACCCAATTTTGACGTGGTTAACAACTTTTAAGTCCATTTTAACATGAAAGTACATGACATTTTTTTCACCCAGTTTTGACATGTTTAACAATTTTGACACCCAATTTTGACACCAAATTTAATACGAGTAAAAAAATGATCAAAAGGTTAATACATGATAACACTACTTATGAACACGATGTCACATGACATCGTATAATTAGAACTAAAAAATATTTATCTGTTGCGAACTAAAGACGATGTATGGTTCTATCAACGATGTACACATTCAAAACTTTGTGTCATGTTATTCCGATAAAAATAAGAATGACACAACATTATAATGTCATGTTATTTTTATTTTTATTAGATTCATTTTCGGTTCTAAAAAAATATTTTATATTGTACCACTTTTACGTGGTGTCGTTTTCGACATAGGTAAAAAAAATATGAATTAATGTCGTGAAGACTTTATGGTTATAAAAAAAATATGAAATCATGTCGTGTAGACCGTTTTTTTAAATTACATTTTGTTTTTTCGGAGAACGAAATTTGTGTCCTTTTCCAATTACGTATTTTGATTTTTTTTTTGCCATTTTACGATTATCAACGTGCCTTCAGGCACAGGCATAGGTCAAAGCGGGCGCCCATGCGGCGGTGACCCTGAACATAAGTAAGAACCACACAAGAAGAAGAAATATAAATGGGCCAGGGCCCGTTTTGATATGATACACACGTGAATAAAATGCATAACAGTTATGAATGCCAAATTTCATAAATAGGTTAAATTCGCTCTTCGCTCAAAGAATCATCCTTACCCCTCTTCTAAGTGCACATCCTAACGCGTACAATTAATTTTAAAGTAAACTACCCGTCTACTTAATAGGATTGACCTAACTCTATTCAACATCCCTACTTCACCAATTTATAATTGTAAGAGGGTAGTTTAGATTAATGGAGGCGTAACCCCTTTTGAGTACAATAATGATAAGTTAACTAGCCAAAACCTTGGATTAATTATAGGATATGCAAACACAACTTTAATTAACATAAACCCGGTTTAAACTCACAAATCTCTCGTGTATAACTCAATCAGATAAAAATGAACTAAGAAGTAACTCATTTAGAGGGAGAAAGAAGTAAGCACCCTAGATGCACCTTGGCAGACAGCCAAATACACCAACCACCCTCAAGAACCTCTGCCAAGTATTAAAAACTTCGTAATGAATTGACAATTGTGGGTGAGTAAAACTCTCTGGTTCGTAATAACTCTATCTAGCAATAACTCCTGAACTCTAAAAAAGAACATCCTCTACCCAGAGGTGGTTGGGGTCCTTAAATAGCCCCCACACCACTCCCGAGGTAACTCAGTCATCAATGAAGAGTGCGCTTTTATTCAAATAAAGGAATTATTTAATTAAACATAGTTTTTCAATTAAATCCTAAAAACATACGTCTAGATGATTTATCAATTAAAATAAATATAGCATGTGACACAACATAGCAGGAAAAATCCCCACAGGGCAAAACCATATTATTTTCACTATAATTTATAAAGGATGGTTACACGCATTATAATGAAAATAAGTGTGACATACGAAAATACCCATAGGTGTCGGTTCCGATGTCGTCGGCTGAAATCACCCGCGAGAATTCCAGATGGGCAGCAATGAAGAAGATACCGACTTCTCCACAAAATACTCCAATTGAGTGTTAATGACCTCTTGAAGGTTCTCCAAAAATGTGCAAGTGTAAATGGAAGAGAAGTGTGCATTTTATAGGGAAGATTAAAGCTCAACAAACATCTTTAGTGAAACATGGAAGGAATAGGGCCGGAGTTTACTCATTATGTTTGGAAAAGTTTTTAAGTGGTGATAGCATTTTAGCATAAAGAATCTGCCAGCAACAGGGAACCCAAACGGGTTCGCCCCCCCCCCCCCCCCCCCCCGAACGGGTTCGGCCTTGGTTCGGGAAAAAATGTTGGTTTGGAGGAAAAAACACTTAGAAAATTCACCAAGTCCTTTTTAAGTATTTTTCCCCAAATTCAAAAGGCCATAACTTTTTCACCGTAGCTCGGATTGAGGTGCTGTTTCTTCCAGTATCTTTGTTACGGCGAGCTCTTCATCTTCCAGTTGACCAGTCATCCGAATGGTGGCTGTAAAATTTACCAAAATGCCCTTAAACTTCCATAACAAGCCTTATTTCACTGTTTTAACTTCTCTTGTGTACCGTTTGCATAAATTCCCTAAAATCGTGGAACGTGAAGTCGTTGAAGCATATGTGGGACATTTGATAGAGATGATAAATGCATGATTATCGGAATTCGGATAGAGGCCATCGTATGAGATAATGTAGAGACGTGCCAAATGTAGCGGCATACGACATACACAAATGAAACATAACGGACATGAGAAATATATCCTTACGAATCTCCCCCTATGTCTATGCCAGGACATACATAAAAAATCCTAATTATGTAAACTTCCTAAAACAAATGATATATACAATAATATCCCCATTAAAGCTTCAAATTAAGAATATTAAGTGACATGTCTTTAGGCAGACATCAACATCGTCAAATCTTCAATAGTTAAGAAACTCCCAAAGCTTTTGTCATCAGGATGTGCAATCCAATAGATATCAACTTTGTACCTACACACATGAGCAAAAGCAAATACTCGTGACATGCAATAGATTGAAATATAATGATATGCAGCAAATCAAAGATAAATTCAGCTTAAGCAAATCATAGATAAATCAACAAGATTTTCTCCCCCATAATTCATTCTCCCCCTTTTTATGATGTCCCCAAATGGACAGATATGAGAAGCATAAATATGGTAAAAGTCACAAAAAAATGTTCTATTTTTGAATTTTTCCATTTTTTGCTCAAAAAATACAACAAAGAATCAAAGAATCTTCTATATTAGAATTTTGTCAAAATTTGTACACAAAATATACAAAAGAATCAAAGAATGTTCTATTTTTGAAATTTTCAAAATTTTGAAATATGAAAAGGAATCACACCATGAAAGAACACAAAAATAACCAAGTCGATGATAGCGTAAATGTAGGGGTGTGAACACATTCGATAGGTTAAATAAACTCAATCAATCATATGTGCACGATGCATACGTGTACTCCTAACGAATGAACATCAAAAGTATCCTTAAGTGTAAAGATTGTTGAATTTAGATGACATCGTTTTAATCAAATCAACAAATCAAAGAAAAAGTGATTTTCACACCAGTAACGTCCAAAACTATTAGCGCTTTTTCAAGATTTTCAAGGACGTGCAAACCCGTTTAAATTTTCCAACCAAAATCCCTCAGATATATTTTCTTTTAGAGGTGATAAACTAAATTATCAAACTTTGGAGAATTGATGGTGAAACCTAATGGCCCATATTTGGCATGTAGTGCTTTTTAATGCCTTTAAATTTTTTTCGATCGTTTATCAAACTTTGGAGAATTGATGGTGAAACCTAATGGCCCATATTTGGCATGTAGTGCTTTGTAATGCCTTTAAATTTTTTCGGCCTCTTTGGACCCCGAATAATAAAATTCCTCAATTTTTAGGTTCATTTTAACGGTGGCTTTTGCGCAAAGGATAGATAATTACCTTTCGCAGCTCCTCCCCATTTTTAAAATACCACACCATCTCACAAAACGGTTTTTACAGGCAAACCTTTATTATCAAGTTTTATCACGCTTGGTTCATTTTAAGGATGGGATTGAAGTGAAAACACCCAACCAACATGTGATTAGATAAGAACAATAATAAAACAAATCCGTGCATGTGTGCAATAAAGGAAATCCTGAGTCAAACATGTAGGAAGTAACACTTAAATACATCATAATGACCCCAAACATTATAAAGCATAAAGATGACAAGATATATTGTCCCAAAACACTATCAAATAGTCACAGGAATAAATGGAATGAAATTTGTGACTTGGTTATCTTAAATGCTTATCCATAAAAGGTGCAAATACAAAAAAAAATTTGTTCTTTTCAAAAATAAAAAGAAAATCTTTTTGTTCTTTTCTAATATTTTTATAAAAAGAAAATCTTTTTGTTCTTTTCTAAAATTTTTATAAAAATAAAATCTTTTTGTTATTTTCTAAAATTTTTTATAAAGGGCGAAAACTTTTTGATTTTTTCATATAAAAGAATAATAATACACAAGATACAGTCTAGCAATAGGAATCATATGATATAAACATGACAAAGCATCCTATCCTAGACACGGACCATCCCCTCAATCAACTTTGCAAATCCCTAAAGACTTCCTAAGACACTCAAATCTAAGGACATCTAAAGGTTTTGTGAAAATATCATCTAACTAGCGGTCGGTGGGAACGTAGCTCAGGGATACAACTTTCTCCTCAATAAGCTGTCGTATAAAGTGCTCGTTTATCCTGATGTGCTTTGTGCGCAAATGCTGGACTGGATTACGAGATATGTGTATCGCGCTCGTGTTATCACTGGAAATGGTCATGGTGTCCTGTGAAATCCCATAATCCTCCAGCATTTGTTTCATCCACACGAGTCGCGTGCAACAACTCCCGGCGGTGATGTACTCAACCTCCGCAGTGGACAAAGAAATGGAGTTTTCCTTCTTGCTCAACTAGGAGACAAGGGCAGAACCAAAATAAAAACACCCACCAGAAGTGCTCTTATATCCATAAACATCCCCGGCCCAATCGACATCCGAATAGGCGGACAAACGGTCATCGGTATCAAGGTAATACCAAATACCATATGAGAGAGTCCCACTCACGTATTTGATAATACGTTTTAGAGCAAGTAAGTGTGACTCTTTTGGGGATGCCTGATATCGTGCACAGACTCCAACACTAAAGGCTATGTCAGGATGACTAGCAGTCAAGTAGAGAATACTACCTATCATACTCCGATACAAGGTTTGCTCTACGTCCTTACCCGAAGTATCCTTACTAAGCTTGATAGAAGTACTCATAGGTGTACGAGCATGCCTAGCGGATTCTAAACCAAATTTCTTCACTAGGGCTCTAGCATACTTGGATTGAGAGATGAACATACCATCCTCTAGCTGACGAACCTGTATACCAAGGAAGAATGTAAGCGCACCTACCATGCTCATCTCAAACTCACTTTTCATCTCCTCCTCAAAGTGGTGAGCATGATGGGAGCATGTGGATCCAAAGACTATGTCATCCACATAGACCTGGGCAACCAAAATAGCACCATCGTCTCTCCTGACGAACAATGTCATATCAACTCCCCCTCTCTTGAAGCCACGAGCTAAGAGATAGGAAGTAAGCCTCTCGTACCAATCACGGGGTGGTTGATTCAAACCATACAAGGATTTCCTTAGATAGTATACGTGTTCTGGGTGCATGGGGTCTTCAAACCCTTTTGGTTGAACCACATAAACCTCTTCTTGTTGAATTCCATTTAGAAAGGCACTCTTGGTATCCATCTGATATAACTTGAAGCGCAGATGACATGCGATGGCGAGTAGTAAGAGGATGGACTCAAGCCTCACAACAGGAGCAAATGTCTCTCCAAAGTCTACACCCTCAATCTATGTGTAGCCTTGAGCGACCAACCTAGCTTTATTTCTGATTATGGTACCATTTTCATCCATTTTATTCTTAACAATCCACTTGGTACCTATCACATTAGTCTCACTAGGTCGGGGGACTAGCTCCCATACATTGTTCTTTTTAAACTGAAGCAACTTATCCTGCATAGCAGATATCCAGTGTTCTTCCTTGAGTGCTTCTTTGTGATTCTTGGGCTCGACTATGGACGAGTAGCAAAAATGACTAACAATGTTCTCTAGCTGAGCACGAGTCTTAACCCCTAAGGTAGGAATGCCAACAATGGCAGAAGGATTATGATTCTTTCGAACCCAAGCAGGTGTGTCCCCTAACACAAGAGTAGGGTCCATAGAGTGTGGGTGAGGGACAAGTAAATCACTATCAGAAAAGTCCTCATCATCACAATGAAGGATAGAATCAATAAACATAGAAGGTTCGTCATCTTGCATAGTGACATTTATTGAATCCATAACCTTGGATCCCTTCAGGTTAAAAACCCGGTATGCTATAATGTTTAATGAATATCCTAGAAATATTCCCTGATAGCTCCGGGAGTCAAACTTTCATAATTTCTCTCTATCCCGTAGGATGTAGCATTTACTCCCAAAGACACGAAAATATGCAAGGTTGGGTTTCTTGCCAGTCCACAATTCATAAGGCGTCTTAAGTGTGTGCGGACGTAGGTAGACCCTATTCACCGTATGGCATGCAATAGACACTACTTCTGCCCAAAATCTCCTAGCAACCTTACAACCTAGAAGCATAGATTAGCCATTTCTTGAATCGTCGCATTCTTTCTCTCAACAATACCATTTTGCTGAGGAGTCTTCACAGCAGAAAAATCATGTTTGATTCCAAGGCTGTCATAGTAGAGATCTACCTTTGCTTCTTTAAATTATGTGTCATTGTCAATACATATCCTGTTAATAGTGACACCTTGTTGATTTTGCAGGACATGACATTTGGTCGTTAAAAACTCAGCAGCATCTGATTTCTCTCTCAGAAAACTAACAATCGAATATCTAGAGAAATTGTCTACCATCACGAGGATATACCTCTTACCACACAGACTCTCAGTGCGAGTAGGACCCATAAGATCCATGTGAATTAACTCAAGCACACAGGAGGTGGTAATGGAATGAAGCTTCCCGTGGGGACTACGGATTTGTTTTCCCATCTGACAGGGTCCACAAACCGTGGAAGTTGGCTTTCCAAGAGATGGTAAGCCACGTACTAGGTCCTTTTTAGCTAAACGTGTCAAATCTCTTACGTTCACGTGGCCTAGACCCTGGTGCCACAGATCCATAAGAGTGATGGTGGGACTATTGTAGACAAGTGAGGATATGGGAAAAATCCCATATCAAGTATCTCTTGTTCTCACCCCTTGCACTAAAAGTTTACCGGATTGATTATAGACATTACACACGTCGCGATCAAACTTTACGGTAAAGTCATCGTCACACAACTGCCTAATGCTGAGAAGGTTTGCCTTTAAACCTTTGACATACAAAACATTCTCTAACTTAGGAAATACTGGTAAAACTACTGTACCTCGTCCTACAATGCTAGATTTTCTCCCGTCTCCAAAGGTGACTCTTCCATCCTTATAATCCTCTAGGTGGGTAAAAAATGAGACATCACCTATCATATGTTTGGAGCAACCACTATTAAAATACCAATGTGAGCTATTATGTGCTTTGAGAGCGACATGAACAACAAGGGCCTTTTCTTCTTTCTTAGGAACCTAAGACGTGGTAACCTTTTGTAAACCCTTTTTGCTGTTGTTGATTGTAGCCGGGATGCGAGAAGCATTCACTGACGGTAAAGATATTCGTCGGAATTCCTCCATCAAACTCTGTGATGTGGCAGCTAAAAACTCAACAAGCTCTCTCAGATTGGCAAAATCATCAGTATGATGTGGTGGAGCTGTAGTACATCGTGTCTGACCCAAACTATAGTAAAACTCCCTGAGGTGGCCATTTCTTTTACAATAAGTACAAAAGAACACAGTATTAGGCGGACCTTGGTTTTCTTTTCTTGGTCAAACTCTCCTACGTGGTTTTTGACGATGGCCATATGGAGTCATAGTAAACTCAGGAATTGGTCCAGGTGCAATTTGGGATGTGGTGGCACCATCATAACCTATTCCTTGCCTATCACCAAAACCTAAAGCGGGGCTGAGGAGCATCTTTCCCATCTTTCTAGATCTGTTCTCGATTTGTACCTTGACTTCCCGTGCTCTCTCAAGATCATGAGTAAGTTGGGTAACACGGGCTTCAAGTTTCTTCCCAGTTGCCATGGAGGAATGGATCTCACTTGTAAGACTAGCCACTTGATTATTCAAGTCCCCTATCTCTTTCTCAAAACCACTCTCTCTCTCCAAATAGTCTCTCTCTTTCTCTAAACAAGCTCTCTTTCTCAATACAGGTAGTGCAGGTGGAGGATTCTCTCTCTCTCACTTCTTTTAAATCTTCTTTTAAAGTGGAGATCATAAGAACTAGCACTTTGTTACTCTTTTTGGTTTTAAATGACTCATTATATAACTTAGCATAGGCGCGTTGAAGATTACACTTGATCTCACTTGCATCATCCTCTCCCTCACTCACGTTGTTCTCACCGTCGAGGAGTCCCTGTGAAGTAGCATCCTCATCGTCGTGAGGATCACTATACGTATGACTAGCCATGAATGCGGTGAAGTTACATTCATGCGGTGACTCATCTCCAGAGTCCACCGATTCGACCTCATTGTCGTCACTAATGGTAGCATTTAAGACAACTTTATTTTTTTCTTTTACAAGTCTATTCAGTCTAGTGGCACACTCAAAAGCTCTATGTCCCTTACTGTCGCACTCATAGCATCTCTCACCACCTTTAGGAGGGTATTTAAAACCTTTTTCATTTTTCTTGAATTTGAGAATTTTCTTGAAATTTTTAGCAAATAGGTCCAAATCATCTAAATCAAAATCACACTCAGAATCTGACGTTTCTATCTCTCTTTTTCTAGATGATTCAACTCTCTTTCTTGCCGAACCCTCACTTTTTCTAGCTAGGGAATTAAGTGCAATACCCTTATCTTTTGGTTTGAAGGTTTTAGGAAAGATATCAGTTTCATAAGTTTGTAAGTCTCCTACAAGTTCCTCCAATTTAAGCGTGTTTAAATTTCCTATAGAATTTAGCACGGTGACTTTAGGGATAAAATGCTTAGGAAGTGATCCTAGAATCTTTTTAACAACTCTAGCATTAGGAATATGTTCACCAAGATAAAAACTAGTGTTAACAATATCAGATTACCTAGCATAAAATTCATTAAAACATTCAGTCTCAATCATGGTGATAGTTTTGAATTGAGTTGTTAAATTTTGCAGTTTAGATTCTTTTACAGCATTAGTTCCTTCATGGGTGAGTTGCAAAACATCACATGCATCTTTTGACGTGGAGCACTTCATAATTCGTCGGAACTCGTCAGGAGTGACGGATCCGGAAATAGTACTTAAACCCTTAGAATTAAAAGATGACCATTTAAATTCTTCTTCAGTCCAATCAGTCACAGATTTTAAATTAGTCACATTATTAGCAGTGACGGAGGGAGGTGTCCACCCTTTTTCTACTAAAATCCAAACACGTTCATCTATGGCTTTTAAGGAAGATTTCCCGCGGGCTTTCCAGTAAGGATAGTTTGTTCCATCAAAAACTGGTATTTTGTTATATAATTTCTCCATTGAGCACGCCCTTTTTTAAAAATCAATTTTTTCAGAAAATTGATATCTTAGAAAAATTTTGTGGAAAATTACACGGTATATTGTGTAATTGGCTCTGATACCAATTTGAAGAGTGCGCTTTTATTCAAATAAAGGAATTATTTATTTAAACACAATTTTTCAATTATATCCTAAAAACATGCGTCTAGATGATTTGTCAATTAAAATAAATATAGCATGTGACACAACATATGAGGAAAAATCCCCGCAGGGCAAAACCATATTATTTTCACTATAATTTGTAAAGGACGGTTACACGAATTATAGTGAAAATAAGTGCGACATATGAAAATAACCGTAGGTGTCGGTTCCGATGTCATCGGCTGAAATCTCTCGCAAGAATTTCAGATGGGTGGCAATAAAGAAGATACCGACTTCTCCAAAAAATACACCAATTGAGTGTAGATGACCTCTTGAAGATTCTCCAAAAAATGTGCAAGTGTAAATGGAAGAGAAGTGTGCATTTTATAGGGAAGATTAAAGCTCAACAAACATCTTTAGTGAAACATGGAAGGAATAGGGCCGGAGTTTACTCATTATGTTTGGAAAAGTTTTTAAGTGGTGACAGCATTTTAGCATAAAGAATCTACTAGAAACAAGGACCCCGAACCGGTGGTTTGGAGGAAAAATCACTTAGAAAATTCACCAAGTCCTTTTTAAGTATGTTTCTCCAATTTCAAAAGGCCATAACTTTTTCACCGTAGCTCGGATTGAGGTGTCGTTTCTTCCAGTATCTTTTTTATGGAGAGGTCTTCAACTTTCCAGTTGATCGGTCATTCGGATGGTGGCTATAAAATTTACCAAAATGCCCTTGAACTTCCATATCAAGCCGTATTTCATTGTTTTGACTTCTCTTGTGTACGCTTGCATAAATTCCTTAAAATTGTGGAACGTGAAGTCATTGAGGCATATGTGGGAAATTTGATGGAGATGATGAATGCATGATTCTCGAAATTCGGATTGAGGTCGTCGTATAAGATTGTGTAGAGACGTGACAAATGTAGCGGCGTATGACATACACAAATGAAACATAACGGACATGAGAAATATGTCCTTACAATACCTGTGAAAGACATCCCTCATACTTTATATCACCAACATTAAATACCTGATGCACTAGCTATATCCACGTCATAGACATTAAATGCCAAGATAGGCCTTTTGCCTAACCACTCTGTTAGGGAGATGTCACCACAGAGGTGGCTTACCCACTATCTGACAGCCCCAAATACCACGATGGTTTACTTCTGTGAAGATTTGACATTTATCTAGCTGGCTAGTGACATCACCTACAGTAGATGTGACATTAAGTAGAGAGTTGTTTGCTTCATAACTCTACGCTCGATGGAACTCAAAGTTTCTCCGCCCGAGGTTCCACGGTAAGGGTCCTTCGATGTTTTACCAGGTGCCTCTAAGATGGTAAGGGCAAGCTCCAACGGTGACTCACTTCTCAATCCTCCAAACCATGTCCCTTTAAAGTTCCCGTGGCGAGGTCGTCAATAGAGCATGAAAGCTCTCCTAGGCCCTACGAAGCCTGGTCTCTCGTGGGTATCGTTTGACCTCACACCAAATCATTATACTCGTTACATCATTACAACCGTTATAGCTCATAGTCAATATAAACAAATATATAATATGACTAAGTAACACAACAAGATAAATTATGAGTTTCCACGCTAAGCTACCACACTAAGCTGCCTTGTCGAGTTGCTATGCTTAGCTACCTCACTTGAGCTGCCTCACTGAGCTGCCACACCGAGCTGCCTCGTTGTCTTAATCCCAAACACTATTGATAATGGGGGGATTATCTCTAATCTCATAATTACCTTCAAGGCCCCTCTACATTTTCCCCTTCGTGGAGAGATTTATTATTTATGGGAACGAGAAATGTCTGCACGAAAACTTCTCAATATGATGAACCTTCTCTGTGTGAAAAAATCTGACGTCTTTTTCTTTATTGCAATCGGCTACGTTTGACGCTTCTAGGAAAAAGTAAAATTCTCCCCGATGTACCTAAGTCAAAGTACCTTGGCTTATGGGCACTTTGGCGAAGGGACATCGCAACTTTTTCCTGTTACTAACCTTCAACCGTTCTGGCTTTGACTATTTGAAATTCTCCCGGTAGACCTACTAACCTTCTTAAATACTCGTTTTGGCTCTAGGGAAGTGAAATTTTTCTATTTATGCCATTGTGGAGTATAGTTGTGGGTAGTGGGTTTTCGTGAGGACTGCCTCTATCACTGTGACTTGTGAAATTCTCCCTTGTAACGTTTTGCCATGTTCGAAAAAGAAAAAATTCTCCCCGATTTAGCTGAATCAGAATTTAAATGGCGTTTGGACTTGTGTCAAGGGGACATCGTAGCTTTTTGGAATGTTAGGACATTTTCTTCGTTGGGAGTTCATTGGATATGTTTGATAAAAATTTGGGTGCCAAAACTCAAACTTGCTTAGGAAGTCAACCCTTTCTATTCCCCAGGCGTCACTTCGTAAATGATGTGGCGCTATCTTTTCTGACGTCAAAACACTTCCGAAAGTGCCACATGTTCTTTTGAAATGATTATAGGCGGCCTTGCAAATTTGGTGATGGGAAACTTAATAGACGGGTTTAAAAGATTTCAAACGTCTCTTTTTTCAAAACCCTTCTCTTTCCTTCGTCTTCTTCAAGCTCCTGTCTTCTTTAGAGAGATAGAAATTTGTGCGAAACCCCCATTGTTGTCCAGCTCTTTACCCATCTTCTTCTTTCTCCCATCTTTTATGCCACCACCTATGGTTGTTCTCTTCCATTCTCTTTCCCAACCTTTCTTTTACCAAGATTTTCCTTCGTGATTTATTGTTGTCTGTAATGGCCTCCTCAAGCAACCCCACCACATCTACCACCAGTGTTCCGTCAGCCACTCTTGTTGCCACCACTTCTACTGCCACCTCTTTGGCAACTGCCTGCCCGGACCAGCTGTGCTTCTATCGTCGGTCCCCTATATTTGGTAAGGGTGACCCCTTTGTTTGTAATAAAGTACTAGCCGAGACAACTGGCCCAAATTTCTAAGTTCATCATGGGGGATCCCGTATATCCCCCAGTTCTTTCATTTTTTGCTTGGGAGCTGGGATTAAAGGGTAACTCCATTCTTAGGATCGAATTCCCTCTAAGTAAAACACCCAAGGTACCTCCCACTAAAATTCCTCCACACTGATCCATGATCCCCACTACCACGCCTAAATCCAAAATCGTTGCAGCCGCCAAATAGCCTGCCCCCTTGATCGAAGTTGGCACTGGAGAAGGGCCTTCCCAGCCACCAGTCAAAAAGGCTAGGAAGGCCAAAAGTGGGACATCTTAAAAATCAAAATCAAAATCCAAATCCAAGTCACAAACCCCTCTGGAGGTGTTCCCCATAGCATCCATTCCTCCTGCCATGTCTGCAGAAATGGCCGAGGAGTTAAGGAGGCATGTTTAGGATAAGGTAGAATGGATAAATGCTAAGTTTCAATGCCGCGCCCCCATCGTCCCTCCTTCTATAGCCTTCCCCACGATTCGCATTGATCCAACTGAACCACGGATAAAGAGGAGAAAGGGCTCGAAGGTTCCTCAAGGTGTTGGTGCAACAGGCACGAGGAAGAAAACTCTGGGTACCAAGCCCCAGAAGAAATAGACGCCCGAGATACAACCATCCCCAGCTCTTTCTATTTCTTCCTCCTCTCCACCTTCACCGGTGGTTATATCTTCTCGTTCTCCTTCTGGATCTAAGGTATGTGTGCACGTTTTTATTCTTATTCCCCTTTTCTTAAGGCAAGCTGCATACCCTTATTTCTTGATAACTTTGGTGCAAGGAGTTGAAGAGTAAAGGCCCAGTCCCCCCGAGAGTTGTTTTATGGGGGGACATTTCGGTATCTCTCAAGCTGATACCTCTCCTCCCCCTTCCCCCATGATTAGGCTTATGTACTCCCGCTTCACGAAGGATACTGCCGTGGGGGGAGGATCCGTTGAATCTGGGGGCATCTCTTCTCAACTAGAGACAAATCCCCCAGCTCCTATTGAATTTCCATCTGAGCAAGAGGTCCTTCTACCTATCGTTCCAGCTGAGGAGAGTGCCCTTGAGGTAACAAAACAAAAAATTACTTGTCAGGTCTCACGTATTTTCCTTGTCCCATTGCTTTGTTTATCGTTCTAATATGTTGGGATGTGTTAGGTGGAAGTGGCATCTCTGGTAGCTAGCATTCTTTTGCCCACTATGCTAACGAGACCCCTAGCTGTGGTTCCCCTTTTTGGTTCTATAACGGAGGTAAGTGACACTTTGATGCATTTCTATCTTTTTCCTATGCTTCTCCTTGTGTTTAACCCTTGGCTTTATGTTTGCAGCTTTCGTTAATTCTTACTCCACCCTTTTATTTTACTGGTCTTCCTCTATTTAAGTCCAAGGTTGATGCTTTTACCCTACGTGGTGGTTCTTTGGTGCCTGCCCATGCTGGGGCATCGTTAGGAGGTCCGTCGCCTTTTATCAGTGAAACGCCTATGTTGGCCTTGGTACCTTTTATTGATGAGGGAGCTTTGCCTACTGTTAAGGCTTCTTCAGCAAAGGGCCCCATTGAGGCTACTGAGGCAATAAGCTGACCCCTAACGGTTCCTGTCGCTATGGCCTCTACGGTGACTCCCGTTATCGCTCCTACTAAGGTATTTTGCTAATTATTCTGTATTTCTCAACCCTTTAAACTTCACCTATGATGGTAGCTTAATACTGAAAACATTTGTTAAGGTTTTTTCATAGACTCTACCCGTAGCGGTGACTTAACAACTAAAATGCTTGTTTAAGATTTTTCAGAAACTTCACCTATAATGGTGACTTAACAACTAAAATGCTTGTTAAGATTTTTCACAAACTCCACTTATAACGGTGAGTTAGCAACGAAAATGTTTGTTAAGAATTTTCACAGACTCCACTATAATGGTGACTTAACAACGCAAATGCTTGTTAAGATTTTTCATAAACTCCACCTATAATGGTGACTTAACAACGAAAATGCTTGTTAAGATTTTTCATAAACTCATTATTTCTTTTACCTATTATCAGGCTACTAGGGATGATGTTCCACCGGTTCTCTCACCCATCACTTCACCCCATCGGGAACCCTTTATCTTGGAAGATTCTTGTCACAACGATCTTGGTTCCACGACTGGTGTTGTTGCCGAGAGAGAATCTGGCTATGAGCTCCTTCTGCTGACTTGGCTCCTCCTGCCTTTTGCCTCATGGTCCTTCAATATTGTCTGGTAGTGGAGTAGCTTGCAAGCCATCATCCTAAAACTTTTACTATGGATTTCCTGCGTTCTAACATTCTTGTGATGAGCTACACACTTCAAGGCATGGCTACCATTGTTTCTGAAATTACCAGCACTCCCACTTCCAACGTTACCAGAACCCTCCTCAACCAATTCCCTCGCTACTTGAGGGAGTTGGGTTGTGATGGCTTCTATTTTGACTGGCTTATTGCACACTTAAAAACTCTAAAGAGATAGAAATTGGATAGCTATAGGGAGCTACTGCAACAACATCGAGAGAATCAATGGGTTGAGGAAGCAAAGTTGGCTGAGATAGCACCTATGCTTGATGATGTTAATAAGGAGGTAGAAGATGTCAAAGAAGCTCTGCGGCTAGTGAAGCTGAAATAAGAGAAACTCATCATCGAACGTACACAAGTACAAACGAGACTGGAGGTTTCTATAAGTGCTCAATAGTCTTGCCTAACAGCTTCTTCGGGGCTTCCTGGAGATTTTTTCTTTGCTCCAGATCTTTGGTTCCTCTTAGGTCAATGATTTGTTGTAAATATTTTCTGTTTCTTCTTCTTATGTAATTATTGGGCAATAACTCCCAATTTTGTAATGCCCCAAAGTTTATGAATGAAGAAAGATATATATTTTCTCATGCCTTTCATTTGTGCTATAACTGTTTGCGTACATTACGAAGTTCTATGATTCTTTCATCTCCACTCAAATTGTAATAAAGAGAACTTGCATATTTGTCATAGAAAGAACTTATATATTCATAACAGCTAGATACATCAGTGGCCCAAACATAATTGCTTACACATGATAAACCTTCAACCATTTATTATTAATTTTGAATGGTTTGTCTTCTACCATCTTAGAAATTAAGCAATAACCTGAGTCATGAGCTTCTTTTACAATGAAAGGTCCCTCCCAATTTGCTGTATACTTGGGTAGGGGCAATCCTCTAATGTGCTTCACTGTTGCTTTCAACACGAGGTCTCCTTTCATAAACTTCCTTGATCTCACCGAGTTATCATATGCCCTGGAGAGTTGTTTCGTATACATTTTGAAAGTGTTGCGTCACATTATCTCTGTGTTCGTCCAACGCTTCTAGCTGAACATGTCTACTCTGAGGGAGCATGCTACTTCATAAGGTATATCGAGTAGAGGGAACTTCTAACTCTATTGGGAGGATTGCCTCAGCCCCATAAATAAGAGAAAACGGAGTATACCCTATGGGATTCCTCTTAGTTGTTCGATAGGCGCACAATACAGCTGGTATCTTATCATCCCATGATCCTGGGAAATCCTCCATCATTTTATCCATCATATTAACCAAAGTTTTGTTACTTGCTTTGGCTTTTACACTTCCCTTTGGGTATGCCACTGTTAAAGTATGATGAACAATGGAGTATTTATCTGTGAGCATTGTTACCTCTGAATTGACAAAAAGGGTTCCGTTATCTGAGAGAATAACCTTTGGAATCCTAAAATGACAAATGATGTATTCTCTAATAAAGTGGCTCACCACCCCTGTTGTTGCCCTTCTTAGTGGTATCTCTTCAACCCACTTTGTAAAACACTCTGTTGCTAATAGTATCCATATCTTTCCCCTTGAAGAAGGTCGTATTACCCCTACCAGGATGAACACCCTAGTGTCAAAAGGATAAGGCATGGCCAGGGAGTGTAGGTCCACCGATGGGGCATGGATCATATTTCTATGAAGTTGGCAAGCCATGAACTTTCGAATGAACTCAGCGGAGTCTTTCTCCATTGTTGGCCAATAATATCACAACATCATTAATTGGTCGTATAACTTGGCCCCTCCTATGTGAGCTAGATCGTGCGCCTGTTTAAGGATTTTAGGTGCATCTTCCTTAATGATGCAACGCAACAGCCTGTTGAAGTATCCTCTTCGATAAAGCTGCCCCTCCTGAATGTAGAACCTTGGGGCCCTTTGCTTAAGTCAAATCGCATCAATCTTCTTTGTTGGGTTAACTCCATTCCTGATAAAGTCAATATAGGGATCTATTCAGTCAGGTTGAGCTTCCACGAAACGACATCCGACTGCTTCAAAGAATAATTGGCATTTGTCACACTTTCATTATAGCTCTACCACGTATTGTTTCATATTAGGATAGAAATATCCCTCTCTTTGAATTATCCTGTAGAGATGTATCTCAGTTATTTCGCAGTGCTCTTCGTGTGTTTTTTTCAACCTCTAACTTGCTTCTTCTGGGCCAATGCATCTCGAAATCCATCCTCCTGTGTTTCTAAAGTAATGGTTTCCCTAGTTTGTAAAGTATTGGACTAATTCCCTTAGATCCATCGTTCCTTCATCAGACTCCAGTTGCTTCCTAATCTCTCCCCTCTAGTCCGCGTCCTCTTCCATCGATAGAATTGATCATAATATCGAAGGAGCTATTCTTCGTTGAATCACGATGGTAGTTGTATCATTCCTCATGAACATTTTCTAGGCGATGGTGGCATAGGCATCTGGATGGCGATTTATCATTCTGGGATGCCTCTTGATCTTTGTCTTATGGAACTGGCGGAGGAGCCTCTGAATGATTGTTCTATATGGTTCCAGACTCATGTGTTTCAATGCATAATCTATATTCACTTGCTGAATCACCAGATTTGAATCACCTTTGATGCAAAGCGAACGAATTCCCCTTCGAAGAGCCTCTAGCAACTCCAGTAATAATACTTCATATTCTGCTTCGTTATTGGAATAAGGGAAATCCAACTTGTAGGAAAGGCAAATCTCCTCCATTCCTTTTGAAAGAATAACCCCTTATTCTCACTTTTTTTCCATCGAAGATCCATCAAACTGCATCATCCATTCTTCATCAGTTGCACCTAGGTGATTGGACTGAAAATCCTCTCCTAGAATACTTTCTTCGGGTGGCTCAAACATTCTTAAGGGGAAGATTGCCAATAGGTCAGTGTAGGCTTGGATCTTGATCGCGCGAGGAACCACACACTTCAAGTCATATTAGGAGAGGATAAGGAACCACCTAGCTACCCTACCAATCAATATAGTTCTTGCCAGCAAATACTTAATAGGATCACATCTAGTTACAATATGAATTGTAAAAGACATCATATAATGTCTAAGTTTTTGCGCTATAAAAAATAAGGATAAATAATGCCTTTCCAAGCTACTATATCTGACCTCCAGTCCATGTACGATTCTGCTGAGGTAATAGACTGGCCGTTCTTGGGCGTCGATTTCTTGTGCCAGTAAAGCTCCAATGGACCTCGTGGTGGATGTAAGGAACAGCTGTAACTGTTCTCCCTCTTGTGAAGGAACCATAATTTATGGTGAAATGAGAAGCTTCTTTAGTCCATCGAGAGACTTTTGGTGAACCTCTTCCTACTAGAATTTCATGTCCTTTCATAGCAGATGCATCGATGGGTGTGTTATTTTAGCCAGTCCAGGGTAGGAAACTTTATCGAGGAAACTCTTCAGCTCCATCGTTCTTGGACATGGCTTTTCCAAGATTGCTCGGTTTTTGTGCTGGTCCATCTGCACCCCTTGTCTATCAACCACGAAGCCTAGAAAATTTCCTCTTGTTACTCTAAAGACACACTTTAGTGGGTTCATCTTCAATTTATATTTCCTGCATCGAGAAAACACCTTCCTTAAATCGCTCAGATGGGACTCCTCCTTCCTTGATTTGATGACCAAATCATCTACGTAAAATTCCATAAACTTGTGAAGGAATTCGCGAAAGATGGCCATCAGTGTTTGCTAGTAAGTAGCCCCAACATTCTTAAGTCCAAACGGCATTACCCTGTACATGAAATTGCCCAATGGAGTTCTAAACATCATTTTCTCTACATCCGTAGGGTCCATCTTGATCTAGGTATACCCTACATACCCATCCATAAAGCTATACATCTCATGACTAGCCGTTGCATCTATCAGGCTGTCGATAGAGGGTAAGAGGAACTCATCCTTGGGGAAAGTCCTATTCAAATCTCTTAAGTCAACATAGATCCTTATTTGGTTTTTATCTTTCTTTCCCACTAGTACGATGATAAATAGCCAAAGCGGGTGTTGTATTAATTTGATGAACCATGCTGCTAATAAACATTAGACATCTTCTTTGATCTTCAAATCTAGCTCAGGCTTGTACGTTCTCGTTGCTTATTTTACTGGAATGGCTGAAGGTATCACGTTCAACTTGTGGCAGCTCACTTCCTCATCCAGTCCTTCCATCTCTGTGTATTTCCACGTAAAAACTTCTATGAACTCCTGAATCAACTCAACCAAGGCATCTCATTTCTTTTTACTAAGATCTTTTGCGATAAAGACATGCCTCGAATCCTCTCCTTCTTTATCCAGGTTCAGCTGCTCCAATTCTTGCACTTGTGGCTTCGGTTGATCGGCTAGGTAATCTGGTTCATTGGCTATATCTTCCATGAACTCTTGTATGTTGGAGTTATCTATCACCATGAATTACCCTCATTGATCTACAAGAAAACACTCGTATATCGATTCAGCCCCATCATCAGCTTTTTTGGCTGCCCGTTCACACCATTATAATCGATACACCACCTTTCCTTCTTCAGTAATGATTTTTTTGCACTGCCTGCCAACAACTGTAACCGCCTTTCTTTTCTTTTATCCAGAAGCCTCAACAATTCTTCCTCTTGAAATTTGACTCAGCACGCTTTGTCGTTGGGCCTCATATTGCATTGGATCTACCTTGGGCCTCATCCTGTTTTGAGTTGTTTCGAAATGTTTTGGGACCAAGGAACCACCAGATGGGCTTCTTCGCCCATAATTCCTTTACTTCTTGTAACCTCTTTATTTTGCTCGTTCAAGGGCCCCATCTTTTCTCTGATTGAGGGAACCCATGATCCCTTCATTCTTCTCGTTAGGACTCGGACATCCTCCTCTAACTCTGTGTAAAATATTGCATCTACCAAGTGAGCTTCCTCGACAGCTAAGGACCTCTTCATAGCCCTAATGGTCACCTCCGTTCCCTTGATATTCGCCTTGGCGAATTGGTGGTATGTCTACAGAACTAGCCTCTGGTTGTGCATCCATACTCTTACTATCAGCAGATGGTAGGAAGTTTCACTCTCTATTACGTGGAACTTGATATGAGAACTCAAATTTCCCATCACAATCCCAACATCCACGTACCCGATTGACTTGGAAGATTGGTTATCATACCTTGAAATTACTAGAGCCATGGGGACCAACCTTTCTTCAAGAATATTAGTTGCGTCGAAGGATTTAATGGGAATAATATTGATGGAGGCTCCTCCATTCACAAGAGTTCTTACAAAACTAACTCATTTGACGCTGACAGTTATATACAAAGGCCTGTTATGAGGGAACCCTATGTACCTATCTACATCGCTGAAGGTTACTTATGATAGAAACCTCCTTACCAACCTGGCTATGGGTCCCTTCCATCTTAGCGAAGGGACCGCGTTCCTCCTCGTAATGTCCACGATCGCCTGAGTTAATTCAAATCTGATCTCCTTCGGTATCCCTACTTAGTCGAAGAACAAGGTGAACTTTGGGGATTTTAAAACTGCGCAGTATTCTATGAATGGGTCTACTTCCTCGCTTTTAACACTTTATACGTCCTCCACGTATTTAGCACTTGCCTCATCATAATCTAATACCAAGTTATCCATTCCCTTAGTACAATCTTCCAAAGCTTCTTCGAACTCCTCCTGCTTTGTCATTAGCTCTCTTTCTCCTCTTTTTGCCTCCTCATCATAGGCCACCACTAAATTGGACCCATGGGCTGGGAGTGGGTTTTTATTAACATTATACGGCGGGATTTGTAACGTTCCTACCTTCACGTACTTATTGACGATTCTTCTCAGTGTAAAATATCTCTCTATTAGGTGCTGGATCTTTCAATGAATCTGGTATTATTTGGGATCCTCCTTTACTGTCGCACCGGGTTCCCCAATGGAAAATCCCTTTGGTTCATAGACTATTCCTCCTTGGACCATTATGTTGTAACAACTGAAAGCCTCATCTACTGTACAAGGCAATGGTGGTGGGTCCTCCCTGTCTATTCCAAACTTCGTTTTATTGTCCCTCTTCGGTACTTTGCCCCCATCTGTTCCTTCGGTGTACCCTATCCGTGGGGGTTGAGACCTCCCCCCATAGGTTGTATCATCTGCCTAAACATCATGGTCACTACTACTGTATTTGGTCTTACAACCAACGAGATATTCCTCCCTGCTTTTAGGAACGCCGCAAGGGTCCCCTCATGCGTCTCATTAATGAGGTGGCAGATATACTCAGGAAGTAACCCTTCCGCGCAGATCTGCAGCAGTTTGGATTCTCTGGCCTCCTCTCTTACATCGAGGGACCTTTCCATGAATCTGCGCGTATATGCCACCACATCTTCCCCTGGTCGTTACTTCTCCCTCCCCAATCGGGTCAAAGTAAACTCATCTTCTGCCAGAAAGAACTTTTGGACAAACAACACGTGCATCTCCTCCAACGTGGAAACACTCTTGGGAGCTAAGTGAGAATACTAGGTATATGCTTTATCAGTTAAGGATTTAGAAAACTCTCTTAACCTTAGCTTTTTGTTATTGCAATGATCCCCTAAGTGTTCAACAAAACGCTTAATGTTCTCTTTCAGGTTTTATAATTTTCCTGTATATTTTTCAAAGATAAGAGGACTATAATCTTTTGGATAAGTCTCATTATTGTATTTCTGGGGGTAAGGTGTCTGAAAGTCATCATAGACCGAAGCCATCTCGCTCGCAGATTGCGAGGAAGCTTGTATGAACTTTATCATCTCTTTCTTCATCTTTTTCCTCATTTCCTCCATGGGTGATGCCACTGGAGCAACGACCAACGGGACCATAGGCTGAGCACCCGCTGCAGCTGGAACAATCGTCACAGTTGGAGTCGTTGAGACTGCTGAGATTCCTATTACTGGATTCACAACAGAGGGTATACTTGCTGGGATTATTCCCGTTACGCCTATACTTGGTGGGGTCGTGGGGGCTGCCCTGGTGTTACGAAGGAATTGGCTTCAAATCCTCCCAAAATTTTTGAAGCTACCGGAGTTGCAAAAACTCATAAAACTTATTCATGAGGAGTGACACCTGAGCTAGTCCCAACCAGCACTCGTGGAAGCTTGTGTCGCCCCTGGAATGCCTATCGTCGCCTGAACTTAAGGTACCTCCATTCGAGGAGCCCAGTCCCTTAGAGCCTCCAGTTCTCTCACCTTCTCACCGCTTGTTCTTCATTGTGTTATATGTCATCAAAGTTGAGCCTTTGACTAACATTATCTTGTGCCATACTCCTTTCCTATAAGAATGCCTCCCCAGCGGAGTCGCCAAATGTAAGAGGGTAGTTTAGATTAATGGAGGCGTAAGACAACACCTTGGATTAATTATAGGATATGCAAACACAGCTTTAATGAAGTTAAACTCAGTTTAAACTCACAAATCTCTCGTGTATAACTCAATCAGATAACAACGAACTCATAAGTAACTCATTTAGAGGGATAAAGAAGTAATCACCCTAGATACACCTTAGGAGGCAGCCAAATACACCAACCACCCTCAAGAACCTCTGTCAAGTATTAAAATCTTCATAATAAATTGACAATGGTGGGTGAGTAAAACTCTTTGGTTCGTAATAACTCTCTTTAGCAATAACTCCTGAACTCTCAAAAAGAACATCCTCTCCCCAGAGGTGTTTGGAGTCCTTAAATATCCCCCACACCACTCCCGAGGCAACTCAGTCATCAATGTCTGTGAAATACATCCCTCATACTTTATGTCACCAACCTTAAATACCTAATGCACTAGTTATCTCCACGTCATAGACATTAAATGCCAAGATATGCCTTTTGCCTAACCACTGTATCAGGGAGCTGTCACCACAGAGGTGGATTACCCACGGTCTAATAGCCCCAAATACCACGAAGGCTTACTCGAGTGAAGATTTGACATTTATCTAGCTGGTTAGTGATATCACCTACAGTAGATGTGACATTATGTAGATGGATTTTTGGTTCATAACTCTACGCCCGATGGAACACAAAGCTACTCCGCTCGAGGTTCCACGATAAGGGTCCTTTGGTGTTTTACCGGGTGTCTCTAAGATGGTCAGGACAAGCCCCAACGGTGCCTCACTTCTCAATCCTCCAAACTAATTACCTCTGAAGTTCCCATGGTGAGGTCATTCGATAGAGCATGAAAGCTCTCCCAGGCCCTGCCAAGCCTGGTCTCTCGCAAGTACCGTTTGATCTCACACCAAATCATTATACTCGTTACATCATTAAAACCTCTATAGCTCATAGTTAATATAAACAAAGATACAATATGACTAAGTAACACAACAAGCTAAAGTATGAGTTGCAACGCTAAGCTGCCTTGCCGAGCTACCTCGCTTGAGCTGCCTCATTGAGCTGCCACGCTGTCTTAATCCCAAACACTGTTGCTAATGGGGGGATTATCTCTAATCTCACAATTACCTTCAAGCCCCCTCTACAATAATATATCCTCACAAATCAATAAATCATTAAGGATCATATGTAATTAAAGTTGGTTCACAGTTTCATTTAATCATTCATATAAAATACCATTTTCGTAGGAACAGTTATTGATAGCACATATTTTGCACTAACTGTTGCGGAACACAGAAGCTTATAGGCCGCGGACCTACTCAGCATAAGGTGTGGCCCTATTCATCATAGGGTGCGGCTTAACCCAGCATAGGGTGTGGCACGTACCACTTGTCTTTATATACCGGCCGCGGCCCTACCCAGTACAGGGCGCGGCACCTTTGGCTTTATCCTCATGCAGGATGCAGTAATCGATATGCTTGCCTTATAGGCTACATCCCCCTCTATGATAGCAACTCCATACTTGATATACGTCACGTGCACAGGGCGCGAGACACAACTCACATACCTCCTATATATATAGAGGACCACACCTCGAAGTAAGGGATCAATTCCTCTCCCCTTGGGCAGATTCTACAATACCAGGCGAAGCCTTGCCCAATCCTATCTACACAACCTCAACAAAAATCTTGGAGACCACTCACCTACATTATAGTCATATCTTCGGCACGCCCGAAATTTCTACTTCCATGTACTCTCATTTATTCTCATACTTATACGCCCCTTCGGGCTTGATCATATTGTGCTATGCAACGCTTATAATGAGAATGGAGCAACACAGTGGACATAGGCCTATTTTAGTGGTTGAACCACTCTATAGCTTGTCTTATCTCTTTTTACTCGCTTTATTTGCTTATTATGCACCTTACACTTGATTTTCTGGTACGAGAATGACTAGTGGACGATTTCTCGTATCATTAATTTGGCATCGTTCGTTGGAAACGAGATATTTCAATCTTGTTTCTCTATATTTAGACTTCTTAAACTCCTTATTTTATTCATGGGGACCCTTTAGGTCATAATCTCATGAGTGAATATTGGGTTATTAAGCTCTGTTTTATATTCACACCCTTAAAAGGGTATTTCTTATGCTCAGATCTACTTTTGAGTCTCCATTTTATAACATCAAATCTATTTTTCATACCCTCGTGATATCATTCCATCTAGATATTGCTAAAAAGCATGATGGGATTTAGCCACGAAAAGATGAATGATTAGGGAAGGATTGTATTTACCCTCGTATTTGTTGTTCCTAACCTATGATTTAGGGTTTATCATAAAAAATGTTTGTTTTTATGCACCAAGAGGCTATTCTCTCATGGATAAACCTAGTAGGAGTGCGCTCTACATATTCCGGGAGAAGAACTCAGTTACTGAGTTTCTTGTTTGGGATTGTTCCCCTTCACTGCCTAGGCAAGGATGAGGCCTATCAGTTCGACTGTCTCTCATATTGTGGCCCGTACTAGTGCGATTATATTATAGAAGATTAAAAACATCAAGGAACGGTCTCAGGTAGTCTCCCGCTCAACCTTGGTGAATGTCATAAAAAGGCCACAGCAGCGCACCTATGTAACTTACTAGCCGCGGCCTCAACCGAATATCACGCAATAGTTCAAATGTTGTATCCCAATATATTACTTAGTTAATTCAGTATTTCTGTTATCACTCACTTCTGCTTGTTCTATATCAGATTATATATTTTATAAAGACTAACAAAGCAGAAAATGGAAGGAGAAGCCATCCAGAGAACAAAAGTCAAAGATGATATTGTGTAGTTGTACAATCACCTCAACCATCTCTACGATAGTCATGCTTCACTCCAAACCCAAGTCAACTATTTAACTCAGAGGGTCTTCATGCTAGAGGTCGTAGCCTCATCCAATGTGGGTGCGGCACCCAGGATCATTGCCTTAGTAGACTTCGCTGCCGCGGCCGTGCCAGAAGTTCTATCCGCAGAAGAAGTTAGAGGATACAGAAAAGGAAAGCAGAGAAGGCGGAAGAGATCAAGAGCTCTAGGGCTTACACCCCATTGACCTTATCATTTGAAGACATCTTTGAGTCTATTAAGGAGGATAAGCTACTGAGGTGGCCAGAGAAGATTAAACCTCTACCCCACAAGAGGAGCAAAGCCAAGTGGTGCAAGTTCCATCTGGACCATGGTCATGACACTGATAAATACTATGCACTGAAGGATGAAATTGAAAGGCTAATTGGACAAGGGATGCTGCAGAGGTTCCTGAGAGATGTTTAGGAGATGCAGCCTAGTCTCACATACCAGATGCCCATTTTTCATGATTATGCCTTATATTTCATCTGTTTATATTTTACAGCTAAACTCTTCCTATGCTATTTTAAATTAAACTTTGTATTGTCCTTACAAAGTCAGGAATACATAAATAGATATATAAAATCAAGTTCACTCTTATAGTGCTATGTTTTGAATTTCATTCCCATGAAATGATATCTTATAGGCGATCGTTTTGTCTTAAACATATCTCAATTCGAGACAATATGTTATATTGGGAATGATAATATCTAAATGGGACCACAACACCCATCAAGATGCCTGATCGTCCAAAAACAAGTGACGATTGAAAATAAGGAAAGCAATAATTGAGAGAAGTTATTTAAATTGGTCTGCAACATCACTCATAAGGGCTCACAATGCCCGTTCTAAGCTTTTGGGATGCATCATTAGCCCTGGGAGGATACTTCCTCGGAAAACACCATTAACTTGGTGGATAGAGATGAAACATCATTAACTTGGTGATCTCATATTAAGATTAACCCACAAGAGACGGAGACTTAATTGTCTATAGATAATCGTGTATTTGAAAAGGCCAAAGACTTAATTGTCTGCGAATAATCCTATTATAGGCTGGGAAGGGTTTATATATCCACACAAGATTAGGGAAGCTTTATAATACCTAGCTAGGGGGCCCTGATAATAACCCCATCGAAGAGACTAAAGGAAAACCATGAAAGGAAATTAAAGCGACTAAAGGATGCTCTGACACTGCTATCACGAAGCATAATAAAGCTACAGAAAGAGATTGGCCTCAACCCAAAGTGCTGTCATCAATTTGTTGGAAAGGGCTTAAAAGGAGCCGCAATCCTATTAATATGGTTGTGGCCATTAGGGAGTTCATTCATTCATTTAGAACATGCAACAAAGAAAATTAGACATCATAACTACTAAAAGGCCGCGTCCGGGTTGCCAACCATCCGCAGCCTCTGAATGGAAATATCAAGACTTGGGAAAAAGATGAAAAAATTGAAGATGTTAGGCCACGGTAGGTGGGATAATAACCACATACGAAGTGGAAAATTTAGAAAAATCCAAGTTATTGAAGAAGCATATTAGCAAATCATCCAATCAAGAAATCAAAGATGTACAGAGAGCATTCATTCAAGTGTTGAGGCAAGCAAATCACAAGAATAAAAAATAGTATATTAGTGTTAAGATTACAGAAAAAGGGGCCACAACCGTTTAAAGAGGAAACAAAAAGATAAAGAGGGACGCAGCCCTAAGATTCGGCATCGTCAATGTCATCTCCCTCTTCTCCCTCCGCGACAGTCACGATCTCTTCATCAGCTTCTGCTTCCTCTACCTCAGCCCTCAGCTAGGCCCGCTCCTCGGCTGTATCCTTCATTTCGCCCATGCAGGCATCATGTTCAGCATCTGTGACAGTCCAAGATTTGATTATAACCGCAGCCTCAGGGAAATTCTTTGCTATTCTATACCTCAGCTCCTGGTATCTGAGGATATAAGCCCGGTTATTGATAAGGAATAATTCCTCAGAGCCTTTATAAGATGCAACGATGTTATCGATGGCTAGTTGAAAGGCTTCACCATATTTCTCATCTTTTCTCACAAGGGCCGTAGAGCGGTCCTCCTCCATCCTCTTAATAGCCGCGGGGTGATCTTCTTTCATCTTCTTCTTCGCCGCGGCATGGGCCTCAGCATCATTGGTAGCCTTAATCTTTAAATCATCTTTCTGCTTATCTATAAGTCCCAGGTTGCTGTTTGCAAGCTCCACAGCCTTGTAAGCATCTGTAATTCAGGCTTGGGAAGCCTTGAGAGCCTCCGCAGCTTGCTTAAAATTATCTTCAGCTTCGTCCCTAGATTTAACAGCGGCATCAACATCCATTTGAGCCGCTTGGAGTGCCGCGGTAGAATATTTCTTTCCAGCCTCGAAAGATTCTGCTCTGGCCTTCTCCAAATTAGTTGTGTGAACAACCTCCACAGCCTGTAAAGAACCTCATAGTGCATTTTTTAGGTTGCCACAGCTTTCGCAGCTTGTAAGTGTATTGAGAGTTAGAAAATAAAACTCAAAATTGCGAAAAATATTGATAAGTTGTAATTACTTACCCTCAGAAGACTGTGGAGGGCATATGACTCCACGTCCTCATGGTCCACACCTTCTAACTGATCTAAGTTGTCTCCATCCATTTCCCTCCTTATCCGATAGATGACGCATGCAGTATTATCCCAAGAAGACTGGGGATCTGATCTAAGTTGTGGCCGCGGACGTCTCCTTTGCGGAGGTGGTAAATTTTCATTGACGGCCATTATGGATCTAGAGGGAGGAGAATTTATTTGTATAGGAGAAGTGTCGCGAACACCTTAATCAGGTAAGGGTGACATCAGACCCACCGTAGAAAGGTTAGCCCTGATTTCATCATCAAAGGTTCCCTCAGGCCTCTCAATAGGGGCTAAATCCTCAACTTGATATGAGGGCGCGACAGTATTTGTTTGATCCGTAGCAAGATTTTATGGCACAGCAGGCTCAGCTTGCTGGCCGGGGGCAAGTGCGGTAGGAACCTTGGACCTTATCCTTTTTCTTTTCCTATGCCTAACAGTTTTATTCAGGACCACCGTGTCCTCATCCATCTTAGCTAGTTGAGCTAGCCGAGACCTATCAATCTCCTCACCTGAGAAAGAAATGAAGTTAATATCTAGTTAAAGATAATTGTCACAGAATCAGAAAACTAGATAGAAGAATTACCTTCGGCACCCATCTCTTTGGGAACGGATTTATTGGGGAAGTAGCCCGCTTTAAAAATAGATGCAGAGGTTACAATTGTTCTAAATTTCTTCTGTTCAATAGGAATTGCCGCGGGCTCCCCAACTCTTTTCTCTTGCCGCTTACTCAGCTGCAAGTTGTCTAGAACTGTGAAAAATGTGAAGTTAATACAAAAGTATAATGAGAATAATAATAAACTATGAAGAATGGAGGCGACCACAAATCAAAAAGTATTTTCCAAGTTTGGAGGGACACCCCCATTGTCGCGGCATCCTAAATGATCTCTCCCTCCCATTCTCTTCGGGGTGGATCTCCCACCCTTCACCAGATATGTAGAAGTACTTACCCTTTCAGTTCTTCACCGGTGGGCCTTCCGGAGTAAAGGGTCTCATCCTTGCTTCGGATTGAGAAGTAGTATTATCCCGCAAACTTTACGGAGTCTTCCTTTAGAATTGATATGTAGAAGTGGAAAAATTGTAGAAGTGGAGTGGAAAAATTGTAGAATTGATATGTAGAAGTGGAAAAATTGCACGGGAGTAATATCTCTTTTGAATTGATTCTCCTATAGCACCACAACTGCGAGAGTGGCCCTCCATCCATTGAGATCTAATTGAGCTAGGGCTATCCCCATCGTCTAAAAAATTCTCCTAATGGGAACAGGGACAGGCAACCACAACCCATAAATGAAGGCGTATAAGGGGAAGCAGACCCCATCATCAGCAAGTGATGTGCATGGCCTATGTTTTGCGGTCGGGGATAAAAGTAATAGACCCTTAGGAAAATCGAAGGCCTCAGCTACCTATTCTTCCCATTCTTGGGTCATAGCGCTGTGAATGCCAAGTGGAGCAAGAGGCCTCTCATCCCTCCAAGATGTGCCAGCAGGTTCATCCTTAACATTAGAAGCACCCCCTACCGCGACGTTGTCTTATACGTCCATTGGTTGGTTACTAGAGTTGGCTTCCTCTTCCATTAGCGTGGTCTCAAAATCCTTCTTATAGGTAGAATTTTCGGATCTGAGTCTAGTACTACGCAGTTGGGGAAATCCTTTAGTTGGCAAGGCCCTTTTGACTTCAAAGGAGGCACGAAAGGAAATTCAGGAGGAGAGGCTTCAAAATGCTTGTTCCAAAAGCCTCTCAGAAATTCGTTTGGGTCAAAGCTCATATGGCTGCAGTAGTACCTGAAAAGCAGAGTCTGCAGTTAGGGGCCGCAACCAATATGGTTCTAAAAAGCCTCTATGGAGCCACGGCAGGAATAATGATGTGTATTAAAGTGAATATAATTGATTAGAAAGACTAGCCAAACATACCAAGTGTTGGGTTCTCCATCCCTAAAAAATAATCGACACCGCAGAATATTGTTTTGGAGGAAAGATGAAGATTTTTGGCATGCCGTAGTCACTAAATTATGGGCTAAATGTCACGGAACCTAATAAATACCAAAGTCACTATAGGCCGCAGACTTTGTTTAATAAATGGAAACATCCCTTGTTAACTACATGCCGCAAATGTTTTTTAAACTATTTGAAAGGTATATTCATTATGAGAAGCCCTCAGTTATTAAAGGGATTTCGTCATTTCGTGACCACTCATTCAAACAGGTGATTACTTAACCTTTATAGAAACAAAAATCAAAACCCTAGAATATGAAGAGTCCCTCTCAAAAACATCAAGAACATGATAGGTTACCTAGTTCAGAAACCCTAAAGTCTAACCCGAACTAGCACGATTGTTACCTAGTTCAAATCCAAACAACTACGTATTATCAAGATCATTTGAGAAATTGGGACAAATAAGTATGGTCAAATTCAAGTAGCAAACGTGATTACAATCCAACAAAATACACTCGAATAAATGTAGAAGATACAATTCAAGTTCGAGAGATGCAGAAAAATATACTATAAGTTCAAATATAGCAAACATGATTCAAGTTCAGAAATTCATCTCAAGACAAATGCAGAAATTCAGAAGATCAGATGATGAATTATGAATTGTGAACCGAAAAGGATATTGAAGAGGTTGGTAGTTGAAAAATCACCTGGTAAAGAAGAAACCGGCGGTGCTCAGCCTCAAACCACCTCGAAACACCTAGAAACCACCGCACACAGCTTTTGAAAGTCACCAAAAAAAGTAAGAGGACGAACCAATAGAGGTTGTCTATCGATATTCTCTCAAAGATTTAGAAAACCTAATGAAGTCCACGACCGAAAAAATTTATATAAGAGGGGGCGGCAAGATAAAGCGTCACCTTGAAAGTACCGCGGCACCTTAAGAGGACCTAACTACTCAGCAGCAACCCCAATCACAATCACTTGGCACTACGACTTAGGGGCTTATTGATAGCACATATATTGCACCACCTTCCACGGAACACAGAAGCTTATAGGCCGCGGCCCTACTCATCACAGGGTGTGGCCCTATTCATCACAGGGTGCGGCTTAACCCAGCACAGGGTACAACACGTACCACTTGGCTTTATATACAGGCCGCAGCACTACCCAGTACAGGGTGCGTCACCTTTGGCTTTAGCCTCATGCGGGATGTAGTACTCGATATTCTTGTCTTATAGGCTGCATCCCTCTCAATGACAATAACTCCATACTTGATATACGTCACGTGCTCAGGTCACGTGACACAACTCACATACCTCCTATATATAGAGAGGACCACACCTTGAAGTAAGGGATCGACTCCTCTCCCCTTGGGCAGATTCTACAATACCTGGCGAAGCCTTGCCCAATCCTCTCTACACAAAGTTAACAAAAATTTTGGAGGCTACTCACCTACATCATAGTCAGATCACTGGCATGCTCGGAACCGCTACTGCCATGTACTCTCCTTTATTCTTATACGTGTACGCCCCTTCGAGCTTGATCATATTGTGCTATGCAACGTATATAATGAGAACGGAGAAACACAGTGGACGTAGGCCTTTTTTAGCGACTGAAGCACTCTATATCTTATCTTCTCTCTCTTTACTCGCTTTATTTGCTTATTATGCACCTTACACTTGATTTTCTGGCATGAAAATGACGAGTGGGAGATTTCTCGTATCGCCAGAACCGTCAGTTATAATCATATAATAATGGTTATAAGACCATCCTTTTGGGAGTCACCTCAATGGATGCGGCCCTAATTGTTATCATCTTCCAGGGCCTATATTCATGACCACCTGGGTAACCTAAATCACAACGCATGGGAAGCGACCATACACCTTCGATAGTGAGGCGTAACCATACCTGGAATTACTTCACTTCGAGTAACACAATCATACAATGTAACAACTGGTACCATGGCCTGAGGACTATACTCTCCCTGCATTATTATTCAGGGGATTCACCTCTTTCGCGTAACTTCCCTTATGATAGCATTTAGAGAGGTATGTATGAATGTGCTATATTCACGAGATATTTTAGTTAAACATACAATTCTTATTTCCAAAACCATATGTACATAACGAATTTTAGCTGCAAGGTAAATACACTCCCATACTAGTCCCCAAAGGTCCAAAATGACTCTAACTGACCCAACACTAGTCCTACACTCGTTTACTAGATGAAATGAGACATTATGGTGTTATAACTAGTCCCCAAATGAATCCTGGACACCCCCTTACTATCTTATGGCATCGATCCCCTTCTGTGAAGTCATAATACTCTTTAATATGTCATACGAGAAGGTTCCTAAGCTTTAAACCCAAAAGAAAAGGAGTACAATCAAAGTTAGAAAATTTTAGTAAAATAACACTATTTTCGAATAGATTCGCCCCAACCGAATCTATTCGGTCGAGAGAACTAAACTTCCTGTTATTTTGTCGAATCGATTTGGTCTGCCCGAATCAATTCGCTAACTCAAACATGTAGCCTACCATTTTAGCGAATCGATTCGCTAGAGGTGAATCGATTCGCTGCGTCGAATAGCCCAGTTTTGGCTACGGGTTGTTATGAACCCTAAATCCACAAATCTCTTTTTCTTCCATCTAAACCCAACCTCATCAAATGAAACCATCTACGAACTACTCCACATGATATCTAAATAATCCAATAACTTCAAATTAAGTCTAGATCCTATATTCTAAGATTTAAGCAGCTAAATTTTCAAAATCCAAAAAGGGTTTAAACTCAAGAACACAAACCATATATATAATTTATTCAACACAATCATAAGTTTTTACAAGTTATAAAACTTGCCTCAAGATTGGAATCTCGGATTTCTTCTCATTGATACGATTCCAAGCCCAAATCACCGATTCTCCTTCTTTTCTTTTCTTTCTCTCAAGCTCTCTCTTCTCTCTACTTTATTGGTTTAAAACTCACTAATGAGCTTTAATATCTTTTGCAAGAGTAAATACTCAAAATGTCTCAAATACATTAAGTCCAACATTAAATGCTACTACATACTTAATATGACTTGTAACGTCATATTTAAGTCATAACTAGCCAAAAGTACCTCGAAACCCAAAAACACACCCAACACTTATTTTGACTGTCTCAACCGTTCCCGACCTAACCATGCTCTCTAGAATGACAACTGGGATATCGTTCATTATTTCCTATTCCAACGTCATATTAAGTTTCTAATAATAATTCGATTGGAATATAAATCACAACCGTCACTTAAAGCACAATGACTCAACATAACATAATATTACACTATTTACATTCACGTAACGGTAAATATGCAATACTCATAAATTTTAACTCTTAAATTACTTAAATTAATATTTACTTCAATTTCCTTTATTTTATATAACTAACCCACATGGTAATTTAATATAAAAATAATTACTCAAAAGTAAGGGGTATTACAAAATGGTGACTGTACTGGCCTAGAAAAGTCGACACACAGTATTCATAATGAGGCGTGTCTCAGGGCGCGAGTCATTTAGACATGGAAATGTGGGATTGTTGACGCGAGGAAATCCTACAAAATGTGCAATGGATTCAGGTGTAATAATGATTTCTCTACTGTGGACAACTGATAAAAGTCTAGGTTTAACATCTCGCATACCAAAGAAATATTCCCTAATGAGACCGGGGTAAAAAGGGTCGGTAAGGTTGAAAAGGGGATCCCAACCCAAGTCAGAAATCTAAGATGAGACTATAGTGCCAGAAAGAGAGGTGAGATCGACTTCTTTTTCACGGACAACTGTACGAGTGGAAAACCCCTGAGTTTGATACAAAGGTTGATTATCAATGGTTCGGCAACGCAGTAAAAGTTTAGGGATGGAAGCATCAGCGGAAGTGTTCTCATCAGAGGAGGAAGAGGATGAAGAACGTTCCTCAATAGATGCACGGATGGGACGATTATGTCGACCACGATTAGGCATAATGAGAGGAAACAATTAAAACCTACCCATACGACAATACCAACTAAATCGTCAAACACCATCAACACAACCAAAATCAGCAAAAACCCAAACTCCAATAGCAGTAGGATAAATATAGAGATTGCAAGGTGATTAGGCATAAATTCTTCCTAATTTATCCCTTAATTTCGGTACTTTAAGCACCTCGAACAACGTAATTGGATTGACTTTATCTCATAATCTTCCTACTGACTTATCCTAACAAGTACACCGAGTTTCTGGTATTTCGTTATGATTTTACAGGTGTCTAATATCAAGAAATGGAAGAAGGAAACCGGAAGAATAGAGAAAGTCAACAAGAAAAGTCAAAAGGGCAAAAAAGTCATTCCTACCCAGAATCCGGATGAGGTACCTAAAGAGAAGTTGAAGGTATCATCCTCACAAGCACCTAGGAAGACACGGCACCTCAATCGGATACCCGGAGCAAAAGATATGGGCAGTCAAAGTTTGAAGGAAAAGTCAAATAGGCGGACCGGTCCGCCTAAGACCCGGACCGGACCGACGTACACAAGTCCAGAGAACTGCGAACTGAAGGCAAACCGAAGAAGGCAAAAAATAAAAGAACTGATCCGCTTTAGAAGCAGACCGATCCGCCTAAGGGCCGGACCGGTCCGCCCATCGAGATTTTGTTTTCTGATTCTCCTCTAAAGACTCCGAGTTATACTCAACTTCTTGTAATTTCATGTAGGGTATAAAAACCCGAATTATTTTCATTGTAAAGTAGGCAAGAACGTGGGGAGTTAGTTTAATCTCTCCTTTTTCTTCCACAAACCCTAGTTTAGCAACTTTATTCATTTTAATTCAAGACTGAAGCTTTGATTCCGATTGTGAGTATTTCTAGTTAATTGATTGACTGCTGTGGTAAAACAATTAGTGAGTATCTCATCTTTTCAATTCTCTTTTACATCATTGTACGAGTTTGCCTTAGATTAATCATGGTTTTCTGCACATTGAAATCTGTTTTCATCACTTTCGGTATGTCCGGCTAGATTTCCAAGGTCGGGTAACATGAACCCAACCTGATGTGGTAATTGCACGTATAAAATTAATCCTCTGAATTTAGTGATTAATTGTGACCGTATTGCGTAGGAACACAACAATTATAGGTCTAAATATCTCGTTTACCTCTGGGTAACCGGGATGATTGAGAATATAATTCTAGTGTCACTATCATAATACCGATGTACTCCTCCTTTGATTAAGTATGACGCGAGCTTGAACCTCGTATACGTAATGCATGGGAGTACTAAAGACTGGGTCAAATTAATTAGATAAATTTACGATTAATATTATAACTGCAGTACACTAGGGTTGGGGGATTGTATTCCCGCCCTATTTTTTCCATCATCTCATTTAAAAGTTCAAATCAAATTTTCATTCATAATTTAGGTAATTTAGTTAGCTGCATTTTTCATCATAATTTCATAATTGCATTTAGTGTAATCAAATCCCAAAGACCAAATCAATCTTTTCTTTTCTTCTTAGAGTCAACGTTAGGATTCCTCAGTCTGACCCCGTCGTCACAACTCTTGTTGTACTTTTTCCCTGAGGATCGATACCCGACTTGTCGGATTATTACTTGAACGACAGGCTTGCACTTGAGCCTAGAGAGTACACACTTTAGAGACACATTCTGAGTCGTGTCAAGTTTTTGGCGCCGTTGCCGGGGAATTAGGTAGACTTAGGATTAGATCGAGTTAATCCAAAGCTTTGACCAAAAATTCAAAAATCCAAAAAAATAAAAAAAAATATAAAAAGCACAAAAAGATTCACCACCATCTCTCCTAAGATTTAATGCAAAATTCTAAAACCACTCCCACACCCCATAATACTCCAACCAGCATTCACGAAAATCCACTTGTTGAGTATAATCCTGATAGTCCCCACACTCCGAACGCCCCACAGTTTTGGATCCCACCGCCCACACCGTCGCAGTCAATCTCTAGCAACACCCCCTTCTCCTTTGTAGGACACACTTCGAGCACACCCAGTGAGAGCGCCGAGTCGTCAAGTGAGAGAGATATGTCGCAACATAGTAATGCACCTACCGGTGAGGACGAGCTTCCGTACCGCCCGTTGAGAGAATTCTTATATCCCGAGCGCACTGTCACTCCGGGATGCATTATACTCCCGTATAATGCCGGGCAGTTCCGACTCAAAAATGGGATGATCCAGATGCTACCACACTATCACGGTATGGATTCTGAAAAGCCATACCTGCATATAAGAGAATTTGAGGATGTGTGTGATACTCTCAACGATCAAACTTGCACACAAGAGGTGATTCGCCTCAAACTCTTCCCATTCTCGTTAAAAGATAAAGCTAAGACCTGGCTATGGTCTTTACCTCCGAGATCGATTCCATCTTGGAACAAGTTACAATCCAGATTTCTCAAGAAGTTCTTTCCACCACATCGAATAATCTCCATAAAGGCTCAGATTCAATCGTTCAGGCAATTGGATAATGAGCCATTCCATCGATGTTATGAGCGTTTCAATGAGTTAACTGCTTCGTGCCCCCATCATGGATTTGATACAGCTCAAATCATTTCCCTCCTCTATAATAGGTTAAACCTTAACTCCAAGCAACTCATTGAAACCATGGGTAGTGGTCCGTTTATCGAACTAGACTGCCACGATGCTGAGCTTCACCTGAGGTATGTCGCCGAGACTACCCAATCATGGGATATTTCTGATCCTAATGCTCAGAATCGAAATCGTCAAGCGACCACCACTCCATCGGCGTCCGGACTATACCATGTAGATAAGACCTCTATGTCGGACAGTCGGTTGGACACCCTTGAGAAAGGATTTCGAGATTTATGTGAGGTAGTTGGATCTATCAAAAACCCCGTCGAAAAGGTGTGTGCGATTTGTGAGGCGGGACATTCAACTGAGGAATGACCGACGATACCCACCTGCAAAGTAATGTTGCAGGAGCAAGTTAGTGGTATAGGAGGCTTTAAGGGTAATTTCGGTGCCCCGCACGGGAATTCATACAACCCTTTGTGGAAAAATCATCCCGGATTTAGCTACGGGCAACAACATGCCGCAATGAACCCTCCTTCGCATGTTGCCCCTCCTCCTCCACAACAATTTCAACAAGATCCACACATGCAAGGACATGTGCAAGAACCACCACCTCACGGAAATTATATCCCGCCACAGCGGAGAACATTCGAGGATACTGTGAATCAGTTCATCGCAAGCCAGATCGCAAACAATGCCAAATATGATCGTCTAATTAGCGACATAAATGCGAATCTGTCCAAAATACAATCCTCGTTGAGTGTTCAAGAGAAGGGCAAATTCCCTGCCCAAGGCCAACGACCTCCCCAAGGTCAAACTAGTGTTAGCTCCACATCCACTGAACATCAGGAGCAATGTCAAGCAGTGACCACTCTTCATAGTGGAAGAGTCGTTGATTTATCACCTCCTCCACACGACACAACAAAAGACAAGGAGATTTCGCCCGGCACGAAAGAGTCCGAAGATGTCCCCTTGAACGAGAGTGATAAGGAAGACACTAGTGATCCTGAGGTGGTAGTGAAACCACCCTCCGCAGCACCATTTCCGCGAAGGTTGATTCCTTCCCAGAAAGGAAACCCACGTGATGATGTGCTAGAAATACTAAAGTAGGTAAAGCTGAATTTACCATTCCTCGATGCCAACAAACAAATTCCAGCTTATGCAAAAGTCATCAAAGATTTGTTGACGGTAAAAAGGAAGATGAAAGTAAAGAAGAATGTCTTCCTAGCACAGAACGTGAGCTCCATCCTACTCAATGAGCTCCCGCCTAAATTCAAAGATCCAGGTGCACCCACCATATCATGCATCATTGGAGATAATAAAATCGAGAAAGCCTTACTTGACTTGGGAGCAAGTGTAAACATACTCCCTTATTCCATTTATAGGAAACTTGATTTGGGTGACCTCAATCCCACAAAGGTCACTCTCCAATTAGCGGATCGATCAGTGAAGATTCCTCGAGGCATAGTCGAGGACGTGATCGTCCAAGTTGACACTTTCTACTTCCCGGTAGATTTTGTCATTTGGGACACGGAGCCCTCCTTTAACTCGAGAAATCATGTTCCCATCATCCTTGGGCGCCCATTTTTAGCGACAGCTAACGCTATTATTAACACAAGGAATGGGCGAATGCAGCTCACTTTTGGGAATATGACATTAGAGACCAACATCTTCAACATAGCCCAACATAGGGGAGATGAAGATGATATTCACGCGGTGAGTCTCATAGATGAGATAGTAGAGGAGTACTTTAAGGAGAATTGTTGTGGCGATGCCTTAGGATCCTGTCTGGTTTCGAGCAATGAGAGTGTGGGGACGTATACTGAGTAAGAGAGGGAGATTGAGGAGTTAAGAGAGTTACTCGATGAGAGAGCGTCGGACGAGGACGCGAGAGATGTGAATTGGGTTTCTAGATTCGAAGAGTTACCACTACGGGATACACGCGTTGTTCCCTCCGACGAAAAGTTTCCAACCCTTGAATTAAAGAAAATCCCCTCCCATATCAAATATGCATACTTAGGAGAGGATGAGACATTTCCTTTTGTTATCTCCTCTAGCCTAGATGAAGGGCAGGAGGGCAAATTGTTGAGAATTCTGAGGAAGCACCAAGGTGCTTTTGGTTGGTGTATAGCTGATTTGAAGGGGATAAGTCCTCTGATTTGCACTCACAAGATTCACCTTGAAGAGGATGTCAAGCCCTCTAGAGAAATGCAAAGAAGACTGAACCCCAACATGAAAGAAGTTGTGAGAACCGAGATCATTAAACACAAAATAATCATAAATCTGTAGAAGAAATTATGAGAATCAATGGTGTGTTCTTGAAGATATCATGTATATAATTTTCGGGAAAAAGAGGATAAATATATGCTTCTAATTCAAACTCTTGATGATTCTAGGATGTTCATAGCATTACAAATCATTCACATTTTTTTCTATATCATGTAGTAAGGTTTATAAGGAATTTGGGTTGATAATATGAAGTTTTGAATGATCAAAAGTGATGAAACCTGTAGTAGAAGAAATGCATAAAACTGGGTTGTTATCTGGGCGATCGATCGATCGACCCCCTACCTTCGATCGATCGACCTCCCCAGAATTCATGAATTTATTTCTTTTTAATGCTTGATCTTATTCCAAATCTTTTCTAAATCTTTGGTGATTATTAATTGGATATAATGGGACTTGGGGAAGATCAGGAAGCCCTAGATAAGAATCGAACTAATGTGATTGGTATTTAATTGATAGAATTATGATAATTAAATTAAAAGAAATTTCGGTTGCTTGATTCATGTGTTAGATTCTAATGAGTATGCATGAAGATAAAGGGTAGGACCAGTAGGGGTTTAATAAATTACCTGGGCAGCCTTAGGTTTACAAGAGGGTTTAATCCTAAGTGATAGAAGATGTGTTTATAAGAGATTAGAATTTATCGATTGTAACCCAAATTAAGGGAGAGTTTAATTCATAGTAATTCGGGAGATAAGATGATATTGACCAGTAGGATTTTAGTGATTTCTTACTGAATAAATATATTGAGGAAGACCTATTTAAACCTTGGGTAATGAGTGAGACTCTGGAATCATTAAATTAAAGAAGTTAAGACGTAATATTTTAATATGTAGGACTTGAGAGATATAATGCTATGTATGGGAATTATCTAAGGGTAGCGCGATTACCTTGTCGATATTGTATTATAGGTAGATGATAATGCCTATTTGATTGATTGATAATTTATGTGTATGACATACCTATCTTACTTGCTATCGACGGGAGGTTTGCACGTGAGGGCAGTCATATCCTGATGAATCCATGAGATTTTGATTTATCGCTCGAGAACATAAGTCTATGAAAGACTTATCGGGGAGTTGATAAGTCCGCTGACTGTGGGAACGTAGGTATGTGCGTGGCCCGTGGGTATGAGAACTATGTTTGCCTCCAATTTTTGCGTTGATGTTTGTGGTTCGAGGAATCCTTACCGAACCTTTAGTCCCCTATTCGGCAACCAACGATACTGGGATATGATATCAGAGTAATGCATTGCACCGCAGCTGTGACTCCGGTTGCCGTATTATATATGTATATATATATATATAATGAATTAAATGAATGTATATACAGTGGTTAAATCAATCTACTGCATGATAATTGTAGATAATGGTGATTAGAGAAAGAGAATGGAATTAAATTAATGAATGTTTATTCCTATAGATTTGAAAAGCTTAATTCATGTTAATGAAAAACGATTCATGTTAATGGGAAATGTATAAGAATGATTATACTACGTATGGTATGGGACATACGGAGTTATGAGATGGGATAGAATCATATTATGGAAACTAGTTAGGAGGAACCATTAACTAGGAGGTTAATAGGAAACGTTAAGCGTGCACTCTAGATGAGAGGTGAGAATAGCAAGTGATAGTTTGGATACTAACATGTACATAACAAACGCTTTATTGCACTCGCTAAATACTTGTTGTTTTCAAAATCATTTTCACATCGGGCTCTGACCCGTTTCCTTGCATATTCTCTTTTCTATTGCATCTTCTATATCAGGTGTTCAGCAGCAGGGACGCCAACCTTAGCGGATTATGACGATCTATGGAGCCATGGAGTGTTTCTTAGACGCCTATCTTCATTTGATTCATAGTATTCTATTATGTAGGGCATGTCGCCAAAAGGAATTCAGTTATAACTTTTCTATCTGAGTCAAATACTCTTGTACTCATGTCATTTTAATACATTTATTATTGTTGGGATTACCGTATTGAATCGTTCTTTGGGAATCTTTATTCCAATTGCATTTAAATTCTTTTGTGTTAATCTGTTCAGTTATTAGCATTGTAGAATAATATGTGTAGTGTTATTTATAAACTAAAAATGGATTTTGTTAAAATTAAAATTTGGAAAGTTTTTAACACCAGCTTAATGGGGTATTAGGTGATTAGTTAATGTTTTCGACAGTGATGCTAAGAATGAGCCAACTGTATATTCTGTTTTAATTTGGTATGGGACTGGCCACCCGGTATTTAATTAGGCGGGCTATTAAAATTGTCAATATACAAAGATTTATGAAGGCCTTTCTAACCTTTCCCCCCCTTTTTTGTAAAAACAATGAAAATATTTTTAGAATTTTTTTAAAAAAATATCTACAAAATATAATCTACTTCATAGGTATAAAGATAGACATGAAACATAACCAAAACTAGATGAAAGAATCCGAACTTAATCAATGGAGAAAACCCCAATGGATTTCCTATGGTTTTTAAACTTAAGGGCATCTAGAGGTTTGGTAAAGATATCGGCCAATTAATGATCCATGCCTACAAAGCTCAAGGAAATGATTTTCTCTTCAATGAACTCTCGAATAAAGTGTTCTCGAATCCGAATGTGCTTTATTTTAGAATATTGAATTGGATTACAGGAAATATGAATTGCACTCATATTGTCGCAATAAATAGTCATTGTACCTTGTGGAATACTGTAATCCTACAACATTTGTTTCATCCAAAAGAGTTCAGTGCAACAACTCCCGGCGGCTATGTATTCGGCCTCCACCGTGGACAAAGAAATAGAATTTTATTTCTTTATCATCCAAGAGACAAGTGCACTACCAATATAGAAACATCTGCCAAAAGTTCTTTTGCATCCATCAACATCTCCTACCCAATCGGCATCTGAATATGCTGATAGACAATCATTAGTGTCAAACGCATACCAAATCCCAAAGGACAACGTCCCACTAATGTTTTTAATGAAACGCTTAATATCAAGTAGATGAGACTCTTTTTTTTTTTTTTGGGGGGGGGGGGGGGGGGGGCTTTATAGTGAGCACAAACTCCTAAACTGAAGGAAATATTCGGACAACTAGCAGTTAAGTAGAGTAAACTACCTATAATACTCTTAAAAAGAGTGTGTTCTGCAATCTTTACTCCGGTGTACTTACTAAGTTTGATCAACGAACTCATTGGAGTACCTTCATGCTTAGCGGATTCTAGATTAAATTTTTTCACAAGATCTTTTGCACACTTGGTTTGGGACAAAAATATCCCGCTATTGATTTGACACACTTGAAGACCTGAAAAGAAGGTAAGCTCATCGACCATACTCATCTCAAATTCATCTTGCATTTCTTTTGAAAAAATTTGAGTATGTTTATCACATGTAGATCCAAAAAATATTTCATCAACATATGCTTGGGAAACTAAGATCGCATTCTCATCTTGACGAACAAATAATGGCATATCTACTCCCCCTCTCAAAAAGCCCCGAGAAATGAGATAAGAATAAAGCCCCTCATACTAAGCACGGCGTGCTTGCTTCAAACCATATAAAGCTTTCTTAAAAAAGAAGATATGATTAGGATACTTAGGGTCCTTAAACCCTTCAAGTTGTTCAACATAGACTTCCTCTCGAAGAATGCCATTTAAAAAAACACTTTTGACATCCATTTGATACAGTTTAAACTTAAGATGACATGTTATGGAATGTAAAAGACGAACCGACTCTAACCTAGCAACTAGATCAAAAGTCTCATCAAAGTCAACACCTTCTATTTGGGTGTATCCTTGTGCAACTAACCTAGTTTTGTTACGAATAATGACACCATTTTCATCCATTTTATTTTTAAAAATCCATTTGGTACCAATGATATTAGTATCACTAGGCTGAGGAACTAATTCCCAAACATCATTTTTCTTAAATTTAAACAACTCTTCTTGCATGGCATTTATCCAATATTCATCTTTTAGAGTTAGCTTCGATTTTAGAAGTATAACACAAATAGGTAACTTCATTTTCTAATTGAGCCTTAGTCTTGACACCTAATTCAGGATTCCCATAATTTTGGAAGGGTCATGAATTTTACGAACCCATGGAGATGGATCCTTTTTCTCAATGGTGGGATCCACCAAGTCAATGTGAGACTCAATGTTTTCAACACCGGTAAGAGCATCACACTCACATGAGAAAACTTCCTCATTATCAACAAATGTGGTGGGTGCATCATTTTTTATGACTACATTTATTGATTACATGACTTTTAACTCATTGAGTTATAAACTCTAAAAGATCTATTGTCTTGAGAATACCCTAGGAAAATACCTTCAACACTCCTCGAGTCAAATTTACCTAGAAGATCTTTGTCCCTAAGGATGTAACAAGGTCTACCAAAGACTCTAAAATAGGATAAATTGGTTTCTTGCCAGTCCACAATTCATATGGCATTTCATTTGTATAGGACGCAAGTATACCCTATTCATGGTGTGATAAGCGGTGCTAACTGCTTCTCCCCAAAAACTACGAGGCACATTCCTACCTAAGAGCATAGATCTTGCCATTTCTAGTATCCTTTGATTTTTTTCTCTCAACTATACCATTTTATTGTAGTGTTCGAACGACCAAAAATTCATGCTTAATTCCAATTTCATCATAAAAGGCATTCACACCGAATTTCATAAATTCAATTCTATTATCACTCCTAAAGCGGTTTATGGTAACACCGTACTGATTTTGAAGAACTCTACATTTAACCATGAGAAATTCTACAGCCTCAGATTTTTCTTGTAGAAAACCTACTATAGAGTATCTTGAAAAGTCATCCACCATCACTAAGATATATCTCTTTCTTCCTAAACTCTCGGTATGAGTGGGACCCATAAGGTCCATGTGTATCAATTTTAAGACTCAAGAGTTAGGTATTGAGTTCAACTTCTTATGTGGATTTTTCATTTTCTTTCCTAATTGACAAGGCCCGCAAATTGAGTAGGTTGGTTTTCCGAAGGATGGTAAGCCTCGAACTAGATATTTTCTCACTAGACGATCAAGATCTCTAAAGTTTACATGACCTAACCGTTGATGCCAAAGAATGGAAAATGAGACTTCCACACTATTTCAGACGAATGAGGACTTTGGAACAATTCCATAACAATTATCACTAGTCCTCATGCCTTGTAAAATAGCCTCACCCGATTTATCATAAATGGTGCACTCAGATTGACTAAATTTAGCATCAAAGTTTTCATCATATAACTGGATAATGCTTATCAAATTATCCTTGAGACCATCAACATAAAGAACATTTTCAAGTGTAAGAAATCAAAAAATTTCAATGGACCCTCTACCCATAATTCGAGATTTACTTCCATCGCCAATGGTGACCTTACAATCTTTATAGTTTTCAAGAGTGGTAAACAAAGATTTATCACTTATCATATAGCTCGAACATCCACTATCAAAGTACCATTGGGAGGTATTTTGAACTTTAAGAGCAACATGAACAACAAAAGATTTATTGGTCTTATCCTTATTAACCCATGCTTGAGTTGTGTTTTTCCCTTTGTTGACTTAGGTTTTTTGGTTTGAATGATTTTCTTGGTCCATAGAGAACTTTAGAAACTTTTCCATTAAATCTTTCAATGTATTATGTAAGAAAGAGGATCCTCGGATTTTAAATTACTCAATTAAAATTGATTTTTCTTTTGTATATATAACAAGATGCGAAAGAGTAAAGAATAGTCATGGTTCATAAACAAACTAATTACCAAATTTTAATTTTCTTAAACAAATTAAAATTAAGCCGAGTGAAATTAAATTAATGCATTAAAATCATTTTCACTTAAACCAAGTTAACTACACAATGCCCAAATTAAACACGTAGAGATTAAATCAAATCAATTTTATCTTCTTTACCTAAGCATGCATTCTAGGTGAGTGTAGCAAAAGATAAAATTAACAATGAATCACTACGCCGAGATGTACGAGGAAAAACCCACAACGGGAAACAACCTCGGACGGCCCAAGCCACAAATCCACTAAGTACGGAATTTACAAATATAAGACAGAAAGGCTTACAACACACGAATCGATCCCTCTCGAGCCCTGATGCTTCTTCTTGTAGATACCTCTTCCTAGCGGATAACCTTGGAGCTCCACTGCGGTCTCGGAATCCACCGATCGGACTTTATATGGTCACCGTCACCCGAGCAAGGAGCCTTTCTCCAAGTGGATAATGCCGCAACAAAACTCTTCTTCTTTTGCCAAACTACAAGCAAGATATATGAATATGGGAACTTGGAAGGAGCTAATTTGGGTGTAAACTAGAGTGGTGTATATTTTTCTCTTTGATAAAAACTCACTCAAAACATGATCTTTTTCCCTCTTTGATTTTACTCTCAAAACACTCTCTAGGAGTTAGTAGGATGTCAAAAAGATAGTTAATCAAAAGTGATTCCCGTACATAATAAAGTCTGAGAAAAGTTGGTTAAGAAACAAGTGGGGAAGTGGGAGAAAAACTGTTAAAAACTGCCAATAACTGTTCCCGCCTGGCATCTCGTTCGGACGACATTTCGTTCGAACAAACTCTCGTTCGAACGAGTTTTCTAACGAAGTTACAGTACGAACTCGTTAGAAACTCATTGGAAATCTCGTTAGAACGACGATCTCGTTCGAACGACATTTCGAACGAAGTTCTAGTATGCCTTAATGGGAAGTCGTTGGCAATCTCGTTCGAACGACATCTGGTTCGAACGACAATCTCGTTCGAACGACATATCGAATGAACTTCCAGAAAGTTTGGAAAATTCAATTTTAGCCCAGAAAACTTTGTAAACTTATTTTAAAGTTTTAATTAATTCTTTCTAAAAATAAAACACAATTTTAGTTAAAGCTAACACCCAATAAACAAGCTCCAAGCTCCTATATATATATATATGATTGCATTCATACCTTGGGAGCATGGAACTATGGTTGATGACGTATAAACGAGGCACGAAACCGGCATGATTATGAAGCTTTATACTCTTTGTCGCTACGTCTTCAACAAACACTTCATAGGCTTGAGAATATTACAATTAAATACAATGCTATGAATAAATGTTTTTGTCCGGAATTGAGCCAAAACTATATATGGACTCAATTGGAAATTTGTGTCCTTACAAATCTCCCCCTTTGGTTATTCCGGGACAAAAACCAAACAAAAATCCTAAAGGGCCGTTAAGCTCACTAGACTCAAAACATAACCCACCCAAACTTGACTCAACCCAAGGATCAAACGCTTTTCCATTGAAAGATGCCGCTTTAGAAGAATTCCTGCACACTTAAGCAAACTCATCAAATGCATAGGGAATATCAAAGTATTTAAAGCAATTAAAATAAATACTCCCCCAAAATTAATTCTCACCTTTATAAAAAAAATAAACCCAAGAAGTTAGCTACTCCCCTATCATTCTCCCCCTTTTTGTTCAGGAATAGGCAAAGGATAAAGAACGAATATAAAAGCATGTTGAAGCTTAAAGTGATAAGACATGAAAGCATATGGGCATAACTAATCCAAGATAGATACCAAAACTAAAGTATACGCATAGAAGGACTAGAAAGCAAGGCAAAGGCAAAACAAAATACCATATATCTATGTACTAGAAATATATCAAGAATGCACACGCACATATATATATAGATATAAACACACACATGACACAAAATACAATAAGTTTACACACTCGTATGGAAAAAATGTGTCATATGGAAACGGAAGTGTTGGGGTGTGAACTAGTAATGATTAAATTTAGACCCAATCACTTAAAAACATGTTCACGGAGTTCTCATTTGATTGCAAACTTCATCACATTTAAATATAACCTCATGTGACAATTTAGATTGAACTCAATGAACAAACATACACAATGCATACAAGACTAGCATATTGATGATTCTACAAACCAATAGAGTCATGACATGAGATATGCAACTAGGATAAACGGACATTGTGCAAACCGTTGATATACCATCCAATTCTCCCTTAATAAGCATTTATATTAAATTTGAATGACTATATCAATCAAACATAGGCCTTGGCAATTATTTTTCTTTTAATGCCATGTTTTCTATTTTTAGGCCTTTGGACCATGTATTTCTTTTAGGTCCATTGAAAAATGGAGCCTTACAATCGCAAAGGATAACTAAGTCCTTTCGGAGCCCTTCCCCGTGCACATTTGTATTTATCATGTTTTTATGTTTCACACAAATCTCACGTGCAATGGATTTTGACATGCACTAGTCCTCGTAAGTCATAAATATGTAGATGACAAGATTGGTAGGAGAACACTTCACAAAGTTCAAATATACATATGAAGTTAAAATTTCAAAAGATCTCGTGCATGTGTGAATAGAGGCATATAAAAATAGAATCCATTTAATCAACACAAAATCCAACTACTCCATGTAAGCATGGTAAAGAACATAATAAGGATTGACAATCTAAACCAAAAGTTCTAGCCACATGAGAGCGTAAAAGATGGGATTCAAACACAAGTTTATGCCACATAAAGTGTGTCAAACTAAAATACACACAAAATAAAATCTTTTTGAGTTTTTGAAAATTTTAACCAAAAATAAAAAAATATATACTCAAAAGACAAACAAAAATCATTTGAATTTTTCATTAAGCTTAAATTACCAAGAGATAAAATCCAAATGATAAGGACAAATCTTTTTGTATTTTTCATTTAATGCAAACAAAATGAAGGAAATATAATGCAAAAGATAAACAAAAATCATAATTCTAGCATGTGATAAGCATGGAGCATAGACTAGAAAATGATTAAACAAGCATACATTTAGCATGTGTATATAGCATGAAGTACAAAAGCTAAAGTATGCAAACACTAACACATTCATCTTTTAGATTTAGCAAGGGAGGAAGCATGTGAAAGTAAATGAGAATCGAAAACCCCATTTTGCAAGGCAACCAAGTCGAATTTCCTAACCCAAATTAATGAAGAATGACTATCTTGGGGTGTAGGAATTTTAACTACCTTGGTTGCTTTACGTTGGGATTTTCTAGGAATACGTTTAAGATCAAAACAAAATTTCCTAAGAAACCACAAGTGTCATTTTTAATTTGGACCGTTCCTAATATTTTATCTAATTTTTCCGAACGACACTCCAAATCAAATTTGACATTACTAGAGTCTTTTAATTTATTTTGCAATTCTAAAATGTTAGACTCTAATAAAACATTTCGCTCTTCAAAAGCAAGAAGCTCCTTTTTCAAGCATTCCATTAAACCCCTAAGGCTATCTCTCTCGCCTTCTATATATTCAAGCTTCTCTAGAAGAACTTTCTCTCGTGTCCTAAGGTCTTTAACCAACATACTATTATCAACAACCTTGACACGTTCTTTCAAACTAGCTTCTAACTTCAAATTAGCTCTTTTCAATTTAATATATTCTTTATAAAGATCTTGAAAAGTATTTTGAAGTTCACTCAAATTAACCTCTTCTTCATTTTCACTCTCTCTTTCTTCTCCACTCTCACTATCATAAAAAACAAGAGAATCATAAACAATAACCTTGGAAGTGTCATATGTTAACGTTTCATCAATCGATGAGTTCTCACTATCACTCACATGACTAGCCATAAAAGCCACAAAATTAGGCATAGTTGGGGAATCGGGTCCCTCTTCCTTATCACTATCACTAAGGGTCGCATTATATGCAATGGGTCATTTGCCCTCTTTCCTTAGTTTAGTGGGGCATTTAGAAGCCCTATGGCCATAACCCTCACAACCAAAACACCTATTAGATTCATCCCTATTTAAATTTTCATTAATAGGTTTAGGGATCTTCTCAGCTTTAGGAATCTTCTCGCCTTTGTCATGCTTAGAAGTTTCAAATTTCTTAAAATCATTTTTAAATTTATCTTTGTTAAATTTAAGAAATTTTCTAAATTTACGAGCAAACAAAGCCATGTCTTCCGAGTCACTATCACTATCACTCTCGCTCTCTACTACTGGTTTGACCTCTTTCCGGGCTTTTAAAGCAACGCCCTTTTCTATTTTCTTTTCAGTTTTGAGGGAAACATATCTAGTTCATATGTTTGTAAATCACCTACAAGATCTTCTAATTTCTTAGAGGCTAAAGATGGTAAAGAATTTAAAACGGTCACTTTTGGAATAAATTTATCGGGTAGGGACCTTAAAATTTTCTTTACAACGCGGTTGTCGGGTATTTTCTCTCCCAAATTAAAAGATGAATTGACAATATCGGAAAGTCTAGCATAAAATTCATCAAACGTTTCATTATCGTTCATTTTGATAGTTTCAAATTGAGTGGTGAGGTTTTGGAGTTTCGAAGCTTTAACGACACTAGTTCCTTCATGAGTTAGCTGTAACATATCCCAAGATTCTTTAGAAATTTCACACGTCATAATACGTCGGAATTCATCCGGTGTGACAGCGCTAAACACGGCATTCAAACCACGGGAATTAAAATTAGAAAGTTTAAACTCATTTTCATTCCATCTATCGGTTGGTTTGGGAACACTTTCATTTTCAACTAAGTGAGTTGGAGGGGACCACCCATTAATAACAGACATCCAAACTCTCTCGTCGATAGATTTTAGTGACAATTTCATTCGCGCTTTCCAATACGCGTAGTTAGAACCATCGAAAATAGGAAATTTAGAAAATGGGGAAAATTTCATTTTAGCCAAAAAATTATTTAGAGGATCTTTAACGAAATAATTTATCGCTTTGGCTCTGATACCAATTTGTAAGAAAGCGGATGCCCAGATTTTAAATTACTCAATTAAAATTGATTTTTCTTTTGCATATATAACAAGATGCGGAAGCGTAAAGAATAGTGATGGTTCACAAACAAACGAATTACTAAATTTTAATTTTCTTAAACAAATTAAAATTAAGCCGAGTGAAATTAAATTAACGCATTAAAATCATTTTCACTTAAACCAAGTTAACTACATGATGCCCAAATTAAAAACGTAGAGATTAGATCAAATCAATTTTATCTTCTTTACCTAAGCATGCGTTCTAGGTGAGTATAGAAAAGATAAAATTAACAATGAATCACTACGCCGAGATCTACGAGGAAAAACCCACAACGGGAAACAACCTCGGACGTCCCTAGCCACAAATCCACTAAGTACGGAATTTACAAATACAAGATAGAAAGTCTTACAACACACGACTCAATCCCTCTCAAGCCCTGATGCTTCCTCTTGTAGATACCACTTCCTAGCGGATAACCTTGGAGCTCGATCGCGGTCTCGAAATCCACCAATCGGATTTTATATGGTCACTGTCACCCGAGTAAGGAGCCTTTCTCCAAGTGGGTAATGCCGCAACAAAACTCTTCTTCTTTCTTTATGGGATGTAGAAGAAAACCCGAAACTTCTCTTTGAACGGAAGAGATGAACCCGGTTCCAAACTCCAAGCAAGATATATGAATATGGGAACTTGGAAGAAACTAATTTGTGTGTAAACTAGAGTGGTGTATATTTTTCTCTTTGATAAAAACTCACTCAAAACATGATCTTTTTCCCTCTTTGATTTTACTCTCAAAACACTCTCTAGGAGTTAGTAGGATGTCAAAAAGATAGTTAATCAAAAGTGATTCCTGCACATAATAAAGTCTGAGAAAAGTTGGTTAAGAAACAAGTGGGGAAGTGGGAGAAAAACTGTTAAAAACTGCTAATAACTGTTCCCGCCTGGAATCTCGTTCGAACGAGTTTTCTGACGAAGTTCCAGTATGAACTCGTTAGAAACTCGTTGGAAATCTCGTTAAAACGAAAATCTCGTTCGGACAACATTTCGAACGAAGTTCCAGTATGCCTTAATGGGAAGTCGTTGGTAATCTCGTTCAAACGACATCTGGTTCGAACGACGTATCGAACGAACTTCCAAAAAGTTAGGAAAATTTAATTTTAGCCCAGAAAACTTTATAAACTTATTTTAAAGTTTTAATTAATTCTTTCTAAAAATAAAACACAGTTTTAATTAAACCTAACACCCAATAAACAAGCTCCAAGCTCCTATATATATATATATGATTGCATTCATACCTTGGGAGCATGGAACTATGGTTGATGACGTATAAACGAGGCACGAAACGGGCATGATTATGAAGCTTTATACTCTTTTCCGCTACGTCTTCAACAAACACTTCATAGGCTTGAGAATATTACAATTAAATACAATCCTATGAATAAATGTTTTTGTCCGGAATTGAGCCAAAACTATATATGGACTCAATTGGAAATTTGTGTCCTTACATATTAACTAGATACTCAACTTGGTTTTTCAGGCTAGCTAAGGACCTATAGTGTGGACTAGAAGTTATAAAATAAGAATTCTTCCCAAGCTTGTAACAAAAATCTCTAAGGTGAACCCTTTTGTGACAATAAGTACACACATAGGGTTGGTTTGGAGTCACTTTTATATATTGCTTAGGGGAACTTATTTTAGGTAGATTTGGAGGGTTTGTTTTAGTAACAAACTTAGCTATGGGCTCATATTAAATATTAGATGACTCACCTTCTTCATATCCTATACCCTTTCTCTCTTTATAACCTTTCTCCTTATAACCTAAAACGGGACCTAGAAATAATTTTCCCATTCTTCCTGAATTATCTTCGAGTGTGACTTTGAATTCCCGAGAGGACTCGAGATCTTTCTCATGTCGGACAATTTTTGCTTTAAGAGATTTTTTAATCTCCAATGATTCATTAAGATATTTATTAACACGTGCTACGGAATCAATCAAATCACATTTTAACTCCTTTTCTAACGTTAACACCTTTAGTGTTAATCTCTTATTTACCTTTTGAATACGCATGGACTCGGTGTACAACTGTAAATAGGAGGATTTTAACTCACTTTCATCTACATCACTAATTTATGATTTAGTGGATACAGCCTTAAGATCATGCTCTGAATTGTCAACATTAGGGTGTGAATCACTTGAATCACTAGCATGACTTTCCATAAAGGCAGTGAAGTTGTTTCTAAAAGGGACAGAATCATCGGAATCCTCAGACTCAATCTCACTATCTCTAAGAGTAGCATTATAAACGACCTTTTCTTTACCTTGTCTCTTAAGCTCAGCGGGGCACTCATACGCTCTATGACTTCGTCCCTCACACTTAAAACATCTCTCTGAATCATCCTTTCTAAGGTTGTCTCTTTTAAAGTTGTCATTTTTAAACTTCTTTGGATCCTGATTGTTAAAACTTCTACTACCCTTGTTTTTGTTTTCTTCAAATTTTGGTTTTTCAAATTTTGAGATTTTCTTTTTGAACTTAAGAATTTTTTTATATTTTTTAGCAAATAAAGCTATATCATCAGGATCGATATTGGACTCATCGGATTCAGACACTTCTTCTTTCTTAACTTTTAAAGATATTCCCTTATCTTTATTCTTGTTATCTTTAGGAAACATGTGTAATTCTTAAGTTTAAAGATCACTAACAACCTCTTCGAGTTTTAAAGTATTTAGTTTTCTTAAAGAATTAAGAACTGTGATTTTGGGGATGAAACGCTTAGGGAGACATCTAAGAATTTTCTTGACTACTGGATCTTCAGGGATTTTATCACCTAAGTTAAAGGAAGAATTAACAATATCAGATATACGCGTATAAAATTCATCAAAAGTTCCAGTTTCTTTCATGGTGATGGTTTCAAATTGAGTAGCCAAATTTTGAAGATTATAATCTTTAGCAACACTCGTTCCCTCATGAGTGATATGCCCTGCTCTAACAAGGTAGAGGATGTTCAGTAGATGTGATGGAGGAAGTTCAGCAGATGTGATGTTCTGGCCCTGCTTTAAAAGCCTTGGCCTTAGCAGAGCTAGGTTGGTACCCTATTGTGACAACCCGTCTAATAAGATACCGGGCGATCACTCCAATATAAATTAAAACAGGAGTCTCATATGGATCATTCTTAGCATCACTGTCGAAAAATCCATTTAATTACTAATAACCTATTAGGCCGGCGTCAAAATTTTAACTTTACTACTCTTTTTAACGATAATAAATAAAACATCTACAATTTAATGCGTAAATGAAACTGAAATGAAATAAAATAACCGAACACTCAGCCAAAATATACAACCATATCGAATGATGTACCGAAAGAATAAATAAATGCAGTTGAGCCATTGGCTCGAATGTTTATACAGTACCTCCTATCTAGAGTACAACGATGGAAGCGGCTATCAAAAACCTGCACGCATCCACAGCTGCTGCAGCTGACGTCTGACTCGAAAGAATTTCCATCCAGGCGTCCCTGTGTCTGGACACCTATATATATATATATATAATATATAGAAAGAAAGGAGAGTAGATAGACGGGTCAGAGCCCGAATTTTGAAAATATTTTTGCAAGTGCATAAATGCTTTATTTTTAGAAAAATAGTTTTATCTCATATTTAAATTGGTATCGCACTCCCATGAGATACCCCTCACCTCTCCACTAACAGTGCACTCCTAGCGCATCCCTCTAGACATCATAGTCAAGCTATCCTGCTAAACTAGTCTATCCCAAACCCACTATCAATCCTAGATAGTCCAAGAAATGTACTAAGGGCTAAACTTCACCCCAGTCTCAACGCTATGCCATGTTCATGCGTGGGGTGTCTCGCAAAGCGAAATCCAAACAAGGAACCCCCCCGATACACTACTATGCGGCACGGTCGATCGTCGAGATCCGTCAGTCCCTCAGTACAGAAAGATATATATAAATATACATATATATATATATACCATAAACATTTATAATATAAGAGCACTAAGGATTAAACTTCTCCCCAGTCTCAACACACTGCCATATTCGTGCGTGGGGTGTCTCGCAAAGCGAAATCCAAACAAGGAACCCGCCCGATACACTACTATGCGGCAAAATCGATCGTCGGGATCCATTAGACCCTAGGCACTCGATTCATCCATTTATACATACATATTCATATTTTACCATAACCATCCGGATCTATCTCCCGGACTGAGGATTCATATACAAAGTATTTATCAATACCTTTATTTTTCTCAAAATTTCCCATTTCCCTTTTTATACTCAGGAAATGTAAATATAAAATCCAATTCATTATCATGAATTGCTTTAACAAATCATATACCTTTTTATACTCAGGAAATGTAAATTGAAGCCAATCCATTATCACGAATTGCTTCAATAAATCTAAGACCACCCCTCCGGTTTTCCCCACTGGACGCGCCCCTAAATGGCTATCATCTTCCAGGGCCTATCTATACAAGACAACCTGGGAACCTACCAACGTCGGGAAGCGGCCATATTGCCTGCGGGAAAGTCAGGACCACACCCGGAATCCCCTAACCAGTGCAGTAATACAAATGCCCATATGGCCTAGGGACTATATCCAACCTGCTCAATAGCCAGGAAGGCTTCACCACAACGCGCGCAACTTCCCTTACGATAACAATTTAGGGAGGTGTGTACAATCCATAATTTATTAATTATGAAAAACATTTCTCATTCCATTTTGAAAATATTCATTTTTATATTTTCAAAATCATTTCCATCATAACATATATATATACCTAAATCACACAGTATATACATATCCTATATATTCTTCCTAGAATATATATAAACATCCATAGTGGCCTATAGCATCTAGCGATGACCACTAATCCCAAGGATTCTCTCAAGGAATCATAATCATGCTTTCATATAAGCATGATACTAAACCCAAAGTATTTTCTTACTTCGACAAATAATAATAACCTTAATCATCTCTTAAGGATTTATTGGATATTCCCAACTATACTAATTCACTCTAAGTGAATATACATACATATATATATATATATACTCCCAAATCCACAAGTCCCTTAGGACATAACCCTCTAATATACTTTAATTTAGAAGGCCCTTAAACTTAATCTCAAAGAGGAGAAATAATAATAATCTCCAAAATCTTGGGCAGAAAACAGGGCACCGGTCGACCGGCCCTAGACCCCCGGTCGACCGTGGGCTGTAAATAAGCCTACGAAATAAAGCAGTAGGCCCTTTCTCCTTGACGCGATCGACCGGCCATAGGGGCGCGGTCGACCGGTCACACCAGGTCTCCCAAAATTAAAATCCTTAAGTCCCTTATCCAACAACCCAAATTCATTTTCGGGGTTTCTAAACTACCCCAAAAATTATCCCGAACATCTACGACATTAATTCTAGCCGTAATTTTTCCAATTCCCGATTTGATTTCCGAGTTGATAATTTCAACTCGGAGCTGTCATCTTGTAAAAATCATATAAAATCGTAAAAAAATCATAAAAATACGCGGTCGGTTCTCACGCGACCGTATCGAAAAGATCTACAACTTTTGTGTTTTGGCCGAAAGCTAAATCACTTATCTTCTTGGCCGAAAATGACTCCAAAGGTTACGGGTTACTATTCATTATCTCTTCCAACATCCCAAACTCCATTTTTGTTGTTTCTAAGCTCATCCAACAACTCAATAAATATCTAATCTAGGTTTTACCACCAACACAACAATTAATTTGGGGTATTAACCCATATCTCTTGGATTTGAACCCTAAATCCTTAAAACCTAGTTTTTGGTATTTCTCCCATTTCAATTCCATTCTATACTCCATTAACATGATTTTGATACTAGAAATCATTAAGAGTTTACATTTCATCAATTTGTAAACTCATATCCAACTTTTACCAAATTTATTTTAAGGGTTATAACCCTAAAATCATGTTTATACCATATGTGATATGAGATAATTGCACAAAATGAAATAAAGCAATTGGATGATGAAATCCGACGACCTCGAGCCGAATCCCGCGGAGTTTGGCCGGAGTTTCCCCCTTTCTCCTCTTCCCTCTCTTCTTTCTTCTTTCTCTTCTTTCTTCTCCCCTTCTCCCTCCTTTTATAAGGAGAAAATGGTTAAATCCCTTTAAAACCCAAAAACGACTCGTTTATCCAAATACGAGCCTATTTAACTCCAAAATTACCCGGAACTCAATTTCGACAATCGGACACTCTTTTCTGACTATCTCGGACATTCTGAGACTCGTGGCGCAGTCAAAATTTCCATCCGAGGTACTTGACCGCAAATCACTATTCTAACCCAAAATAATTAAATGCGGGTTTTCAACACCAAATCTTACATCTTTTGTCGCTATACTCCACGGCGACATATAAATAAAATATTTCGACCTATATGGTCCCAAATTAATTTATAACACCCTTCGAAAATCATTTAATCCTCGAAAATCCCAAAAATTACTATTTAGGAAAATTCCCCAAATTCCAATTTATATCCAATTATGGAATTTAATGGTCTCCAAAAGGACGGGTTGTTACATACTCCCCCCCCCCCCCCCTACAACGGAATTTCATCCTCGACATTCAGATACGACCTACACCACCAATCCTAGGATCACTCCAAATCATAATACCTCAAAGGGAATGACACTAACCCAATGGTTCCCATCCATGTACAATACGACTACCACGATCGCAAAGTGACTCTAATACGTCACATAACACCCATCATCTATAATGCCTATCGGCATGAATTTCAACCTTATATACTACGCCCATTCTATTTCAGGCGGTATATAAACCAACTTACCAAGGTGCCCATACACCTTTCTAACTTGTGCATATCTGCACATCCGTAGTGAACGTCTGACACGTAACACTCTCTCCCAATAAGGATCTCCTTTCCTCGGTGTAATACTCACCTATGGGTCCTTCCAACCCGCGAAATTCCAAACTCCTAACCTCGGTATCGCTAACTCTATCGAGCCTACATCCTACAATATTACTATCTATGCGTTACCCTACCTACGCGAAACTAATATAATCCTAAGTATGTCCCTAGTGCCCAAGGCCTCTCTCGAATCCCGACATTTGCTCGGTTTCGTGCGTGGGACGTCTCGCCAAGGCGAAATCCAAACAAGGAACCCTCCCGTTACACTACTCCCTCGCGTTGTCAATCATCGAGATGTAGCGGCCCAAGACACACCAACGGGACATCCTAAATCCTGCCTATTCTAACCTACGAACGCATTTCTAGCATCTTATCCTTCCGCCCATACGGAAGGAAACCTAATCAATCGAAGTGCGCACTTTCTATAGAAAGTGTCACGAACATAATACCCAAATTGTATCTCCTCAAAATTCGCCTTTTCATTAAGGTTTGTTATATTCCTCAACCCAATTTCTCCAAATTTGCCTTCTTATTAAGGCAGGGATATCATCCTCAAATCAAATTCTCTAAGTCCCACTCCACCCAACTACTTGTGGTGAGAGGACCAATTTAGTGCTTTTCCACAGCACAATATTTCCATAAACATACCATCATCATAGGGCTCGTAGTCTATAGTGGTTCATCCACACTATAAGACTAACCCACATCCTTGCATCCAATAACAGCTCTCCACGCCCGACGCCGTTAAGAGTCATGTGTGGAGTGTCTCGCAAAGAGAAATCCAAACAAGGAACCCCTCCACACATTAACACTTGACTTCGTCGGTCACGGAGTCCCGTTATTTCAGACATGCAACCGGGATAATCCTATACCTAAACAACAAAAGGTGGTCTGAACTCCTATCTCTAACTAAGAGTCACACCACCCAGCGCTTGCACTATTTCTAAGTCCTTGCGCAAACCATAATGAGCTTTATCTTACAGCTCAACACAAATCCTGCGGCCTTAAATCATATATATAAGGTCGCCATACATACCAACCAAAATAAGGAAGCCTCTGATCATCGAGGTTTCATCAATCCATAACAATAAAGGTGAACTCAACCTTTATCAAGGTGAGACACCACAATAGCAACATGTTCCCTCCCGGAACTGCGGACACGATAGTCTTGCCATCATTAGCCTGCTATCGCTCCGATCAACCAAATATATTATACGTATACATACAAAATATAATCACCCGCCTCTATGGCGAGTGAAAGAAAACAAAATTCCTCTATCGCGAAAAACACACAAGCCTACTTTATTATATTATCGTGGCCGCCACAAAACTCAAAATACACACACGAGTCTAGGGCTAACGAACTCCACAACTTCATCTAGCCACACCTCTTACTAGAATTTCTTAACTCTAGGCCCCATCCGGGCACCCTAACCTTGTCCTTATTCCTATCGGAAAAGACTATTCGTAAGATCCCTTTTGGACCCTCAATTTCAATGAGTAATTTAACTTTAGTACCACTCTCAACTTCAGCGGTACTGTGGTACTCCTAACTACCATTCTGTAGTAGTTGCCACCAAAATCCTTAACAATTACTATAAGGAGAGTGACCTCTACTAAGGCCCTCGTCCCCCAACTTCTACCAGCTGCTCCAGCTAAATCTCATCTCCTGCTACCATCCAAGCTCCGCACACGATTCTCAAACGAGCGCGCAAAAGATTTCTATAATCTTCTAATATGGTAGGAGAACGAAATCTCGCAAGAGAAATCAACAATCCTAATCCTGAGGCTCTATATCAAATCGAGAGCAACGCTGAAAGCGTAGTACGTCCGCACAGATTCCTAAGGACACTAGAACCTAATGCTCTGATACCATCTGTGACAACCCACCTAATAAGATACCGGGCGATCACTCCAATATAAATTAAAACAGGAGTCTCATATGGATCATTCTTAGCATCACTGTCGAAAAATCCATTTAATTACTAATAACCTATTAGGCCGGTGTCAAAATTTTAACTTTACTACTCTTTTTAACGATAATAAATAAAACATCTACAATTTAATGCGTAAATGAAACTGAAATGAAATAAAATAACCGAACACTCGGTCAAAATATACAACAATATCGAATGCTGTACCGAAAGAATAAATAAATGCAGTTGAGCCATTGGCTCGAATGTTTATACAGTACCTCCTATCTAGGGTACAACGATGGAAGTGGCTATCAAAAACCTGCACGCATCCACAGCTGCTGCAGCTGACGTCTGACTCGAAAGAATTTCCATCCAGGCGTCCCTGTGTCTGGACACTTATATATATATATAATATTGTAAGAGGGTACTTTAGATTATATATATGGAGGCGTAACCCCTATTGAGTATGGTAATCACAAGTTAAATTAGCCAAAACCCTAGACTAATTATAGGATCTACACACACAAACTCAATGAAGATGAGTTCAGTTTAAACTCTCAAATCTCTCGTGTATAACTCAAGTCATGCTAATGGACCTTTAGAAGTGGCTTAGCTAGAGGGAGGGAGAAGTAAGCACCCTAGATACACCCTGATAGGCAGGTAGAAAAACACCAAACACCCTCAAGAATCTCTGTCAAATATTAAAAGCTTCGTAATAAATGACAATGGTGAGTCAATGAGCTCTCTAGTTTGCAATAACTCTTTTTTTACTTCTCCAAAAAACAGGATCCTCTCCTCAAAGGTGGTTGGGGTCCTTAAATAGCCCCCCATACCACCCCCAAGGTAACTCAGTCATTCAATACTATGAAAGACATCCCTCATACTTTATGTCACAACATTAAATGCCTGATGCACTAGTTGTCTCCACGTCATTAAACATTAAATGCCAAGACATGCCTTTTGCCTATCCACTGTGTGTCAGGGGGTTGTTGTCGCAGAAGTGGCTCACCAACTGCCTGACAGCCCCAAATACCACAGTGGTTTACTCAAGTGCATGTCTGACAACGTTTAGATGGCTAGTGACATCACCCACAGTAGATGTGACATTAAGTAGAGGGTTGTTTGGTCCATAACTTAATGCCCGATGGAACTCCAAGCTGCTCCGCTTGAGGTTCCACGGTCGGGGTCCTTCGGTGTTTTACCAGGTGTATCTAAGATGGTCAGGATAAGCCCCAACGGTGCCTTACTTCTCAATCCTCCAAACCAGGTCCCTCTAAAGTTCCCACAGTGAGGTCATTCGATAGAGCATGAAAGCTCTCCCAGGCCCTGCCAAGCCTGGTCTCTCGCAAGTACCGTTTGACCTCATACAAACCCTTTAGTTATTATCGTTACGTCATCACAATCGTTAAAGCTTACAGAAATCAATAATGAAAGTACGATGTGATTAAAACAACAAGCTAAAATATGAGTTGCCACGCTGAGCTGCCTCCCCAAGCTGCCACGCTGAGCTGCCTCACTAAGATGTCACGCTTGAGTTGCCACGCTGAGCTGCCTCACCAAGATGTCATGTTTGAGTTGCCACGCTGAGCTGCCTCACCAAGATGTCACGTTTGAGTTGCCACGCTGAGCTTCAAGCCCCCTCTACATTTGCCCCCTTGTGGAGAGATTTATTGGGACAAGAAATGTCTGCGCAAAATGACTCATCTTGATGGATTTTTCTTTGTGTAACCGTTGGAACATCTTCTTCGTTGTGGCTCCATTGGATAAGTCTGACAAGGAGATTGGCGCCAAAACTCAAACTTGCTGAGGAAGGCAACGCTTCCTGTTCTCTATGCATCATTTCATTAGTGACGTGCGCTGTCTTTTCAACTGTCACAGCACTTCCCGAAGTGCCACGTGTTCTTGTGAAATGATTACAGGCGGCCGTGCACGTGCGAGGGTGGGAAAATCTAAACGCCAAACTCGAAAGTCTCAACAGCCATTTTTCAAAATACTTTGAACCTTAATCACGTGGGCCTAAAGGGTCTGTTTATACTTCTTCTTTCTTCTTCACTTATTTCCTTACTTCATTGTTATCTTCTTTCCTCAGACTATCTCTTCTGTTCTTATAAAGAGAGAGAGAGAGAGAGAGATACGTTATTGTTGCAGAGAACTATAACACTACTGGTGATCGTCCGTCTCCATTGTTGCCTTCAATCCCTTTTCTCTCGAAGCTTTCTTTGTTACGGCTTCAAGCACCATTTCTGCCATGGCATCATTAAGCAACCCCACCATTTCTGCCACCAGTGTTCCGTCTGCCACCACCACTGCTGCCTCCACCCAGGGTGCTGCTCGCCAAGAACAGCTGAGATTTTACCGTCGCTCTCCCATTTTTGGGGAGGGTGATGGCTTTGTTGTTGCCTGTAAGGCTGTTTGGTTTTCCTCCAAGTTTGACGCCCTCTTGCTGGGTGATGAAGATGAAGAGGTGTCTAAGTGGGGATTTTTGCCCCCAGAAGGAACTCTGAGATTTCGCTTAGAGCGAGGGGACTTTCCATGGTCTCACATTGATTTCGAAGCACCCGGGGGATCCCCCGCCCACATTGTTGCCTGGAACTCTCACATGCAGAGTTCCTATGCTGATATTCTTACCAAGATTGAGCTGCAACGGGCTAAATGGTTTGGTGAGTTCACCATCTCAAAGAACAATGCTGCCCTTCCTGTCTTGATCTCTCGATGGAACGTGGATACTCATACGTTCATTATTGTCTGGGGTGAGTTTACCATAACTCTGGAGGATGTGTGTGAGCTCTTGGGCCTCGATGCGACAGGTCATGAGCCTTACACCGATGAAGCTCTTGATGCTCAAGAGACTGCGGATCGTTCGGAGTTGGATCGCATATGCCGAAGCTGCATCGGCTCCTCCAACAAAGCTACTTTTTCTCCCCTGATCAACTATTTCTTCCAGAGTTCTAGCGAAGGAAGCTCTTCATCAACTGCCCCAGGTCAAGGTACATCGTTGGAGCTTCCTGCTTACATTCTTGTGATTTTATCCCATTTCTTTTTCACGGGCAAGCCTAACGATCAGCCCCGAAGAGACCTCATCAACCTGTCCCTTCGCCTAGCTCGAGGCATAAAGCTTCCCCTGGCTGCAATATCCTTGGGATCCTTGTACACCTGGTTGGACAGGACTTTATTCGACATGGAACGCTCCATTGGTCGTTATAACTTGGCCAATTTTGCCAATAGTGTGCTTCTGACTAGCTTTCTTTACTTCCGCTTTCCTGTCGTAGCGGCCAAGTCCAACAGACCTCCTTCGGCTGAATCGATTCTTCCTCCTCGGTCCTTTATTTACCATAAGAGGCAAAGCCGAAAGGAGTTGATTTCAGTGATTGACCGTTTTGAGAGCTTCGTTATGAGGCCTTATCAAGAAGAGGCCTTTGTCCACACTTGTAAGTTTTTTCATCTTGATGCCAGAATGATACGGGATCCCTCTCCTGACATCGAGGACCCCTCGCTGGGCGTAGTTCTTCTTCTTTCTCCTGGATATCTACCCTCCTACACTGAGTGGGGATACTCGAGCGAGCATTACAACCCCAACCGATGCAGCCGTCAGTTTGGGTTTGACCAGGGGGTGCCACGTCCAGTTTTCCAATCATCAAACCCCAAAGTCTCCTTTGGCGAGGCATGTTCGTTGTTTTCTTCAACTGCTACGTGGGGGATATCCTCAGCAATGGCTGGTCGTGTCACCGTTCCTAGTATTACTAGGCGTGGGGATGTGACCCCTCTTTTTGCCACCAAATATTGGCCAAGACAACTAGCTGAAATTGCTAAGTTCATCGAGCAAGAGCGGGTGTACCCTCCTGTTTGCTCATTTTCTGCCCTAGAGTTGGGGCTTAAGGGCAACTCTGTGCTTGGGATAGAGTTCCCTCTGAGTTCAACCCACAAAGCACCTCCCAACGAGCTTCCCCCACTTTGTGCCATGGTCCCAGTTGCCACGCCTAAGTCAAAAACTGCTGCTGCAAAGAAGGCTGCCCCCTCTGCTGCAGCTACTACCGATGAGGGGGCTTCTCAACCTCTTTCTAAGAAAGCAAGGACGGCCAAGAGTGGGACATCAAAATCGAAGTCGAGGCCCCAAACTCCCGTGGCAGCTCTTCCCATAGCCTCCGTTCCTCCTCCCATGCCCGTTGAGATGGCTGAGCCTGTGAGGAGGGAGGCCCAGGCAGAACTGGACCGAATAAATGCTGAGTATCAACGGCATGCAGTCGTTGTCCCTTCCTCTGTTGCTTTCCCCACGGTGGTGGTGGGTCCTTCAGAGCGAACGGCCAAAAAGAGGAAAAGTTCCAGGGTTCCTCAAGGGGTCAGCATTGGTGCACCTAGCTCGAGGAAGAAGACTCTGGGCACCAAGTCCCAGAAGAAACGGACTCCTGAAGTACACCTGACCCTTGAGGTGCAATCCACCCCTGCCCCTTCAATTGCTGCCACTCCTCCCACTTCGCCGGTGGTTGTGCCCTCTCGTTCTCCTTCTGAATCGGAGGTATGTATGGCTGACTTAATTATTATCTCCTTTTTGCTTGAGGATGACTGTCTTTGCTTGTGTGTATACTTATCCCTCCCCCCTTTCTTTGACAACTGTTTTGCAGGGGATTGAAATTAAAAACCCAGACCCTTCCAGTCCTCCCGTGAGCCGTTTTGTGGGGGGACGCTTCAGTGCACCTCATACCGATGTAACTCCTCCCCGTTCCCCCATGACGGGGCTCACGTATTCTCGCCGTGGAGCCAGCCAACGTGCGAGGGAAGCTGTTGTGGGATGTGATGACATTGACCGTGCGAGTGATTCCTCGCCGGAAGTGGTAATCTTGCCCGAAGTGGCACATCCCGAGATAACCTCCTTTGTCCCTTCTGAGTCACAGGCCTCACCTGAGGTTCCTCTGCCCATTGTACCTGTGGTAGAGAATGAGCCCGAGGTATGATGTGATCTATAATTTGTTTGTTGTAGTCCTTTCGGTCATACTCTTTTCGTATTTGTCTTACTGAATTGTGATATGTGTTGGGTATCCCAGGTGGAAGTGTCCTCGTTGTTGGCGAGCATTCTTCTTCCAACGGTGCTGCTAAGGCCCCCGCCTGTCATTCATTTATTTAGCACCCTAACCGAGGTAAGTAACACGTCAAGATATTTCTTCATAATTTCTGTGCCCATTCTTCCTTTCTAACACTTGGCTTTGTGCACAGTTGTCTCCTGATCTTGCACCAACTCCCGTAGTGAGGGCCCAGGTTGGTGTGTTTACACCTCCTCCTGACGTGGCTTTGTTTGAGGGCCCCGTGTCTTCTCATGATGATCACAATATGCTGGCCCTTGTGCCCTATACGGGTGATCATGTTTGGACAAGCGTGGAGGCTTCTGCGCCAAGGGACCCCGTTATGCCATCTGAGGCAATAATCGCTCCCCCAACGGTTCCTGTCCCTGTGGCTGCCTCAACTGCTCCCGTTGTGACTGAGGTATCTTTTCCTTGCTATCTTTCGTTAAGGTTTTCCATTATCTCCATCTTATGATTTTATGTAAGATTGTTCTTAAGCTCCTCCTTGTAACGGTGACTTTAACAATGAAAACACTTGTTAAGTTTTTTTTTCCCACAAACTCCACCTTATAACGGTGACTTAACAACGAAAACACTTGTTAAGTTTTTTTCACAAACTCCACCTTATAACGGTGACTTAACAACGCAAACACTTGTTAAGTTTCTTTCACAAACTCCACCTTATAACGGTGACTTAACAACGAAAATACTTGTTAAGTTTTTTTTCACAAACTCCACCTTATAACGGTGACTTAACAACGAAAACACTTGTTAAGTTCTTTTCACAAACTCCACCTTATAACGGTGACTTAACAACGAAAACACTTGTTAAGTTTTATTATCACAAACTCCACCTTATAATGGTGACTTAACAACGAAAACACTTGTTAAGTTTTGGCCTTTTCTTTTCAGGTTGCTCGGGAAGATTCGCCCCCAGTCCTCTCACCTGTAGGCTCGCCCTTTCGAGAACCTGATGCTTCGGAAAATTCTATTCATGATGATCAAGGTTCTACGACTGGTGCTGCAGCCGAGAGCGAATCTGGGTGTGAATTGCCTCTTCCCAACCTAGCTCCTCACTCGTTCTACCTTATGGTGCTTCGGCAGTCTCCTCAAATGCCCGTCAACCATCGCCTGGTGATTGAACAACTGGTGGATCGCCATCCTGAGACCTTCACACCGGATTGCCTGCGTTCAAATATTCATGTGATGAGTCTCAGACTGCAAGGCATGGCGATCGTTATTGCTGAAATTGTGAGTACCCCCACTGCCAGTGTTACCAGATCCATTCTCAACCAATTTCTAGGTTTCCTGAAGGAGTTGGGATGTGATGGTTTCCATTTTGGCTGGCTTTCTATGTATCTGAAGACCTTGAAAAACCAGCAACTGATCAGCCAGAGGGAGGTATTGCGCAAGCACCAAGAGGACCAGCAAGCTGAGGAGGCTAGGTTGGTCGTATTGGCCCCTCTTTTGGAAGCGGTGGAACAAGAGGTGAAGGATGCCGAAGAAGCTTTGTGCCTGGACAAACTGAAGCGTCAGAGACTCCTGATCGAACGTACGCAAGTGCAAACGAGGCTGGAGGTTTCCATTAACGCCCAACGTTCCTTCACATCAGCTTCTTCGGGCCTGCCTGGAGATTTTTTCTCTTCCTCGAATTTATCCTTTCTTTTAAGGTAGTTACCTCTTGTGTACAGATCTTTTATTTCTTTTTCTCTATGTAATTCTTGGGCAATAGCTTCCAAAGGAAATTTTGTAATACTCTATTGTTTATGAATGAAGAACGCATACTTTTCAATCCCTTCATGTGTTGTGACTGTTGTTGTGTGCTATAGAGTTTTGTGTTTCTGCAATTCTTTATTCTAAAAAATGTCACCCAAAACTTGTACATTTATAACGATATAACATCAGCTCAAACTTGGTTATTTTACACAGGATAAACCTTCAGCCACTTATTGTTAATCTTAAATGGCTTGTCTTCTTCTATCTTCGAAATTAAGCAATAACCTGAGTCATGCGCTTCCTTCACAACGTAAGGTCCCTCCCAGTTGGCTGCGAACTTTGGTAGAGGAAGTCCCCTGATGTGTTTTACTGCCGCTTTCAATACGAGGTCTCCTTCCACGAACTTCCTTGGTCTCACCAAGTTGTCATATGCTCTGGAGAGTTGTTTCGTATATATTTGAAAGTGTTGCATCGAGTTATCTCTGTGCTCATCCAACGCTTCCAGCTGTATATGTCTACTATGAGGGAGCATGCTACTTCTCAAGGCATAACGGGCAGAGGGGACTTCCAATTCTACTGGGAGGATTGCCTCAGCCCCATAGACAAGAGAGAACGGCGTGTATCCTGTGGGTTTTCGCTTGGTTGTTCGATAGGCCCACAAGACAGCTGGTATCTTATCATCCCACGCCCCTGGAAAGTCTTCCATCATTTTGGCCAAAATATTAATCAGGGTTTTGTTAGTTGCTTCGGCCTGACCATTTCCCTTTGGGTATGCCACCGTTGAAGTGTGATGAACAATGGAGTATTTGTCCGTGAGCATTGTTACTTCAGAATTGACGAAGGGGGTCCCATTATCTGAGAGAATTACTTTTGGGATCCCAAAACGGCAAATGATGTATTCTTTGATGAAGTTGCTCACCACCCCAGTCGTTGCTCATTTGAGTGGTATTGCCTCGGCCCATTTTGTAAAACACTCCGTTGCTACCAGTATCCATATCTTGCCTCTCGAAGAAGGGTGTATTTCCCCCACTAGGTCAAACGCCCAAGTATGAAATGGATAGGGTGTTGACAGAGAGTGTAAGTCCACCGATGGGGCATGAATCATATTTCCATGAAGTTGGCAAGCTTTGCATTTTCAAACGAACTCAGCAGAGTCTTTCTCCATCGTTGGCCAATAATACCCCAACATCATCAACTGATCATACAACTTAGCCCCTCCTATGTGTGCTGGATCGTGCGCTTGTTTGAGGACCTCCGCTGCTTCTTCCTTTGTGACACATCGCAAGGGCCTGTTAAAGTACCCCTTTCGATAAAGCTGCCCCTCCTAGACGTAGAACCTCGGAGCCCTTCGCCTTAGACCCATTGCATCTATTTTCTCCGTTGGGACAACCCCCTCCAGAATAAAGTCGATGTAGGGCTGCCTCCAGTCCGTTTGGGCTTCAATAAAATGGCACTCAGCTGCTTCAAAGAATAGTTCACACTTGTTGCATTTCCGTTGTAGCTCTGCCGCATCCTGCTTCATTTTAGGCCAAAAATACCCCTCCCTTTGAATTCTCCTATATAGAGGTATCTCAGTCGTCTCGCAATGCTCCTCCTGCGTTTTCCTCAATATTTGTTCGGCCTCCTCGGGGCTGACGCATCTTGACAACCATCCTCCTGTATTTCTGAAATAGAGATTTCCCTGGCATGTAAAATATTGGGCCAACTCTCCTAGCTGCATCGCCCCCTCGCCAGACTCCAGTTGCTTCTTAATGTCTCTTCTCCAATCCGCGTCTCCCTCCATCGGTAGTATTGACTGCACCACCGAAGGAGCTGTTCTTCGTTGGATCGTAACGATAGTCGTATCGCTCCTCATGACCATCTTTTGAGCAATAGTGGCATAAGCGTCTGGATGTCGGTTCATCCTTCTGGGATGTCTTCTGATTTTGGTCCGATGGAACTGGCTGAGGAGCCTTTGAATGATCGTTCTTTACGGTGCCAAACTCATGTGCTTCAACGCATATTCTCCATTAACTTGCTGAATTACTAAGTTCGAGTCACCCTTGATGCAGAGTGAACGAATTCCCCTTCGAAGAGCCTCCAGCAACCCTAGTACCAATGCTTCATATTCTGCTTCGTTATTAGAGCAAGGGAAATCTAGTTTGTAGGAAAGGCAAATTTCCTCCATTCCTTTTGAAAGGATGACCCCTGCCCCTCCTTTTTTTTCAGCCGAAGACCCATCGAACTGCATCATCCATTCCTCATCGGTTGTATCCAGATAGTTGGCTTGTAAGTCATCTCCCGGAACGTCTTCTTTAGGTGGTTCAAACGTTCCCGATGGAAAGATTGCCAATAGATCAGCATACGCCTGGCTCTTGATAGCACGAGGAACCACACACTTTAAATCATATTCGGAGAGAATAAGGAACCACCTAGCTGCCCTGCCAATCAAGATAGTTCTAGCCAACAAATACTTAATAGGATCACATCTAGTTACAATGTGAATTGTAAAAGACAGCATATAATGTCTAAGTTTTTGTGCTACAAAGACTAAGGCCAAACAATGCCTTTCTAGGCTGCTATATCTAATATCTGGCCCATGTATGATCCTACTGAGGCAATACACTGGCCGTTCTTGCCCGTCAATCTCTTGCGCCAGCAAAGCTCCAACGGACCTTGCAGTGGAGGTGAGGTACAGCTGCAACGGTACTCCTGCCTGTGGAGGAACCATGATTTGTGGTGAAACGAGCAGCTTCTTCAATTCATCGAGAGACTCCTGGTGATCCTTTTCCCACCTGAACTTTGTGTTCTTTCGCAGCAGCTGTATCAACGGGTGTGTTACCTCCGCCAATCCTGGTACAAATCTTCTAAGGTAGGAGACTTTACCGAGGAAACTTTTCAGCTCCTTTGCCGTTCTTGGACATGGCATCTCCAAGATGGCCCGCTGTTTATCCTGGTCCATCTGTACCCCCTGTCGGTTAACCACGAAGCCTAAGAACTTACCACTTGTTACTCCGAAGACACACTTTAACGGGTTCATCCTTAACTTATACCTCCTGCACCGAGCAAACACCTTCCTTAAGTCGTTCAGATGGGACTCCTCCTTCTTTGATTTGATGACCAAGTCGTCTACGTAGAATTCCACAAATTTGTGAAAGAAGTCATGAAAAATGGCCATCATTGTTCTTTGGTACGTAGCCCCGGCGTTCTTGAGTCCAAACGGCATTACCTTGTACATGAAGTTTCCCAACGGGGTTCTGAATGCCATTTTCTCTGCGTCCACGGGGTCCATTTTGATCTGGTTGTACCCTACGTACCCATCCATGAAGCTATACATCTCATGCCCAGCCGTGGCATCTATCAAGCTATCAATGGAGGGTATAGGGAACTCATCTTTGGGGAAAGCCCTGTTCAAATATCTAAAATCCACGCAGATCCTTATTTGATTCTTGTCCTTTTTTCCTACTGGCACAATGCTAGATAGCCAAAGGGGATGCTGTATTGGTTTGATGAATCCTGCTGCCAACAAACGCTGAACCTCTTCCTTAATCTTCAAGTCCAACTCAGGTTTATATGTCCTTGTTGCCTGCTTCACCGGGATAGCTGAAGGCATCACGTTTAGCTTGTGGCAGCTGACTTCCTCATCCAGCCCTTCCATTTCGATATACTTCCATGCAAAGACATCTATGAACTCCCGGATTAGCCCAACCAAGGCTTCTCTTTTCTCCTTACCGAGATCTTTCGCGATGAAGATGGGCCTTGGGTCTTCCCCTTCTTCTCCCAGGTTCAACTGCTCCAACTCTTGTGCCTGGGGCTTCGATTGATTTGCCATATAGTCTGGTTCTTCGGCGACCTCCTCCACGAACTCCTGTATGTTGGAGTTGTCTATCATCATACACTGTCCCTGTTGATCTACCAAGAAACACTCATATAACGGGTCAGCCCCATCCTCGGTCTCTTCGGCCGCCCTCTCACATCGTTATAAATGGTATACCACCTTCCCCTCTTCAGTGACCACCTTCTTGCATTGCCTATTGGTAACTGTTGCCACGGCCTTCCTCTTTCTTTCTCTCGAAGCCTCAGCGATTCTTCCACCTGAAAAGCGACTCAGCACGCTTTGTCGTTGGACCTCATGCTCCACAGGATCCATTCTAAGCCTTACTTTGTTTTTGGGCTGCTTCGTGGTACCTTGGGGTCGAGGGATCACCTGATGGGTTTCTTCGGCCCTCACCCCTTCGTTACTCGCGGCTTCTTTGCTTTGCTCGTTCAGAGGCCCCATTCTATCTCTGATCGAGGGAACCCATGCCCCCTCCATTCTTCTCGTTAGGACTCGAGCATCCTCCTCCAACTCTGTATGAAAGGCCGCATCTACAAAGTGAGCTTCCTCGATAGCAAAAGGCCTTTCTGTAGCCCCAATGGTCACTTCTGTTCCTTTGACATTTGCCTTGGCGCATTGATGATATGTTGAAGGAACTAAACCTTGATTGTGCATCCACACTCTTCCTATTAGTAAATGATAGGAATTTGCACTTTCTATTACATGGAACTTGATGTGGGAACTCAGATTTCCCATTACAATTCCCACATTCACATACCCAATGGATTTGGAAGATTGGTTGTCATACCCTGAGATTACCAGAGGCATGGGGACCAACCTTTCTTCTGGGATATCAGCTGCGTGGAAGGAGTTGATCGGCATAATGTTGATGGAAGCGCCCCCATCCATAAGCGTTCTTGCAAAACTAACCCCATTGATACTGGCCGTCACATACAAGGGCCTGTTATGAGGGAACCTTACAGCTCTATCTGCATCGCTGAAGGTCACCTCTGATAGGAACTTTTTCACCAGCCTCGCCATGGGTCCCCTCTATTTCAGCGAGGGAACCGCGTCCTTCTTCGCGATGTCAAGGATTGCCCGAGTTATTTCCAGTCTGCTCTCCTTTGGTATCCCCACTTGATCGAAGAACCAAGCGAACTTTGGGGATTTTGAAACTGCGCTATATTCTATGACTGGATCCGTTTCTTCGCCCTCAACGCTATAGGCGTCTTCTACGTCCCTAGCACTTGCTTCATCATACGCCAGAACTACGTTAGCCATTCCCCTAGTGCAATACTCCAGTGCTTTATCGAACTCCATCGTTGCCCTTCTCCCCTCTCGCTCTGCCTCCTTATCGTAGGCCGTCACAACATTGGCCCCATGCGCCGGGAGCGGGTTATTGTTAACGTTTTGTGGGGGGATTTGCAGCGTTCCCGCCTTCACGTACTTGTCTATGATTCTTCGCAGCGTGAAGCAGCTTTCTGTTGGATGCTGGACCTTTCGATGAACCTGACAATATTTGGGATTGGCCCTAGTTGCCGCGTCGGGCTCCTCCACCGGGACGCCTTTTGGCTCGTAAACCGTTCCGCCTTGGACCATTGCGTTATAGAAACTCATAGTCTCCTCCACCGTACAAGGCAATGGTGGCGGGTCTTCTCTATCCCTTCTGAACTTTCTTTTGTTGTCCTTCCTCTGAGCCTTGCCCCCATCGTCTCTCTCAACATATCCTACCCGTGGGGCCTGAGATCTTCCCCCGATGGGTTGTATCGTCTGTCTGAACATCATGGGGGCTACTACCGGGCTAGGTCGCACCACCAACAATATATTTCTTGCAGATTTTAAGAAAGCTGAAAAAGTTCCCTCGCGTGTCTCATTGATCAGGTGACAGATATACTCAGGAAGGAATCCCTCAGCGCAAATTTATAGTAACCTGGCCTCCTTAGCTTCTTCCCTCACGTCGAGGGACCTTTCCCTAAACCTTCGGATATAGGCCACTACCTCTTCCCCTGGCCTTTGCCTCTCCCTACCCAGTTGGGTTAGGGTGAACTCATCTTCTGCCAAGAAGAACTTTCGGACGAACAACACGTGCATCTCCTCCCACGTGGAGACACTATTGGGAGGCAGGTGAGAGTACCAAGTGTAGGCTTTATCAGTCAGGGATTTGGAAAACTCCCTCAGCCTAAGCTTTTTGTCATTGCAATGCGCCCCCAAGTGTTCAACGAAACGCTTAATGTGTTCCTTCGGGTTCCCACCCTTTCCTGAGTATTTTTCAAAGGTAGGGGGAATATAGTCCTTCGGGTAGGGTTCGTCATTGTACTCCTAGGGGTAGGGTGTCCGGAAGTCGTCGTAGACTGCTGCCACCTCGCCCACAGCCTGCGAGGAAGACTGCATGAACTTCAGCATCTCCTTCTGCATCTCTTTTCTCATCTCTTCCAGGGGCGAGGCTACCGGGGCCACCTGCAACGGAGCAGACGGTTGAGCGCTCGTTGCAACCGGAGCGAACGTTATCGGTTGCGCCGTTGAAACTCCTGAGCCGCCCACAGTGGGATTCACAACAGAGGGTACACTTGCTGGGACCGCTCCCGTAATGCCTGCCCCTGGTGGGGCCCCTGGGGCCACTCCCGGTGTTACGAAGGCATTAGTCTCCAGCCCTCCGAGTATAGTTGAAGCTACTGGGTTTCGTAAAAACTCATAAAATTTGCTCTTGAGGAGCGCCATCTAGGCCGGTCCCAGCCCCGCGCTCGTGGAAGGTTGTGCCGCCCCTGGGACGCCTATCGTTGTTGGAGCCAGCGGTACCTCTACTCGAGGAGCCCCATCTCTTAGGGCCTCCTGCTCCCTCGCAGCCTGCTCTTCATTATGCTGTATGTCATCGAAATTGAGTCTCCTAGTAGCGTTATCCTGCGCCATACTCCTTCTCTAGAAGGATGCCTCCCCAGCGGAGTCGCCAAATGTAAGAGGGTACTTTAGATTATATATATGGAGGCGTAACCCCTATTGAGTATGGTAATCACAAGTTAAATTAGCCAAAACCCTAGACTAATTATAGGATCTACACACACAAACTCAATGAAGATGAGTTCAGTTTAAACTCTCAAATCTCTCGTGTATAACTCAGGTCATGCTAATGGACCTTTAGAAGTGGCTTAGCTAGAGGGAGGGAGAAGTAAGCACCCTAGATACACCCTGATAGGCAGGTAGAAAAACACCAAACACCCTCAAGAATCTCTGTCAAATATTAAAAGCTTCGTAATAAATGACAATGGTGAGTCAATGAGCTCTCTAGTTTGCAATAACTCTTTTTTTACTTCTCCAAAAAACAGGATCCTCTCCTCAAAGGTGGTTGGGGTCCTTAAATAGCCCCCCATACCACCCCCAAGGTAACTCAATCATTCAATACTATGAAAGACATCCCTCATACTTTATGTCACAACATTAAATGCCTGATGCACTAGTTGTCTCCACGTCATTAAACATTAAATGCCAAGACATGCCTTTTGCCTATCCACTGTGTGTCAGGGGGTTGTTGTCGCAGAAGTGGCTCACCAACTGCCTGACAGCCCCAAATACCACAGTGGTTTACTCAAGTGCATGTCTGACAACGTTTAGATGGCTAGTGACATCACCCACAGTAGATGTGACATTAAGTAGAGGGTTGTTTGGTCCATAACTTAATGCCCGATGGAACTCCAAGCTGCTCCGCTTGAGGTTCCACGGTCGGGGTCCTTCGGTGTTTTACCAGGTGTATCTAAGATGGTCAGGATAAGCCCCAACGGTGCCTTACTTCTCAATCCTCCAAACCAGGTCCCTCTAAAGTTCCCACAGTGAGGTCATTCGATAGAGCATGAAATCTCTCCCAGGCCCTGCCAAGCCTGGTCTCTCGCAAGTACCGTTTGACCTCATACAAACCCTTTAGTTATTATCGTTACGTCATTACAATCGTTAAAGCTTACAGAAATCAATAATGAAAGTACGATGTGATTAAAACAACAAGCTAAAATATGAGTTGCCACGCTGAGCTGCCTCCCCAAGCTGCCACGCTGAGCTGCCTCACCAAGATGTCACGCTTGAGTTGCCACGCTGAGCTGCCTCACCAAGATGTCACGTTTGAGTTGCCACGCTGAGCTTCAAGCCCCCTCTACAAATATATAGAAAGAAAGGAGAGTAGATAGACGGGTCAGAGCCCGAATTTTGAAAATATTTTTGCAAGTGCATAAATGCTTTATTTTTAGAAAAATAGTTTTATCTCATATTTAAATTGGTATCGCACTCCCATGAGATACCCCTCACCTCTCCACTAACAGTGCACTCCTAGCGCATCCCTCTAGACATCATAGTCAAGCTATCCTGCTAAACTAGTCTATCCCAAACCCACTATCAATCCTAGATAGTCCAAGCAATGTACTAAGGGCTAAACTTCACCCCAGTCTCAACGCTATGCCTTGTTCGTGCGTGGGGTGTCTCGCAAAGCGAAATCCAAACAAGGAAACCCCCCGATACACTAGTATGCGGCACGGTCGATCGTCGAGATACGCCAGTCCCTCAGTACATAAAGATATATACAAATATACATATATATATATATATACCATAAACATTTATAATATAATAGCACTAAGGATTAAACTTCTCCCCAGTCTCAACACACTGCCATATTCGTGCGTGGGGTGTCTCGCAAAGCGAAATCCAAACAAGGAACCCCCCCGACACACTACTATGCGGCAAGGTCGATCGTCGGGATCCATTAGACCCTAGGCACTCGATTCATCCATTTATACATACATATTCATATTTTACCATAACCATCCGGATCTATCTCCCGGACTGAGGATTCATATACAAAGTATTTATCAATACCTTTATTTTTCTCAAAATTTCCCATTTCCCTTTTTATACTCAGGAAATGTAAATATAAAATCCAATTCATTATCATGAATTGCTTTAACAAATCATATACCTTTTTATACTCAGGAAATGTAAATTGAAGCCAATCCATTATCACGAATTGCTTCAATAAATCTAAGACCGCCCCTCCGGGTTTCCCCACTGGACGCGCCCCTAAATGGCTATCATCTTCCAAGGCCTATCTATACAAGACAACCTTGGAACCTACCAACGTCGGGAAGCGGCCATATTGCCTGCGGGAAAGTCAAGACCACACCCGGAATCCCCTAACCAGCGCAGTAATACAAATGCCCATGTGGCCTAGGGACTATATCCAACCTGCTCAACAGCCAGGAAGGCTTCACCACAATGCGCGCAACTTCCCTTATGATAGAGATTTAGGGAGGTGTGTACAATCCATAATTTATTAATTATGAAAAACATTTCTCATTCCATTTTGAAAATATTCATTTTTTTATTTTCAAAATCATTTCCATCATAACATATATATATACCTAAATCACACAGTATATACATATCCTATATATTCTTCCTAGAATATATATAAACAGCCATAGTGGCCTATAGCATCTAGCGATGACCACTAATCCCAAGGATTCTCTCAAGGAATCATAATCATGCTTTCATATAAGCATGATACTAAACCCAAAGTATTTTCTTACTTCGACAAATAATAATAACCTTAATCATCTCTTAAGGATTTATTGGATATTCCCAACTATACTAATTCACTCTAAGTGAATATACATACATATATATATATATATATACTCCCAAATCCACAAGTCCCTTAGGACATGACCCTCTAATATACTTTAATTTAGAAGGCCCTTAAACTTAATCTCAAAGAGGAGAAATAATAATAATCTCCAAAATCTTGGGCTGAAAACAGGGCACCGGTCGACCGGCCCTAGACCCCCGGTCGACCGTGGGCTGTAAATAAGCCTACGAAATAAAGCAGTAGGCCCTTTCTCCTTGACGCGATCGACCGGCCATAGGGGCGCGGTCGACCGGTCACACCAGGTCTCCCAAAATTAAAATCCTTAAGTCCCTTATCCAACAACCCAAATTCATTTTCGGGGTTTCTAAACTACCCCAAAAATTATCCCGAACATCTACGACATTAATTCTAGCCGTAATTTTTCCAATTCCCGATTTGATTTCCGAGTTGATAATTTCAACTCGGAGCTGTCATCTTGTAAAAATCATATCAAATCGTAAAAAAATCAAAAAAATACGCGGTCGGTGCTCACGTGACCGTATCGAAAAGATCTACAACTTTCGTGTTTTGGCCGAAAGCTAAATCATTTATCTTATTGGCCGAAAATGACTCCAAAGGTTACGGGTTACTATTCATTGTCTCTTACAACATCCCAAACTCCATTTTTCTCCATTTTTGTTGTTTCTAAGCTCATCCAACAACTCAATAAATATCTAATCTAGGTTTTACCACCAACACAACAATTAATTTGGGGTATTAACCCATATCTCTTGGATTTGAACCCTAAATCCTTAAAACCTAGTTTTTGGTATTTCTCCCATTTCAATTCCATTTTATACTCCATTAACATGATTTTAATACTAGAAATCATTAAGAGTTTACATTTCATCAATTTGTAAACTCATATCCAACTTTTACCAATTTTATTTTAAGGGTTATAACCCTAAAATCATGTTTATACCAAATGTGATATGAGATAATTGCACAAAATGAAATAAAGCAAGTAAACACTTGCCTGGATGATGAAATCCGACGACCTCGAGCCGAATCCCGCGGAGTTTGGCCGGAGTTTCCCCCTTTCTCCTCTTCCCTCTCTTCTTTCTTCTTTCTATTCTTTCTTCTCCCCCTCTCCCTCCTTTTATAAGGAGAAAATGGTTAAATCCCTTTAAAACCCAAAAACAACTCGTTTATCCAATTACGAGCCTATTTAACTCCAAAATTACCCGGAACTCAATTTCGACAATCGGACACTCTTTTCTGACTATCTCGGACATTCTGAGACTCGTGGCGCAGTCGAAATTTCCATCCGAGGTACTTGACCGCAAATCACTATTCAAACCCAAAACAATTAAATGCGGGTTTTCAACACCAAATCTTACATCTTTTGTCGCTATACTCCACGGCGACATATAAATAAAATATTTCGACCTATATGGTCCCAAAATAATTTATAACACCCTTCGAAAATCATTTAATCCTCGAAAATCCCAAAAATTACTATTTAGGAAAATTCCCCAAATTCCAATTTATATCCAATTATGGAATTTAATGGTCTCCAAAAGGACGGGTTGTTACATACTCCCCCCCTTACAACGGAATTTCGTCCTCAAAATTCAGATACGACCTACACCACCAATCCTAGGATCACTCCAAATCATAATACCTCAAAGGGAATGACACTAACCCAATGGTTCCCATCCATGTACAATACGACTACCACGATCGTAAAGTGACTCTAATACGTCACATAACACCCATCATCTATAATGCCTATCGGCATGAATTTCAACCTTATATACTACGCCCATTCTATTTCAGGCGGTATATAAACCAACTTACCAAGGTGCCCATACACCTTTCTAACTTGTGCATATTTGCACATCCGTAGTGAACGTCTGACACGTAACACTCTCTCCCAATAAGGATATCCTTTCCTCGGTGTAATACTCACCTATGGGTCCTTCCAACCCACGAAATTCCAAACTCCTAACCTCGGCATCGCTAACTCTATCGAGCCTACATCCTACAATATTACTATCTATGCGTTACCCTACCTACGTGAAACTAATATAATCCTAAGTATGTCCCTAGTGCCCAAGGCCTCTCTCGAATCCCGACATTTGCTCGGTTTCGTGCGTGGGACGTCTCGCCAAGGCGAAATCCAAACAAGGAACCCTCCCGTTACACTACTCCCTCGCGTTGTCTATCATCGAGATGTAACGGCCCAAGACACACCAGCGGGACATCCTAAATCCTACCTATGCTAACCTACGAACGCATTTCTAGCATCTTATCCTTCCGCCCATACGGAAGGAAACCTAATCAATCGAAGTGCCCACTTTCTGTAGAAAGTGTCACGAACATAATACCCAAATTGTATCTCCTCAAAATTTGCCTTTTCATTAAGGCTGGTTATATTCCTCAACCCAATTTCTCCAAATTTGCCTTCTTATTAAGGCAGGGACATCATCCTCAAATCAAATTCTCTAAGTCCCACTCCACCCAACTACTTGTGGTGAGAGGACCAATTTAGTGATTTTCCATAGCACAATATTTCCATAAACATACCATCATCACAGGGCTCGTAGTCTATAGTGGTTCATCCACACTATAAGACTAACCCACATCCTTGCATCCAATAACAGCTCTCCACGCCCGACGCCGTTAAGAGTCATGTGTGGAGTGTCTCGCAAAGCGAAATCCAAACAAGGAACCCCTCCACACATTAACACTTGACTTCGTCGGTCACGGAGTCCCGTTATTTCAGACATGCAACCGGGATAATCCTATCCCTAAACAACAAAAGGTGGTCTGAACTCCTATCTCTAACTAAGAGTCACACCACCCAGCGCTTGCACTATTTCTAAGTCCTTGCGCAAACCATAATGAGCTTTATCTTACAGCTCAACACAAATCCTGTGGCCTGAAATCATAAATATAAGGTCGCCATACATACCAACCAAAATAAGGAAGCCTCTGCTCATCGAGGTTTCATCAATCCATAACAATAAAGGTGAACTCAACCTTTATCAAGGTGAGACACCACAATAACAACCTGTTCCCTCCAGGAACTGCGGACACGATAGTCTTGCCATCATTAGCCTGCTATCGCTCCGATCAACCAAATATATTATACGTATACATACAAAATATAATCACCCGCCTCTATGGCGAGTGAAAGAAAACAAAATTCCGCTATTGCGAAAAACACACAAGCCTACTTTATTATATTATCGTGGCCGCCACAAAACTCAAAATACACACACGAGTCTAGGGCTAACGAACTCCACAACTTCATCTAGCCACACCTCTTACTAGAATTTCTTAACTCTAGGCCCCATCCGGGCACCCTAACCTTGTCCTTATTCCTATCGGAAAAGAATATCCGTAAGATCCCTTTTGGACCCTCAATTTCAATGAGTAATTTAACTTTAGTACCACTCTCAACTTCAGCGGTACTGTGGTACTCCTAACTACCATTCTTTAGTAGTTGCCACCAAAATCCTTAACAATTACTATAAGAAGAGTGACCTCTACTAAGGCCCTCGTCCCCCAACTTCTACCAGCTGCTCCAGCTAAGTCTCATCTCCTGCTAGCATCCAAGCTCCGCACACGATTCTCAAACGAGCGCGCAAAAGATTTCTATAATCTTCTAATATGGCAGGAGAACGAAATCTCGCAAGAGAAATCAACAATCCTAATCCTGAGGCTCTATATCAAATCGAGAGCAACGCTGAAAGCGTAGTACGTCCGCACAGATTCCTAAGGACACTAGAACCTGATGCTCTGATACCATCTGTGACAACCCACCTAATAAGATACCGGACGATAACTCCAATATAAATTAAAACAGGAGTCTCATATGGATCATTCTTAGCATCACTGTCGAAAAATCCATTTAATTACTAATAACCTATTAGGCCGGTGTCAAAATTTTAACTTTACTACTCTTTTTAACGATAATAAATAAAACATCTACAATTTAATGCGTAAATGAAACTGAAATGAAATAAAATAACCGAACACTCGGTCAAAATATACAACCATATCGAATGCTGTACCGAAAGAATAAATAAATGCAGTTGAGCCATTGGCTCGAATGTTTATACAGTACCTCCTATCTAGAGTACAACGATGGAAGCGGCTATCAAAAACCTGCACGCATCCACAGCTGCTGCAGCTGACGTCTGACTCGAAAGAATTTCCATCCAGGCGTCCCTGTGTCTGGACACCTATATATATATAATATATAGAAAGAAAGGAGAGTAGATAGACGGGTCAGAGCCCGAATTTTGAAAATATTTTTGCAAATGCATAAATACTTTATTTTTAGAAAAATAGTTTTATCTCATATTTAAATTGGTATCGCACTCCCATGAGATACCCCTCACCTCTCCACTAACAGTGCACTCCTAGCGCATCCCTCTAGACATCATAGTCAAGCTATCCTGCTAAACTAGGCTATCCCAAACCCACTATCAATCCTAGATAGTCCAAGCAATGTACTAAGGGCTAAACTTCACCCCAGTCTCAACGCTATGCCATGTTCGTGCGTGGGGTGTCTCGCAAAGCGAAATCCAAACAAGGAACCCCCCCGATACACTACTATGCGGCACGGTCGATCGTCGAGATCCGCCAGTCCCTCAGTACAGAAAGATATATATAAATATACAAATATATATATACCATAAACATTTATAATATAAGAGCACTAAGGATTAAACTTCTCCCCAGTCTCAACACACTGCCATATTCGTTCGTGGGGTGTCTCGCAAAGCGAAATCCAAACAAGGAACCCCCCCGATACACTACTATGCGGAAAGGTCGATCGTCGGGATCCATTAGACCCTAGGCACTCGATTCATCCATTTATACATACATATTCATATTTTACCATAACCATCCGGATCTATCTCCCGGACTGAGGATTCATATACAAAGTATTTATCAATACCTTTATTTTTCTCAAAATTTCCCATTTCCCTTTTTATACTCAGGAAATGTAAATATAAAATCCAATTCATTATCATGAATTTCTTTAACAAATCATATACCTTTTTATACTCAGGAAATGTAAATTGAAGCCAATCCATTATCACGAATTGCTTCAATAAATCTAAGACCGCCCCTCCGGGTTTCCCCACTGGACGCGCCCCTAAATGGCTATCATCTTCCAGGGCCTATCTATACAAGACAACCTGGGAACCTCCCAACGTCGGGAAGCGGCCATATTGCCTGCGGGAAAGTCAGGACCACACCCGGAATCCCCTAACCAGCGCAGTAATACAAATGCCCATATGGCCTATGGACTATATCCAACCTGCTCAACAGCCAGGAAGGCTTCACCACAACGCGCGCAACTTCCCTTATGATAGCGATTTAGGGAGGTGTGTACAATCCATAATTTATTAATTATGAAAAACATTTCTCATTCCATTTTGAAAATATTCATTTTTATATTTTCAAAATCATTTCCATCATAACATATATATATACCTAAATCACACAGTATATACATATCCTATATATTCTTCCTAGAATATATATAAACAGCCATAGTGGCCTATAGCATCTAGCGATGACCACTAATCCCAAGGATTCTCTCAAGGAATCATAATCATGCTTTCATATAAGCATGATACTAAACCCGAAGTATTTTCTTACTTCGACAAATAATAATAACCTTAATCATCTCTTAAGGATTTATTGGATATTCCCAACTATACTAATTCACTCTAAGTGAATATACATACATATATATATATATATATATACTCCCAAATCCACAAGTCCCATAGGACATAACCCTCTAATATACTTTAATTTAGAAGGCCCTTAAACTTAATCTCAAAGAGGAGAAATAATAATAATCTCCAAAATCTTGGGCTGAAAACAGGGCACCGGTCGACCGGCCCTAGACCCCCGGTCGACCGTGGGTTGTAAATAAGCCTACGAAATAAAGCAGTAGGTCCTTTCTCCTTGACGCGATCGACCGGCCATAGGGGCGCGGTCGACCGGTCACACCAGGTCTCCCAAAATTAAAATCCTTAAGTCCCTTATCCAACAACCCAAATTCATTTTCGGGGTTTCTAAACTACCCCAAAAATTATCCCGAACATCGACGACATTAATTCTAGGCGTAATTTTTCCAATTCCCGATTTGATTTCCGAGTTGATAATTTCAACCCGGAGCTGTCATCTTGTAAAAATCATATCAAATCGTAAAAAAATCAGAAAAATACGCGGTCAGCGCTCACGTGACCATATCGAAAAGATCTACAACTTTCATGTTTTGGCCGAAAGCTAAATCATTTATCTTCTTGGCCGAAAATGACCCCAAAGGTTGCGGGTTACTATTCATTGTCTCTTCCAACATCCCAAACTCCATTTTTCTCCATTTTTGTTGTTTCTAAGCTCATCCAACAACTCAATAAATATCTAATCTAGGTTTTACAACCAACACAACAATTAATTTAGGGTATTAACCCATATCTCTTGGATTTGAACCCTAAATCCTTAAAACCTAGTTTTTGGTATTTCTCCCATTTCAATTCCATTTTATACTCCATTAACATGATTTTAATACTAGAAATCATTAAGAGTTTACATTTCATCAATTTGTAAACTCATATCCAACTTTTACCAATTTTATTTTAAGGGTTATAACCCTAAAATCATGTTTATACCAAATGTGATATGAGATAATTGCACAAAATGAAATAAAGCAAGTAAACACTTGCCTGGATGATGAAATCCGACGACCTCGAGCCGAATCCTGCGGAGTTTGGCCGGAGTTTCCCCCTTTCTCCTCTTCCCTCTCTTGTTTCTTCTTTCTATTCTTTCTTCTCCCCCTCTCCCTCCTTTTATAAGGAGAAAATGGTTAAATTCCCTTAAAACCCAAAAATGACTCGTTTATCCAATTACGAGCCTATTTAACTCCAAAATTACCCGGAACTCAATTTCGACAATCGGACACTCTTTTCTGACTATCTCGGACATTCTGAGACTCGTGGCGCAGTCGAAATTTCCATCTGAGGTACTTGACCGCAAATCACTATTCTAACCCAAAATAATTAAATGCGGGTTTTCAACACCAAATCTTACATCTTTTGTCGCTATACTCCACGGCGACATATAAATAAAATATTTCGACCTATATGGTCCCAAAATAATTTATAACACCCTTCGAAAATCATTTAATCCTCGAAAATCCCAAAAATTACTATTTAGGAAAATTCCCCAAATTCCAATTTATATCCAATTATGGAATTTAATGGTCCCCAAAAGGACGGGTTGTTACACCTATCATCATCCACTAATGGGCTTCAGCGGTGAAAAGGTCCACCTGGTTGGCATGTATGATATGGACGTGCGAATGGGCGATGAGTGGCCTAAGAGGTTGACCCGTAAGATAAATTTTAGGGACGAGGAAGAGGTCAACAGTCGACGTTGCGCTGCATCTGGGGAACCCTCAGTCCATCCCTTGGAGGTGGCTGGGGATAATCTCAGCCAGGCCGATGTTGCAAGGCTATGGAATGACTCCATCCAATGTCTTGAGGACAAAATAGGGGACCTCATCAAAAGTTGGGATCCACTGCAAAGTGGTTTCTCGAAATGCTCTCCATTCATGGCCTAGATAGTAAGCTTCCTGACCCCTGCCAAGTTCAAGCCACCTACGGTGACTCCCTAGTATGACGGTAGCACCAACCTTGTGCATCAGATTGAGATGTACCCGTCTGCGGTGGATATCTACTCAATAGCAGATGAGATGAAATGTCGGTCCTTCTCCCAAACTTTGACGGGCGCTACACACATCTGGTTTACCTCTCTTTCGAAGAACTCAATAGAGAACTTTAAGGGTTTGGCTGAACGGTTCATTCACAACTTCTGTTTTGGTGTAAGACCTCAAAAGAAGACAACCCATTTATTGTTTGTCAAGAAAGGCAAGAAAGAGAGCCTAAGGGACTACATTGCTAGATTCAACAAAGAAAAACTCAAAGTTAAAGACTACTAAGAGAATATAGCCATGACTGCTCTCATAGGAGGTCTACAGAAAAGGAAGTTGTTGTGGAAACATGCGAAAGACCCTCCCAAGTCCATGGCAGAGCTATTGGAAACTGCGAGCAGGGTCATGAAAGCTAAAGAGGCCACGACTGCAAAATACGAGGATGAGAAAGGCGGTAGCAACAGGAAATTCCACATAAAGGATGGAAAGAAGAGGTCAGTTGACTACAAGTTTGCATGCTATACCCCTCTAACTGTGAGCTGCGAACACATCCTGAATGAGATCAAGAATGATCGGTCGTTGAGATGGCCAGAGAAGCTGAAGGCTCATCCACATAAGAGGAACAAGAACTTGTGGTGTGAGTTCCACCAAGACCATGGTTATATTACAGATAAGTGCTTCGCCTTGAAGGATGAGACCGAGAAAATGTTAAAATGAGGAAAGTTGAGGAAGTATATTGATAACAAGGCTCCTAAAAGGGGAAGAGATGACCCTAGAAAGAAGAGAAACGACAAATGTCGTGATGATACTCTAACAGGAAGAGACGGTGACTCGGAGGCTGATGATGAGGACAATCCGGACCTCCCACCAAAAGATGGCAACGCCCCGGTAAAGAGGGTCGGTATGATATCCTATTGTGTTAACACCATATGCGGAGGACTCGCAAGGGGTGGTTCTGAAGTAGCTGACCGAAAAGCTCATGTGGCGGAGGACAAGTCAGTGGCCAAGCCAGAAATGGTCAATCTAACATCTTCCAAAGCCAAGCAGAAGAGAAAGAAGGTGGACATGGACAATCTCATAGTTGGTTCAAAGTCATCCTAGCTCCGCATGATGACCCTTTAGTAATCACAATAAGGGTGCATGGATGCGAGGTATAGAGAATCCTCATAGATGAAGGAAGTTCAGCAGATGTGATGTTCTGGCCCTGCTTTAAAAGCTTTGGCCTTAGCATAGCTAGGCTGGTACCCTATCATCATCCGTTAATGGGCTTCAGCGGTAAAAAGGTTCACCCATTGGGCATGTATGAGATGGACGTGCGAATAGGCGATGAGTGTCCTAAGACTTTGACCCGTATGATCAATTTTTTCATTATAGACAAAAACATCTTCTAGACCTACAACCTCATCATAGGAAGAGTGGCCCTTAAGGAGTTTGAGGTTGTGTTGTCGACGGTCCACCAGATGCTAAAATTCCTGACCCCCTATGGGGTAGGGGAAGTTCAGGGTGACCAGACCATTGCACAGGAATTCTACTTCAACTCAGTCGAAGAGAGAGAGGCCCATAAGAGAGCAACTACCAAAAATTACATTAATACACTTGACCCCAGAGATGAAACGAAGTTGAAGAAAGGAGAGGACGCGGAAGAGGTAGAATCCATCATCCTCAATGAGGAAGAATCCAAAAAAACCGTCCAGGTCGGCAAAGCCTTAAAAGCGGTGATCAAGGAAGAGATGATAAGTTTATTGAGGAAGAGGCAGAGTGTGTTCGCTTGGAGCCACGCGGACATGCCTGGCATCGACCCTGAGGTTATGTCCCATAAACTCAACGTGACTAAGGATACTAAGCCCATCAAATAGAGACAAAGAGTTTACTCCAGGGAAAAGTACAATGTCATCTGAGAAGAAGTCAGAAAGTTGGAAGAGGCTGAGTTTATAAGGGAAGTCATATACCCGGAGTGGTTGTCAAACGCAGTCATAGTTCCCAAAGTCGGTGGGAAATAGAGGATGTGCATAGACTTCACCGACCTGAACAAGTGTTTCCCCTAAGGCAGCTATCCCTTACCTCGGATGGACCAGATGGTAGATTCCACCACAGGGCATGAGCTCATGAGCTTCATGGATGCGTATTTAGGATACAACCTGATCTTTATGGATGTCGAAGACTCAGAAAAGTCAGCGTTCATCACGGACAAAGGGACATATTGCTACAAGGTTATGCCCTTCAGATTGAAAAATACGGGGGCAACATACTAATGTCTTGTGAATAAGATATTCGAGGCTCAAATAGGCAAGGCTATGGAGGTGTATGTGGACGACATGTTAACGAAGAGCTTAAAGGCCTGCACTCACGTGGCAGACCTCAAAAAAACCTTCGATACCATGGACTTGTACAAAATGAAACTCAACCTCGCGAAGTGTGTCTTCAGGGTAGGTGCTGGGAAGTTCCTTGGATTCATTGTCAATCATAGAGGAATATAGGTGAACCCTGGGAAAATTAAAGCGTTGCTGGACATGAAGACAACAAGAAGTATCAAGGACATTCAGAGGCTCACTGGAAGAGTAACTGCACTCAAGATATTTGTTTCCAGAGCAACGGATAAGTGTCTTCCGTTCTTTAAGGTGCTTAGAAAGGCCTTCGAATGGGACAAAGAGTGTGATAAGGCTTTTAATCAATTTAAGTCCTACCTCGGATCTCCCTTGATCTTATCCCGGCCTATAGTCGGAGAGAAGTTGTATGTTTATCTAGCAGTTTTTGAATCAACTATAAGTGCAGCCATAGTACGGGAAGATGTTGGTGTCCAAAGGCCCGTGTACTTCACCAGTAAGGACCTACAAGGGTTTGAACAGAATTATCCTCGGATGGAAAAGTTATCTTATGCCTTGATACATGCTTCTAGGAAAATGAAGCCCTATTTTCAGGCCCATTCCATGGTCATCCTCACCGACTCCCCACTAAGATAGGTCCTCCATAAACCTGAAAAGTTGTGTAGATTGATGACATGGGCCATTGAGTTGGGAGAGTACGACCTTACTTATCAGCCCAGAGTGGCCATCAAAGGGAAGGCACTTGCGGATTTTGTCGCTGAGTTCACATGGGAAGAAGCTGAGGTTGAGAATGACCTAAAGACTGCAGAGCGTTCAAATAGCAACGTCTTCTGAGATCCTGAAGAGATTGTATCCAAGAGAACCAGAAATGGAATAGCCGAGAATGAGGAAGATAGGTACCTCTTCAGTCATAGAGTCATGTTAGAAGGGAGCTTCTCATCAGATAAAGACATCTGGAACCTCTGTGTTGATGGGTCTTCTTACGAAAGAGGAATCGGTGCAAGGCTAATACTTTCATCTCTGGATGGTGCTAACATTGAATATGCCCTAAGATTTAACTTCAAGGCATCAAACAATGAGTCAGAATATAAGGCCATGATAGCAGGACTATCATTGGCAAAGACCCTTAGGGTTAGACGACTCTTTCTTCATAGTGACTCAAGGTTGGTTGTTAATCAAGTATTGGGGGTTTATGAGGACAAGGATGAAAGGATGGCCAAATACTTGAAGAGGTTGAGAACGATACTCAAAGGCTTAGAAAAGGTAAAGTTGAAGAGAATACCTTGGCAAAACAATATCCATGCAGATGCATTAGCAAGGTTAGCTTCGGCGATAAGGACAGACAATCAGAAGGATAGTCCCAGTTGAGATCTTGCCCAAGGCGACCATTGAAGAAGAAGAGGTCAGTAACCCTTGCCTTAATTTGAACCTAGGGGACTCATGGATGCATCCCCTTGTCAGATATATCAGAGAGGGAGATCTACCAAAATCAAAGTTAGAGAGGAGGAAACTGAGGTACAGAGATACAAACTTCTCAATAGTAGGAGACGTCCTATATAAGAAGGTATTCCTATTACCTCTCCTCAGATGTGTTCATCCCACAGAAGTTCCTCGCATCCTAGAGGAGGTACATGAGGGTTATTGATCTAGTCATATAGGAGGAAGACCTTTGGCTAAGAGGATTATTACGCAAGGATACTGGTGGCCGACCTTGGCCAATGATGTTGCAGCCTACGTAAAGAGGTGCGACAAATGTCAAATATTCCCCACTATCCCCCGTCAACCTCATCAGCCTATGATGTCAATCAGTTCCCCTTGGCCATTCACAGTATGGGGAATTGACTTAGTGGGTCCCCTGCCAAGGGCTGCAAAGAACTATCGATTTCTAATAGTCGTCATTGATTACTTCTCCAAATGGGTAGAGGCTGAGGCGATAATGATGATTACAGAGCAGAAGACCTTCCAATTCATTTGAAAGAACATCATATGCAGACATGGCCTACCAAACACCCTCATCTCGGACAACGAAACCCAGTTTAAGAATTCTTCCTTGGAAAATATTGCGAAAGAGTTGGGATAAAGTAATTTTTCTCTTCTCTTGGCTGACCTCAGGTAAACGGTGTGATGGGATTAAGAAGAGGTTAGAAGAAGATATGGGAAGATGGACTAAAGAGGTTTATGTTGTGTTATGGGCCTACAGAACAACGACTAGGACACCAATGGGGGAGACCCCATTTATATCAGCACATGGCTCGAAGGTCGTCGTACCGACAGAAGTAGGACTTCCTACTCATAGGGTTCAGACCTATAACCCTGAGAAGAATGGGGAGGAGAGAAGACTTGACCTCGATTTGATCGAAGAGAGAAGGGAAGATGCAGAAATCAGGCAGGCAGCTTACCAGCAGAGAAGAGCAAAGTTCTACAATCAAAGGGTAAAATCAAGACCCATAGCTGTGAGAGACCTAGTGCTGAAGAAGATGTTACAGAATGCAAACAAGCTTCACCCGAATCGGCATGGTCCTTACAAAGTGGTTGAGGAGGTTGTGTCCGGGACCTACAGGTTATAAAACCTTGAAGGGGAGCCTTTTTTTAATCCTTGGAATACTGATCATCTAAAAAAGTATTACATATGATGTTGCAAGAGTTTCTATCTAAAATGTATCATCTTATGAAAAGATTATTAATGAGAAGATCGGTTCCCGTGTCAATTCTTGGTTCATTATTCTCTAGTGGTAGAATTTATGGGGATAACATCTTAGTTGATGACCTCAGACCTTGACATCATTAATTTGGTGAAAATTTTAAGAGGGTAACATCTTAGTTGATGACCTCGGACCTTAACATCATTAATTTGGTGAATATTGTATGAGGGTAACATCTTAAATGATGAACTCGGACCTTAACATCATTAACTTGGTGAATATTTATGAGGGTAACATCTTAGTTGATGACCTCAGACCCTTGACATCATTACTTTGGTGAAAACTTTATGAGGATAACATCTTAGTTGATGACCTCAGACCTTAACATTATTAATTTGGTGCATATTGTATGAGGGTAACATCTTAAATGATGACCTCAGACCTTAGCATCATTAACTTGGTGAATATTTATGAGGGTAACATCTTAGTTGATGACCTTAGACCTTGAACATCATTAATTTGGTGAATATTTTATGAGGGTAACATCTTAGTTAATGACCTCAGACCTTAACGTCATTAATTTGGTTAATATTTTATGAGGGTAACATCTTAAATCATGACCTCAGACCTTAACATCATTAATTTGGTGAATATTTATGAGGGTAACATCTTAAATGATGACCTCAGACCTTAACATCATTAATTTGGTGAATGTTTTATGAGGGTGACATCTTAGTTGATGACCTCAGACCTTGAACATCATTAATTTGGTGAATATTTTATTTATGGGGCTTATGAAAACATTAAATGGAGGCTTCAGGCCTTAGCACAAACACATTGCATGACAGAAAAATCATTCAAAGAACATTCAGCAAATAAAGGAATAAAGCCCCTTTCAGAGATTGACATAGAATAAAGTTAAGAATTACAAGCCAGAAGGTAACAGAGTTTGTCATCCGAGGTTACAGTTTGAAATGGAAATTAAAAATTACAAAAAGCTTCACAAGGTGGTCAAGTGTATGCAGCCTCAGGGCTAGTCGCCATGCCCCCATCTCCCTGGCCGAGGGTGGTCACTTCCACCCCGTCATCCTGATCACCAACATCTTCCGTCCTGGTGTCATCTTGGGGGGCAGTCTCGGTAGGTGCAGAACCTCCCTCCTCCTCTACCTCTTGTAAGGCCTGAGCAAACCGAGGATCGGAATAACCTAAACCAATGAAGTCAGAGGCTGCAAGGCTCCCTGATTCCTTCTCCTTCATGGCAGCCCATTTTCCAGTGGCCTTTACACCCCTTTCGAGGTACTCGAAGCCGAAACTGACAAACTCACCAGAGACCTTATACTCCTCCAAGATCTTCTCGTAGGCATCATCCAAGGTATCCTTTACAGCCACATCGACCTTGTGTTGAAGGGAGTCAGCCTGAGTCTTCAAGGCAGTGCTATGATCCTTCCTCAGCTTATCCATGTCCTTTTTTAACCGCTTCACGCTGGCCTCAGACTTCTCCAAAGAGGCCTTCAGACGCTCCACTTTATCATTCAAAGCGGCCTTAGTCTTTTTGGCCTCGTGGCCCTTCTCAATCAGAGGAAGTTTCCCCAAGGTCTAGTTAACAAAATGGTGCATGGCGAGGAGACCCTGTAGAACATGTGTAGAGATGTTAGTTTAAGATCTGGTATAATTCAAAATCGATGTTACACTTGAATATAATTCAAAAGAAAATGTTCAAGGTATTACTTGGATAGAGTGATGGAGGGAGAACTCAACCAATAGAGGCCTACCAGAGAGCGACAGAAGCGCTTGTCAGAGTCGGTCATGGCATCGCCGATAGCATCCAAGGCCTTCAGACTATGGCCGGTAAGACTGTCACCAATCTTCAGTTGCTCCAGACGATCAACTAATACATCTTCAGAGGAGATGGGGATGGCATGATCCCCCTTTGAAGCCTTCTTTTTCTGCCTCTGATCTTCAGGGGCAGGGTCGGCAGGTTTCCTCTTCTTGGAGGCCTCAGCCCTTGAAGTAGTTGGAGGGGGAGGAGGAGCATTTAAACCTTCTTTCTTTACAAGTTTCGTGAGACTAGGGGCTGCCATCTCCCAGAGGTCATCAAAAATTCCTTTTGGTTGCTCTGCAAACATAAAGTTCTGAGTTAAAAAATTAGAGACATCACAAATTCAGAGGTATAACTTGTTGAAATAATAAAGCAACTTACGGAGCTCAGTCAAAGGACTTCCACCAAGGCCAGTCTGAGAGAGATAGTATGGGGTCATTAGATGCTTGAACTTGACTAGTAGACCATGGTCCCCCTGATCCTAAAGGTCTTTGACCTTCTGGAGATTATTTTGGCAGCCCAGGGTCGGACCTAGTAGCCATTGTCATATTTCCCCATCTCAGTGGTATCCTCAGCTCTAAGGATGAAGAGGGGGCACAGAGGCCAAATTCCCATGACTCTGAGAAGAAGAAGTATCGTGGTTTCCAATTTTGATTTGAAGTTTGGGTAACCTGCAACATCTTCTTATTTGACTTCCGAGCTAAAAAGTGGTAATAGCTCGGATGATTCCTAGTAGTGGAAGGGACGCAGCACCCAGTGAAGACCTGGACAGGAAGGTTTGAATGGTGAACTGCCCTCCATAGAACTATTGCTCTAATTATCACCCTCCGGACATTGGGGGATAACTGGGAAGGGTCTAGGTTAATATAGGACAATATGGCCCTAATAATTGGGTGGATGGGAAGACGAAATCCTAACTTGAACATCTGATCATACAAACAGATCTCACCATCTCGACCTCCAAAAGCCCTCTTGTCCCTTAGAGGTCTCCTAAGTTTTATGGAAGGTCCTATGGAATACAGGTGTCTGAAGGAAAGAAGGTCGAGTTCGCTGACAGTTCTCTCTATCTCGGCTGCCTTCGAGGTGTCAACATCACTTTCACTATCATCATCCTCATCTTTTTAATGGCGGCTGGAGCGGACAAGGGATTACCATCAGGGAACCTCTGAGCAAACTCATCCCCTGTGGCGGTTTAGTGGAACAGCCACACTAGGTCCTATAATTTCAACATCAGAGGAAGAGTGCGATGTGATAGAACTATTGTGAGATGAGACACGGATGTAAACCTCAGCTTGATTAGGGGCTTGGTCCATCCATACGGACGTATCCATGGCCTCTTCAAAAGAATCAACAGATATAGGGTCTGAGGTTGACGACTCAGACTCAGACATATGAATGGGTTCCATTGGGACCTCTGCAGCTACATATGGCTCAGGATATACCACTTTCAGAGGCGGTGGAAATATAGGCCTAAGAGAGAATGCCTCTGCCCTACGAGCTTCCTCTTGGGCTCATTCTATTTGCCTAATTTTATCTAAGGTCTTCTCCCTAAGAGAGGGGAATTCCTCTAGGAGTTGATAAAAAGTCATGAGCATATAAGTCAGACCCTACACTTGTGCTCTAAATCCTAAATAAACAGGATTGGAAATTTTACTAAGGATCAAACTGGGATTTTAAAACCCCAATAATGAAGAACATACAAGAATAGTTACCAAAAAACCCAAGAAACTCCCCGAAAAATCAAACAGTGGCCGAAAAACTCAAGGACTCGCTGGAAAATGAAAAAAAATAGGAATTAAAGGCTGGAAAAATGGAGAAGAGGAGGTAATAGACGATACCTGATGAAATGCGAGGAGAAGAAGGGAAAGGTTGGTAAGAAAAATCCACCCAATGCACTCCTAACCAAGCTCTTGTAGAGAGAGAGAGAGAAAGCATAGATGAGAGAATGTGGAAATGAAGAAGAAAGAGAAATAAAAGGGTTAAAACCCTAAAAATTCTCTTGCACGCATCCTAAGGCCCATTATTTCCTTGGGAGCCCAAAAGACTGCAATCATGAGCTTGATAGGCATGCCATCTACTTCAACAGATGACACTTGTCAAGAAAGTATTGGCACTAACAGGAATCCAACCTCGAACAAACATACCCCTTAGGCACCTAATCACACAGGTAACTAAGGGCTAGGGGTGATTGATATGCCCTATATGTACCCAACGGCTCAGAGGCACCAACCTCAGCTAGGGAGATGGTTGAGGTTAGAAGGGCCCTAAATTGGCAACCAGCAGCCTCGTCCTAAGCAAGGTCGGCCATGGCCGACGTTACTAATTGCCTCACAGCCAAGCGACAGTTGAGATCCTCATGGTCCATGCAGATAGTAATCCATCAGGTCGGCTGGAGCCAACCTCACGACTACACCATACATCAACCTCGACTGGGTGTAAGCTGAGGAAGAAGAGGCTACTCAAATCAGCATTATTATCCTCGGTTGGGAACCAGCCGACATCCTGCTACTTCACTATCACCTCGGCCCAGGACGACATTACAACTCCACTTGTCTTACCTCGGCTCTCCTACTGAGCCAAGATTATCATTGATAACCTCTGATCAAGCAGTTTCTTGACCTCACCAACCTCGTACTCTTTCAGGCCGAGGTTGGTGCCAACCGAGGATAGTCTAGCTTCTACACGTTCTTGTATAACTTGGAACACGTGGACAAATATGTTATAATTGAATTATTCCCTCCACGTGAGGGAATATTGAGGTCATTATTGCTTAGTTGAGATTAGTCAGGTGTCACCCTCATACTGGCTCGATGCTCATGCACATGCTCATTGTATGCTTGGGGGGTACATTACACCCACCAGGCACTATATATAGAGTTCATCCTCTACCTTGTAAAGGGATACAGAATTACAACCCTAGATAAACTCTGTCAAATTATACAGTAGAGAGAGAAAGCTTGAGAGATTGTATCCATGGCCATTAGTGCCTTCATTCAGTGATATTACCCACACACATTCATAGTGGGCGTAGGCCATATTGGCTGAACCACTTATATTCAAGTGTTTATCCTCTTCTCCGCACCTCCTTCTACTATATATGCAAATACTCTTATGCTGCCATTGTTAATATTAACTTAAGCTTGCAAATACCCTGAAGGGTGGTGCTAGTTACAGCATCATCAATGAGTAACTTGGAGATATTCCAAGCCTCCTTTGAAGTCTCACGCGTCATTATACGACGAAACTCATTGGGAGTTACATCACTAAACAAACATTTAGACCTTTAGAGTTAAAGTCACACAATTTCAATCCACCCCTACTCCAATCCTCTACACGTTTTAAAATAGTTTCTTCTCCAACAACAATAGTAGGAGGGGACCATCCTTTTTCAACAGCACAAACACATTCATCGATTTATTTCAGTGAAGATTTTATACGAACTTTTCAATAGGTATAATTTGTTCCATCAAACATAGGATGTCTATTCGATGAATAACTATCCATAGAACCTCCAGGATTCATCTAAATAACTTTTAGAGACTAGCTCTGATGCCAATTTGAAGTTGCAAGGTTATATAGATTTGATCAATTTCATTTAATAAACTCACCACACAAATATAAATTATTTCAAGTGTCGATAAATTCCAATTTTAGATACTCTTTACTAATTCCTAAGAGAGCATGCACAATTATCATGTAAGACAGAGGAAAACACCAAATTAAACTAGAGTTATGATAAAAGCCAAATTTTATCCTTTTAACCTACACATGCATCTAGATGATTTTTTTGAGATAAAATAGCAATCATAACCACAACACCTGATGTACGAGGAAACCCCAAATGGGAAAAACCTTGAACTCTTGGGCCTAGACAAATCCACTACAAATTTGGTTTTACAAAGGGACTCAAAAGACTTACAAACTTGACTCACTAAGACTTGTTGATGTCGTCTCCTCTACCTCTGTTTGTAGTACGCAAAGATCCAGTGCGTTTCACAACACATCTCGTCTCTCAGTATCCACCGAAACACAAAAAACATCTCCAATCAACAAGTATGCAGAGTTCAACCACATACATACATGATGAAAGAAATCTAGATTGTATGGAGTTGTTATTCTTCAATTTGATCAATCAAAATGATATGTGTCAGAGAGAATTTTGTAAAAAAAGATGACGAGTATTTTTCTTCAAAGTGCAAGTTATCTTCAAATAGTTATTTTCATCCATATTAAAGTAAGAAGTGAAGTAGTGGACCAAAACAGTTATTAAAAAGGAACTACCAAAAATTTAAAAAAAAATCGAAACTGGGGCAGGTCGTTCGAACAACTACATTCGAACGAACTTCTAATGATATTTCAGAACATTTTGCAAAGGAAGTCGTTGGAAGTTTGTTTGAAAATTCTCGTTCGAATGACATTTCTAACAAAACTTCTAACGAGATTTCAAAAGATTTTGCGGAGAAGTTCATTAGAAAAAAATTTCGAACAAGTTCGTTCCAACCAGGTTGTTCGAACAACCTCGGCAGATTTTGAATGAAAATTTTAAATTTTAAAAAGAATGAAATGAATTGGGAAAATTTAACAAAATCATTCTAATTAAAATTGAGTTTATCTCCAACATATAAAAAATATTCAGGTCATATACCTCTTGGGAAACGAGCATGAGGAATCGATTTGATAATGTGCAAAAAACCGGATGCCCAAATTCTTCATGGTTGATAGATGAATGAATATATAGAACCCAAAATGTTTTGTCCAACGGAATATATCCAATACTACAAATGACTCAATTGGAAATTTTTCCTTACAGATTTTGTGTATTTCAACCGTATTTTCTACCTAAATGGTTGATCCGATAGGGATTGCTCGTTCTAGGGGTCATTCAACCACCATACCCATTTCACAATTACTTTTACTTTTCATTACTTCTTTTTCAAGAATAATTATTTTGAAATAATTGGGTTTTTTTTATAAGCGCCATATTTACATGCCACCATTTATAATATTGGGTTTATAACTTCTTCGAGCACCCTTGTTAAACGGACGAGAGTCAACAATCGCATCCTCACTATAAAGGTTATTGTAGCTATTCATATGTAAATCGTTGCTCGCTTATTTTTTTTGAACTACGATTCATAGTGTTTATTTTTATATTCACAAGTACCCTTGTTGAGATTATTGATTAATTCATTTAGAGTCATCATCATCGTTGTCTTTTCGGCAAATAATATGACAAATTATTCATTAATGAATTTGTTGATCAATTATTACTAACAAATCAGCCAACACAAGTCTCATTCAAACTAAAACTTGAATTTGTGATGGTTGGTTTCATGCCCAAAAAAATAACTTTACGTGGTTTTATGCCACTGACCAACACTTTATAGTTCTCAATACCCATGCTTGGAAAATCTTTATGCTTTTTTCAAGAAATCATATCTTCTAAATTTGAAATTGTTAATCCCATATTCAATTTAGTCCTCCAAAATCATGATTTATTACATGAACCACTACATAAATCAAAATTTTAGTCATATTTATTATAAGTTTCTTATAAACCATGAGAAAGTGTCTTGTAAGCCATGAGGGGGGGCATTGCATGTATAATCAAATGATCACATAGTATGTTAGATAATACACCACCTAACAACCACTACGCAAAAGGTCGAACAAAAAAAACATAAGATGGACACGAAATCAAATCCCAAATGCCCAATCAACATATATGCAGCATAACCCAAATAACTATTGCAGGAATATCGAAAGGAATACATAATTCCTACCTCTTAAAAATGCTTATGGAAATATATAGAATATATAAATCCATATAATCGGCATAAGAAAAAAAAGACAGCAATGTTATTACTCTTCTAGCTATTATGAATATGAATTATTTTGGCTAGAAAAAAATCTTTGCACTCATCTTTAACAGGAATACTATTAACATTTTATTGAATGGATATGTGACAATAAGGATTTTGAGTGTTGTTATAGTTCGGTTATTAAAAATTGGAAAATATACAATTTGTTATGAATAATCAAAGTGCAAACTCAAGACTAAAGAGTTTTAATATATGGAAAGGGTAAAACACAAACTATTTTTTTTCAAATTTAATTGATGAAACAAAATATCCTAAGTGAAACTTAGCATCGATTAAACAAATTATCTTAATCTAAATCAAGCATCTAGGTGATAGCAGGATACAATAAATTAATCAAACACAACATCTGATGTACGAGAAAAACCTAAATAGGAAAAAACTAGAATGGCCTAACTAACACAATTCACTATGATGAGGAACTACACAAGTACGACTGAAAACTTACATAACTTGACTCTCGTGCAATACTTGAAGCGTTTTCATTCATTTAATGTCCCCCATTCCAACACGGGTGGAAGGTGGAATCGTTTCGTTGGCGCGATTACTTTCTTGATTTTCTCCCATTTCCAGAATTTGCAAACACAAATAGAGAATTTACGAATAAAAAGGGATTTTATGAAATTGGATTCATGAATTGGGAATGGTACAAAACATCCAAAGGCTTATAAAAAAATTCCCGAAAACGACACCAATTTGTTATCGCCTAAAATTAATAAATGAATTTTATACGCCTTAGCTGATAAATATGAATGATAAACAATAACAGATAAATAAATTCACAACTTAGATTTTGAGAGATGAGAGATAGAGAATGTAATATGAAATTAACATCGTTCAGCCTAATGAGGTTCCTACTTCCATTGGTATAATATTGTTTATGTTAACCATGAAAGAATGGATAATAGCTCTCAAAAGTCACTCTAAGATTTTGTGTGGACATTAGGTTGAATTTTTCGAGATCCTTTATTATGTGCCATTGAGTGTTTATTTATTGGCCGCTTTATATGAGTGCATGTGTGTGTGAGATAGATATATATATATATATATAGAGAGAGAGAGAGAGAGATGGAAGATGTGGATTGCCTTTATAAATCAAGAAGTTACACTTTCCTATATTTTCCTACATTCAAGGAGACACTTAATGATGAGTTAATCACAATGGACTGAAAGGACTAGTACACGTGTGTATAATGCACATTGTTCATATTCCCACATATGACCCACACGTGTGTTTGATAATTACTAACATATTCCCATATATATCAGCATTTCACCCCTCCAATTAGAGGTTTCTGTCCTAGATAAAGTGATAAAGTCTGCTCCAAATTCGTTTTAACCAGGAGTGTTTGCGTTAGTTATTTTAGATTTTATTGCATCGCCTCCCGACCTCTGGCTAAGCTCATTAGAATTCCTCGAATGTCCCCCATTCCAACAATGGTGGAAGGTAGAATCGTTTCGTTGGTGCAACTACTTTCGCATTTTCTTCCATTTCCAAAATTTGCGAACATACATAAAGACTTTGCGGATAAAAAGTGATATCACGAAATTCGATTTGTGAATTGGGAATGGTTGGAAATATCAAAAGGCTTATAAAAAATTCCCATAGATGACGCCAATCTGTTATCATCTAAAAATGATATATGAATTTTATGGGTCTTAGCGGATAAATTCCAATGACAAACTATAATAAATAAAAAGATTAATGACTTAGATTTGGTAGAGATGAGAGACAGAGAAGGAAATATGAAATTAACGTGATTCAGCACAATGAGGTGCCTACATCAACACATGCAATGTTGTTTGTGTTAACCATGTAAGAATGGATACAAACTCTCAAGAATCTATCTAATGTTTTGTCTATAGCCGTTAGGTTGAATCTTTTAGGATGTTTTGTTACGTGATTGAGTGTTTATTTATAAGTTATTTTATGAGAGAGAGAGAGAGACTTTATAAATCAGGCAGTTACACTTTCCTACATTCGAGGAGACGGATAATGATGAGTGAATCATAATCAGCTGAAATGACTAACCCATGTGTGTGTATAATGGGAGTTTTATATATTCCCACGTATTCCCCACTCCTGTGTTTGGTGATTAATAATATCAATTTATTAATTATAGTCGGCCATCCATCCGATAAAGAATAATACTGTGTAGACTAGGGAGATAAAGTGTCGACCATGTTCAGTGAGTGAGGTGAGCATCTTCTGATGACAAGAGTCACAATACTAACGGTTCATGTCACATTCCATATTTATAGTACAATAATTATACTTTGTTTAAGGATAATTATGAGTCATCTGAAGAAACTTTTATAGTCCTAAGCAAAGGTTTTATCAAGAAAAATTCCAATGCATTGGTAATTTATTGCATCGCTTAAGACTCAAACAGGTGGATTAATTCAAAATTTTCACGGGCTCCATCAGGAGGCAATATTATAAAAGAGCAGAAGGAAAATATTGCGATAAATTTTGGCGACGAAAATGATGGAATTATGCATATTCCATGCATAGGAACTCATTAAAAGGGGTATAAAACATTTTGACTTATTTAATTCTTATCCCTCAATTTTAGCAACAAAAATAAGCATAGATGTTTTCTTAACAACAAAAGCAAAGCAAAAATATACAAGGAAATTTAAGTCAATCAAATAATTAAAGTAATGATTACATATTACATTACCAAGAATAATCCATAACTAGCACTATTTAAATGACATTGAAAGTAAAAATAATGAGATCCAACATAACAAGTTAAGAAACCAGTGGTATTCTTAATATAAGGAAACGTGGTAGAATTGAGCAAGGTTCTATGGTTTTTTCTCTATGTGTTTTTGATTGTTCTACTCTGAGTTGTAGGATTCTTGATATTTTTGAGAATTCTAATTTGGAGAGTAAAGAAGAGAAAGCAAATCATTTCTCCTGTTTGGGAGTTTAATGAGAAAAATGGGAGGAAACTGAAAAAACTCTCTCATTCATAACTTAAGTCCAGGAAACTTGAAGAAAAGAAACATTCTTTGGTGATTCATATGGAGATACTTTAAAACTATGTTCATTTGTTAAACGGACAAGTGAGATTTCTCAGACTGTGGTTTAGGAATTATGTAGTTCTGTTTGCTCCAAATATCGATGGAGTAGCTATTACAATGAGATCTTTTGGTCAGTAAAGTTTTAAAGGCCACGATGGCTCTATCACATCACATTATATGGGAGGTGAGGTCCAAGAAGGAAGGTGATGTCCATCTGGGTGAGTTTTCAATTAAAATTAAAATTAATTATAACATTAGGGGCTACTTCGTGGTTTTCAGATGTGTATAATCCTCACGAAACTAGGGACTGAAAGAGTTTTGGGATGATTTAGTAAAGTATCAATTTCTGACTAATAAAAAAACATTTTGACCCGCATAACGGGAATCGTCACCCCACGCGTACAATTTATACAACCCAAATTGGTGTAGGTGGATTTTAAATGATAATGAATTATATCTGATGGTATCATACAAAATTACCTTAGTGTATCATACATGAATCGAATTCGAACTGTATCACGGATCATCACATCGGAATCCGTTTGACATTAATGGATTCTATTCGAATTCGATAATTCGATGAATATTTATATGGATTATTAAATCCGAAATTGTTAATAGACCGATAATCTGATCCTATTTTTTATTTTTTTGCAAATTTGATTTGTTTAAATAAATAATAATTTGCTTTGCAGTTAACAATGAAATTTGTTTTGCCTTCTATTGAAAAAATATATGCTTTGAATTATAGAAAAAAAAATCCAATAAACTAACTATTCTCTTTTAAATTAAATAAAATATATATTATGCAGCGGCTAAATGAATGTTCCAAGCACAAAATACTAAATGAACACATACATGTTTCGAAGTTTCAAAGTTCAAGATCCAAACAAGAAAAAACATATTATGAACTTAATCTAGCATTTTTTCGAAAACTTACAACTTAATCCATTACAAACAAAATAGAAATTTTCAAATTTAAAATTCAACACCTAAAAGATCCAATTATTTGTTTTGTCTTATGACAAGGATTTATTGGAACTTTTGTTTCAGAATTGTATTGGCCATGACGGGCAAGATTGTTCGGATTTTATATCCAAAGATTTTATATCGAGCACTTTAGTGTGTGCTTATAACTTGTTCTATATGGGAGAGATTGGTGTGTCCTCTAAAATTTGTGAAACAGTTATGGCTTTTCCATAAATCGAATCCTAAATTCCATTATTAAAATTCCATGACGACTTATGCTCGTTCACCCTCCCTCATCTTAGTACCATTGCTCAAAGCCCTAGAAAGCATACCATATATATTCAGTAAACACAAACATCATTTCAATTATAAAAAGTAAAACAATCCCTTAACTGTAATCTAAGGAAATAAAAAAATGAAAGAACAACATTTTCGTAAGCATCTCTTAAAAACGATTTGATTACATTCCCCTAACAAAGATATGTTTTGAATTCAAAAAGAATATGTGTAGTATCAAACACAAAAATGTGAAGTAAAACAAAATTATCCTCTTTAAAACATATAAATAAATTATTGAATACTCACAAACAGGTTCATGATGGATTTGGGTCCATGTCTTCTTTGGGAGATATGAATGTTTTGAGACAGGCAACTGGTTTGAAGACGAAGGTTGAATCAGTCGATTTTCTTTTTTTATTTCATTGTTTCTTTGGGAAACTATGATTTTCTTTTTTTTTCCTCCCTAAAATGGTTGACGGCGTTTTATGTATCATGTATGTGGCTTTTCTTCTCAAATGGTTTGATGTCATAAATTAATGAGTGATAGACGTGTAGCTTTAGGACTCTTTCAAGCTAGGGGTGTGTGTGTGTGTGTGTGTGTATATATATATATATATATATATATATATATAGAGAGAGAGAGAGAGAATCCTATGAGGACCCCAGTTTGCGTACCGCTGGCGCGAATCAATTTTGATAAAATAGTAAAAAATATATTTTTGGGTTAATTTTTTTATGGATTTTAAACATTTCAGTAGGACAATAAAAAAATCAACTCAAAATAATTTTTTTTGCTATTTTAAAAAAATCGGACAAACTTTGTTAGTTTTTAAAAACTTAAAAATAAACAAAGTTTGACCGTTTTTTTTAAATAGCAAAACAATTCATTTTGAGCTATTTTTTTATGGTCCTACTCAAACTTTTAAAACCCATAAAAAAATCAGCTCAGAAGTATTTCTTTTACTATTTGAAAAAAATGGTCCGCATTTAGGGTCCTCAAACTGGGACCTCACTCTCTCTCTCTCTCTCTCTTTAAGAGAGAGAGAGAGAGAGAGAGAGAGAGGGAACCTCTCTTGTAAGAACTCCTTATGGTGCAGACTCCGATGCATATCATTTTTTGAAAATAGTAAAAAAATAATTTTTTGACGAAACTTCATGGATATGATCTCCACGGTGAGTAGATCATCTCCAATTTTTTCATAAAAAAAAAAGTTGAGATGAGGTGATATGTAAAAAATGATATAAATACGCATTTTTAACTGTTCATATTTTGACGATCATCTCACCCACTTTTTGATGGTTTCATCAAAAAATTCAATCAATCAAGTGTCTGACGCCGACCTAAAATTTCAACGGTCGAAAATGCAAATTTATTCCATTTTCTACATATCGCCTCATCTCAACCATTTTATTAATGAATGTTTTGTTGAAAAAAAAAGGAGATAATCTTCTCACTGTGGAGATCATATCCATGAAGTTTTATCAAAAATTCATTTTTTTTACTATTTTCAAAAAAGGGTATGTACCGGGGTCCGCACCATAAGAAGTCCTTACAAGAGAATTTTTATATATATAATAAAGGACAAAACTTATGCATGTCATAAGATAAAACTTATGGCGTCACCAGATGTGTTTATTTTGCACTAACTATTTTGCCCTTGAAAATTTTGGGTTCCCCTCTTTAGACACTCAAATTTATATCCCACTCTTCCTCAAAATGCAAAAATAATGGTACTCTTCTTATTTTTCTCGCTCGCATTACTCTCTCTCCCTCTCTCCCTTTATCTTCCTCTTAGTTGTACGATTAACAACTATCAACGAAGGTAATTTTTTTGGCTTCACGTTTTCTCGGGTGCAATCGATTTGTAATCGATTTGGAAAGCATAGTTGTAATCGATTTGTAATCAATTTGTAATCGTTTATACATCGTTTATATACAGTAAGGTTTATTGACTCGTTTGGTATATTGAATATCTCTCTCTCAATTTTAACTGATGTTGGTTTATTTATTTTTTTTCTTTACATCAAATAATTTATAGGTGTGTTGCTTTTAATCGTATTTAGTTCATGAGGAAAAATTTGGATTTTTTGTATTTGGTTCATGAGAAAATTTTATTTATTTTTGTTTGTGCTTTTAAATCATTTATCCCGTCTAAATATCTTTTCTTTACTAATTTTGTTCTGTGTTTCTTTACTAGTAGGTACTCTATTTTCTATCTCCCACATTCTCAAGTATGATATATATATATATATATATATATATATATATATATATATATATATATATATATATATATATATATATATATATATATATATATATATATGTTGTTATTCTCACATTCTTAGGTACTCTCTATACGATATATGCACTTTGATCTCATGGTAGATCTACATATATTTTATCCCTTGGATTAATATGTAGGGGTATTGAACTATTTATCTCCTTTGATTTTGGTAAGGTACTATTTGTGTATCTTAATTAGGATGAGCTTGATTTATCTTTGTTGTCCTATCAAATTTGGCATTAAAGATTTTTTTTTTTTTCTTCTTAATGATCTACACAGTTTCTATTTATAGTAGTGCCATTGTTATTAGCATTCCAATTAATGACCTCTGAAGTTTAATCATCAATTATTGATACCCCCTGACTTTTTGTGTACCAGTGGTAAGTTATATCGACTCTTCACTTTTACATTTGCATTGGTATTAATAGTTTTGTGGCTTTTACATTTGCATTTGCATTCGTCATTAATTGAATGTTTCCTCTATATGCCAAATCTCCAATATCATTTGGAGCCATTTTGTCTTCTAGTTTACATTGAGAAATCCATTGTTTGAATTATATAGTTCAGTTTTTTTAAACCGTTCTCATTCATTATGTGCATGTGTTATTATTGAGGGGTACATGTATGCGTTTTTTAAATAGTTCCCATTTGTTCTCATTATGTACATGTATGGTATTTTTAATTTGTTCTCATCACTAAATCGATTTCGACAAGAATTGTGGAGAAAAAGAGGCATGTAGTCACATTTACCAATATTATTAGTAGACTGTCTCATGTATGTTTTTATTTGGTGTTTTGCCTATTATATGTCGGTTATAATACTTAAGAATAAAAAACCATCGTGTTCATAACCAATGGTTCGTAATCCATTGTAAATTATAGAAAACAAGTATTATAGAATAGTTTGTAAACCATCATGTTTATAACCGATGGTTTCCAACTATTATATAGTTGTTCATAGAGGGCATGTGACTGTTTCAGTTCACATGGCTTTCACGGGGTTTTACTTCATTGACTTACCACATGCCTTGCTTCATTTGCATGCGTGGGTGGATTTGTTTAGATGCAACTACGGAGCATCTTCATAACACATAACCTCCGCATAGAACTCCCACAAAACCTCCACCCATACCTTTTATACATGTTATTAATTTTATTTTATACAGCTAATCATTAGGTTTACTATTTTTTGTGTTTAAATTTTCTATTATAAGTTTAATAATGCAGTGAGTTCTGTTGATTTTCTATGCATGGCCATTATTTAAGTCCAATTTAAAGTAGTGTTACCATAAAAGATGTCACGATCAAATCATGATCAAATCAGGGTTGTATGCATGTTTTCTCAAAAGGTAGTCATCTATGTCATGCTTTTCGGCAGGTCAGAACCTACCGAACACCCTTATGCCACCGTCAATTTTGAATATTGTCATCTTTTGGCATTTGTACTACGGTTGTTTTCATCCATCTTCTTGGTGTTACAATTTTCATTTTCAAGGTCTTGATAATGTAGTGAATTGCTAAATTATATATATTTCTCATATAATGTAAATTGGGAAACATATTTTTTATATTCAATGTTCTTTTCCTTTTAAAATTTCACTAATTTAATGTTATTATGACTTTGTGTGTGTTTGTGATGGTCCGGAGTTGAGCTATATTATAGCTTCAAACCTTATTTATCTAGGTTTCAATCTCCTACACGATGCTTCATTTTTTTCCAGAGATTTAAATATGAAAAATGATATGCTTACTCAATTTTTTTGTCTTTATCTTACAGATGGTAATGAAGGCAAAGGAAGATGTACTGAATACCATTGACCAATGTAAGAGGGTAGTTTAGGTTAGATGGAGGCGTAACCCCTTTTGATTACAATGATGATAGATTAATCAGCAACACTATTGATTAGCCATAGGACATGCAAACACAGCTTAATGAAGATAGACTCAGCTTAAACTCACAAATCTCTCGTGTATAACTCAATCTGATAACAACGAACTCAGAAGTAACTCATTTAGAGGGAGAGAGAAGTAAGCACCCTATATACACCTTGGTAGGCATCGAAACATACCCACAACCCCCAGAGATATCTGTCAAGTATTAAAAGCTTCATAATAAATGACAATGGCGAGTGAGTAAAACTCTTTGGTTTGTAATAGTGCTCTCTAATAATAACTTCTGAACTCTCAAAAAGATCATCCTTTCCCCAGAGGTGGTTGTGATCCTTAAATAAACCCCCACGCCACCCCTGAGGTAACTCAGTCATTAATGCCTATGAAAGACAACCCTCATACTTTATGTCACCAACATTAAATACCTGATGCACTAGTTATCTCCACGTCATAAACATTAAATTCCAAGATATGCCTTTTGCCTAACCACTGTGTGTTAGGGGGTTGTCGCCATAGAGGTGGCTTACCAACTGTTTGATGGCCCTAAATACTACAACGATTTATTCAAGTCACTACACCAAATCTGCCCATTTGTCAAGGTCATTGACCTTGACAAATCCACCTTGTCAAGGTCAATGACCGTGACATTTCGAGGCGAGACAACTTTTTTTGTCACGGTCGTGTCACGGTCATTGACCTTGACACAAAACTCGCGTTTTGTGTCACGGTCCTGTCAAGGTCAATGACCGTGACACGTTTGTCACGGTTTATAATTGTGACAAAGCCGTGGCCCTTTGTAAAAAAAATTGTCACGGCCGTGTCACGGTCAGTGACCGTGACAATTCTGGGCAGAATTTAAAAAAATTTGCTGGGCAGTATGGCCACTGCCACTGCCCAGCAGTATATTTGTACCTGTTATAGCAACGTTGTACCTGTTCCAAACATCAGATATCCGAACAAACTAAAGATAATGCAAATATATATTCAAATAAGAAACTATATAAAAAGAAACAACATAACCATCATTTTATCTCAAATCTACAAACTATTTGCATGGAAAAGAGATTTTGTACCGCGACGCTCGGGAACACCTCCTTATCCTTCCCTTCTCGTCCGAATAGCCACATAACTATAGAGCATATGTGGCCTACCCTTAGGGCCACTCCCTGTCCCCTGAATTGAAATAAAGTAAAATTAGTATCCGCCCCTCAAATATAGATAAATATAAATCGTAATTGAAATCGAAATCGAAATTGACATATAAATATAAATACATTACCTGTAGTGTCACTCAAACAGCTAACTTGAGCTCATATGGCACCTCCTTCCAACTAATGTACCCCGGGCAATCATGTCAATTATAATTCTCTTCATATCTAAACACTAAGAAATACCATAATCCTATGGAGTTATGCGTTGCAAATTCCTTCCAACCGTTGTGTAGCCAAAAATCAGCAGTTGAAGTTATCAATTCCACCTTTCAATGGTCTCCCATGTTTTGCTAGAAGTTCCAAGTGGTGGGGTATGGAAAATGGAATTGACAACTTCAATTGGTGATGTTTGGCTACATAACGGTTGGGAGGAATTTGCAGAGCATCGCTCCATAGGATTATGGCATTTCTTAGTGTTCGGATAGAAGAAGAGATTCAGTCTCCTCTCCACAAATAGGACACCCCAAATAACTATGTACTAATAACCTATTAAAGGTAAGAAGCGTATATTCATGGATTAGTATAAACAAAACTTAGATGTAGTTGGAATATTTATGTATTAATCTCCTCTCCACACACGCACACTACACAAGAGTGAAAATGATAAAGTGCAGATCAAGTAAAAGCATTAAAAATGGATGTTTGGATACAAATTGAAATATTTATTACAAACTGAAAAATTGTTTCAAATTCGAGTTATCATCAAAAATGGATTGATATTCGGTAGGAGCAGCCAAGTCATCCACACTACTATTTAGACGCCTTGGCGCGTGTTGGACAATTGACCACGGCTCGTTGTTGATATACTCCGAGTAAAACACTTGATTAACCTTTTGAAATGCACAAACAAACGGCTCATCGCTCACATGGTCGTTGCTCTTCAACTTGGACAAGTCAACCATGATCAAATTGGTGACAGGATCAACTTTACAAGCATTTTTATCCTCAACTCTTACCCATTCACAGTAAAATACAACCTCTTTGAAGCTTATATAATCCAATTCAAATATATTTTGGATTAAACCATAGTAAGTCATTTCAGCTTCAACGAAGTTTTTATCTTTTGCGCTCGCTCGAAAGAAAGTAAGAGCCTTGTATGAAATTCCCGAGTTCTGTACATTTGTACTTTCCTCGTACACTTTAGCGCCGAAAATGTAACCGTTCAATCGATACTTTTTGTACTCTTGTGCCACGAACAAGGGTCCAGTGGCTAGACGAGCAAGCCTTGATGTCGCATCACCCATCTTTAGGAGATGAGAATATAGATAAATTAATTATATTAGTGGTAAAATTTGAGTGTAATGTAACGTTATATAACGACTGTTTTCATTATAATTACCTCTTGTGTCAACCATAGCCTAAATTCGCTGTCTGATTGTACCATTGTTTTTCGTCTTTTATTGTTCTCACAGGCTTCATATTTACTGCATATTACAAAATTAATCATGTATAAAATAATCTAAAATAATGTTAAACATTATAATATTCGAAACTTACTTTTTCCATTCTTCGACATCTTTATGTGTGTCAAATAGATAACGAGCTACTTGTTCATGTTGCAAACTCGTTAATTTCACTCGTTTTCCCATCACATTACCACCATCATCGACGAATTCATTAGTGTCATCAACGCTGGTCGAGTCAGTCATATATTCCCGAGTATATATTGATGACTCCACGGTGATGTATTCCTCTGCAATTGATCCTGCAATATATCGAGTATTCTTGACGTAATCTTTAAAAACTTTAATCAATCTTTTAAATGGATACATCCATCGATATCTAACTGGACCACAAAGAAGTGCCTCGTCGCATAGGTGTACCAACAAGTGAACACTTATGTCAAAGAATGCTGGGGGAAAGTACTTCTCCAATACACAAATCGCTTCGTTCACAGCCAATTTTGCGGCCACTATGTGTCCTCGATTCACTACCTTCTCACACAAGAGGGAGAAGGTAATACTAATTTGCATAATAGCCCTACGCAAATCCTTGTGCTTGGAGAAACAGTGCTTAAACAATAGAGGAACCAATTGCATGATCACATGCCAATCGTGGGACTTACACTTATGTAAATCATGAGTAACATAATTCACAATCCTTTGCAAGTTGGACAAAAAAGTATATGGGCCCTTAAAATTATATATTGTGTCTAGAAGCACCTTCCTTTCCTCACTCGTCAAACTAAACGCACCAGGGGGAATTATTGTCCTTCCCCTACTATCTTCTTTCAACCATAGTTGTGGTTTAAGTTTTAACGTTTTAAGGTCTTTTTGTGCATTTTCTCCATCCTTCGAATGACTCCCCCCAAGGAAAGTACCCACAATATGTTCAGCGAAGTTCTTCTCTGCATGCATCACATCCAATACACGGCGCACCGGGTTTTTCTTCCAATAAGGCAAGTCAAATAAAATTGACCTCCGAGACCATGCCTTTCTTATCTCAGTTTCATTCCCAGTTGGGGTCTTCTTATGCTTGACATTCTTAAATTTGGGATTCTTACCTGGCATATTTGGGCCACATTCAGAAGATTTACTTTCAATTTCTGAACCCGAAAGTTGTCTCGGTGGTAGCCTATGTTCAACTCCGCCCAATAAAAAATTGGAACCTTTCTCAAATCTGAAACTATGAGCTGGGGGTAAAAACCTCCTGTGGCAATGGTATACATTTTTTAAGCTAGAGGATAGACGAAGAGATTCAGTCTCCTCTCCACAAATAGGACACCCCAAATAACCATGTACTACACATCCGGATAATGTCCCATAAGCTGGAAAATCATGAATTGCCCACATCAACATAGCTTTCAGCGTAAACTCTTCTTTTCTAAAAGAGTCAAATGATTGCACACCCTCTTCCCACAACTCATTTAATTATTCTACCAAAGGAGCCAGGTAGATATCAATGTCTTCACTTGGTGCCTTTGGCCCAGGTATCAATAAAGCCATCATCGAAAATTTAGGTCTCATACACTGTGAAGGAGGGAGGTTGAGTGGGGCTAGGATCACTGGCCATACACTCTGATTGGTGCTTAGATTTCCAAATGGATTGAAACCATATGTTGATATAGCCAAACAAATGTTGCGTTGTTCTCGAGCAAAATCGGGATACTCATAATTCATCCTCCGCCAGGCAGTAGAATCAATAGGATGACGCATGATATTACCCCCTACTTCTGCCCTAGCATGCCAAGTCATTGCCTCTGCAATCCATGGTACTGTGAAAAATCGCTTTAATCTAGGCCCAACGGGAAAATATTTCAATACTTTTTGAGGCACTTTTGAGCTTGTGCCTTCCTTACTAGTAGATTGGACATATCTAGGTTCATCGCATACCGGACAACGATCGAGATTTTCATACTCCTTTCGGTATAGTATGCAGTCATACACACAAGCATGAATCGATTTATACTTCATTCCCAAACCTTTCAAACTGTTCTTCATAACAGGATAGCTATTTGGAAGTGTATTCACCTTGGGTAATAAGCCCTTCACCCATTTCAGAATTCCCGTCACGCTATTTCCAGACAAACCGTATTGCGTCTTCAAACTGTGCAAACCAACCATGGCATGTAAAGTTGTTTGATCTTTCTCACAGCCAGAGTATAACGGTTGGGTCGCCTTAAATTTTAAATTTTGGTAGTCATCGTCAAGTTTTATCGTGTTATCTTCACGAGCACTTGAATCTTCTACATCATCAGTAACCTCATTCTCCTCAGCTTCATAAACTCCGTACGCATCATCAACTAAATCCTCTAACATATTATGATCTACGTCGTCCCCTTCTTCATCCATTCTACTTGTTGAAGGTTGTTGTGAAGGTTGGTCGGGGACAAAAGGAACTTTCAATTCACCGTGAAAACTCCAAAATCGATAACTATCTTGCATACCCGATCTTAAAAAATGTAGTTCAATTGTTTTCCACTCAAACACCTTACCATTCTTACACCTAGAACACGGACACGGAAACTTTTCATCATTACGACATCTCTTTGCATATTTCACAAATTCGTTATCACCTCTGCGAAACACATCCCCCATTCTATTAGTCTCACCCATCCACTCTTTGTATTTCGGATATCCCATCACAGCTACCACAACTAAACACCTATTAAAGGTAAACAAAACTTAGATTTATAGTATGTTTTATTTAATTATCCCGTCATTTAATTATCCTATTAAAGGGTAAGTGGTCCTATCCCATTCAAGACTGCATTTTTCTGTAATATACTTAACAACTCATGCACATTGTTACGATTTGAAAAAAATTCGACAGCATATCCCCTTAGTTCTCCAAGTACACGACGTAGATTGGCAGGTGTGAGTGTTATTTCAATTGGTCAATTGAAATAACAGTCACACTTGTCAATCTAGTATGTACCCAGAGAACATTAAGATACGACTGCAGAACTTCCTCCAAAAGTAACAACTTTAAGCCAATAAGAATATTATACAGAAATTATACAGTCTCAAACTGTCCAAACGGGACAATTCGAGAGATCTCATTACAGGGGTAATGACTCTCGAACGGGTCTAAGGGCTATTGAATGCGTACGCATAAGAACTAGAATGCTAGTATCTATGCGCACTATATTTAATTTCAAGTATGTTTCATATAATGGGTTAATTCAAATACAAAAATAAATTCATGGGTTAATTCAAATACAAAAATAAATTCATGGGTTAATTCAAATACAAAAATAAATTCATGTATTGACCACATACACACACACACACACACTATCTAAGCTGTTCTATAGGAATAAAAACAACATTTTTAAAATATGAAGGGCTCACCCCACATGCACACACACGCACATATATACACACATACACACATATATATACACAGAAACATATATATAAATTATTATCAATTGAATTAATTTCATGAATAAAATTATTATCAATTTAAATGAAAATATCAATTATTATCCAATATATTTGAATGAAATATTTATTTTGAATGAAAATATCAACTATTATCCAATTATTATCCAACTATTATCAATTATTTATTTTGAATGTATATAATATCCAAAAATATAAATGAAAATAATATTCAAAACCCCACCCACCCCCACCCCCACCCCCACCCCCTCCCGATGTTTATTATCCAATTATTATCCAACTAGTATCAATTATTTATAAAATTGATGTCTACTTTTAGTGTTGTGTATATATGTTAGTTGATGCCATTATATTTTTAGCCTAATTAGATTCTAAGGTTATCTCAATTTATATTTTTCTTTTTCTATCTAATAATTTTCAACGTAAGAGCACAGTACATAACGTATGTGTAAGTTCCGTCAATACCATTTCGTTTCAATTTTGTAATATTATGTTTTTTCCAAATATTTTAAAACTTATTAAATGGGTGCCCCACCCCCACCCCCATCCCCTGCCCCCCTCCCCCCGCCACACACACACGCACACCTACGCACCTACGCACACACACACACACACACACACACCACCCCACCCCCTGCCCCCCTCCACCACCCCCTCCCCCACCACACACCATCACACACATACACACACATATACACATACATACACATACATATACACACACACACACCCCGCCCTGCCCCACCCCGCCCCACCCCCTACCCCCACCCCCCACACACGCACACACATACACACATATATATATATACACATACACACATAAATATACACACAAACATATATATAAATGGAAGAGAGAGAGAGAGAGAGAGAGAGAGAGAGAGAGAGAGAGAGAGAGAGAGAGAGAGAGGGAGAGAGAGAAAATCGACCTGAAAGTAGAGAGAGAGAGCAGCGTCGAGAGAGAGAGAGAGAGAGAGGGAGGGAACGGCGCGGGAGGGAAAAAAGAAGGGGGAAAGGGTTTTTGCTGTAAACATTGTCACGGTCGTGTCAAGGTCATTGACCGTGACAAGTATTCAAAGAATTGTCACGGTCATTGACCGTGACAAGTCTGTGACAAGTAAATTTGTCACGGTCTTGTCACGGTCAATGACCGTGACAATTAGTTGTCACGGTCGTGTCAAGGTCAATGACCGTGACATAAAACGCGTGTTTTTTGTCACGGTCAATGACCTTGACAAGGCTGGCCGGCTGAAAGGTGACAATTTGCCCATTTTAGTGTAGTGAGTGTAGATTTGGCATTGTCTAGCTGGATAGTGACATCACCTACAGTAGATGTGACATTAACTAGAGGGTTGTTTGGTTCACAACCAACGCACGATGGAACTCAAAGCTACTCCACCTGAGGTTCCACGATAAGGGTCCTTCGATGTTTTACCAGGTGTATCTAAGATGGTCAGGACAAGCCCCCATGGTTCCCCACTTCTGAATCCTCCAAACCAAGTCCCTCTAAAGTTCCCACGGCGAGGTCATTCGATAGAGCATGAAAGCTCTCTCAGGCCCTGCCAAGCCTGGTCTCTCGTGACTACCGTTCTACCTCACACTAAAAATCATTATTCTCATTACATCATTACAACCGTTATAGCTCATAGTCAATATAAACAAAGATACAATATGACTAAATGATTAGGCATAAATTCTTCACATTTATCCCCTTAATTTCGATATTGTTATGATCCCGTGCAGTGTAAATAGCTTGGATTTGTCTCATATTTATGATACTAACCGTTTTTGGCAAGTATTTCGTATTTTGTGTATCTCTTATCTGTTTTACAAGTATTTCATGCAAGAAAGATGGAAAAGAGAACTCAAAATAGTGAAAGAAACCAAGAAGTGGGGAGTTGAAGGGCATTTTCGTAATTTTTCGGCCTTAGTCCGGAGGAGGGGCCAAGTAAAAAGTTAAATATATTTTAATTAAAAGAACACTGGAAAAAATGGCACCAGAATCCGAGCTACGGTGAAAGAGTTATGATCCCTTGAAGTTGCGGAAAAATCATAGAAGAAAGGTTAGGAAGGCAAGTTCAAGGGCATTTTTGTAATTCTGCATCCTGATTCCGGAGGTGGAGCCTTCTGGAACGTTGAAGATATTGGAACAAAGAGAATACTGGAACAAACATCACCCAAATTCAAGCTACGGTGAAGGAGTTATGACCATTTGAAGTTGGGAAAAAAATCCAAGGAAGAAAAGAAGAAAGTTGGAAAATATTCTAAGTGTTGAAAGAGGCCCAAAACTAGCGAATTCACCTGAACCGGTACACCCAGAACCCGAACCGATTCGCCATTTGTCACGTCCCCAATCTGTTACAAAATTAGTCACGCTCAGAATCCGTTACAAAATTAGTCACGCTTTCGAAGTGTGACAAATTGGCAGATACGGGATTTTTATTTTGTGCTTATCTTTTAGCCAAAAGAGTTTTATATTTTGGGGACTCTTCTAAACGACCTCTAGCCTATATAATTAGTAATTATGACTCTTTTTATTCAGATTTCATTCATGTAAAATCTCCATAACAAGTAGGAACATCTAGGAGAAGAATTTACATACTTTGCACCATTAATTCAAGAGCTTTTCCGGTTTTTCTTCAATCTTTGATTTCTTCTTGCATGTTCTTGTTCTTCAATCGTGGTAACTTTTATTTCTAACACTTTTGAAAAGGCGCGATTAGCGCGGGGCGGTGTGTGATATCGAAATAAAAATTATATTTTATATTATTCGCAAGATTTCAAATAAATCATTATTCAATTTAAGTCTATTTTGGAACAAAATAAATACAACCCATAAAATATAAACAGATATTTAATTGAACATGGTATTTCAATTAAATCCTAAGAACATGCATCTGGATGATATATCAAATAAATATAAAGCATGGGACACAACATATAAGGAAAAATCCCCGCAGGGCAAACCATATTATTTTCAGTATAATTTGTAAAGAACGGTTTGCACGGATTATAATGAAAATAAGTGTGACAACGAATTACCCACAGGTGTCGGTTCCAAAGTCGTCGGCTGGAATCTCCCGCAGGAACTCCAGATGGTCAGCAGTGAAGAAGATACCGGCTTCTCCACAAAAATACTCCTCAATGAGTAAAATGAAACTTTGAAGGTTTACAACATCTGCAAAAATAACCTCTTCAAGGTTCTATATGTGTGTATGTTGTATCTGTGTTGTCTATCAACAATGGGAGAGGAAGTGAGCATTTATAGGGAGGCTTAGTGGCTCACAAAACATCTTTAGGAAAACATGGAGGAATAAGGGACGGATTTTTCTTAGCATGTTCCAAAAGGAAAACAAAGTGGTGCCACCATTATATCACAAAGGAATCTCCCAGCTTAAAAAATCATGCCAGCCTACAGGGTACCCGAACCGGTTCGGGGTCCCTGCGAACCGGTTCGCCCCCCTGAACCGGTTCGGCCTGGGTTCGGGGACAATCACTGTCCAAAAGGTTTAAACACTTATAATATTTTTCTAGTTTCTTTAAGTATTTTTCACCAAATTCAAAAGGCCGTAACTTCTTCACCGTAGCTCAGAATGAGGTGCCGTTTCTTCTAGTATCTTCATTGCGGCAAGATCTTCAACTTTCCAGTTGATTGGCCCTCTGGACGGTGGTTTTAAAATTACCAAAATACCCTTGAACATCCCAAACAAGCCGTTTTTCACAGTTTTGATTTCTCTTCCGTACCACTTGCGTAAATCTCGTAAAATCGTGGAACGTTAAATCATTGAGGCATATGTAGGACACTTGATAAATTCATGATTCCCAGAATTTGGATTGAGTCCGTCAAGTATGATCGTGAACAGACAAGCCTTTTGTAGCGGTGTACGACATACACAAATTAAACATTTCGGACATGATAAATTTGTCCTTACAAATCTCCCCCTATGTCTATGCCGGTACATACATAAAAATCCGAATTATGCACAAGTCCCCAAAAAAAATCTCCCCAAACAAATGACATATACAATAATATCCCCATTAAGCCCTCGAACTGAGAATACTAATTGACATGTCGTCAAACAAACATCACCATCTTAAACCTTCAACTCGTTCAGAAACTCCCAAAGCTTTTCTCATCAGAGTGTGTAATCCAATAGATATTAACTTTTTACCTACACACATGAGCAAAAGTAAATACCCGTGACGCGCAACAGTTTGATTTATAATGATATGCAAAATCAAATATCCATTAAGTTTCAGCAAATCATAGATAAATCAAAATAAACTTTTCTCCCCTTGGATTTTCTCCCCCACAATTCATTCTCCCCCTTTTTATGATGTGTCCAAATAGACAGATATGAGAAGGATAAATATGGTAATTGTCACAAAAAAATGTATAATTTTTGAATTTTAAAATTTAAATTTTTTTGAATTTTTCAAAAGAATCAAAGAATGTTCTATTTTTGAATTTTTCAAAAAAATGTACAAAACAAATATACAAAAACTGAATTACACCATGAAAGAACACATAAACAACCAAGTCGGTGATAGCGTAAATGTAGGGGTGTGAACACATTCGATAGGTAAATACACTCAAACAGACATATGTGCACGATGCATACGTGTACTCCTAACGAATGAACATAAAAAATATCCTTTGGTGTAAAAATTATTGAATTTAGATGACATCGTCTTAATCAAATCAACAAATCAAAGTAAAAATGATTTCCACACCAATAACGTCCAAAACTATTTAGCGCTTTTTCAAGATTTTCAAGGACGTGCAAACCCGTTTAAATATTCCAACCAAACTCCCTCAGATATATATATTTTTAGAGGTGTTAAACTAAATTCTCAAACTTTGGAGAATTGATGGTGAAACCTATTGGCCCATATTCGGCATGTATTTCTTTTTATTGCATTTAAATATTTTCGAGCACTTTTAACCTCTTTGGACCCCGGATAATAAAATTCCTCAATTTTTTAGGTCCATTTTAACGGTGGCTTTTGCGCAAAGGATAGATATTTACCTTTCGATGCCCCTCCTCGTTATAAAAAACACACAGTCTCACAAAAAATGGTTCTTACATGCACACCAATCTTATCAAGATTTATCACGCTTGATTCATTTTATGCACAGGATTGAAGTGAAAACACCCAACCAATATGTGAGAAGTCAATAACAAAAATCAAACAAATCCGTGCATGTGTGCAATAAAGGAAATCATGAGTCAAACATGTAGGAAGTAACACATAATTACATCTTAATGACTCCAAATATTATAAAGCACAAAAATGACAAGTTATATTGTTTCAAAAAACTATCAAATAGTCACATGAAAAATATGGAATGATATTGTGACTTGGTCATCCTAAATGCTCATTCAAATGTGCAATAAAGTACAAAAATCTTTTTGGATTTAAAAATAAAATAAAATCTTTTTGTATTTTTTTTTTAAATTTATACACAAATGATACATACTAGCAATAGGCAAATAATGTCATCATGAAAATCATCCTATGCTAGTAAACAAGTCAAACCTCAATCATTAGGTGCGGAGGGGTTTTCAAAAGGTGGTAACAACTTATGAATAACCTTCGTTAAATCTTATGAAGTATTGACAAAAAAAAAAACTTGCTCACCTAAATGTGCAAATTCCTTTCTTAAAAACTCCTTCGCTCTCTCCAAATCTAAAACCCGACGACCTAAAATTTTATTAGACCTTTTTGTTTTCAAGGTCTCGGTGTACAAATATCCACTTTCATTCTCGCATTCCCCCTCACTTGAAGCACTCAAATCATCACTATCGCATTTGTGAGCACAATTGTGGGACAAAGAGGTTATGCGCACACAACTCGAAAGAGTAACAAACTTCTCACCACAAGTCTTATCATTGTCACTTTCATTACTGTCACTAAGTGTGGCGGGCATGGCTACATTCTTTCCTTTCTTTCTAAACCACGTAGGACACTCCAACGACTTATGCCCCTTACCCCCACATTCAAAACAAGTCACGTTCTCAAACTCCTCCTCATACTCCTCATCTGAGTCACTCTCTTTTTCCCTCTCACCTCTTTCTTTGGCCTTTCCTTTCTTTTATTTTTATCAAAAAATCTCTTTTTATTGAAAGAATTTTCTTTAGAAATTTTGAGAAACCTTTTGAATTTTTTCGCAAATAAGGCCAAATCATTAAAATCAAAGTCTTCTTCAGAATCGGACTCACAAACTTTTTCTTTAAAATGAGTCTTTAAAGCAACACCATTATCCTTAGCCTTAATGGTTTTGGGAAACATGTCAATCTCATAGGTTTGAAGATCTCCTGCAAGTTCTTCCAACTTAAGTGATTTCAAATTTCCCAAAGAATTCAAAACAGTGACTTTAGGAATAAAGCGTTTTGGAAGAGATCTCAAAATATTTTTAACGACACGCGTGTTATCAATCATCTCACCCAAATTAAAACAGGTGTTAACAATGTCCGACAAATGTGCATAAAAGTCATCATAGCATTCAGACTCGGACATGCTGATAGTTTCAAATTGGGTGGTCAAATTTTGTAACTTTGATTCTTTAACCACGTTCGTACACTCATGTGTCAGTTTCAAAACATCCCATGCCTCTTTAGACATGGTGCATGTCATAATTCGGCGAAACTCATCAGGAGTGACAGCTCCAGAAATAGCACTCAGACCCCGGGAATTAAAATTAGACATTTTAAAATCATTTTCAGTCCAAGTTGACACAGGTTTAAAGAGGTGATATTATCAAAGGTGACTGTGGGAGGAGTCCATCCAATTTCACAAAGCCACCAAACACGCTCGTCAATGGATTTTAAACAAGATTTCATACGAGCTTTCTAGTAGGCATAATTAGACCCGTCAAAAATAGGCATCATATTAAATGAATGTTCCATTTGGAAAAATTGCGAATAAACACAAAACAGATTTTTCCTTTTAAAAAAATCGATATCACACAAATTTACGGAAAATAGGAATACGCGATAAATTAGCGTAACCTGCTCTGATACCAATTTGAAAACGTGAGTAGACAAATTGTATCAGAAAGTAAATCCTCAAAAAATCAAGATCACGCGATAAATTAGCGTAACCTGCTCTGATACCAATTTGAAAAGGCGCGATTAGCGCGGGGCGGTGTGTGATATCGAAATAAAAATTATATTTTATATTATTCGCAAGATTTCAAATAAATCAATATTCAATTTAAGTCTATTTTGGAACAAAATAAATACAGCCCATAAAATATAAACAGATATTTAATTGAACACGGTATTTCAATTAAATCCTAAGAACATGCATCTAGATGATATATCAAATAAATATAAAGCATGGGACACAACATATAAGGAAAAATCCCCGCAGGGAAAAACCATACTATTTTCAGTATAATTTGTAAAGAACGGTTTACACGGATTATAATGAAAATAAGTGTGACAACGAAATACCCGTAGGTGTCGGTTTTGAAGTCGTCGACTGGAATCTCCTGTAGGAACTCCAGATGGTCAGCAGTGAAGAAGATACCGGCTTCTCCACAAAAATACTCCTCAATGAGTAAAATGAAACTTTGAAGGTTTACAACATCTGCAAAAATAACCTCTTCAAGGTTCTATAGGTGTGTATGTTGTATTTGTGTTGTCTATCAACAATGGGAGAGGAAGTGAGCATTTATAGGGAGGCTTAGTGGCTCACAAAACATCTTTAGGAAATCATGGAGGAATAAGGGCCAAATTTTGCTCAGCATGTTTCAAAAGGAAAACAAAGTGGTGCCACCATTATATCACAAAGGAATCTTCCAGCTTAAAAAATCATGCCAGCCTACAGGGTACCCGAACCGGTTCGGGGTCCCTGTGAACCGGTTCGCCCCCCTGAACCGGTTCAGCCTGGGTTCGAGGAGAATCGCTGGCCAAAAGGTTTAAACGCTTAGAATATTTTTCTGGTTTCTTTAAGTATTTTTCACCAAATTCAAAAGGCCATAACATCTTCACCGTAGCTCAGAATGAGGTGCTATTTCTTCCAGTATATTCGTTGCGGCAAGCTCTTCAACTTTCCAGTTGACCGATCCTCCGGACAGTGGTTGTACAATTACCAAAATGCCCTTGAACATCCCAAACAAGCCCTTTTTCACAATTTTGATTTCTCTTCCGTACCACTTGAGTAAATCTCGTAAAATGGTGGAACGTGAAATCATTGAGGCATATGTAGGACACTTGATAAATGCATGATTCCCAGAATTCGGATTGAGGCCCTCAAGTATGATCGTGAACAGACGAGCCTTTTGTAGCGGCGTACGACATACACAAATTAAACATTTCGGACATGATAAATTTGTCCTTACAACTTTTATTATTATTCACCATGTTAGGCTAGGTTTTTAAAGGTTGGGATACATGAACCCAACATGATGTGTTAATTGCATGTGTACAATATTAATCTTCTGAATTTAGTGATTGATTACGACCGTATTGCATAGGAACACAATAATTGTAGATCTTTATATCTCGTTTGCCTCTGGGTAACCGGGATGATTTAGAATGCAATTCAAGTGTCACTATGGCGATACCGATTTACTCGTCCTCAGATTAAGTATGATGCGGGCTTGAACCTCATATACGTAATTCTTGGGAGTACTAAATTATGGGTCTAATTAATCAAATAAATTTACGATTAGTATTATAACTGCAATACACTGGGGTTGCGGGATTGTATTCCCGTCCTATTTTTCTCATCACTTAGTTAAAAAGTTTCAAATCATTTATCGTTAGTATTTTAGGTAATTTAGAATAGTTTCATTTCTTTCATAATTTCAAAATTGCATTTAGTTGTAGCCAATTCCCAAATCCAAATCATCTTTTTATTTCTTTTTAGAGTCAAGTTAGGATTAACAATCTTACCTTTGTCGTCACGTTCACTCATCCTAGTTCCCTGAGGATTCGATACCCAGACTCGCCACTATACTCCACAAGAGTGTAGTTAAAGTTTAGGTTTTTGTATTGAGGTTGGAAGCCGATAACAACGATTAGCGTATTTACACGGACGCTCGCACACACACACTACGGTTTGAGACATGTAAATATGACTTAATGATGACTATTTTTCGAAAAAGTTTAAATTATACAATTTTTATGTATTTTGAATTTTCTTTGAGTCGAATTTTGTGGATATATTCTCTGCAAACCCTCACGAGACACCACTCGTCCTACTAGGGTAACCTAGGGGTTTAAAGGCTTGTTGCATAGGCTAAATGCAATCGCTTACCCGCGAAAGAGGTATTCTATCCAAATAAAGTGTTTAGAAGAGTTGGTAACTTTATTCTTTCTCTTTTACATTTCTCGGGACGCGCAAAGTTCTATGTTAGGGGGGTTTGATTAGGCATAAATTCTTCACATTTATCCCCTTAATTTCGATATTTTTATGATCACGTGCTGTGTAAATAGCTTGTATTTGTCTGATATTTATGATACTAACCCTTTTTGGCAAGTATTTCGTATTTTATGTATCTCTTATGTGTTTTACAGGTATTTCATGCAAGAAAGATGGAAAAGAGAACTCAAAATAGTGAAAGAAACCAAGAAGCGGGGAGTTGCAGGCCATTTTCGTAATTTTGCAGCCTTAGTCCGGAGGTGGGGCCAAGTAGAAAGTTCAAGATATTTCAATTACAAGAACACTGGAAAAAACGTTACCCAAATCCGAGCTACGGTGAAAGAGTTATGATTCCTTGAAGTTGCGGAAAAATCATAGAAGAAAGGCTAGGAAGGCAAGTTCAAGGGCATTTTCGTAATTTTGAAGCACGATTCCAGAGGTCGGGCCTTATGGAATTTTAAAGATATTGGAACAAAGAGAATACTGGAAAAAACGACACCCAAATCCGAGCTACGGTGAAGGAGTTATGATCATTTGAAGTTGAGAAAAAAATCCAAGGAAGAAAAGAAGAAAGTTGGAAAATATTCTAAGTGTTGAAAGAGGACCAAAACCAGCGAATTCACCTGAACCGGTACACCCAGAACCCAAACCGGTTCACCCATTTGTCATGCCCCGGATCCGTTACAAAATTAGTCATGCTCAGAATCCGTTACAAAATTAGTCACGCTTTCTAAGTGTGACAAATTTGCAGATACGGGATTTTTATTTTGTGCTTATCTTTTAGCCAAAAGAGTTTTATATTTTGGGGACTCTTCTAAATGACCTCTAGCCTATATATAGTCATTAGGACTATTTTTATTTAGATTTCATTCATGTAAAAGATCAATAACGAGTAGGAACATCTAGGAGAAGAATTTACATACTTTGCACCATTAATTCAAGAGCTTTTCCGTTTTTTCTTCAATCTTTGATTTCTTCTTGCATGTTCTTGTTCTTCAATCGTGGTAACTTTTATTTCTAGCACTTTTATTATTATTCACCAAGTTAGGCTAGATTTTTAAAGTTTGGGATACATGAACCCAACCTGATGTGTTAATTGCATGTGTATAATATTAATCCTCTGAATTTAGTGATTGCTCACGACCGTATTGCGTAGGAACACAACAATTGTAGATCTTTATATCTCGTTTGCCTCTAGGTAACCGGGATGATTTAGAATGCAATTCGAGTGTCACTATCGCGATACCGATTTACTCGTCCTCAGATTAAGTATGATGCGGGCTTGAACCTCATATACGTAATGCTTGGGAGTACTAAATTATGGGTCTAATTAATCAAATAAATTTACGATTAGTATATAACTGCAATACACTAGGGTTGGGGGATTTTATGCCCATCCTGTTTTTCTCATCACTTAGTTAAAAAGTTTCAAATCATTCATCGTTAGTATTTTAGGTAATTTAGAATAGTTTCATTTATTTCATAATTTCAAAATTGCATTTAGTTGTAGCCAATTCCCAAATCCAAATCATCTTTTTATTTCTTTTTAGAGTCAAGTTAGGATTAACAGTCTTACCTTTGTCGTCACGTTCACTCGTCCTAGTTCCCTGAGGATTCAATACCTAGACTCGCCACTATACTCCACAAGAGTGTAGTTAAAGTTTAGGTTTTTGTATTGTGGTTGGAAGCCGATAACAACGATTAGCGTATTTACACGGATGCTCGATTTTAGACTCAATCACTGTTGATACCAAAATTAATATGCTGATGTGGACGAATAAGATGAAGACACGTGTCAATCTACGTGGCACAATAGCATCGAGGAAGATCATTTCCCGACCAACCATGCTTCTTTCCGAGCAACGAGAATACACCGAGGAACTCTATCACACCGAGGAACTCTATCACACCGAGGAACTCTATCACACCGAGGTACTCTAATGCTCCGAGGAACTCCTGATCAGCGAACAGCTATGGCGGTCCGAGCTGCATCTCGGTCGTATCATTAATTGCCAAATAATCAACAGTTCAGATATTCATTGAATGCTTATATTCTTGGCACGCATTCTGCATTAAATGTATTACCCTTTCATATGTATGTCATTTAATGTATCGAACCTTTCATGTACAGCCTCAAGGCTATAAATACCTTGTATCATCCTCATTCAAGGAGACCGGAATTTCTTGAGAGAACTTGTAATCAAGAATTCCACAAACACTCAGCAATAACATAACAGTGGACGTAGGCTTTATTCCTAGCCGAACCACTTTAAAAATCTATGTCTTATTTATTTATCTGTGATTGAAAAATTAGAGCGATCTAGTTTTTTACATCAACAGATTGGCGCCGTCTGTGGGAAATGACTGTTATTATCGTTTTTCATAAAAATCATTTATCACCAATGGCAGATAATCCAGAATCCAGTAATCGAAATGTTGGAAATACTGGAAATCTTCCAAATCCATCTACATCCCCAGATCTGGCTGGAATTATGACGAATCTGGCTCAAGGACAAACCGCCATGCAAGAATCTATGAGGCAACTCATTCAAACTCTTCAGGGCGGTGCACCTACCTATTCAGGGCAAAGGAGTGATCATAGGCAATCGCAATCTAGACGTACCGGGTCATATCGCAATGAGGAGTCTAATGATTCTTCTTATCAACCTGGGCGAACTTCATCGATACGGGCTACGGATACAGATCAACGTATTACTCTTTCTCCGGAGAGAACTAGCGCTTTGGAAAGATTAATCAGGGTGTCTCCTTTCAGTCGGTTAGGACCAAGGAGGAACATGAGTCCACCCAGGGTTCCATCAAGAAGTTTTCGACCACCACCAGGTTTGAGAGAAGGATCTGCACAATCGCGACCAACTACTCGTCGAGATAAATCTCAGGAAGCTACGTCAGAGCAGTCAGTTGCTCGGACCAAGCGGCCCGAGGAAGGGAATGAAGCATGGAAAGGTTCCATTCAACGGTTGGAAGATAGATTGGGAGAAATGGCTAAGGCAAGGAACCCCTTACAGAGAACTTTTGTTCAAGGAACACCTTTTGTGCAAGCCATTGTGGATTTCCCTACACCGTCAAAATTCAAAGCACCCGTAGTGACCCCCAAGTACGATGGAAAGACAGATCCCGTACTTCATATAGAACAATACCAGGCTGCTGCAGACATCTACGCTGTCCCTGACGAGATGAGGTGTAGAGCATTCTCAGGAACTCTTACCGGATCTGCACAGATATGGTACAATAATCTTCCTCGGGGTAAGATTTCAACTTTTGTTCAGTTAGCCGAATTGTTTATTGGCAATTTTTGTTTTGGAGCAAAGCCGGTAAAGCGAGTAGCACACTTGCTAAGTGTTAGACAAAAATCAGGTGAAAGTACTAGAGATTACATAACTCGTTTCAATAACGAGAAGTTGGAAGTCATAGATTATGAAGAAAAGACAGCAATCACTGCTCTGATGAGTGGTTTGCTTCCTAACAAGCTGTACTACACTTTGGCCAAAGATCCACCTAAAAATATGTCGGAGTTGATGGCAAAGGCGGCCAAAATCATGAATGCCGAGGAGGCTATGGCTGCGAAGAAGAATATGGATAAAGAAGTTAAAGTGGAGGTCGACAACTCTAAGAAGAAAGATCAGAAAGGTAATGGTGGTGACAAACATTCCAGGAATAACAGGATGAAGTTGGAAGTCCTAAAGAAGTATGATAACTATACTCCATTGAAAATGGGTATTAATCATGTTTTAGAAGAAATCAGGAATAACGAGGAAATCAAGTGGCCAGAGAAACTGAAGACAAATCCCGACCTGAGGAATAAAGACAAATATTGCGAGTTTCACAAAGATCATGGCCATATGACCAAAAATTGTATAGCCCTTCAGAACGAGATTGAAACACTCATCCGAAGAGGAAAATTATCAAAGTATGTAGATCGCAGAGGTGAAAGGAAGAATGATGATAGAACTAGAGAGAGATCTAGATCTCCTCGTCGTGCAGAGGATAAAAAGAAGAGGGACCATGAAGAGGATCCAGATGATGACCCCGATCTTCCCAAGAAACCAAGGAAACCTGAACGAGAGGTATTTTCCATACGTTTTGGGTCACTTGATTGTAATGTTATTACAGGAGGAGATGCAGGAGGAGGAGACCTTACTGCAGAAAGAAAAGCTTACCTCGGAGAGGCTCAAGCTTGTTCATACATTCAGCGAATAAATCTAGCTGAGGATGATCGTCCGAGGAAGGTAAACAAAGAGAAGCTAGTGATTGGTTTTTCAAAAAACGACCTGGCAAGTGTTCTTTACCCTCATGATGATCCTTTGGTGATCAAAATGAGGATGAAAGATGTGATCATTTCAAGGGTGTTAGTAGACAATGGTAGTTCGGCAGACATCATGTACTATTCATGCTTTGATAGCTTGAATTTAAAATTATCTCAATTGGAACCTTATCACAGACCCCTTCTGGGTTTTGCTGGCGAGAAAGTTTTTCCACTTGGGACGATCAAGTTGGATATACTCATTGGAACTTGGCCTGCTTGTCGAACAGAAAGAATACGCTTCTTTGTGATGGATAAGAATGTGCAGTCCGCCTACAACATCATCATGGGAAGAGTTGGATTGAAGAAGTTCGAAGCAGTTCCATCTACAGTACATCAATGTTTGAAATTCCCAACGAATTTTGGAGTAGGAATTATGAAAGGTGATCAAAAAGTAGCTCGGGAATGCTATTATTCGTCTGCCGAGCAAGAAGAACTTGAAGAATCAAGGAAAAAGACTACTACTTATCAAGTGGAGGAGAGCACAGAAATTGAAACTCTTGACCCTAGGGATGAATCTCAACTCGTAAAAGGGCAGGTTGTGGAATCTACAGAAATTATTATCCTGGACGACGAGCATCCTGAACGAGTAACTCAGATAGGATCGTCGTTGGATGTTTCAATAAAACAAGATTTGATAACTTTCTTGAGAAATAGGAAGAATACTTTTGCTTGGAGTCATGAAGACATGCCAGGTATAGATCCAAACTTTTTATGTCATGAGCTCAACGTGAATAAGGAGATCAAGCCTGTGAAGCAAAGAAGAAGAGTGTTTAGTCCCGAGAAGAACCAGGCCATACAAGAGGAGGTCGAGAAACTCCAGAAAGCCCAATTCATTGAAGATGTGAAATATCCAGATTGGTTGGCAAATGTGGTGATGGTAAAGAAGAAGAACAACAAATGGAGAATGTGTGTTGATTTTACTGATCTCAACAGGGCATGTCCAAAAGATCATTTTCCATTGCCCAGAATTGATCAACTAGTGGATGCTACCTCGGGACACGAGCTACTCAGCTTCATGGATGCTTATTCTGGCTACAACCAGATCAAAATGAAACCTGAAGACAGGGAAAGTACTTCTTTTATTACCCCAAGGGGAACTTATTGTTATAATGTTATGCCTTTTGGTTTAAAAAATGCAGGTGCAACATATCAGCGGTTGATGAACAAGGTTTTTACCGAACAAATCAGCCGCAATATGGAGGTCTATGTCGACGACATGCTCACCAAAAGCAAGAGAGCTGCAGATCATTTGGTTGACTTGAGCCAAACTTTTGATCAACTGGATAAATACCAGATGAAGCTCAACCCGACGAAGTGTACCTTTGGAGTACGAGAAGGAATGTTCCTCGGATACATCGTCAACCAGCGAGGTATTGAGGCAAATCCAGAAAAGATCAAGGCTCTTTTAGGGCTGCGATCTCCGACGACGAAGAAAGAAGTGCAGAGTCTTACCGGACGGGTTGCAGCACTCAACAGATTTGTATCCCGAGCAACTGATAAATGCCTCCCATTCTTCAAAACACTGCGAAAAAGTTTTGAGTGGACTGATGAATGTGAGAAAGCCTTTCAAGATTTGAAGAAGTATTTGGGAGCCCCACCATTGTTGTCTAGGCCAATAACTGGAGAGACGTTGTACTTGTATTTGGCAGTATCAGAAAATCCAGTTAGCTCGGCATTGATCAGATTGGAGAATGGAGTCCAGAAGCCAATTTATTACACAAGCAAGGCCTTTCGAGGTGCGGAAATCAGATACCCAAAGCTGGAAAAATTGGCACTGGCATTAATTGAAGCAAGTAGAAGAATGAGGCCATACTTCCAGGCCCATACCATCATTGTGTATACCGACATGCCGTTAAGACAAGCCCTTCACAAGCCAGAAAAATCAGGAAGATTGATGTACTGGGCAGTAGAGCTCGGTGAATATGATATTGTGTATGAACCCAGATCATCGCTGAAGGGGCAAGCCGTGGCAGATTTTATAGCAGAATTCACATACCCTGATACCCCCGAGGAGCAAAAGGTGCTTGCTGACCTACCTGTGGACGATACAGGATCAACAGACACAGATCCAGACCAACCAAGGTTGGTAAAAGGACTTGTGGATGTAGAAAAATCATCATATTCAAACCCCGACCAACTCCGGTTGGTAGAAGGGCGCGAACAAATGATCAACGAGGAACGAAAGATACCCGGGGATGATGAAATAAAGCAGATGATATTTCACCGAGGAACTCTAACAGATAAGAAATTTGAAGACGAGTTACATACATGGAGATTATATGTAGATGGATCATCTTGCACGGCTGGTTGTGGAGCAGGGATTGTTTTAAACTCTCCAGACGATATTGACATGGAGTATGCCTTGAGATTCCAATTCAAAGCTTCCAATAATGAGGCTGAATATGAGGCTATGATAGCAGGTTTTCATTTGGCGAAAGTTATGGAGGCACGACAAGTAATTGTTTTCAGTGATTCTCAATTAATTGTTAACCAGATGATGGGAATATATGCAGTGAAGGGAGAGTTAATGGTGAAGTACCATGCAAAAGTGATGGAGTTATTAACAGAATTTGATGCTATTCAATTGGTAAGGATACCGAGAATGGAGAATGCTAGAGCAGACGCATTGGCCCGACTAGCGTCAGCTACGCGCACCGAGCTGCGAAGAACAATACCAATTGAAGTATTAGAAAGTCGGAGCATAGAAGAAGATCTGACGGTGAAGATTATTACCCTTGATTTAGGACCGTCTTGGATGGATCCTATCAGAGCATACATTGAAGAAGGAGAATTGCCGGAGGACAAACTAGCTGCCAAGAAATTGAAATATAAAGTTGCTCGGTATGTGTTAACTAATGGTGTTTTGTACAGACGAGGAATTATGGCGGGTTTGCAGAGATGTGTGCATCCATCAGAAGTCAAAGAATTGATTGAAGAAATTCATGAAGGGTCTTGTGGAGCTCATATAGCAGGTCGGACACTTTTGCAAAGGGTAATGACACAAGGATACTATTGGCCGACGATGAGGGCTGATTGTATAGCCTATGCTAAGAAGTGTGACAAATGCCAACGTTTTTCCTCCATCCGAAGAACTCCACAGGCATTGTTGACACCCATAACGTCACCTTGGCCATTTGCCATGTGGGGAATTGATCTGGTTGGACCACTACCGACGACCCGAGGAAGGTTCAAGTATCTCGTCGTGGCAGTAGACTATTTTACTAAGTGGGTGGAAGCTGAACCACTAATTGATATGACGTACGAGAAGGTGTATCAGTTCATATGGAAGAATATCATTTGTCGATATGGTCTCCCCCACGCTTTCATCACAGACCATGGAACGCAATTTGATAATGAAGAATTTGCTGCCTATTGTCATCAGTCGAACGTCTTGAAGTTTCATTCAGCACCAGGCCATCCCCAAAGCAATGGACAGACTGAGGTGACGAACAGAACATTACTAAATGGGTTGAAGAAGAGGTTAAGTGAGGCTAAAGAAAATTGGATAAATGAGCTACAGTCAGTTTTGTGGGCTTACCGAACAACTCCCCGAGCAGCAACAGGAGAATCACCATATATGCTAGCATTTGGAAGTGAGGCTGTGAAACCTGCCGAGTTGGGCCTACCAACACACAGGGTGTTAAATTTCAATTCTCCGATCAGTGATCTGATGAGAAGGATGGATTTGGATATGCTCGAGGAAGTCAGAGAAGAGAAAGCCATTAGGAATGCTGCTTATCAACAACGAACAGCTCTGTTTTACAACAAAAGGGTAAAGAAATGTGATCTAAAAGAGGGGGATTATGTGCTAAAGAAGGTCATTCAGAAGCAGAATAAACTGGAAGCAAACTGGCATGGACCTTACCGAGTTACAGAGGTTGTTCGACCAGGAACTTACAGAATAGCAACTCTAGAAGGAGAGGAATTTAAGAACGCATGGAATGCTGAACACCTGCGCAAGTATTATCAATGATGTCAAATGTAAAGCATTTCTTTCATTATGAATAAAACGAGGATGTTTCGTCATTTTCTTTCTGGTTGAAATTTTTTTGGGGAATACTAGTGTAATACACTACACAACAAAAGTGCTCTAAGGAGCCAACTTCCTTTTGTTAGGAGGACAGCTCTACGGAGCAAAAGTGCTATAAGTAGCCAACCACAGCTCTACGGAGCAAAAGTTCTATAAGTAGCCAACCTCAGCTCTACGGAGCAAAAGTGCTATAAGTAGCCAACCTCCTTTGGTTAGGAGGACAGCTCTACGGAGCAAAAGTGCTATAAGTAGCCAGCCTCCTTTGGTTAGGAGGACATGCTCTAAGGAGCAAAAGTGCTATAAGTAGCCAACCTCCTTTGGTTAGGAGGACATGCTCTAAGGAGCCAAAAAATGCTCTAAGGAGCCAAAAGCTTTAAGGAGCCAGAAACTGTACACCAGCATGATCAACTACGGTTGGTAAGATAAAAATATACTCTCATATTACAACTTATGTTGGTCGGGAGGTAATATTATTACAATGAGTTCTTTGAAGAACAAAATGTTCAAAAAATACACCAAGTATAGTTGGTCGGGGATAAAAACCCAATAACTGTAGTTGGTCGGCGAGGACAAATTATTGATCTTAGTTGGTCGGACGCAATTTTATAATTAAACCAAGTATAGCTGGTCGAGGATAAAAAACCCATCAGCTGTAATTGGTCGACAAACATTATTCACCCACCTTGGTTGGTTGGAAACAGTTTGAACATTTTTACTCATTACTTTATTATTAAGTGATCGAGAAACATTACTAATACTTGTAACTTTTTATTAAGTTGCTTATTGAACAATAATATTGTTATCTTTTTAACAGATACATAGATACATATGTACAAATATAAAGGTGTTTGATAAACACAAGACTAACAAAATTGGCAAACAGAAAATGAAAATCTTTTCATTAATCTAGAATAAATTACAAGTTACAAGAATGTACTAAATTGTTACATGGATATTACTACTCTATTGGTTTTTTGCCCTGTGCTTTAGAAACAGGTTCCTCGCCGGCAGGAGGGTCTTCTAGGCAAAGGGGAGAATTGATGAAATTAACATCTCTGAGCATTCTGACGTTCATAACAGAAGGTGTATCCAAAAGATGCTCAGGACGAGATAATTCAACTTGGGAGTGAAGGCTATAATCACCAAGATATTTTGAAATTAGACTGCGAGGAATGGAATGAGCTGGGATCCATGCCATATCCAATTTGAAAGGTGGTACAGGGAAGTCTAATAATGATGGAGCATGATAGTCCCATAAAAAATGCCCTTGCTCCAACTTTAACACACCCAATGCATTTAACCATCCTTGCTTGTAACCTTCATTGTTAGCATGTTCAATGCGAGCATCCAGATGAACGAGAGCTTCATTGTATCCTGCCATCCAGAATTCCCTTGGCTGTTTATGGAATTGGAAGGTTAATCTATCCAATTGTTCATGAAGGCTTTTGGCAAAAAGATCCTTGTTATGCAAGGCAGATTTCGTCGATGCCAGCTGATCTTCCAGAGACAGATTTTTATTGGACATTTCAGTCAGAGCACGGTCTTTTACTTTCAACTGGAATGCTTGAGTTTCCAGAGTAGACTGAGTGCGAGCCTCTTCAACATTTTGGCTGAGGATTCTTCCTCGCCCCCGAGAACCTCTTCCTCGTCCCCGAGCAGTTCCAGAAATGGCAGATCTTCTTAAGTCCTCCAGCTCTTGCCTTAGTTTGGCATTTTCGACCTCTAAGAACGAGAAGCCTTCATCAGTAACTGGTATTAATGCAGTAGAAGATGAAGCAGCAGACTCATATTGAGCCAATTTTTTCTGCAAATTATTATTTTCTTGTTCCAGGATCTCGGCAATTTGTCTGCAGGCTTCAACTTCACCTTTTAGGGTCCTTTCCCTAATATCATATGCAGCGATGATCTTCTTATGGCCTGTTTCAGAAGAAAGTTGTTGGTATCTATTTTCATAATCTTTGTGTAACAAAGCCATTGATTCATTCTGCTGACCTTGGAGATCCTCTAAGGAACAATGCAGTTCTTCAATCAGGTCATAATAAGCGACATTGTTGGCCACAGCTCGGTCGAGTAAATCTTTCAAGTACCGATAAGCCTCAATAGCCTGCTCTGAAGCACCATGACCAAGGATATCAGCAATTTCTGATGTACTAAGGTCTGTATGACCAGCCTTATAGTATTGATGACATTGCTGCATCAACTCGGTATCATGTGAAGAGATCAATTCCATTCTAGCAACAAACTAAAGACGAGAAAAAGACAACAATCAACAAAAACAAGTTATCAACAACAGAGATGAGCAAAGATATATTTTATTAGATCATCAAAAAGTTACATTGTTCGATTACAAGGAAATATAGAAATGATACCGAACAACTTCACACCTTTTCCTTGTCTCCCAAGACTTTCTCGGGAGGCTGGGACGAGGAGCTCGGTTGCTCGGTGGTAACAACAGCTTGATCGGTAGGAATCTTCTCGGGAGGAGGAGGCATGGAAGAGACATCCTCGGTGGCAGAGGGTTGAGAGGTAGAAATTTGATCGCCCATAGCCATAGAAGACTCATCTGAGGCAGGCTCATCTTCTTCTTCTTCCACAATTGGTGGAGGAGGACCAGGGAGATGCCGTTGGAATAGTTCAGAATCGTTTTGGACCTTTAGCTCTTGCAGAGCAGCCACCCAGCCATCATGGAAGTATTTCAACTCCCCATATTGGACTTGGGATGTCATTGCAGCTATCCCTCTCTCCCATCCTTTCTCCCAACCAACGCTGAAATGCTTCTTGATTGCAACTTTTCTCCTCGACTTCTCCGAGGAGAGCTTCACCTCCAATTACTCTTTCTTAACCTTGATATCTCGCAGAGTAGATAATTCTTTTTCTGCCTTCTTCAACTTATCATCAGATTCCTGATGTTTAACCTCCAAACCCTTAATTTTCTCCTCCAAATTCTTGGAGGTCTCAGCCATCCTCATCTTATCAGCCTCAGCCATAGCCAACTTTTTCTCCCAAACAGTTTTCTCCTCGATGTACTGTTGGCGAGATTCCTTCATAGATTGGGCTAAACCCAACAAAGCATCGTCGACATCGGACGAGGAACTGGAAGCTTTAATAACTTGATCTTTCTTCACGATGGTATTGAAGCAGTTCACCAGCTGAAAGATAAGAAAAACAATAAAGTCAACACAAATACAAGAATTCAAAAAAAAAGGAAAGAAAGACCAAAGGAGTGAGAAATTTACTGAAGAAAGATGACGAGCAGCTAGGGATGTCAGTGTATCCCTAGGAATTTTTTCATCAACCCCGAGAACCTCGGGTATAACTGAGCTCTTGGAAGAACTCGGAAGAATGATGTTTGAAACACTACTACCACCAGCGGGTAGAGAAGATGCAGTTCCAGCAAGATTAACTGAGGATGATTTCCTCAATCTCTTCAAAGGAGGGTCAGCAGCATCAACCAAGGAAGAAGTCTTGGTCGGAGAAATTGTAATCACATCAGCAGGAGCATTTTTCTTGCTCGGGACCACTGGGGGCTTCTCGGCAACTTTGGAGGAACCAGCATCTACTTTTTTAGTCCCCTCTGGGACATCAATTTTGCCTTTCTCGGCTCCAACAGCAGAAGAAATTTCACCAAATAGAGCAGGAGGAGCTCTTTTCTTGCCCATTCTCTGAGATAGGGGGATATGAGAATCTGAAGATGAACTTTCTGGTGTTGAAGCTGGTTCAACAGGGCGAGCAGTATAAGAGGTTGTGTAAATCTTATACTGTAGTAAATATAAAGCAGATCTAATATGCTCGTCAGCAATGGTCTTATGCAAATTCCAGATAAGTCTCAAATGCTTGATATTCACTTCTGACTCTTTTGGAGTTTTTCTTTTGCTATCAACTGCAAATAAATACATAATGGAATATCAGTCATACATTTTGTCGAACATGATGAAAGCATAATTTCATAAGTAAAATAAAATGAAAAATAAACCTATCCCATTGCCGTATGGGGGGCATCTGGGACCGTTGTATACTTCATTCCCAGATAAAGGCGCATGTTGCCAATTTTTTATGACCAACCCATGCTCAAAATAATCCCTATTTGAGTCAGGGAGATTAACTACAAGAGCCCTATTCAAATACCTAGTTTTTAAATAATAGATATTATCTAGAACAGCCCATTTATAACAAAACATAATTTCAGGGATCCCAATACGAGTCCCATGAGTTAGATTTAATTTATGCACCCCGTTAATTATTCTCCATGAATTGGGGGCAATTTTTGCAGGAACAAGATCAAAATATTGACAAAACTCAAGACATAATGGGTTTGGTGGAAAGGAAAAACCGCTTTCAGCAACAAAAAGACTGGGGAACCATGTCCCTCAGCCAATCGAAAGTAATCTAAAGGCTCAGAAAGAACCTCTAGAGTTACCCACGAAGGAATGGAAAAATCAGAACGGAATTTCTCAATAGACTCCACAATATAAACCATATTGAATAAAAGAGATACAAAAGAAAGAAAGAAGATCTTACAGAAAGAAAGGAGATGTGTTGACAACGAATGGAAACAAGGATGAACGCACAAGAGAAGAAGATAATAGAAAGCTTGAATGCAGAGAATGAAAAACGTAGACGACGGTATGGTTACCAAAGAAGTTTAAATACTTTGCATTGGGAAGCGGCGAAAGAAATGATTACCAAAAAGAAACTACTAAACTTCCGGCGGCTAAGAGGACAAAATTTGCACGAATATCAAAGCGCTTATAAAAAAAGGCGGAAACTGCGAAATAAGAAGGAAATTTGAATACAATGTTCCTGAAACCCGGGAAGGACATTTAATATTGCCATATACCGAGAAAGAATGTTCCATACTCTTCAAAGTTCAAAATATGAAACATTGGGGGCTTCTGTTGATACCAAAATTAATATGCTGATGTGGACGAATAAGATGAAGACACGTGGCAATCTACGTGGCACAATAGCATCGAGGAAGATCATTTCCCGACCAACCATGCTTCTTTCCGAGCAACGAGAATACACCGAGGAACTCTATCACACCGAGGAACTCTATCACACCGAGGAACTCTATAGCACTGAGGTACTCTAATGCTCCGAGGAACTCCTGATCAGCGAACAGCTATGGCGGTCCGAGCTGCATCTCGGTCGTATCATTAATTTCCAGATAATCAACAGTTCAGATATTCATTGAATGCTTATATTCTTGGCACGCATTCTGCATTAAATGTATTACCCTTTCATATGTATGTCATTTAATGTATCGAACCTTTCATGTACAGCCTCAAGGCTATAAATACCTTGTATCATCCTCATTCAAGGAGACCGGAATTTCTTGAGAGAACTTGTAATCAAGAATTCCACAAACACTCAGCAATAACATAACAGTGGACGTAGGCTTTATTCCTAGCCGAACCACTTTAAAAATCTCTGTCTTATTTATTTATCTGTGATTGAAAAATTAGAGCGATCTAGTTTTTTACATCAACAATCACTAAACAACACAGCAAACTAAAGTATGAGTTGCCACGCTAAGCTACCACGTTAAGCTTCCATGCCAAGTTGCCTCTCTTGAGTTTCCACGCTTGAGCTTCCTTAATCCCAAACACTGTTGTTAAGGGGGGGTTTATCCCTAATCTTAGAATTACCTTCAATCCCCCTCTACATTTACCCCTTCGTGGAGAGATTTGTTGGAACAAGAAATGTCTGCACGAAAACTTCTAAATCCGATGAATCTTCTCTTCATGAAAAAAAATCTGGCCTCCTTTCCTTCGTTAGAACCAGAGCGTTAGAGTCTCCAGAAAAAAGTAAAATTCTCCCTGATGTACCTGAGCTGAAGCGCTGCCGCTTATTGGTGCTTTGGTGAATGGACATCGCCACTTTCCCTTGCTTTAAGTCTCTACCGTTCTAGCTTAACTATTTGAAATTCTCCCAAAAGGCCTACCAACCTTCTCAAATACTCTTTTGGGCTCTAGGTAAGTGAAATTCTCCCATTTTAGTTGGTTTTTCCTTAGTACTACCACTATCGTTGTGACTTGTGAAATTCTCCCTTGTAACGTTTGGCTATGTACAAAAAAGCATAAATTATTCCCAATGTAGCTGAGTCATAGTTTAAACAACGTTTGGACTTGTGGTGAGGGGATATCGTAGCTTTTTAAAGCATTGGTACATCTTCTTCATTGGGAGTTTATTATATATGTCTGACAAAAATTCTGGTGCCAAAACAATAACTTTCTTGAGAAGGCAACCCTTTTTATTCCCTAGGCGTTTCTTCATTAATGATGTGGCATTGTCTTTTCAACTGTCAAGACACTTCCCGAAGTGCCATGTGTCCATTTGAAATGATTATAGGCGGCCTTGCACATGTGGATGGTGGGAAACTCAACAGACGGGTTCAAAAGGTTTAAAACGTCTCTTTTTTCAAAACCCTTCTCCTTCCTTTACTTTCTTCAAGCTCCCATCTTCTTTAGAGAGAGAACTCTATGTGAAAACTCCATTGTTGCCAAGATCTTACCTAGCTTCTTCCTCCTCTCATCTTTTACACCACCACCTGTGGTTGTGCTCCTCCATTCTCGTTCCCAACCCTTTTTTTACCGAGCTTTTTTCGTACTTGCTTGTTGTCTGCAATGGCCTCCTCAAGCAACCCCACCACATCTGCCACCAGTGTTCTGTCTACCACTCATATTGCCAGCACCTCTACTGCTGCCTCTTTGACTGCTGCCCGCCAGGACCAGCTGCGCTTCTATCGCTGGTCTTCAATATTTGGCAAAGATGATGACTTTGTTGGGTTTTGCAAGACTTGCATTTTCAACGCCAAGTATAATGATCTGACACTTGGTGATGAAGATGAAAGTTCTGCTAACTGGGGATATCTACCTCCAGAGGGGACTCTCTGATTTCTTCTCAAGCGAGGGGACTTCCCATGGTCCCATATCGATTTCGAAGGGCGTGGGGGCTCTCCTCCTCACTTTGCAGCCTGGAACTCCCATATGTAGAGTTCCCATGCTGATGTTCTCGCTAAAACTAGGTTCCATTGAGCTAATTGGTTTGGTGAGTTCACTCTATCCAAGAATAATGTTGCCCTTCCTATTCTGGTGTCTCGCTGGAACGTTACCACTCATACATTCATTGCTGCATAGGGCGAGTTTACAATAACGTTGGAGGACGTGCGTGAGATCCTAGGCCTTAAGGCAACAGGCCATGAGCCTTATTCTGATGAGGTCCTAGATGACCAGGAAGCTTCTGATCGTTTGGAGCTGGACCTTATATGCCGAAGAAGCATCGGTTCTTCAAATAAAGCCACTTTCACTCCCTCATCAACTATTTCTTCAAATATTCCTCTGAAGGTAGTTCCTCTGAGGCTTCCCCTGGACAAGGTACATCGCTGGAGATTCCTACCTACATCCTTGTTATTCTTTCTCGTTTCCTTTTAAAGGGGAAATGCAATGACTAACCTCGAAGGGACCTCATCAACCCATCTCTTTGTTTGGCTCGGGGTATCAAGCTTCCTCTGGCTACAATCACTCTAGGATCCCTCTACACGTGTCTTAACAGAACTTTTTTTGATATGGAATGATCTCTTGGTCATTATAACTTGGCCAAATTTACCAACTGTGTCCTCCTGACAGGCTTCCTTTATGTGCGTTTCCCTGCCGTAGCAGCCAAGGCCAACTGTCCTCCTTTTGGAGAAACGATTCTACCCCCACGCTCCTTTGTTTATCATAAGAGACAAAGACAAAAGGAGTTGACCTCTATCATTGATCAACCGGGGGCCTTTGTGATGAGGCCTTATGAATAGGATATCTTCCTCCACACTTATGATTTTTTCACACATGAAGCAAGGGTGGTGGAGACACCTACAATAGACATTAAAGACCCCTCGCTAGCTGTGGTCCTTCTATTTTCGCCGGGGTACCTACCTTCTTACACCGAGTGGGGATATACCATCGAGCACTACAATCCCAACCGATGCAGCCGCCAGTTTTGTTTTGATCAGGGGGATCCTCGCCTAATTTTTCAATCATCTAACCCCAAGGTCTCTTTTAGCGAGGCATGTTCTATGTTCTCATCAACTGCTGTGTGGGGCATAAGTTCTGCCATGGATGGGAGAGTCACCATTCCAAGCAACACCAGGCAAGGGGACATGACCCCTATGTTTGCAACAAAATACTAGCTGAGGCAACTAGCCCAAATTTCTGAGTTCATCGAGGGGGATCCAGTGTATCCTCCAATTTTTTCATTTTTTGCCTTGGAGTTGGGGTTAAAAGGAAACTCTGTTCTTGGGATTGAGTTCCTTATAATTAAAACCCCCAAGGTACCTCTCACTTAACTTCCTCCACACCGCTCCATGATCCCCACTACCATGCCCAAACCCAAAACCTTTGCAGCCCCCCAACAGCCTGCCCCTTCACCCGAAGCTGCTACTGGTGAAGAGCCTTCTTAACCACCAACCAAAAGGGCTAGGAAGGCCAAAAGTGGGACATCTTCCAAATTTAAGTCCCAAACCTAGCCCCAAGATCCTTTGGAGGCATTCCCTATAGCCTCTGTTCCTCTTACCATGTCTGTAGAAATGGCCGAGGAATTGAGAAGGAAAGTTCAGGCTGAGGTAGAATGAATAAATGATGAGTTTCAATGACGTGCTGTCATTGTTCCTCCTTTGGTTACCTTTGCCACAATCCTGGTTGATCCAACTTATCCAATAGTAAGGTGGAGAAAAAGTTCAAAGGTTCCTCAAGGTGCTAGTGCAGCGGGTACGGGGAAGAAAACTCTGGGTACCAAGTCCTAGAAGAAAGGGACTCCCGAGATACATTCCTCCCCAGCTGCTTCTATTACTTCCTCCTCTCCTCCTTCGCCGGTGGTTATATCTTCTCATTTTCCTTCCGAATCTGAGGTATGTGTGCATGTTTTTGTTCTTTTATTCCCCTTTTCTTAAGGCAAGTTGCATTTGCTTAACTCTTGATAACTTTGGTTCAAGGAGTTAAAGAAGAAAGGCCCAATCCCCCTTTTCCTCCCGTGAGCCCTTTTGTTGGGTGACATTTTGGTATCCCTCAGGCCGATGTGAATCCTCCCCGTTCCCCTATGATCGGGATTACATACTCCTGATATTCGAATTCTCGACGTATGGAGGGGGCTACCGTGGGGGAGGTTTCGTTGAATCTGGGGGTGTTTCTTCTTAACGAGAGATAACTCCCCCAACTCCTTTTGAATTATCATATCAGCAGGAGGTCCTTCTGCCCATCGCTGCAGCTGAGAAGAGTTCCCTCGAGGTAACAAATAAATAATTTCTTGTCAGGTCTCAAGTCTTTTTTCTTATCCCATCCCTTTGTTTATTATGTTGAATTGTGATATGTTGGGATGTGTTAGGTGGAAATGGAATCTTTGTTAGCTGGCCTTCTTCTTCTAACCATTCTGACGAGACCCATAGTTGCAGTTCCCCTTTTTGGTGCTATAACGGAGGTAAGTAACACTTAGATGCATTTCTCCATTTTTCCTGTACTTACTCCTTGCGTTTAACACTTGGCTTTATGTTTGCATATTTTTCCAATTCTTACTCCACCCTTTTTTCTTACTGGTCTTCCTCTTTTCACGGCCTAGGTTGATGCTTCTGCCCCAGCGTGGTGGTTCTTTGGTGCCTACCCATGCTGGCGCAGCATTTGGAGGTTCATCACCTTCTGTCAGCGAAACGCCTACATTGGCCTTGCTACCTTTTTTTGGTGAGGGAGCTTTGCCTACCGTTGAGGCTTATTCAGCCAGGGGCACTGTTGAGGCTTCTAAGGTGATAAGCCTACCGCTAATAGTGCCTACCGCAATGGCCTCCACGGTGACTCCCATTCTCGCTCCTTCTACTGCTGAGGTATTTTGCTAATTTCTCTGCATTTCTCAACCTTTCAGACTTCACCTATGATGGTGGTTTTTAACACTGAAAACACTTGTTTAGGTTTTTTTCGTAAACTCCACCTATATTGGTGACTTAACAACGAAAACACTTGTTAAGATTTTCCCATAAAATCCACCTATATCGGTGACTTAACAACGAAAACACTTGTTAAGATTTTTACATAAACTCCACCTATATTGGTGACTTAACAATGAAAACACTTGCTAATATTTTTTACATAAACTACACCTATATCGGTGACTTAACAACGAAAACACTTGTTAAGATTTTTACATAAAATCCACCTATATCGGTGACTTAACAAGGAAAACACTTGTTAAGACTTTTACATAAAATCCACCTATATTGGTGAATTAACAACGAAAACACTTGTTAAGATTTTTACATAAACTCCACCTATATCGGTGACTTAACAACGAAAACACGTGTTAAGATTTTTACATAAACTCATTATTTCTTCTACCTGTTCTCAGGATGCTAGTGAGGATACTGCACTCGTTCTTTCGCGCATCGCTTCACCCCATCGGGAACTTGCTATCTCAGAAGACTCTAGTCACAACAATCAAGGTTCCATGACTGGTGTTGCTGCCGAGAGTGAAGTTGGTTGTGAGATCCCTCTGCCTGACTTGGCTCCTCATACTTTTTGCCTTATGGTCCTTCAATGTTCCCCTCAAATGACTGCCAGCCATCTCTTAGTAGTGGAGCGGCTTGCAAGCCACCATCTTGAAATGTTCACTGTGGATTGCCTGCGTTCCAACATCTCCGTGATGAGCTACAAACTTCAGGGCATGGCTACTGTTGTTGCTAAAATTGCCAGGACTCCCACTTCAAACGTTACCAGAACCCACCTCAACCAATTCCTGGGCTACCTGAGGGATTTGGGTCGTGATGGCTTTCGCTTTGATTGGCTTATTGTGCACTTAAAAACTCTGAAGAGCTAGTAATTGGATAGCCAGAGGGAACTGCTACAAAAGCATCAAGAGGACCAACAGACTGAGGAAGCTAAGTTGGCCAAGTTAGCACCTCTTCTTAAAGCTGTTGATAAAGAGGTGGGACATCGAAGAAGCTCTGTGTTTGGTGAAGATGAAACGAGAGAAACCCATCATCGAGCGCACACAAGCGCAAATGAGGTTGGAGGTTTCTATAAATGCCCAACATTCTTGCCTAGCAGCTTCTTCGAGCCTTCCTGGATATTTTTTCACTTCTTCAGATATGTGGTTCCTCTTAGGCCAATTACCTTTTGTACATATTTTCCTTTTCTTCTTCTTATGTAATTCTTGGGCAATAGGTCCCAATTTTGCAATGCCCTAAAGTTTGTGAATGAATGAAAAAAAATGTATGTTTTTCCATGTCATTTCTTTGTGATATAACTGTTTGCGTATGTTATAAAATTCTACAATTCTTTCATCTCCACTAAAGTTACAAATAAAAACTTGTATATTCATAACAACAGCTAGATACAATAATGGTTTAAACTTTATTGTTTACACACGATAAACTTTTAACCATTTATTTTTAATCTTGAATGTCTTATCTTCCTCCATCCTAAAAATTAAGCAATAACCTGAAACATGAGCTTCTTTTATAATGAAAGGTCCCTCCCAGTTTACTACAAACTTTGGTAAAGGAAGTCCCCTGATATGCTTCACTGCTTCTTTCAAAATTAGATCTCCCTCCACGAACTTCCTTGGTCTTACCAGGTTATCATATGCCCTGGAAAGTTGTTTCGTATACATTCAAAAGTGTTGCATCGCATTATCTCTGTGTTCATCCAATGCTTCCAATTGCACATGCCTATTCTAATGGAGCATGCTACTTCGCAAGGCAAATCGATCAGAGGGAACTTCTAACTCCACTGGAAGGATTGCCTCAGCCCCATAAACAAGAGAGAACGGAGTGTGCCCTGTGGGCTTCCTCTTGGTTGTTCGATAGGCCCACAACACAGCTGGTATCTTTTCATCACACGATCCTGGGAAATCCTCCATTATTTTAGCCAAAATATAAACCAAAGTTTTGTTAGTTTCTTCGCCTTGACTATTTACCTTTAGGTACGCCACCGTTGAAGTATGATGAATAATAGAGTACTTGTATGTGAGCATTGTTACCTATGAATTGATGAAGGGTGTCCCGTTATCTGAGAGAATAACCTTTGGAATCCCAAAATGATAAATGATGTATTCTCTGATGAAGTTGCTCACCATCCCAGTCATTGCCCTTCTTAGTGGTATCGCTTTAGCCCACTTTGTAAAACATTATGATTCTACTAGTATCCATATCTTCCCCCTCGAATAAGGATGTATTGCCCCTACCAAGTCAAATGCCCAAGTGTGAAAAGGATAAGAAATTTCTAGGAAGTGTAGGTCCACCGATGGGGCATGGATCATATTTCCATGAAGTTGTGAAGCTTTGCATTTTCGAACGAACTCAGCAGAGTCTTTCTCCATTGTTGGCCAATAATACCCTAATGTCATCAACTTATCATACAACTTGGCCCCTCCTATGTGAGTTGGATCGTATGCTTGTGTGAGGACCTCGGCCAATTCTTCTTTCGTGATACAACGTAGTGGACTGTTAAAGTAGCATCTTCGATAAAGTTGCCCCTCCTTAACATAGAATATCGAGTCCCTTCGCTTAAGCCCCATTGCATCAATCTTCTCTGTTGAGATAAATCCATCTCTGATGTAGTCAATATAGGGTTGTCTCCAGTCAAGTTGAGCTTCCACAAAATGATATTCAGCTTCCTCGAAGAATAACGGCATTTATCGCACTTCCATTGCAGCTCTGCTACGTCCTGCTTCATACTTAGGCCAGAAATATCCCTCCCTTTGAATTCTCCTATAAAGAGGTATCTCAGTTGTTTCGTAATATTTTTCGTGTGTTTTCTTCAACCTGTGCTCTACTTCTTCTGGGCCGATGCATCTTGACAACCATCCTCCTGCAATCCTGAAGTAAAGGTTTCCCTAGTTTGTAAAGTACTGGGATAATTCTCTTAGTACCATTTTTCCTTCACCAGATTCTAGTTGCTTTTTAATCTATCCCCTCCAGTCCGCGTCCTCCTCCATCGATAGAATTAACTGTACTACTGAAGGAGTTATTCTTCGTTGAATCACGACGGTAGTCGTATCGTTCCTCATGACCATTTTTTGGGCAATGGTGGCAAAGGCGTCTAGATAGCGGTTCATCACTATGGGGTATCTCTTGATCTTGGTTCGATGGAACTGGTCGAGGATCCTCTGAATGATTTTCCTGTATGGCACCAGACCCATGTGTTTCAGCGTATATTCTCCATTCACTTCCTAAATCACTAAGTTTGAATCACCTTTGATGCAAAGTGAATGAATTCCCCTTCGAAGAGCCTCTAGCAACCCCAGTACCAATGCTTCATATTCTGCTTCGTTGTTGGAACAAGGGAAATCTAACTTGTAGGAAAGGCAAATCTCCTCCATTCATTTTGAAAGAATAACCCCTTCATCCCCTTTCTTTTTCTCCAAAGATCCATCAAATTGTATCATCCATTCCTCATCAGTTGCATCCGAGTAATTGGCCTATAAGTCGTCTCCTGGAATACTTCTTTAGGTGACTCAAACGTTCCCGAGGGGAAGATTACCAACAAGTCGATGTACACTTGGCTTTTGATCGTGCGAGGAACCACACACTTCAAATCATATTTAAAGAGGATGAGGAACCATCTAGCTACCCTACCAATCAATACAGTTCTTGCCAGCAAATACTTAATAGGATCACATCTAGTTATAATATGAAATGTAAAAGACAACATATAATATCTAAGTTTTTACGCTACGAAGACTAAGGCTAAACAATGCCTTTCTAGGCTACTATATTTGATCTCTGGCCCATGTGTGATTCTGCTGAGGTAGTAGATTGGTCATTCTTGCTCATCAATTTCTTCTGCTAACAAAGCTCCAACGGACGTCGTGGTAGATGTGAGATATAGCTACAATGGTATTCCCACCTGTGGGGCAACTATGATATGTGGTGAAACGAGCAGTTTTTTCAACCCAACGACAGACTCCTGATGAACCTCCTCCCACTTGAATTTCATGTTCTTTTGCAGCAGATGCATCAGTGGGTGTGTCATTTCGGTCAATCCAGACACAAATCTTCTAAGGTAGGAGACTTTACTAAGGAAACTCTTCAATTCCTTCATCATTCTTGGACATGGCATCTCTAGAATCACTCGATGTTTATCCTAGTCCATCTGCACCCCTTGTCGATCAACCACGAAGCCTAGGAATTTCCCACTTGTTACTCTGAAGAAGCACTTTAGTGGGTTCGTCCTTAATTTATATTTCTTGCATTGAGAAAACACCTTCCTCAAATCACTCAGATGAGACTCCTCCTTCCTTGATTTGATGACCAAATCATCCACATAAAATTCCACAAATTTGTCAAAGAAGTCATGAAAAATGGCCAACATTGTTCTCTGGTAAGTAGCCCCATCATTCTTGAGTCCAAACGATATCACTCTATACATGAAATTACCCAACAGAGTTCTAAATGCCATTTTCTCTGCATCCGTGGGGTCCATATTATTATGGTTATACCCTACATACCCATCCATGAAGCTATACATCTCATGGCCAGTCGTGGAATCTATCAAGATGTCAATGGAGGGTAGAGATAACTCATCCTTGGGGCAAGCCCTATTCAAATCTCTGAAGTCCACACAGATCCTTATTTGGTTTTTGTCTTTCTTACCCATTGGGATAATGCTAGACAGCTAGAGTGGATGTTGTATCGATTTGATGAACCCTGCCGCCAGTAAGCATTGGACCTCTTCCTTGATCTTCAAATCTAACTCATGCTTGTATGTTCTTGTTTCTTGTTACACCGAAATGGCTTAAGGTATCACGTTCAACTTGTGGCAGCTCACTTCCTCATCCAATCCTTCCATCTCTGTGTACTTCTATGTAAACACGTCTATGAACTCCCAAATTAACTCGACCAAGGCCCCTCGCTTCTCCTTACCGAGATCTTTTGCGATAAAGATAGGCCTCGAATCCTCCCCGTCTTTAGCCAGGTTCAACTGCTCCAACTCTTGTGCTTATGGCTTCGGTCGGTCTGTCATGTAATCTGGTTCTTCGACGATATCTTCCACGAACTCATGTACGTTGGAGTTATCTATCACCATACATTTCACTTATTGATCCACATGCCTTTCTTCATTTGCACACATGGGTGGATTTGTTTAGATGCAACAGTGGAGCATCTTCATAACACATAACCTCCACATAGAACTCCCACGAAACCTCCACCCATACCTTTTTATACATGTTATTAATTTTATTTTATATAGCTAATCATTAGGTTTACTATTTTATGTGTTTAAATTTTCTACTATAAGTTTAATAATGCAGTAAGTTATGTTGATTTGCTATGCATGGCCATTATTTAAGTCTAATTTAAAGTAGTGTTACCATAAAAGATGTCAGGATCAAATCATGATCAAATCATAGTTGTATGCATGTTTTTTCAAAAGGTAGTCATCTATGTCTTGCTTTTCGACAGGTCTGAGCCTACTGAACACCCTTAAGCCACAGTCAATTTCGAATATTGTCATCGTTTAGCATTTGAACTACGGTTGTTTTCATCCATCTTCTTGGTGTTACAATTTCCATTTTCATGGTCCTGATAATGTAGTGAATTGTTAAATTATATATATTTCTCATATAATGTAAATTGGGAAACATATTTTTTATATTCAATGTTCTTTTCCTTTTAAAATTTCACTAATTTAATGTTATTATGACTTTGTGTGTGTTTGTGATGGTCCGTGGTTGAGCTATATTATAGCTTCAAACCTTATTTATCCAGGTTTCAATCTCCTACACGATGCTTCATTTTTTTCCAGAGATTTGAATATAAAAATTGATATGCTTACTCAATTTTTTTGTGTTTATCTTACAGATGGTAATGAAGGTAGAGGAAAATGTACTGAATACCATTGACCAAAATTTACTTTAGGTAAATAGAAATAGGACATTGTTTTGTATCTATTGAGCCATGACTCACAATATAATTGCATACATGTATCTTATAATTATTGTTGATATATGAAACTAAAATTATAGTTGATATAAATTCCTTAGTTGGAGCTCAAGCTGTAAGGGAATAAAGTAAATGAGGATGTTTGCTAGAGGGATGCAGGATCATGTGCGTAAGTAAAACTTCATATTAGCTTATTAATATAATAAAAGGTTAAGATGTTTACATTTATTCACTACTTGATGTCACGCATTTATAGGAATTTTGTAAAGAATTAATTATTTGAAATAGTGTACTTTATAGAAATAAACACAAAATATGTCTTGCATTCGCACGATTTAACCGCAAGATACATTGGGAACAACAGTTTAGGCACAGGCATACCAGAATGAAATTAATTTATTGTCATTTGTTCAGATGTCAGTTGCATATTTTCTTAAGATTGTATATATTATATTCTCTTCTCCCCGACAGGGACAGGTAATCGGTCATGATTTAGGGTGTATTTTAAATTTTAGTTCTGGCATTTTTTTCAAATTTGGGTGGTTTCGATTTAACCGTGAATTTTTTGTGTGTTTTAGATCCGAAAACATCGTTTTCATCCTACATTTAATCTCAAAATAAGATTTGAAATATGGTTTTCATCCAACCATACATCTATTGAGAGTCGTACAAATGTTATTTTTCATGGTTTGAAATATGTTCTTTTGCGAGTTGGATCAATGTTATTTTTCATGTTAGATCTGAACATTTAGAACAAATCCTTTCACATGAAATGTTTTATACACGTCTCAACATGAAGAACTTGATTATGTCATAGAAGTTGAGAGTGTATTGATGATAGTGTCACCTTTCACATGTAATGAGGCACTTTAAGCGTTTAGGCTTTAGTTGGTTTGGGGTGGAATATGTTTTACTTGATTAACATATTTTTACTTTTTCCTTTTTCCATGATAGTCTTGTCTTACTCGAGCCATACAAGTATCTCACCAACTGCTACCTGATACATATTATATACAAACACAATTTAGGCATGCCAACGGAATGGATTTTATCCGGATCCGACTCGTTTTTCGTCAGATATGGATTTGGGGGAAAAACCCCCGATAACTCGATAAGAAATCATATCGGATATGAATTTACTCCAATCCAATCAGAGATATATATATATATATATATATATATATATATATGGTCTTACGCGGACCAGTCCGCATTTTCAGAGTGCGGACCGAACATGTGTCACCTGACCATGCGCTTAGAAATTATCGCCCAAATTATAGGAACACTCTCTATCTTTTCTGGGCTCGCTGCCAGGTGACTCATGTTCGGTCTGAACTCTTAAAATGAGGACTGGTCTGCCCAAGAGCAGGACTTTATATATATAACAAATAAATAAATTTTGAAATAACCTATGGTACGAACCAATCAGTTTAAAAAAATCAAAATTTTTTGAAAGTTTTTTTACATACATCGTGTTTATAGACATACATATACGAACCTAATAAGTCAAAAAGTGTTTTTACAACACGTAATTATAAATAATTTAAAAATTCTGGGCAAGTTTTCATGTGTTTATATGACTATTCACCGTGTTTAAGAAAAATATAGTCCAGCAATAATAATAATAATCCATCATGGATCTCGTAATACTTGTTAAACGATTGTATAACACAATTATTTGTAAACAAATCAAAATATTGGGCAAAATTTATTTGCTTATACGATGATCCAACCTATTTAAGATATATAAAAAAATATCCAGAACAATACTAATAGTCCATTTTAGATCTCGCACAAACAACATCATATGCATAAAAAATCTAATGTAAGTCGGTCTTTTTACAACACCATATAAACATTTTAGAAATTTTGGACAAATTATCATTTGTTTATAGGACTATATCCTATTTAAAAATAAAACATTAGTCCCAACAACAATAGTAGTAGTCCATTTTAGACCTCATATAAACATCATAATTTAAGTAAAAATAAATAAATTTACAACATAACTAAGCCTATCATTTTTGCATTATTCTCTCCCCAAGATGACCCTATGTTAATACCTCATCCCCCTGTTGTCGTTTACTTTTGGTACAGTCCATCATTGCTTTAAGAAAGTGAGTTGTGAAAAAATTGCCACTAACGAAAGTAAAAAGAAATATTACCCACCTTAAAATCTCATTGATTACAATTGTGCCGAGAAAAGAACAACCCAAAATAACTACCAAACTAATATAATATCTTTCATACAATAGCATAACCAAAACAACTACAAATTAGACTATGAGAAGAAATTACAATGGTTCAATTTGCAAAAATGTGCATAAAAACAAATTACAAAAACTTAAAAAGTGGAAAATTTAGTGTTGTATATATATTAGATCTCCAACTTCTGTAACAAATCAAAACAGCATGTCCCTACCTTTATAGGCAAACTGAGGCAGATCATGGCCGAAGGTGTCTCCTAGTTGTCAGTCATCCCATGAGAAGCAACTTCAACTGAATTAGAATCCATCTCAAACATCATCTTTGGGAACAGTGATATCGACTAGACTATGCTCCTGTATCTGCTCACAGACCGATACCCACCCAAGTGGATCTTGTAGTCCGTAATTAGGCTTAAATGTTGAAAATCAACTTCCACCCCATACACTTTGAACGAGGCTTTTCTTGCAGATTCCACCCCAAACGTTTTCAATACTACGTGGATATTGTTGGAATATACAAACTTGATATCAAGTACATCCTCCATTTCCCAAAATGAGGTGAAATTCACACTGGATGCCTTTAGTGCCCATTTGTTCCCACTGCCCTCTGGTTTCACCATTTCATCTGGATCCTTCCAAAACAATTGTCGTTCCTTAACCTCTTGTTTCACCCCTTGGCATTGATAAATATTTCTAGAGCTCCCAAAATTATCTCTCTTTGTAATCTTCTGAGCAATCTGAGGCAGCAAAATTTGAGGTTCATTTATAAAGCAAAATTGGACCTTTAGACGCAATCCTTTAGCTTCCACAAAGATGGACCTATCAGTGTCCTTTTTATAAAGTTTAAATTTAACTTTTTTCTTTATTTTAGCATTTGACTTGGCTTCTTTGTCACTTGATTCCGATTTTACAACATCAACAACCCCAATTTCACATTTTGTCATTTCATCTCCATCATCAGCTTAATCTGTTTCTTTTGTAGGCTCCTCTTTATTCATTTCATCATACATAACTTAAACTTTCATTCATTTCATTATTAATTTGTAAACCAAATATCAAGTCCAAAAAAACAAAAAGAATCAATAATAACCATTAATCTCCATGGCATAACGATGCCTCGAATGGATTTTGCATTTTACCCTAATTATTAATAGAATGTTTTCAACAACAATTAAATTGATGTAATGGAATTTCTCATTTTACCCTTGTTGTTTTAGAATGATAATTTACCATTGATTGGGATAGGAGTGAACAGTAGCAAAATCAATGTCAGATACGCGATTGTTTTCGATAAAGTTTGTTTCTATATGAAGGCTAGGAGCATGTGGTGTATGTCTATTGATTTCACATAATAAACCATTTCCATTATCCAGTCCTATATGAGAAGCAATGATGAATCAAAATTAGCACAAATTCTATAACAAAATTTATGTGCAATAATCTATATTATACTCCTAAAATAATAGAAAGATGGTTTAATTGTAATCACTTATTTCATATGCTTATTATACCTCTAATATTATATAGCAACTCTAAGTTGACGATTCAGCTCCACTCATTTATGCCTTCAGCTATAACGTGTAAGCCTTATAGCCTCTCGATCTCCCTTTTCTACCCTCACGAATCCGTTTCACCTTTTGAAACAGGTGGATCTTTACCTCGTCCCTCACTCTACCCACGTTTTCACCTTCTACTTCTTGCCCCATGTCCTCCCCAAACCCCATATAAATTAGCCTCTGCTTATTTCATACCTAATAAAAATGCCACAACATCCCTCTCATCCTATATATCTTAATCACCATGCTATCCTTCTCTTTTTCTCTCATATGTTCTTTCACTATTGGTAGGTTCCACATAAGGTGATACAAATCAAGACACATACCACAACAACGAGAGCTTGAGACCCGTGATGAGTTTTTTTTATGAAGATCATAAGCCTATGGCTGACCATCCAACTTGGTACATCAAATGGTTGGTTTTAACCCATCTATCACGAGTGCTTTCATAGTTTTTGTGAGAACCAAGATATTTTAAGTAAAAAAAATTTCAGAAAGTGATTCTTGTGTGATGATTTTTTTTGTATAACAAATGTTGTCATATGTGAGATAGGCTCGGGTACTAGCTTTGATGCTATTTTATTGAATTAGAATTCGGGATAAACATATTATGTATGTGGTTATGGCTGGTGTGCTACCTATTCTTCCCAAACCTCCCCAATCCCGATTTTTTTATTTTTATGATTTCGCACATTTATAGCTTTACATGTACACATACTTATGTTTAATAATGTGTTAAATTATTTTCCTGACTTTGAAGAAAAAAAACAAAAGAAACAAGTTTGAAAATTTGTACCTTAAAATGTATTTCCCCTGATTTTGTGGTTGTGACTTTTGCGTAATGTAACAATTTGAGTGTTATGGTTGTGTTTGGGCCTTAGACCATATGACGAGCACTATCTAGGTACGGACATTATATGATATAAAATCATTTTTTTATCTCAAACAAACACGATCGATTTAAAACACGACATGACTAATATATGGATGGTTATTTAACCTGAACCGTTGGAGTTTCGACCCACCCCGGCCCTAATGGGTCGGGTTTTAAAACCCGATTAATGAATTAGAAGCGGGTATGGATTTAAAACAAATTGTTTATTAAATGGGGCGGGTTAGGAGTTCATTTAAATATAACGGCCCTGCCCCGTTCCATTCAACTTAAGCTTACATAAATACCCTTTATATGTATGTTAATGACAATTAAACCAGATACACACACACACACACAGAGATTGAAAAATCCTTTATATGTATGTTAATTTTGTAAAAGATCTATGTGGAAACATAGAATGATAATTGGGGGACTGTCTCACGTATTGGAATACGAACCATTATAGACCTATAAGACTATAATGTAGTATTTTCCATTTTACTATTTTTGAAAATTAACCTAACCCGTAGGATCCTTGCCCCGCCCTGCCCCGTTTATTAAATGGGGCGCATTAGGATTTTTGAAAACCCGTTCCAAACCCGCCCCGTTGCCATCCCTAGACTAATACGATCGATAATTTTAGCATGTAATTAAACATGAAAATACACAAAAATATGAGTAAAAATCGAATAATTCAACATGTTACAACTAATACATGTCATAATCTTCACATAAACATGAGATGAAAAAGACGTAACGTTTTAGTTTCAGGTCAATTTTTGAATAAATTTATTGTATCATGCCTAAAATTGTAAACTTGCTTTTTAGGCCCTTATTTTTTTGTCATTCACCATAAAGTATAAAGCACAATGTTGTACGTATGCTATTAATTATAAGTGCATATTTTGTATTTTTTATTAAACGCACACGCATCGCGCGAGTTACATGCTAGTAATAGTAAAAAAATAGAAGATGGCATTAATTCATTGCCAACTGTATCACTAATTGAGGGGATAATTCCTTTATGGACTTGCAAGTTATGAACATATACGCATATGCAGTGATAACTGATGGACCTTAAAGGTATTTCACACATTCGTAGATGATGTACCTTTTCACACGAAATGCTTAAACATGTCTCAATAATGAAAATTATTTCATACATTCGTAGATGAGATTTTTTGTATAAAATTATAAATAAGTGTACAACTTATAATCGTGTGATTTTTGACAAAATAGTGAGCAAAGTTTAACTCTGAATATGTTAATCAAGTAAAACATATTCCACCCCACACCAACTGAAGCCTAAACGGTTAAAGAGCCTCATTACATGTTAAAGGTGACACTGTCATCAATACACTCTCAACTTCCATGACATAATCAAGTTCTTCATGTTGAGAGGTGTATAAAGCATTTCATGTCAAAGGCTTTGTTCTAAATGTACAGAGCTAACATGAAAAATAACATTGATCCAACTCGCAAAAGAACATATTTCAAACCATGAAAAATAATATTTGTACGACTCTCAGCAGATGTATGGTTGGATGAAAACCATATTTCAAATCTTATTTTGAGATTAAATGTAGGATCAAAAATAATGTTTTCGGATCTGAAACACAAAAAAAATTCACGGTTAAATCGAAACCATCCAAACTTGAAAAAATGGCCAAACTAAAATTTAAAAATACACCCTAAATCTTGACCGATTACCTGTCCCTGTCCCTGTCGGGGAGAAGAGAATATAATATATATAATATTAAGAAAATATGCAACTGACATCTGAACAAATGACAATAAATTAAGTTCATTCTGGTATGCATGTGCCTAAACTGTCGTTCCCAATGTATCTTGCGGTAAAATCGTGCGAATACAAGGCATATTTTGTGTTTATTTATATACAAGTACACTATTTCAAATAATTAATTCTTTACAAAATTCCTATAAATGCGTGACATCAAGTAGTGAATAAATGTAAACATCTTAACCGTTTATTAGATCAAGAAGCTAATATGAAGTTTTACTTACGCACATGATCCTGCATCCCTCCAGCAAACGTCCTCTTTTACTTTATTCCCTTACAGCTTGAGCTCCAACTAAGGAATTTATATCAACTGTAATTTTAGCTTCATATATCAACAATAATTATACGATACATGTATGCAATTATATTGTGAGTCATGTTTCAATAGATACAAAACAATGTCCTATTTCTAATTACCTAAAGTAAATTTTGGTCAATGGTATTCAATACATCTTCCTCTACCTTCATGACCATCTGTAAGATAAACACAAAAAAATTGAGTAAGCATATCAATTTTCATATTCAAATCTCTAGAAAGAAATGAAGCATCGTGTAGGAGATTGAAACCTAGATAAATATGGTTTGAAGCTAAAATATAGCTCAACCACGGACCATCACAAACACACACAAAGTCATAATAACATTAAATTAGTGAAATTTTAAAAGGAAAAGAACATTGAATATAAACCATATGTTTCCCAATTTACATCATATGAGAAATATATATAATTTAGCAATTCACTACATTCTCAAGGCCATGAAAATGAAAATTTTAACACCAAGAAGATGGATGAAAACAACCGTAGTTCAAATGATAAAAGATGACAATATTCAAAATTGACTGTGGCTTAAGGGTATTCAGTACGCTCAGACCTGTCGAAAAGCATGACATAGATGACTACCTTTTGAAAAAACATGCATACAACTATGATTTGATCATGATTTGATCCTGACATCTTTTATGGTAACACTACTTTAAATTGGACTTAAATAATGGCCATGCATAGCAAATCAACAGAACTCACTGCATTATTAAACTTATAATAGAAAATTTAAGCACATAAAATAGTAAACCTAATGATTAGTTATATAAAATAAAATTAATAACAGGTATAAAAGGTATGGGTGGAGGTTTCGAGGGCGTTCTATGCGGAGGTTATGTGTTATGAAGATGCTCCGCAGTTGCATCTAAACAATCCACCCACGCGTGCAAATGAAGCAAGGCATGTGGTAATTCAATGAAGCAAACCCCCGTGAAATCCATGTGAACTGAAACAATCACATGCCCTCTATGAAAACTATAAAATAGTTTGAAACCATTGGTTATAAACAGGATGGTTTACAAACTATTCTATATTGCTTCTTTTCCACAATTTACAATGGATTACAAACCATTGGTTATGAACAAGATGGTTTTTTATTCTCAAGTATAATAACCGACATATAATAGGCAAAACACCAAATAAAAACATACATGAGACCGTCTGCTAATAATATTGGTATATGTGACTAAAGGCGTCTTTTCTCCATAATTCTTGTTGAAAGCGATTTAGTGATGAGAAAAAATTAAAGATACCATACACGTACATAATGAGAACAAATGGGAACTATTTAAAAAAAGCATACATGTACCCCTCAATAATGCAGTGGGAATTGTTTAAAAATACCATACGTGCACATAATGAGAACTTTTTAAAAAAACTCAACTATATAATTCAAACAATGGATTTCTCAATGTAAACTAGAAGACAAAATGGCTCCAAATGATATTGGAGATTTGGCATATAGAGGAAAAATTCAATTAACGGCCAAATGCAAATGAAAATGTAAAAGCCACAAAACTGTTAATACTAATGCAAATGTAAAAGTGAAGAGTCGAGATAACTTACAACAGGTACACAAAAATTCAGGGGGTATTAATAATTGATGATTAAACTTCAGAGGTCACTCATTGGAATGCTAATAACAATGGCACTACGATAAATAGAAGCTGTGTAGATCATTAAGAAGAAAAATAAAAATAAAAAATCTTTAATGCCAAATTTGATAGGACAACAAAGATAAATCACGCTCATCCTAATTAAGATACACAAATAGTACCTTACCAAAATCAAAGGAGACAAATAGTTTAATAACCCTACATATTAATCCAAGGGATAAAATATATGTAGATCTACCATGAGATAAAAGTGCATATATAGTATACAGAGTAACTGAGAATGTGAGAATAACAGCATATATATATAGCATACTTGAGAATGTGAGAGATAGAAAACATGGTACCTACTAGTAAAGAAACACAGAACAAAATTAGTAAAGAAAAGATATTTAGAGGGGATAAATGGTTTAAAAGCACAAACAAAAATAAATAAAATTTTCTCATGAACCAAATTCAAAAAATCCAAAATTTTCCTCATGAACTAAATACGATTAAAAGCAAAACACCTATAAACTATTTGATGTAAAGAAAAAAATAAATAAACCAACATCAGTTAAAATTGAGAGAGAAAGATTCAATGTACCAAACGATTCAATAAACCTTACTGTATATAAACGATGTATAAAGGATTACATATTGATTACAAATCGATTAAAACTATTCTTTCCAAATTGATTACAAATCGATTGCACTCGAGAAAACGTAAAGCCAAAAAAAATTACCTTCGTTGATAGTTGTTAATTGTACAACTAAGAGGAAGATAAAGGGAGAGAGGGAGGGAGAGTAACGCGAGCGAGAAAAATAAGAAGAGTACCATTGTTTTTGACTTTGAGGAAGAGTGGGATATAAATTAGAGTGTCAAAAGAGGGGAAACCCAAAATTTTCAAGGGCAAAATAGTTAGTGCAAAATAAACACATCTGGTGACATCATAGGTTCTATCTTATGACATACATAAATTTTTTCCCTTATTATATATATACAAAGTCTCTTGTAAGGACTTCTTATGGTGCATACCCCGGTACATATCATTTTTTAAATAGTAAAAAAATGATTTTTTGAAAAAACTTCTTGGATATGATCTCCACAGTGAGAAAATCATCTCCTATTTTTTTCAAAAAAAATCAATAATAAAATCGTTGAGATGAGGAGATATGTAGAAAATGGTATAAATATGTATTTTCGACCGTTGAAATTTTGGGTCGGCGTCCGACACTTGATTGATTGAATTTTTTGATGAAACCATAAAAAAGTGGGTGAGATGATCACCAAAATTTCAACAGTTAAAAATACGCATTTATATCATTTTTTACATATCACCTCATCCCAACGTTTTTTAATGAAAAAATGGAGATTATCTACTCACCGTGGAGATCATATCCATGAAGTTTCATCAAAAAATTATTTTTTTACTATTTTCAAAAAATGATATGCATCGGAGTCTGCACCTTAAGGATTTCATACAAGAGAGGTCCTCTCTCTCTCTCTCTCTCTCTCTCTCTCTCTCTCTCTACACACACACACACACACACACACACACACATATATATATATATATATATATATATATATATATATATATATATATATATATATATATATATATATATATATAAAGAGAGAGAGAGAGGTCCCAATTTGAGGACCCTAAATGGAGAACATTTTTTAAAAATAGTAAAAGAAATACTTTTGGACTAATTTTTTTATGGGTTTTAAATGTTTGAGTAGGACCATAAAAAAACCAGCTCAAAATGAATTATTTTGCTATTTAAAAAAATCGGTCAAACTTTGTTTGTTTTTAAGTTATTTTAATGTTTTTAAAAACTGACAAAGTTTGTCCGATTTTTTTAAAATAGCAAAAAAATTCATTTAGAGTTGATTTTTTTTATCGTCCTACTAAAATGTTTAAAAACCATAAAAATATTAACCCAAAAATATATTTTTTACTATTTTATCAAAATTGATCCGCGCCATCGGTATGCAAACTGGGGTCCTCATGAGATTCTCTCTCTCTCTCTCTATCTATCTATCTATACATATACATATACATATATATATATATATATATATATATATATACACGTAGCTTGAAAGATTACTAAAGCTACATTACCACTCATTAATTTTATGACTTCAAACCATTTGAGAAGAAAAGCCACATACATGATACATAAAACGTCGTCAACCATTTTAAGGAGGAAAAAAAGAGAAAATCACAGTTTCCCAAACAAAAGAATGAAATAAAAGAAGAAAATATACTGATTCAACCTCCATCTTCAAAAAGGTTGCCCGTCTCAAAACATTCATATCTCCTAAAGAATACATGGACCCAAATCCATCATGAACCTATTTGTGAGGATTCAATAATTGATTTATATGTTTTCAAAGAGGATAACTTTGTTTTACTTCATATTTGTGTGTTTGATACTACACATATTCTTTTAGAATTCAAAATATATCTTTGTTAAGGGAATGTAATCAAATCGTTTTTAAGAGATGCTTACGAAAATGTTTTTTTTATTTGATTAGATTACAGCTACTGAATTGTTTTACTTTTTATAATTGAAATGATATTTGTGTTTACTAAATATATATGGTATGTTTGCTAGGGATTTGAGCAATGGTACTATGACGAGGGAGGGTGAACGAGCATAAGACTTCATGGAATTTTAATAATGGAATTTAGGATTCGATATATGGAAAAGACATAGTTGTTTCACAAATTTTAGAGGACACACCAATCTCTCCCATCTATAACAAGTTATAAGCACACACTAAAGTGCTCGATATAAAATCTTTGGATATAAAATCCGAACAATCTTGCCCTTCATGGCTATAACAATTCTGGAACACAAGTTCCAATAAATCCTTGTCATAAGAGAAAACAAATCATTGGATCTTTTGGGTGTTGAATTTAAAATTTGAAAATTTCTATTTTGTTTTTAATGGATTAAGTTGTAAGTTTTCGGAACAATGCTGGATTAAGATCGTAATATGTTTTTGCTTGTTTGGATCTTGAACTTTGAAACTTTGAAACATGTATGTGTTCAGTTAGTATTTTGTACTTGGAACATTCATTTAGCCGCTGCATAATATATTTTTTTTTTAATGTTAAAGAGATTAGTTGGTTTATTGGAAAACATTTTTTTCTATAATTCAAAGCATATATTTTTTTCAATAGAATTCAAAACAAATTTCATTGTTAATAGCAAAACAAATTATTATTTATTTAAAAAAATCAAATTTTCAAAAAAAAATGGATAAGATTATCGGTCTATTAACAAATTCGGATTCGGTAATCCATATAAATATTCGTCGGATTATCGAATTCGATTCGAATCCATTAATGTCAAATGGATTCAGATGTGATGATCCCTGATCCAGTTCGAATTCGATTCATGTATGATACACTAAGGTAATTTTGTATGATACCATCAGATATAATTCATTATCATTTAAAATCCACATACACCAATTTGGGCTATATAAATTGTACGCGTGGGGTGGAGATTCCCATTATGCAGGTAAAAATGTTTTTTTATTAGTCAAAAATTGATACTTTACTAACTCATCCCTCCTTCGGTCCCTAGTTTCGTGACGATTATACACATCTGAAAACCCTCGAAGTAGCCCCAAATATTGATAATTATTCTTAATTCTATTTGAAAACTCACCCAGATGAACATCACCTTCCTTCTCGGACCTCACCTCCCATATAATGTGATGTGATGGAGCCATCGTGGCTTTTAAAAATTAACTGACCAAAAGATCTCATCGTAATAGCCTCTCCGTCGATATTTGGAGCAGATAGAACTACATCATTCCTAAACACAGTCTGAGGATTTAAAAATCTCACTTGTCTGTTTAACAAACGAACATAGTATTAAAGTATCTCCATATGAATCACCAAATTCCTTTTCTTTTCTTCAGGTTTCCTGGACTAAAGTTATGAATGAGAGAGTTTTTTATGTTTCCTCCCATTTTTCTCATTAAACTCCCAAACAGGAGAAATGATTTCCTTTCTATTCTTTACCCTCCAAATTACAATTCTCAAAAATATCGATAATCCTACAACTCAAAGTATAACAATCGAAAACACATAGATAAAAAACCATAGAACCTTGCTTAATTCTACCGTGTTTCCTTATATTAAGATTACCACTGTTTTCTTAACTTGTTATGTTTAATCTCATTATTTTTCCTTCCAGTGTCATTTAAATAGTGCTAGTTATGGATTATTGTTGGTAATGTAATATGTAATCATTACTTAAATTATTTGATTGACTTAAATTAACTTGTATATTTTTGCCTTTCTTTTGTTGTTGGAAGAAAACAGCTATGCTTGTTTTTTTTAGCTAAAATTAAGGGATATGAATTAAATAAGTTAAAATGTTTTATACCCCTTTTAATGAGTTCGCATGCATGGAATATGCTTAATTCCATCATTTTCCTCGCCAAAATTTATCGCAATATTTTCCTTCTGCTTTTTTATAATATTGCCTCCTGATGGAGCCCGTCACATTTTTGAATAAATCCACCTGTTTGAGTCTTAAGCGATCCAATAAACTACCAATGCATTGGAATTTTTCTTAATAAAACCTTTGCTTGGGCCTAAAAAAGTTTCTTCAGATGACTCATAATTATCCTTAAACAAAGTATAATTATTGTACTATAAATATGGAATGTGACATGAACCGTTGGTATAGTGACTCTTGTCATCAGAAGATGCTCACCTCACTCACTGAACGTGGTCGACACTCTATCTCCTTGGTCTACTCAGTATTATTCTTGATCGGATGGATGGACGACTATAATTATTAAATTGATATTATTAATCACCAAACACAAGAGTGGGCAATATGTGGGAATATATACAACTCCCATTATACATAGACGTGGAATAGTCGTTTTAGTTGATTGTGATTCACTCATCATTATTCGTCTCCTCGAATGTAGGAAAGTGTAACTGCCTGATTTATAAAGTCTCTCTCTCTCACACATAAAATCACTTATAAATAAACACTCAATCACATAACAAAACATCCTGAAAGATTCAACTTAGCGGACATAGACAAAACATTAGATAGATTCTTGAGAGTTTGTATCCATTCTTACATGGTTAACACAAACAACATTGCATGTCTTGATGTAAGCACCTCATTGTACTGAATCATGTTAATTTAATATTTCCTTCTCTATCTCTCATCTCTCCTAAATCCAAATCATTAATTTTTTTTATTTATTATAGTTTATCATTGGTATTTATCAGCTAAGACCCATAAAATTCATATATCCTTTTTAGATGATAAAAGATTGGCGTCATCTATGAGATTTTTTATAAGCCTTTTGATGTTTCCTACCATTCCCAATTCACAAATCGAATTTCGTGAAATTCCTTTTTATCCGCAAAGTCTTTGTGTATGTCCACAAATTTTGGAAATGGAAGAAAATGCGAAAGCAGTCGCACCAATGAAACGATTCTACCTTCCACCACTGTTGGAATGGGGGACATTTAAGGAATTTCGATCAGCTTTGCCAGAGGCCAGGAGGCGATGTAATAAAATCTAAAACAACTAACGCAAACATTCCTGGTCAAAACAAATTCGGAGCATACTTTATCACTCTAGCTAGGAGAGAAAACTCTGACAGGAGGGGTGAAGTGTTGCCATATATGGAAATATGTTAGTAATTATTAAACACTCGTGTGGGTCATATGTGGGAATATGAACAACTCTCATTATACACACGTGTACTAGTCCTTTCAGTTGATTGTGATTGATTCATCATTAACTATCTCCTCGAATGTAGGAAAATATAGGAAAGTGTAGCTTCTTGATTTATAAAGGCATTACACATCTCTCTCTCTCTCTCTCTCTCTCTCTCTCTCTCTCTCTCTCCCTCTCCCTCTCACACACACACTCATATAAAGTGGCCAATAGATAAATACTCAATGGAAAATAATAAAGGATCCCGAAAGATTCAACCTAATGTCCACACACAAAATCTTAGAGTGATTCTTGAGAGCTTGCATCCATTCTTTCATGGTTAAAATAAACAATATTATACAAATGGAATTAGGAACCTCATTAGGCTGAACCATGTTAATTTCATATTACATTCTCTATCTCTCGTCTCTCAAAATCTAAGTCATTAATCTATTTATCTGTTATAGTTTATCATTCATATTTATCAGCCAAGGCCTATAAAATTCATTTATTAATTTTAGATGATAAAAAATTGGTGTCATTTATGGGAATTTTTTATAAGCCTTTGGATGTTTCGTACCAATCCCAATTGATGAATCCAATTTCATGAAATCCCTTTTTATTCTCAAATTCTCTGTTTATGTTTGCAAATTCTGGAAATGGGAGAAAATCCAGAAATCAATCCCGCCAACGAAACGATTCCACCTTCCACCCCTGTTGGAATGGGGGATATTAAAGGAATGAAAACACGTCAAGTATTGCGAGAGAGTCAAGTTATGTAAGTTTTCAGTCGTACTTGTGTAGTTCCTCATCATAGGGAATTGTGTTAGTTGGGCCATTCTAGTTTTTTCCTATTTAGGTTTTTCTCGTACATCGGACGTTGTGTGTGATGGATTTATTGTATCCTGCTATCACCTAGATGCTTGATTTAGATTAAGATAAATTGTTTAATCAGTTAAATACAAATTTGTTTAATCGATGCTAAGTTTCACTTAGGTAATTTTGTTTAATCAGTTTAATTTGAAAAAAAAATAGTTTGTGTTTTACCTTGTCCATATATCAAAACTCTTTAGTCTTGAGTTTGCACTTTGATTATCCATAACAAATTGTATATTTTCCAATTTTTAATAATCTAACTATAACAACACTCAAACTCCTTATTACCACATATCAATTCAATAAAATGTTAATAGTATTCGTGTTCAAGATGAGTGAAAGGAATTTTTTCTAGCCAAAATAATTCATATTCATAATAACTAGAAGAGTAATAACATTGCTGTCATTTTTTCTTATGCCGATTATATGGATTTATATATTCTATGTATTTCCATAAGCATTTTGAAGAGGTATGATTATGTAATCCTTTTGATATTCCTACAATAGTTATTTGGGTTATGATGGATATATGTTGATTGGGCATTTGGGGTTTGATTTCATGGCCATCTTAGGTTTTTTTTGTTTGACCTTTTACGTGGTGGTTGTTAGGTGGTGTATTGTCTAACATATTTTGTGATCATTTTATTATACATGCAACGCCCCCCTCATGGCTTACAAGATACTTTCTCATGGTTTATAAGAAATTTATAATAAATATGACCAAAATTTTGATTTATGTAGTGGTTCATGTAATAAATTATGATTTTGGAGGACTAAATTGAATATGGGATTAACAATTTTAAATCTAGAAGATATGATTTCTTGAAAAAAAGCATAAATATTTTCCAAGAATGGGTATTGAGAACTATAAAGTGTTGGCCAGTGGCATAAAACCACGTGAAGTTATTTTTTTGGCATAAAAACAACCATCACAAATTCAATCTTTAGTTTGAATGAGACTTGTGTTGGCTGATTTGTTAGTAATAATTGATCAAAAAATTCATTAATGAATAATTTGTCATATTATTTGCAGAAAAGACAACGATGATGATGACTCTAAATGAATTACTCAATAATCTCAACACGGGTACTTGTGAATAGAACAATAAACACTATGAAAAGTAGTTCTAAAGAAATAAGCGAGCAACGATTTACATATGAATCGCTACAATAACCTTTATAGTGAGGATGCAATTGTTGACTCTCGTTCATTTAACAAGGGTGCTCGATGAAGTTATAATCCCAATATTACTAATGGTGGCATGTAAATATGGTGCTTATAAAAAAATAACCCAATCATTTCAAAATAATTGTTCTTGAAAAAGAAAGTAATGAAAAGTTAAAGTAATTGTGAAATGGGTATGGTGGTTTAATGACCCCTAGAACGAGTAATCCCTATCGGATAAACCATTTAGGTAGAAAATATGGTTGAAATACATAAACTCTGTAAAGATAAATTTCCAATTGAATCATTTGTAGAATTGTCTATATTCCTTTGGACAAAACATTTTGGGTTCTATATATTCATTCATCTATCAACCATGAAGAATTTGGCCATCCGATCTTTTGAACATCATCAAATCAATTCCTCATGCCCGTTTCAAAAGAGGTATATGACCTGAATATTTTTCATGCGTTGGAGATAAACTCAATTTTAATTAGAATGATTTTGTTAAATTTTTCCAATTCATTTCATTCTTTTTAAAATTTAAATTTTTGATGGAAATCTTCCCAGGTCGTTCGAACACCCTGGTTGGAACGAACTTGTTCGAACAATTTTTCTAATGAACTTCTCTGCAAAATCTTTTGAAATGTCATTAGACGTTTTGTTAGAAATGTCATTCGAACGAGCATGTTCAAACCAACTTCCAATGACTTTCTTTGCAAAATGTTTTGAAATATCATTAGAAGTTCGTTCGAATGTATTTGTTCGAACGACCTGCTCTAGTTTTGATTTTTTATTTAAAATTTTTGGCAGCTGCTTTTTAATAATTGTTTTGGTCCACTACTTCACTTATTACTTTAATATGGATTAAAATAACTATTTGAAGTCTTTTTTTACAAAATTATCTCCAACACATATAATTTTGATTGATCAAATTGAAGAATAACAACTCCCTACAATCTACATTTCTTTCATCATGGATGTATGCGATGGAGCTCTGCATACTTGTTGATTGGAGATATTTTTGTGTTTCGGTGGATACTGAGACACAAAATGTGTTGTGCAACGCGTTGGAGATTCGCGTACAACAAACAGGGGTAGAGGAAACGACATCAACAAGTCTTAGTGAGTTAAGTTTGTAAGTCTTTTGAGTAGCTTTGTAAAATCATATTTGTAATGGATTTGTCTAGGCCTAACCGTTTGAGATTGTGCATGCTCTCTTAGGAATTAGTAAAGAATATCTAAAATTGTAATTTATCGACACTTGAAATAATTTATATTTCTGTGGTGAGTTTATTAAATGAAATTGATTAAATCTATATAACCTTGCAACTTCAAATTGGTATCAGAGCTAGTCTCTAAAAGTTATTTAGATGAATCCTGGAGGATCTATGGATAGTTTTTCATCGAACAGACATCCTATGTTTGATGGAACAAATTATACCTATTGGAAAGCTCGTATAAAATCTTCACTGAAATCAATCGATGAATGTGTTTGTACTGTTGAAAAAGTATGGTCCCCTTCTACTATTGTTGTTGGAGAAGAAACTGTTTCAGAACGTGTAGAGGATTGGAGTGGGGATGAAATTGAAATTGTGTAACTTTAACTCTAAAGGTCTAAATATTTGTTTAGTGCTGTAACTCCCAATGAGTTTCGTCATATAATGACGCGTGAGACTTCAAAGGAGTCTTGGAATATCCTGCAAGTTATTCATGAGGGAACGAGTGTTGTTAAAGCTTTTAATCTTCAAAATTTGACTACTCAATTTGAAACCATCACCATGAAAGAAACTGAAACTTTTAATGAATTTTACGCGCGTATATTTGATATTGTTAATTCTTGCTTTAACTTAGGTGATAAAATCCCTGAAGATCGAGTAATTAAGAAAATTCTTAGATGTCCCCCTAAGCATTTTATCCTGAAAGTCACAGTTCTTACTTCTTTAGGATAACTAAATACTTTAAAACTCTAAGAGCTTATTGGTGATCTTTAAACTTATGAATTACACATGTTTCCTAAAGATAACAAGAATAAAGATAAGGTATTATCTTTAAAAGTTAATAAAGAAGAAGTGTCTGAATCCTATGAGTTCAATATCGATCCTAATGATATAGCTTTATTTGCTAAAAAAAATTAAAAAAATTCGTAAGTTCAAAACGCAAAACTCAAAATTTGAAAAACCAAAATTTGAGAAAAACAAAAACAAGGGTAGTAGAAGTTTTAATAATAAAGATCCAAAGATGTTTAAAAATGACAACTGTAAAAGGGACAACCTTAGAAAGGATGATTCGGGGAGATGTTTTGAGTGTGAGGGACGAGGTCATAGAGCGTATGAGTTACTCACTAAGGTTAAGAGACAAGGTAAAGAAAAGGCCGTATGTAATTCTACTCTTAGCGATAGTGAGATTGAGTCTGAGGATTCCGATGATTCTGTCCCTTTTGGAAACAACCTTAGTTCCTTTATAGAAATTCATGCTAGTGATTCAAGTGAGTCACATCCTAATGTTGACAATTCAGAGCATGATCTTGAGGTTGTATCCACTCAATCAGAAAGTAGTGATGTAGATGAAAGCGAGTTATAATCCGCCTATTCATAGTTGTACACCGAGTCCATGTGTATTCAAAAGGCAAATAAGAGATTAACACTTAAGGTGTTAATGTTAGAAAAGGAGTTAAAATGCCTGAAGGGGAAAGATGCTTTAGTTAGTCAACTCGAGGCGATTAAGATATCTCTTTCTGAGAAGCTTATCTTCGTAGGTAAATAAAAATGTGATTTGATTGATTCCCTAGCATGTGTAAATAAATATCTTCATGAATCCTTGGAGATTAGAAAATCTATTGAAGGAAAAAATTTCCAACATGAGAAAGATCTCGAGTCCTCTCGGGAATTCAAAGTCACACTTGAAGATAATTCAGGAAGAATGGAAAAATTATTTCTACGTCCCGTTTTTAGGATATAAGGAGAAAGGTTATCAAGAGATAAAGGGTATAGGATATGAAGAAGGTGAGTCATCTAATGTTAAATATGAACCCATAGCTAAGTTTGTTACTAAAACAAACCTTCCAAAACCTAATCTACCTAAAAGAAGTCCGCCTAAGCAATATAAAAAAGTGACTCCAAACCAACCCTATGTGTGTACTTATTGTCACAAAAGGGGTCACCTTAGAGATTTTTGTTACAAGATTGGGAAGAATTCTTATTTTATAACTTCTAGTCCAAACTATAGCTCTTTAGCTAGCCTGAAAAACCAAGTTGAGTGTCTAGTTAATACATCAAAAGATTTAATGGAAAAGTTTCTAAAGTTCTCTATGGACTAAGAAAATCATTCCAACCAAAATACTAGAGTCAACAAAAGGAAAAACAAAACTCAAGTATGGATTAAGAAGGATAAGACCAATAAAGCTTTTATTTCTCATGTTTCTCTTAAAGCTCAAAATTCCTCCCAATGGTACTTTGATAGTGCATGTTCGAGATATATGATAGGTGATAAATATATGTTTACCACTCTTGAAAACTATAAAGATTGTAATGTCACCTTTGGCGATGGAAGTAAATCTCGAATTATGGGTAGAGTGTCCATTGAAATTTTTGGATTTCCTAAACTTAAAAATATTCTTTATGTTGATGGTCTCAAGGCTAATTTGATAAGCATTATCCAGTTATGTGATGAAAACTTTGATGTTAAATTTATTCAATCTGAGTGCACCATTTATGATAACTTGGGTGAGGTTATTTTACAAGGCATGAGGACTAGTCATAATTGCTATGGAATCGTTCCAATGTCCTCATTCGTCTGCAATAGTGCGAAAGTATCATTTGCCATTCTTTGGCATCAACGGTTAGGTCATGTAAACTTTAAAGATCTTGATCGTCTAGTGAGAAACGATCTAGTTTGAGGCTTACCATCCTTAGGAAAACCAACCTCCTCAATTTGCGGGCCTTGTCAATTAGGAAAGAAAACTAAAAATCCACATAAGAAGTTGAACTCAATAACTAACTCTCTAGTCTTAACATTGATACACATGGACCTTATGGGTCCCACTCATACCGAGAGTTTAGGAAGAAAGAGATATATCTAAATGATGGTGGATGACTTTTCAAGATACTCTGCAGTAGGTTTTCTACGAGAAAAATCTGAGGCTGTAGAATTTCTCACGGCTAAATGTAGAGTTCTTCAAAATCAGAACGGTGTTACCATAAACCACTTTAGGAGTGATAATTGAACTAAATTTATGGAATCCGGTGTGAATGCCTTTTGTGCTGAATTGGGAATTAAGCATGAATTTTCGGCTGTTCGAACACTACAATAAAATGGTAAAGTTAAGAGAGAAAAATCAAGGGATACTATAAATGGCAAGATCTATGCTCTTAGGTAGGAATGTGCCTTGTAGGTTTTGCGCAAAAGAAGCTAGCACCGATTTCACATCGTGAATAGGGTATACTTGCGTCCTAATACAAATAAAATGCCATATGAATTGTGGACTGGAAAGAAACCAATTTATCCTATTTTAGAGTCTTTGGTAGCACTTGTTACATCCTTAGGGATAAATAGCTTCTAGGTAAATTTCACTCGAGGAGTGTTGAAGGTGTTTTCTTCGGGTAGTCTCAAAACAATAGAGCTTTTAGAGTTTACAACTTAATGAGTTCAAAAGTCATGGAATCAATAATGTAGTCATAAAAGACGATGCACCAGCCACATTTGTTGATAATGAGAAAGTTTTCTCATGTGAGTGTGACTCTCTTACCAGTGTTGAAAACATTGAGTCTCGCATTGACTTGGTGGATCCCACCATTGAGAAAAAGGATCCATTTCCATGGGTTAGTAAAAGTCACAACCCTTCCAAAAGTATAAGGAATCCTGAATTAGGTGTCAAGCCTAGGTCTCAATCAGAAAATGAAGTTACCTATTTGTGTTATACTTCTAAAATCGAAGCTAGCTCTAAAAGATGAATATTGGATAAATGTCATTCAAGAAAAGTTGTTTTAATTTAAGAAAAATGATGTTTGGGAATTAGTTCCTCAACATAGTGATACTAATATCATTGGTACCAAATGGATTTTTAAAAATAAAATGGATGAAAATGGTGTCATTATTCGTAATAAACCTAGGTTAGTTGCACAAGGATTCACCCAAATAGAAGGTGTTGACTTTGATGAGACTTTTTCCCCAGTTGCTAGGTTAGAGTCGGTTCGTCTTTTACATGCCATAGCACGTCACCTTAAGTTTAAACTGTATCAAATGGATGTCAAAAGTGATTTTTTAAGTGGCATTCTTTAGGAGGAAGTCTGTGTTGAACGACCAGAAGGGTTTAAGGACCCTAAGTATCCTAATCATGTCTGTTTTTTAAAGAAAGCTTTATATGGTTTGAAGCAAGCACCTTGTGCTTGGTATGGGAGGCTTACTTCTTATCTCCTTTCTCGTGGATTTTTTAGAGGGGGATAGATATGACATTATTTGTTCGTCAAGATGAGAATGCGATCTTAGTTTCCCAAGTGTATGTTGATGACATAGTTTTTAGATCTACATATGATAAACATACTAAAAAAATTTCAAAAGAAATGCAAGATGAATTTGAGATGAGTATGGTCGATAAGCTTACCTTCTTTTCAGGTCTTCAAGTGCGTCAACTCAATAGCGGGATATTTTTGTCCCATACCAAGTATGCAAAAGATCTCGTGAAGAAATTTAATCTAGAATCTTCTAAGAATGCTTGTACTCCAATGAGTCCGTCGATCAAACTTAGTAAGGACACTGGAGGAAAGATTGCAGAACACACTCTTTTTAGGAGTATTATAGGTAGTTTACTCTACTTAACTTCTAGTTATCCGAATAATTCCTTTAGTTTAGGATTTTGTGCTCACTATAAAGCCGCCCCAAAAGGGTCTCATCTACTTGCTATTAAGCGTTCCATTAAAAACATTAGTGATTGTCTATCAGAATATTTAGATGCCAATTGGGTAGGAGATGTTGATGGATGCTAAATAACTTCTGGCAGATGTTTTTATTTTAGTAGTGAACTTGTTTCTTGGATGAGCAAGAAATAAAATTATATTTCTTTGTCCACAGCGGAGGCCGAATACATAGCCGTCGGGAGTTATTGCACTCAACTCATTTGGATGAAACCAATGTTGTAGGATTACGATATTCCACAAGGTACAATGACTATTTATTGCGACAATAAGAGTACAATTCATATTTCCTATAATCCAATTCAACATTCTAAAATGAAGCACATTAGGATTCGAGAACACTTTATTCGAGAGTTAGTTGAAGAGAAAATAATTTCCTTAAGCTTTATAGGCACCGATCATCAATTGGCCGATATATTTACCAAACCCCTAGATGCACTTAGGTTTGAAAACCTTAGGAAATCCATTGGGGTTTGCTCCATTGATTAAGTTCGGATTCGTTCATCTAGTTTAGGTTGGGTTTCATGTATATCTTTATACCTATGAACTAGATTATATTTTGTAGATATTTTTTTAAACAAATTCTAAAAATATTTTCATTTTTTTTTTGCAATAAAAGGGGGGAAAGGTTAGAAAGTCCTTCATAAATATTTGTCTATTGGTAATGTGTATAATGCTTTTGGATCTCTATCTCATTACATGTCCATGTGGATTTAGATGAGTTGTTAATCCGGACTTCGGCTTACTTGTGTGCATTGATGCTTATTTATGATATATTTCTCTATCATTGCCTCGTAATTTTGCCTTACTTGCAGACACCCCTCATGGAATCTTGTGGATATCTTTGTCCTTTGCATATGCTAGGTGAAGTGCGGTGTTGTCTTATCAATTTTATCACCACATTTTTTAAGCAATAGATCTTGTGCATGTAAAACCATTTCCTAAATTTTGGAAAAATGAAAAATAATATTTATCAGGTTATTTTGCGATTAGCAATGGGCTCGGGCTGCGAAAATGAATATTTTTTGCGTGAATAGCCACCATTTGTATAAAGAAAAAGAGCTTATAAAATTATGGCATCAAAAGGTTTCCACGACCAATGTCTTTGAAATTGTTGAAAGCATTTTTGCTCATTCAAAAAGTAAACGAATATTAGAGCATAATTTATTTTGATGGGAGATATATGTTGAAGATCAATGGTTTTGCGCCAATAATCTATATTGCCATTGTTTTGTGATGCTATTGGCATGAGAATCATCAATCTTCTATACGTTTTGTCTTGTGGATAGTGTTCATTTGTATTCCTCCTTTCTGTCACAAGGCATATTTGAGTGTACATTGTGAGAATATGTTGTTTGGCATTTTTCACTCATGCGTTGTCTTAGGTCATACTCTCTCATATTGTTCACAGACCTTAAATTTCTCTCCCATGGTTCAGATATGTCTACACTACCAAAGATATTTAAAAATCATATTTTGCTGAGTTTATAACCTTCATAGGCCTTTTCTAAGTTACTTTTTAGATTTTTTTATTTTTAAATTTTTTAAAAGGTCTGTTTTTTCGTTAGAAAACTCGTTCGAACAAGACTTCTAACTAAAATTTGCCCAAATCTTCTGAATTTTTGTTTGATATTCGTTTGTATGTCGTTCGAACATTGTCGTTCGAACGAGATTCCAATGACATTTATACATTTTTTCATTTCTAATTGGTTCCATCGAAGTCGTTCGAACGACATTCACTCGTTCGAACGACCTGGGTTATATTTGGGTTGTTTCTTCGAATTTTTTCCCACTTCATTTTGTCACACCCCGCCTAATTCTGGCGTCGGCCGCCACCAAAACTAAGCCAGACGTGAGTAAATAAAATACCGTTCTTAGCAGGAGACAGATATGAGACATAAATAAATCAGTCCATAAGATAAATAATTGAATCAAACTCAAATGCTCATAAACAACTAAGCGATAAAAGATCCATCACACGCTAACTCCAATAATCCATTCTCTAATAATGATTAAATACCCCTTAGTCCCATACCTAAGGGTCCCCAAGTTATCAATACGTCATATCCTATGTATAGGAGGATTTTCTAACATAAATCTTAACTTAGTCTCGTACTTAGACAACCGTAACGACGATAAAGTATCAAAAATCAGCCCACCCCCAAGATGATAAAAACGCGATAATCTACCCTCACTAGTCCCATACCTAGAAGGCGTAAATCATCAAAAGGCCTACCCACTAGTCCCATACCTAGAAGGCATCTTAAAATATAGGGAGAGCAAAAATTACCCAACAACCCGTCGTCACAAAGGCAATATAATAATACTAACAAGTTCCATAAACAATCATAATTAATCAACGTATAAAACTACGCATGATAGCCCAATTCAATTAAACCTTAATTTAATTATCACAACGTCAACAATACCCAAATAATCTCATTTAATTATTTTTAAATTAAATATACCAAGTTTTCATCATATATACCTCAAAATTTTATTATCTCTACATGTATTACATGAGTTATACGCACCCAAAAATTATTTATTTTAAAGTTAGGTTTTTTTTTCTACATGCAACCTACACTAATAAAACCCAAAATCACTCATGAATCCTACGTACCCAAGGGTTATGAATACTATTCAGATTAAAAGATTTAATAAAAACAACCCCATAATTAGTGTCCACTTTTTCTAATTAAGTTACTAATTATTTTTAAGAAAACATGTAATTAAGTGTTAAGGCGACACTTAAAATGCATAATACTAAAGGAAAATAATAGAGTATTCATGCCTGTAAAGATCGTGTTGAAAATCTGATTAGAAATCTGGATTTCTTGCGAAAAATTAGCAAAAGAGTGCTCTTGAACAAACTTGATTAAACCCGAATTAAGCCTCCCAAAACTTGTGCCAAAAACTTTATTATGAAGAAGGTTGATGATTATGAGTGAGAGGAAAAATGTTTAGAAGTGTTCTCCGATGAAAAACTGAAGAAAAAGTGATTATGAGAAGTCCCCCTATGGATTAACAATGTTATATAGTGATTAGGAGTCCTAATCCTATACAAATTCTAATTAAAAACAATACCAGCGCACGTTTTCTGAAGGCATTGATCGTTCGATGCCCAGGCGTCGATCAATCGATCGCCCAGAAAAACTCACAGTTTTGCTTAAAAATTATAGGGGACAAATATTTCAAAAAATCATATAAAATCCATTTTAACTCTGATTTCAATTCCGCTTGAAGTTTTATTCTGCTAAAATCATAATCAACATATTTAGCCAATAAAAATTATTAAATTCAAAAATTTATTTTTCCCGAAAATCCCAATTAATTAATTAAATAAAAAATAAAAACACGGGGTGTTACACATTTTTCTCCACTTCTTTCTCTCTCCTACCTCTTCCTCTTCCACGTTTTACCTTATTCCCCATAACCTACTTCCCCACTCTCCCTTTCTCTCCATTTCCTCAACCCTCAATTACCATTAACCCATTTTCTACCTTTAACTCATTTCCTCCATCACTAGCTATTCATATCTCTCTCCATTTCTACACGATTTGAGGAGTTTTCATTTCAAGTATTTTTTTTTCCTTCTTCCATTTGATTTTCGTAAGATTGAGAGTTGCGTGATTTGGGCTCTATTCACAACTTCAAACATTTGTTTTTTCTTTTACCCATTTCTTGTACTCCCAGTCTATTCTGTTGGGGCTATAATCTATAAATATTTTCATCGTATATTTTTTTCTCTTCTCTGCCCCCAGTTAAGTGTTAGTATCATGAAATTATCTTGTCATTTAATCAAAGATTTAATTTTTGTCAATAATTTCATGGCATTAAACTTAATATTTTTTCCTTGCAATCTCTATATTTATCCTACTGCTGTTGGAGTTTGTGTTTTTGCTGATTTCAGTTGTGTTGATGGTGTTTGGCGATTTAGTTAGTATTGTCGTATGGGTAGGTTTTAATTGTTTCCTCTCATTATGCCTAACCATGGTCGACACAATCGTCCCATTCTTTCATCCATTGAGGAGCGTTCTTCATCCTCTTCCTCCTCTGATGAGAACACTTCCGCTGATGCTTCCATCCCCAACCTTTGACTGCATAGGCGAACCATTGATAATCACACTTTGTACCAAACTCAGGGGTTTGCCACTCGTGCAGTTGTCTGCAAAAAATTAGTCGATCTCACCTCTCTTTCTGGCACTATAGTCTCATCTTGGATTTTTGACTTGGGTTGGGATCCCTTTTTCAACCTTACCAACCCTTTTTACCCCGGTCTCATTAGGGAATATTTCTTTAGTATGCGAGATGTTAAACCTGGACTTTTATCAGTTGTCCACAGCAGAGAAATCACTATTACCCCTGAATCCATTGCACATTTTGTAGGATTGCCTCAGGTTAACAATCCCACATTTCCATGGCCAAATGACTCACGCCCTGAGACACGCCTCATTATGAATACTGTGTGTCGACTTTTCGAGGTCGGTACAGTCACCATTTTGTAATACCCCTTACTTTTGAGTAATTATTTTTATATTAAATTACCATGTGGGTTTGTTATATAAAATAAAGGAAATTGAAGTAAATATTAATTTAAGTAATTTAAGAGTTAAAATTTATGAGTATTACATATTTACCGTTACGTTAATATAAATAGTGTAATATTATGTTATGTTGAGTCGTTGTGCTTTAAGCGACGGTTATGATATATATTCCAATCGGATTATCATTAGAAACTTAATATGACGTTGGAATAGGAAATAATGAAGGATATCCCGGTTGTCAATTTAGAGAGCACTGTTAGTCCGGGAACGGTTGAGATAGTCAAAATAAGTGTCGGGTGTGTTTTTGGGTTCCAGGGTACTTTTGGCTAGTTATGACTTAAATATGATGTTACGAGTCATATTAAATATGTAATAGCATTTAATATTAGACTTAATGTATTTGAGAAATTTTGAGTATTTACTCTTGCAAGAGCAATTAAAGCTCATTAGTGTGTTTTAAACCTAGAAAGTATAGATAAGAGAGAGCTTGAGAGAAAGAAGAGAAAAGAGGGAGAATTGGTGATTTGGGCTTGGAATCGTATCAACGAGAAGAAATCCGAGACTCCGATCTTGAGGCAAGTTTTCTAACTTGCAAAAACTTATGATTGTGTTGAATAAATTTTATATATGGTTAATGTTCTTGAGTTTAAACCCTTTTTGGATTTTGACGATTTAACTGCTTAAATCCTAGAGTATAGGATCTAGACTTGATTTGAAGTTATTGGATTATTTAGATATCATGTGGAGTAGTTTGTAGATGGTACGATTTGATGAAGTTGGGTTTAGATGGAAGAAAAAGAGATTTGGAGATTTAGGGTTCATAACAACCAGTAGCCAAAACTGGGCTATTCAACCCAGGCAAATCAATTCGCCCCTAGCGAATCGATTTGCTAAAATGGTAGGCTACAGGTCTGAGTTAGAAAATCGATTCGGGCAGACCGAATCGATTCGACAAACTAACAGGAAGTTTAGTTCTCTCGAACGAATCGATTCGGCTGGAATGAATCGATTCGAAAATAGTGTTATTTTGCCAAACTTTTCTAACTTTGATTCTACTCCTTTTCTTTTGGGTTTAAATCTTAGGAACCTTCTCATATGACATATTAAAGAGTATTCTGACTTCATAGAAGGTGAGCGATGCCATAAGATAGTAAGGGGGTGTCTGGTCTTCATCCGGGGACTAGTTATAACAGCATAATGTCTCATTTCATCTAGTAAATGAGTGTAGGACTAGTGTAGGGTCAGTTAGAGTCATTTTGGACCTTTGGGGGATAGTATGGGAGTGTATATACCTTATAGCTAAAATTCGTTATGTATATGTGGTTTTGAAATAAGAATTGTATGTTTAACTAAAGTATCTTGTGAATATGTAACATTCATACATACCTCTCTAAATTCTATCATAAGGGAAATTATGCGAAAGAGGTGAATCCCCTGGCTAATAATGCAGGGAGAGTATAGTTCTCAGGACATGGCATTGGTTGTTACATTGTATGATTGTTTTATTTGAAGTGATGTAATTTCGGGTATGGTTATGCCTCACTATCGAAGGTGTATGCTCGTTTCCGATACGTTGTGATTTAAGGTACCTAGGTGGTCATGAATATAGGCCCTCGAAGATGATAGCAATTAGGGGTGCATCCAGTGGGGTGACTCCCGAAAGGATGGTCTTAGAACCGTTATTATATGATTATAACTGATATTACGAGAAATCGTCCACTAGTCATTCTCGAACTAGCAAATCAAGTGTAAGGTGTAACAACCTGCCTAATTAAATACCGGGTGGCCAGCCCCATACCAAATTAAAACAAAATGTACAGTTGGCTCATTCTTAGCATCACTGTCGAAAACATTTACAACTCACCCAATATTCAATTAAGCTGGTGTTAAAAACTTTTCAAATTTTAATTTCAACAAAATCCCTTTTAGTTTAAGAATAACACAATACAGATAACACAACGAATTTAAAAGTAATTGGAATGAACATTTCCAAATAACAATATTAATCCAGTACAATAATCCCAACAATAACAAATGTATAAAATGACACGAATACAATAGTATTTGACTCCGATAGAAAATGATGACTGAAATCCTTTGGGCGACATGCCCTAACTAAGAATACTGTGAATCAAAAGATGATAGGCGCCTAAGCAAAACTCCATAGCTCCATAGTTCAGCATAATCCGCTAAGGTTGGCGTCCCTGCTCCTGGACACCTGATATAGAAGATACAATAGAAAAGAAAATGTGCAAGGAAACGGGTCAGAGCCCGATTGTGTAAATGATTTTTAAAACAGCAAGTATTTAATAAGTGCAATAAAGCATTTATTATGTACATGTTAGATCCAACTCTCACTTGCTATTCTCACCTCTCAACTAGAGTGCACACTTAACGTTTCCTATTAACCTCCTAGTTAATGGTTCCTCTTTTCTAGTCTCCATATTATAATTCCATTCCCATATCATAATCCCCGTATGTCCCATACCATACGTCACATTATTATTCATTTACATTTCTCATTTATAGAATCGTATCTCATTAACACGAATAATTTCTCATTAATATGAATTAAGTTTTTCAATTCTATAATCATAAACATTCATTAACTTAATTCCATTATCTTTCTCTATTCACCGTTATCTACAATTATCACCGTAGATAGAGTTAACCACAATATATATCCATTCAATCATTTATTTCATTATATATATATTCATATATAATATGGCACCCCGAGTCACAGCTGCGGTGCAATGCATTACTCTGCTATCAAGTCCCACCATCGCAGGTCGCCGAATAGGGGACTAAAGGTTCGTTAAGATTCCTCGAACCACAAACATCAACAAAAAAATTGGAGGCGGACATAGTTCTCATATCCATGGGTCACGCACATACCTACGTACCCACAGTCAGCGGACTTATCAACTCCCCGGTAAGTCTTTCATAGACCTATGTTCTCGAGCGACAAATCAAAGATCCCATGGATTCATCAGGATATGACTGCCCTCACGCACAAACCTCCCTTCGATGGCAAGTAAGCTAGGTATGTCATACACATAATCAATAATCAATCAAATAGGCATTATCATACCTATAATATAATATCAACAAGGTATTCACATTACCCTTAGATTATTCCTATACATAGCATTATATCTCTTTTAAATTCCACGTATTAAAATATCATATCTTTACTTCATAATTTAATTATCCTCGCATCCTATAACATCTCTCCACTCCCGACGTCGTTAAGGTTCATGCGCGGAGCATCTCGCAAAGCGAAATCTAAACAAGGAACCCCTCCAATACACTACTACTTAACTTTGTCGATCGAGGAGGTAAGTAAAATTCAAATACGCGATCAGGATAACCTCATACCCTCTTTCAACCAAATGTGTTCTAAACTCCCATATCTATCCAGGAGCCATACCACTACGCTCTTGTACAACACGCAGTCCTTGCGAAATCAATAATGAGCTTAAACTCAGTCCATGATGTTCAAATTGTAACCCTAAGGCTACCCTCACTCAATACACAAGGTTAAAATAGGTTTTTCCTCAACATATATTCAGTACGAAGTCACTTATACCCTACTGGTCCATATCGCCATATCTCCCGAATTACTACGAATTAAATTCTCCCTTTAATTAAGGTTTAAACCGATAGTTTTAAATCTCTTATAAACACCTCTTCTTTCACTTTGGATTAACCCTCTTGTAAACTTAAGGATACCTAGGTGTTATATTCAATCACCCCTACTGGTCCTATCTCTAATCCTCATGCATAATAATTATAATCCAACAATTGAATCTAACAATGGAAATTCCTTTGAATTAATTATCATTATTCTAATCAATTGAAATCCCAATCAAATTAATTTAAATCTTACCTAGGGCTTACTGATCTTCTTTAAGTCCCATAATAACCAAATAACAATCACCAAAGATCTACCAAAGATTTGGGATAAGAACCAATATTAAAAAGAAACAACTATAGAAATTCTGGGGAGGTCAATCGATCGAAGGCAGGGGGTCGATCGATCGATCACTCCAGTAACAGCCCAGTTTTCTGCATTTCTGCAACTACGGGTTTCATCCTTTTTACTCATTCTATCCTTCATATTTACATCCAAAATGAGTTATAATTATTACTACATGATATATTAACATATATGAACGATTTTCAGTACTCTAAACATCTTAGAATCATCAAGGGATTGGATTAAAAAGCATGTTTATCTCCTTATTTCCGGAAAATTATCTACATCTCATCTTCAAGAACACATCAATGGTTTTCATAATTTTTTCAATAGATTCATGACTATTTCGTATATTATTATCAACCTACGACATGAGTTTAATTCCTATATCATTTCAGTTTCCAGAAATCCATTTAATAACTCCATTATTTCTTCCAAATATGAATAATCTTCTCTTTTTATAACTATTCTAACATGGACAATATACAAACTTAAATTGCCATTATCAAACACTTGCCTTTACTGAAGGTTTGATACTTTGGTGTAGTTTATCTCAGGTGGTTCTCCCTTCTCCGGTTAGCCTCCGGTGGTGGTTGATGGTGGTGACACTTAGTTCTTAGTTCTTCTCCTTCCCAAGTAGGCTTTTCCCTTCCCAAGCACCCTTTCACTCTCTCTAGGAAGATGACTTCTCTAATTTTTGAAGAGGAGATGTATAACCCACGTACACTTAATCTACCAATACTTATAATAAGACAAAACCCAAAATCACTATTCATCCCCTCTAGAAAAATGACCAAAATGCCCTTTTGCGTTGTCTATTCATTTCCAAATGACCCGAGACTCAAAATTAACATTCAAATAGACTTTTCTGACTATATCGAACCTTCCGGACGCAACGACGCTGTCGAAATGACTATAAGATCGATAGAAAATAAATTTCATTTTTAATTTAACAAATTAGTCCCGACACGTCCCATACCGCGTCTGACTAAAAATCTAAATTATCGAAATTATATCACACTGTCATATCAATGACACCACATTCATATATTACCTAAATATCTTTAAGTAATATTCAGAATTATCCATTTTAACATCCTCAATTCGGATAAAAGCCAATTGAATTAATTTATAGTAAAATCCAATTAATCCATTAATTTAAAATATAACCGATTTTTAAAAGTCATTAAAATCACGGGGTATTACATAAGGTGCATAATAAGCAAATAAAGCAAGTAAAGAGAGAGAAGACAAGATATAGAGTGGTTCAGCCACTAAAATAGGCCTACGTCCACTGTGTTGCTCTGTTCTCATTATATGCATTGCATAGCACAATATGATCAAGCCCGAAGGGGTATACAAGTATGAGAATAAAGGAGACTACATGGCACTAGCAGTTCGGGGCATGCCGAAGATCTGCTATGATGTAGGTGAGTAGCCTCCATGATTTTTGTTGAGGTTGTGTTGAGAGGATCGGGTAAGGCTTTGCTAGGTATTGTAGAATCTGCCCAAGGGGAGAGGAATCGATCCCTTACTTCGAGGTGTAGTCCTCTATATATTTAGGAGGTATGTGAGTTGTGTCACGTGCCCTGAGTACGTGACGTATATCAAGTCTGGAGTTGCTGTCATAGATAGGGATGCAGCTTGTAAGGCAAGCATATCGAGCAATGCATCCTGCATGAGGCTAAAGCCAAAGGTGCCGCACCCTGTACTGGGTAGGGCCGCGACCTGTATATAAAGCCAAGTGGTATGTGTCGCACCCTGGGTTAAGCCGTACCCTATGATGAATAGGGCCGCACCCTGTACTGAGTTGGGTCACGGCCTATAAACTTCTGTGTTCCGCGGTAGGTGGTGCAATATATGTGCTATCAATACGCCCCCAAGTCGTAGTGCCAAGTGATTGCGATTGGGGCTGCAACTGAGTATTTATGTCCTCTTAAGGTGTCGGTACTTTCAAGGCGACGCTTCATCTTCCTAAGCCCTCTTATATAAATTGATCTGGCCATGCACTTCATTACGTTTCCTAAATATTTGAGAGCATATCGATAGCCAGCCTATGTTCATTCATCCTCTTACTTTTTATGGCGATTTTCAAAAGTTGTGTGCGGTGGTTACAAGGTGTTTCGAGGTGGTTTAAGGCTGAGCACCGCCAGTTTCTTCTTTTTCGGGTAATTTTTTAACTACCAACCTCTTCAATAGCCTTTTCGATTCACAATTCATAATTCATAATTCATAATCTGATATTCTGAATTTCTGCATTTATCCTGAGCTGAATTTCTGAACTTGAATCATGTTTGTTATATTTGAACTTATAGTAGATTTTTCTGGATCTCTTGAACTTGAATTATATCTTCCACATTTATTTGAGTGTATTTTATTGGATTGTAATCATGTTTGCTGCATGGATTTGACCATATTTATTTCTCCCAATTTCTCTACTGATCTTGATAATACGTAGTTGTTTGGATTTAAACTAGGTAACTATCATTCTGGTTAGGGTTAGACTTTAGGGTTTCTGAATGGTAACCTATCGTGTTCTTGATGTTGTTGAGAGGGACTCTACATATTCTAGGGTTTTGATCTTTGTTTTCACAAAGGTTAAGTAATCAACTATTTGAGAGAGTGGCCGCGGAATGACGAAATCCCTTTAGTAACTTAGGGCTGCTCATAATGAATATACCTTTCAAACAGTTTAAGAAACATTTGAGCATGTAGTTAACAAGGGATGTTTCTAGTTTTTAAACAAAGGTTGCGGCCTATAGTGACTTGGGTATTTATTAGGTTCCGAGGCATTTAGCCCATAATTTAGTGACTACGGCATGCTAGAAATCTTCATGTTTCCTCCAAAACAATATTTCGCTGCGTCGATTATCTTTTAGGGCTCGGGAACCCAACACTTGGTATGTTTAGCCAGTCTTGCTAATCATTTTTATTCACTTTAATACACATCATTATCCTGTCGTGGCTCCTTCGAGGCTTTTTAGAACCATATTGGCTACGGTGCCTAACTGCGGACTATACTTTTAAGGTACTGCTGCAGCCATATGAACTTTGACCCAGATGACTTTCTGAGAGGATTTTGAAAAAACATTTTGGAGCCTCTCCTCCTGAACTTCCTTTCGTGCCTCTTTGAAGTCAATAGGGCCTTGCCAACTGAAAGATTTCCCCGATTGCATAGTACTAGACTCAGATCCGCGGATTCTACCTGTAGGAAGTATTTTGAGACCACACCAATGGAAGAGGAAGCCAACTCTAGTAACCAACCAATGGACGTAGAAGACAACATCGCGGTAGGGGGTGCTTCTAATGTTAGGGATGAACCTGTTGGCACATCTGGGAGGGTTGAGAGACCTCTTACTGCACTTGGCATCTGCAGTGCTATGACCCAAGAATGGGTTGAATAGGTAGTTGAGGCCTTCGAGTTTCCTGGGGTCTGCTTCCCCTTATACGCCTTCATTTATGGTTTGCGAATGCTTATCCCTGTTCCCATTAGGAGAATTTTTCAAACGATGGGGCTAGCCCCAGCTCAATTAGACCTCAATGGATGGAGGGACATTCTCGCAGCTGTGGTGCTATGGGAGAATCAATTCAAAAGAGATTTTACTCCCGCGGATTTTTTCCACTTCTACCATCCAAAGGAAAACTTTATAAAGTTTGCGGGATACTAATACTTCTCAATCCACGGTAGGGATGAGACCCTTTACTCTGAAAGGCCCACCAGTGTTAAGAACTAGAAGGGCAAGTACTTCTACGTATCTGGTGAAGGGTGGGAGATCCACCCCAAAGAGAATGATAGGGATAGATCATTTAGGATGTCGCGACAATGGGGGTATCCCTCCAAACTTGGTAAATACCTTTTGAACTGTGGTCCCGTCCATTTGTCTTAGTTTATTACTATTCTCATTATACTTTTGTATTAACTTCACATTTTCTGCAGTTCTAGACAGCTTGCAGTTGAGTAAGCGACAAGAGAAAAGAGTTGGGGAGGCCATGGGAATTCCTGTTGAACAGAAGAAATTTAGCACACTTGTAACCTCTGCATCTATTTTTGAAGTGGGCTACTTCCCCGACAAATCCGTTCCCAAAGAGATGGGTGCCGAAGGTAATTCTGCTATCTGATTTTCTGATTCCGTGGAAATTATCTTTAACTAGATATTGGCTTCATTTCTTTCTCAGGTGAGGAGATTGATAGGTTTCGACTAACAGCTCAACTAGCTGAAATGGATGAGGACGTAGTGGTCCTGAATAACACTTTCTAAGCATAGGAAAAGAAAAAGGACAAAGTTCAAGGTTCCTACTGCAGTTGCCCCCGGCTTACAAACTGAGCCTCCCGTGCCATAAAATCTTACTGCGGATCAAAAAAATACTGTCGCGCCCTCACATCAAGTTGAGGATTTGGCCCCTATTGAGAGGCTTGAGGGAACCTTTGATGATGACATCGGGGCTAACATTTTCGCAGTGGATCTGATGTTACCCTTACCTGATCAAGGTGTCCGTGGCACTTCTCCTATACAAAGAAATTCTCCTCCCCCTCCATCCATAATGGCCGTCAATGCAAATTTATTACCTCCACAAAGTAGACATGCATGGCCACAACTACGCAGACCGGATCCCCAGTCTTCTTGGGATAATACTGCATACGATGTCCATAGGATAAGGAGGGTAAAGGGTGGAGCCGACTTAGATCGATTGGTAGCTGAGGACCATGAAGATGCAAAGTCCTATGCCCTCCACAGTCTTCTGAGGGTAAGTAATTAAGGGTTATCAATATTTTTCATAATTTTGAGTTTTATTTTCTAACTCTCAATACACTTACAGGCTGCGGAAGCTGTGGCGACCCAAAAAATGTAGTATGAGGGTCTTTACAGGCTTAAAGAGGCTACGGAGGTTGTTCACACAGCTGATTTGGAGAAGGCCAGAGCGGAATCTTTTGAGGCTAGAAAGAAATCTTCTTCCACGACACTCTAGGTGGCTCAAATGGATCTAAGGCCACTGTCAAATCCAAGGGCAAACTTGAAGATAATTTTAAGTAATCCGTGGAGTCTCTCAAGGCTTCCCAAGCGTAAACTGTGGAAGCTTGCAAGGCCGCGGATCTTGTAAATAGCAAGATGGGACTTCTAGAGAAACAGCAATTGATTTAAAGATTAAGGCTGCCAATGATGCTGAGGCCCATGATGCAGTAATAAAGACGATGGAGGAAGATCACGCCATGGCTATTAAGAGGATGGAGGAGGACCACTCTGCGACCCTTATCAAAAAAGATGAGCAACACGGTAAAGCCCTTTAACTAGCCATCGATAACACAGTTGCATCTTACTAAGGCTCCGAGGACTTCTTCCTTATTAATAATCGGGCTTATATCCACGAATACCAGGAGCTGAGGTATAAAATAGCAAAGAATTTCCCTGATGTTGCTGCTATAATCAAATCTTAGAGTGTCGCGGATGCTGAACATGATGCCTGCGTGGCTGAAATGAAGGTTGCAGCCAAGGAGGGGGTCAGGCTGAGGCAGAAGCAGCGATAGCTGATGAAGAGACCGTGACTACTGCGGAGGGATAAGAGGGAGTGATGTTGACGATGCCGAATCTTAGGGTTGTGTCCATCTTTATCATTTTGTTTCCTCTTTAAATGGCTGCGACCCTTTTTAATATAATTTTAACACTAATATATCTTTTTTATTCTTGTGCTTTCTTGCCTCAACACTTGAATGAATGCTCTCTGTACATCTTTGATTGCTTGATTGAATGATTTGCAAATATGCTTCTTCAATAACTTGGATTTTTGTTAATTTTCCACTTCGTATGTGGCTATCATCCCACCTACCGTGGCTTACCATCTTTAATTTTTCCATATTTTTTTCAAGTCTTCATATTTCCATTCATAGACTATGACTGCTTGGCAACCCGGACGCGGCCTTTTAGTAGTTATGATGTCTAATTTTCTTTGTTGTATGTTCTAAATGAATGAATGAACTCCCTGATGATTGCAACCATATTAATAGGGTTGCGGCTCCTTTCAATCCCTTGCCAAGAATTTGATGACATCATGTTGGGCTGAGGCCAATCTCTTTCTGTAGCTTTATTATGCTTCGTGATAACAGTGTCACAGCATCCTTTAGCCTCTTAATTGCCTTTCATGGCTTTCCTTTAGTCGCTTCGATTGGGTTATTATCAGGCCTCCCTGGGCTAGGTATTATAAAGCATCCCCAAGCTTGTGAGGATATATATAAAGCCTTCCCAGTCTATAATAGGATTATCCTCAGAAAATTAAGTCTTTGGCCTTTTCAAATATAGGATTATCTATAGACAATTAAGTCTCCGGCTCCTGTGGGTTATTTTCAGGCCTTCCCGAGCTAGGTATTATGAAGCTTCCTCAAGCTTAATATGAGATCAGCAAGTTAATGATGTTTCATCTCTATCCACTAAGTTAATGGTGTTTGTGGAGGAAGTATCCTCCGAGGTCTAATAACGCATCCTGAAAGCTTAGAACGGGCATTGTGAGCCCTTATAAGTGATGTTGCAGACTAATTTAAATAACTGCTCTCAATTGTTGCTTTTGTCATTTCCAATCGTCACTTACTTTCGGACGATTAGGCATCTTGACGAGAATTGTGGGCCCATTTAGATATTATCATTCCCGATATAACATATTGTCTCAAATTGAGATCTATTTTAGATAAAACGATCGTCTATAAGATAGAATTTCATGGGAATGAAAATAGAAACACAGCCCAATAAGAGTGAACTTGATTTTATATATCTATTTATATATTCCTTACTTGGAAAGGACAATACAAAGTTTAATTTAAAATAGCATAGGAAGAGTTTCACTGTAAAATAGAAACAGATGAAATATAAGGCATAATCATGAAAAATGGGCATGTGGTATGTGAGACTAGGCTGCATCCCCTAAACATATCTGAGGAACCTCTGCATCATCCCTTGCCCAATCAGCCTTTCAACTTCATCCTTCTCTGCATAACATTGATCAGTTTCATGGCCATGGTCTAGATGGAACTTGCAACACTTACCTTTGTTCCTCTTGTGGAGTGCAGCTTTAATATTGTCTGGACACCTCAGCAACTTATCCTCCTTAATGGACTCAAAGATGTCTTCAATTGGGAAGGCCAATGGAGTGTAAGCCCTAGAGCTCTTGCTCTCTTCTACCTTCTCTGCTTTTCTTTTCTGGCTCCTGCTGACTTCTTTCGCGAATGGAACTTTTGGCACGGCCGCGGCAGCGAAGGCTGCTGAGGCAATGATCATGGGTGCCGCACCCACATTGGATGAGGATGTGGCCTCTAGCATGAGGACCCTCTGAGTCAAATAGTTGACTTGGGTTTGGAGTGAAGCATGGCTGTCGTAGAGATGGTTGAGGTGATTGTACAACTGCACAATCTCATCTTTGACTTATGTGCTCCGGATGGCTTCTACTTCCATTTTCTGCTTTGTTAGTCTTTACAAAATATATAATCTGAGACAAAACCAGCAAAAGTGAGTAATTACAGAAATATTGAATTAACCAAGTAGGATATTGGGATGCATCATTTGAACTGCTGCGTGATATTCGGTTGAGGTCACAGCCAGTAAGGCACATAGGTGCACTCTCATGGCCTTTATATAATATTCACCAAGGTTGAAATGGAGACCACCTGAGTCCGTTCCTTGATGTTTTGAAGCTTCTGTAACATAATCGCACAAGTACGGGCCGTGGCATAAGAGACAGTCGAACTGACAGGCCGCATCCATGCCTAGGCAGTGAAGGGAGAAATCCCAAACTAGAAGCCCAGTAACTGATTTCTTCTCCTGGAATATGTAGAGAGAATTCCTACTAGGTTTATCCATGAGAGAATAACCTCTCGGTGTGTAAAATGACACTTTTTCGATGATAAACCCTAGATCATAGGTCAGGAACAACAAATACGGGGGTAAATATAATCCTTCCCTAATCATTCATCTTTTCGGGGATAAAGCCCATCATGATTTTTAGCAATATCTAGATGGAATGATATCACGGGGGTACGCAAAATAGATATAACATTATAAAATGGATATCTAAAAGTAGATCTGAACATAAGAAATACCCATTTAAGGGTGTAAATATAAAACAAAGCTTAATAACCCAATATTTACTCATGAGATTATGACCCAAAGGGTCCCTATGAATAAAACTCGAAATATAGAGAAACAAGATTGAAATATCTCGTTTCCCATAGACGGTGCCAAATTGATGATACGAGAAATCGTCCACTAGTCGTTCTCGTACCACCAACTCAAGTGTAAGGTGCATAATAAGCAAATAAAGTGAGTAAAGAGAGAGAAGACAAGTTATAGAGTAGTTCTTGCACTAAAATAGGCCTAAGTCCACTGTGTTATTCCGTTCTCATTATATGCGTTGCATACCATAATATGATCAAGCTCGATGGGGCGTACAAGTATGAGAATAAAGGAGAGTACATGGCAGTAGCAGTTCTGGGTGTGCCAGAGAACTGACTATGATGTAAGTGAGTAGACTCCAAGATTTTTGTTGAGGCTGTGTAGAGAGGATTGGGCAAGGCTTCACCAGGTATTGTAGAATCTGCCCAAGGGGAGAGGAATTGATCCCTTACTTCGAGGTGTGTTCCTCTATATATAGGAGGTATGTGAGCTGTGTCACGCGCCCTGAGCATGTGACGTATATCAAGTCTAGAGTTGCTATCATAGAGATAAATGCAGCCTATAAGGCAAGCATATCGAGTACTTCATCATGCATAAGGCTAAAGCCAAAGGTGTCGCACCCTGTACTGGGTAGGGCCACAGCCTGTATATAAAGACAAGTGGTACGTGTCGCACCCTGTGCTGGGTTAAACCTCACCCTATGATGAATAGGGTCTCACCCTGTGCTGAGTAGGGCCGCAACCTATAATCTTTTGTGTTCTGTGGAAGGTGGTGTAATATATGTGCTATCAATAAGTGTTCTTATGAAAATGGTATTTTATATGAATGATTAAATGAAACTGTGAACCAACTTTAATTACATATGATATTTAATGATTAATTGATTTGTGAGGATATATTATAAATTGGTGAACTAGGCATGTTGAATAGAGTTAGGTTAATCCTATTAAGTAGACGGGAAGTTTACCTTAAAATGAATTGTACGCGTTAGTATGTGCACTTAGAAGAGAGGTGAGGATGATTCCTTGAGCGAAGAACAAATTTAACCTGTTTATGAAATTTGGCATTCATAATTGTTATCCATTTTATTCACGTGTATATCATATCAAACCGGGCCCTGGCCCATTTATATTTCTTCTTCTTGTGTGGTTCTTACTTATGTTCAGGTTCTCCGCAGCATAGGCGCCCGCTTTGACCTTCCTTTCCAGTGTTAAGGAGATACGGCATTTTGCGGATGTTGTAGGATTTTTGTAATAGATGCAATAATTTCTTTTGGATATTCTAGTTATGATCCGTCTGTATATTCGAGCGTGTTGCCCAAGTTTATTATTCATATCTATTGTTATACTTGGTGTAACCTTTTTGTATTAGTCTGTTAACCGACAACTTATTTGGTTATGTTTTGTAGAATTGTTATTAAACTATTATATATATATATATACACACACACATTAACCCTTTGTGATAAATTGGATGATTGACATTTCTTTTATCAAATTTGGAAAATTATATATGACATCTGTTTTTAAAAATATTTAGTGGTAGTCTTGTAATATTATTATGCGACAATGATGCTAAGAATGGACCATTTAAGGTTCCTGTTTTTATTCGATTAGCGGGTTGGCCACCTCTTATTTTAATAAGCGGGGTCTCACATATTTTTCATAAAAATATCCATCTTGATTTCATGATTCTTAACTGGCTTGTTTGTGCATGACTTTTACCTCGTCCTAACTCCACTCAAATTTCAAGGGCACACGTGGACCTAATGTTTGCCATTAGCACTAAAGCCTCTATTGACCTTCCCCGCTTCATCTTTGGTGTTCTTAAAGTCGTTAAGGTAAATCCTATTGGTCCCGTTAGGCAAGATTTACCTTTTTTAGTTATTATTACTAGACATTGCCTTGAGGTTGGCGGCCCCCTCCTTCCCTCTTATATTTCGGTCACTCATTTTTAGAGAATTAATATCTCCTCTATTGGTCGCTCCTACTGTCACCTTCCCTGTGGTATCCTCAATCCACTTCTTCTCACTCTGCGCCACCCACTCCCACTCCCTCTAGACCCTCTTTTTCTCATCCTCAACCACCTATTAAGTCGAAGGATTTTAGGTATGTGCATACGCAGGTTGATCATATTTAAGAGGACAATCGCTAGGATAAGTCACTTTTATAGGAACGTTTACTCGCCATGCAGAGGGATCATCATATAGCCAAGGAAGCTCAGGCACGTTGAGAGGAGGCACAGGCACGTCAAGATGAGGCCTAAGCTAGGAGAGACTCCATCCTTATAAAGCATATTGAAGAGATTTTCCGTATAGAGATGAGTCGTGGTGCGGGCTCCTCCGGTACCGGATCGCTTCCAGATGACCCCTCACAGAATTCTCCAGCTCCGTGATGATTCTGTTATTTATTTATGTAGTTATGAGAGAGAGATTTTTGTTTTATTTATATATATACCTCACTTGTACCAGTCATTTATATTCCCATCTTTATTTAGTATGTTTCGTTATTGGTACATTTATGTTAGCACTTGATAGTTTTAATTTTTAATGAGAATCACTCCTTGTTTTTGCTACGTTATCATTGTTGTGGAATGCTTTAATTGCTTTGCTTATTTATTATGGATATTTTCCTACTTTTTATTTTATTATTGTATCTCACTAACACTACATGCTATTTCTATACCTTTGTCTTTTCTGGACAAAAAGGGGGAGAACATGTTTAGGGGGAGTTTAAAATTTGTGGTATTTAATCTCTCTATTTCCCCATACGTTTTATGTTTTTGTTGTTTCATGTGTGTAGGCCTTCTATTGCAGATACATCGCTTGCTTTCAACAATGCATCTTAGTAGTCAGTCGATTCAGTCTGTCCCTTTTTTAGGGGTCTTGGGAATGGTCTTTAGGATCGGCTTGGCTTAGCAAATTCAGCGTCATTTATTTTGTATTTGATTTATTTTATGTTTTGTCCCGGAATAGCCAAAGGGGAAGATTTATAAGGACAAATTTCCAATTGAGTCATTTGTAGTATTGGATATATTCCACTAGAAAAAACATTTTGGGTTCTATAGAGTCATTCATCCATCAAACATGAAGAATTTTGGCATCCGGTCTTTCCCACATCATCAAATCAATTCCTCATGCTCGTTTCCCAAGAGGTATATAACCTGAATATTTTTTATGTGTTGGAGATAAACTGAATTTTAATTAGAATGATTTTGTTAAAATTTTCCAATTCATTTCACTCTTTTTAAAATTTAAAATTTTCGTTGGAAATCTGCCCAGGTCGTTCGAATGACCTTGCTTGAACGAACATGTTCAAACAATTTTTCTAACGAACTTCTCGCAAAATCTTTTAAAATCTCGATAGAAGTTTCATTAGAAATGTCGTTCGAACGAGCATTTTTAAATGAAATTCCAATGACTTCCTTTGCCAAATGTTCCGAAATATCGTTAGAAGGTCGTTCGAACGGCTCGTTCGAACGACCTGCTCCAATTTTGAATTTTTTTTAAAAATTTTCGGCAGTTCTTTTTTAATAATTATTTTAGTCCACAATACTTTTTACTTTAATATGGATGAAAATAACAATTTGAAGATAACTTTTGAAGAAAAATACTCGTCATCTTCTTATATAAAATTCTCTCCAACACATATCATTTTGATTGATCAAATTAAAGAATAAAAACTCCATACAATGTACATTTCTTTCATCATGTATGTATGCGGTGGAACTCTGCATACTTGTTGATTGGAAATGTTTTAAGAGTTTTGGTGGATACCGAGACACGAGATGTATTGAGAAACGTGTTGGAGCTTCACGTACTACAAACGGAGGTAGAGGAGATGACTTTACTTTTTGTACATCCCCTGCAACGGCGCCATTGATAGAAAGAACTTTTGCGTGTATGTTTTTGTTTCATCGTTGCTTGAAAAGTCTCCTTCTAATCAAAACCTCAAATACCTACAAATATATCAATCTAAAGTGTAGAGGTAAGTAAGGGTATCAATCCACTTTCAAGGTTGTAAAGCAAATGGAACAAATTCAATTGTAATTCACTTTTTATTTTCTTTTAGTGCTTTTTCACTTTTCTAATTTTTTTAGCTTTTTCAATATTAAAACAATAGGGTGAGGTGATTTGAACTAAACTAAATTAAAGTGTGAGATGATAACAACTAACTAGAAAGTGACTAAAATGGAAAATAAAGTCTAACACTAAAATAAGAGATAAGTGAGGTAAATAATTGTGAGAGCAATCAAGGAATGAGATTACACCACAAATTTTAGCTATTCTAATTAATTAATTTAATTAATTGAATTCTCCCAAATTAATATCAAAACTACAAATCAACTCTCGTTGCATATGTAATTTTAATAATAACATTTTATAATATTAAGTCTAACACCCCACAACTCTTGAAAAATAGATCTACACTCCTTTTAATAAATCACCCGCTAGGATCGATCAATTAAAATTTATGTCAATCTTAGAAAATAAATTTAGAGTTGAAATTCAAGTTATAATACCCCACTTAAGAAACCCCTACTATAGTTCGAATCTAAAATGGGTATTCTAATTAGAATTTCGATTTTCTCTCGAAAATCATTTACCCTCTCTCGAGGCGTAAATTTAAGGGTGAGGGATCAAAATTAACATTCAAATGGACTTTCCAAGTAATTAAACTAATTAAAATAAAATAACATCAAATAAGGGTTTTACCCCACCTCTTGAAAGTGGTTCAGCCTAACATGATATGAAATATAACAAACTAATAGTCAAAGGCAAAAAATAATAAAAGAAGAGAAGAGAACAATCAAATCAAATCTCTTTGATTAAGTTGAACTCCAATCCTTGAAATTGAAGCATACACCTCTTAATTGATCATCCAAATGATTTGAAATATCCACTGAATTAAATCCTAATAAATATTTCTCCTCACAAATCTCTAATAGAAAAGAAGAAAAAATAATAATAAAACTATTTAAAAAATGAAATTTATCCTAATTTATTTCTAAGCTAGAATTCTCTCTACCAAGCTCTCTTGAATTGGGGTCTTCATCTTCATTTATAGTAGGCATGGAGCATGGGGGTATTTTCGGAAGAATTAAGGTGCAAGAGGTTGTATAAGGTGTGGGTAAGGGTTAGTTTAGGAATTTGATGGAGGGTGCATGTGGATTGAGTGTGAGGGCATGTGGGTGAGGGAATAAAAAATCTGATTTAGGTGAGGGGTAATTTTGGAAATTGGTTTTGAGTGGTTAGTTGGGGGTAGAATAGAAAAAGGGGTTAAATGGTTTTATGGCACATGGGTTTTTAGAGTTTGGTCTTGTCTTGGAATTTGGCTCCAGGTCACGTTTTTGGTCTTGGGAGAAGTTGGGTATTAGGTGAGATGGGTTTGAGATTGGATGGGAAATGGGTTTTGGGTTTGGTTTTGAAGTGAGGATCCGGGTATGGATTGGGTTGATTATTAGAGGTAGCAGTGGCGGGTTGAGGGAAAGGCCGGAGGTGGGTGAGGCGAGCGGCGCCGGAGCTGGGCTTAACGCCGGCGGCAGCGGCTGGCCGCGACCGGGGCAGTGGCAGGTCGGAAGTGGGTGAGAGAGAGGGCGGAGGTGGGAGACGGGTCTGGACGGAGGCAAGGATCGCCGCCTGGAATCACCGGGGGTTTGGAGGTGAAGTCGCCGGCGACGGGCTGGGGTTTCGCCGGGTCTCGGTTATAGCAGGTGGTCGACGGAAATGGGGAATAAGGTATCGGGTTGAGCTCAGGTGGGGGAATGGGTAAGGGGTAGGTCCGCCGGCGATGGGCCTCCGGCAGCTGGGGGTTCTGCCGGTTTGGATTTGGGGGGTGTACGACTTGGTGGAGTGATGTGGGTTTGTGTGGATGTGGTCTTGAGTTTTAATGGAGGTGGAGATATGGGTTAATGGAGAGAAAGAGAGGGTATGTAGGTGGAGAAGATGAAGTTGTGGGTATTATGGTGTGTGAGGGTATAGGGTGTTAGTATGAGGGTGAGGGTTTAGTTAGGTGTAGGTGAGGGTGTTGGGAGTGTAGGGGAGTGTAGGATAAGGGGGTTGTGTGTCTTTGTGTGTGTGTTTAATTTGAACCCTTAAAAATAACACTCAAACTAACTAATAATATAAAACTATAAAAACTAAAAATCTAAAAATTAAATTTCTATTCTAAAAAATAAAATAAAGACTCAATAAAAATAAAAAATAAAAAGAAATGAAATGAAATGAAAACAAAAATAAAAATAAAAATGTAAATCTATTAAATTTAAAAACTAAAGTCCTAAAAAAGTAAAACCTAATAAAACTAAATTGCTAAAAACTAATCCTAATAAAATAAGACTAAAATAAAATAAAAATAAAAACTAAAACTAAAAACTTAATAAAATCAAAATAAAATAAAATTATATTCATAAAATAGAAAAATAGAAAATAAAACCTAAAAATTCTAAAATAATCCTAAAATTAAAATGACACAAACTAAAAACCTAAAAATTGATAAAAGGGTGCAAACTAGACACACACGGGGCTCGGGGTAGGCTAAGGTTAGGATGGGCTACGTTAGGATCAGGAGATTGGGTATTTAGCTCCATATTGTACACAATTACCTTGATTTATAGCTTTTGAAGTCTGCAATGCACATCAGACCTACAAAATAAACATTTAAGCATATAAGACCCACATTGTCGAGAATTAGCAACTAAAGTACATCTATTTGGGGTATAAATTGTACAATTTTGGGTGTTTATCAATCTCGATAGAAGTTTCATTAGAAATGTCATTCGAACGAGCATGTTCAAATGAACTTCCAATGACTTCCTTTGCCAGATGTTTCGAAATATCGTTAGAAGGTCGTTCGAACGACTCGTTCAAACGACCTGCTCCAGTTTTAAATTTTTTTTAAAAATTTTCGGCAGTTCTTTTTTAGTAACTGTTTTAGTCCACAATACTTCTTACTTTAATATGGATGAAAATAACAATTTGAAGATAACTTTTGAAGAAAAATACTCATCATCTTCTTTTATAAAATTCTCTCCAACACATATCATTTTGATTGATCAAATTGAAGAATAAAAACTCCATACAAACTACATTTCTTTCATCATGGATGTATGCGGTGGAACTTTGCATACTTATTGATTGGAAATGTTTTAAGGGTTTTGGTGGATACCGAGACACGAGATGTATTGAGAAACGTGTTGGAGCTTCGCGTACTACAAACGGAGGAAGAGGAGATGACATCAGTAAGTCTTAGTGAGTCAAGCCTATTTTGAGTCCCTTTGTAAAACCATATTTGTAGTGGATTTATCTAGGCCCAACCGTCCGAGGTTTTTTCCATTTGGGTTTTCCTCATACATTGGGTGTTGTGGTTTTGATTGTTTATTTCATCTCGCAGAAATCACCTAGATGCATATGTAGGTTAAAAGGATAAAATTTGTCTTTTATCATAACTCTAGTTTAATTTGGTGCTTTCCTTCGTCTTACATGATAATTGTGCACGCTCTCTTAGGAATTAGTAAGGAACATCTAAAATTGGAATTTATCTACAGTTGGACTAATTTATATTAGTGCGGTGAGTGTATTCAATGAAATTGATTAAATCTATATAACCTTGCAGCTTAAAACTCAAAAATAAAAGTCAATTGGTAGAGGTGAAACACCAACTTAATATTTTACCCAAAAAAACTTGGTAAGTAAATTTACCTCATGATCAAATATTTTATATGTCATAAGGATATAGTTATTTCTTCGATGAAAAGGAATACGAATAGGGAGAGCTATGATAGAGTAAATAAAGGGGAACTGCTCACCTCTAGGGCCACGGTCGCTCTAGAAAAATTAACATATAAAAAATGAAACTTGGTTAAGACTATGATGCACAAGTAATAAATAATATCACGAGAAATAAAGAAAACTCGCAACATTGTGGTGAGGAAGTTGCCTTAAGGTAGAAATAAAGTGGTGGAATTAGTAGTTCAAGGAGAAGGTACCATTACGTCCTCTCAGTGACTAGGAGAACTATCTCAAAGAAAAACTACCACATCCTCATGAACTGGTATAAAAAATTAATTATTAGTAAAGTGACCTTTAACAATTATAAGCGACCCAATCCCATTTGAAGCCGAACTATGGTAACCATAAGAAGGACTCCTTCCATAATCAACATCTTTTTCAGATGATCACGTTGTTGAACAAGCATATATATCCCATTTTCTTTATTCTTTATAAATAGTTCTATAAAAAATAATATCTTCCACAAGGGAAGATGTGGTTTGGATATGTAGTTTAGAAGTTCCCGCTTCGATATGCATCGTACTCTCACTTGATAATGGTTTGGTATTTTTATTCTATGCCAGTTATGTCAATGTTTATTATTTGTTTAGCTAATACGGTATTTCCACCAACTTGTTTCCCACTCGAGTTTGGGCATGTGACACTGGCGAGGAATATCCCACACCTAGAGCAGGAACAAAAGTATAAACATCCAAGTCAGGATGCTTTCTTTTATTTGTGGCCTTGGTTTTGAATTTTTCTTGCTTTATGTCCACAGTAGGATGTTTTGAAGAAATTATCTCCTCATGAAAAAATGTCGTAATGATTGTAGTTACAAAATCTAAAAAAGGCCTTATTACTCAACTATAATGCCACGTCTCCTTGCATGTGCATTTGCTCAAAAACTTATTTGAAGAAGGGATTTCTTCCATATAGTCTCTCGCGGCCTATTTTAAATGCATGCTTTAATACTCTATAGTTGTCCTGTACTCGTAGTGGGAAACTAATCACATGCCATAATAGGGAAATCTCTCAATTTATAAAATATTTTAAACACACCCTCATGGATGGAATTTACACTTGATCTACCATATAGCTGATATTCTGGATGAGTAGTCATAAAATGAGATAAAAAAAAGTACCTTGTTTATAGCTTAACTACCTCTTTACTTGTTAAGGATGATAAAACTCAACAACTCAGCATAACTTATTTATTATGAAAAGAAGCAAGGGAAAATGATAGCCATAGTGTCAATAAAAGGGTTGCTTGATATAATTTCCATAAAAGGTAGAGAATTAAACGCATGTTAAGGAGGAGGAATGAAGTTACAAGAAAACATACATCCTTTTCTTCTATTCGTAAGGATGGAAGCAGAATTCCTCAACATCATCCAAGATAGAGTTAAGAGGGAACGTCTTTACTTGCCTGCAATAGGATCAATATGGCCAGATAATGCATGAGGATCAATTTTTGTGTTTGGGAAATGCTTAAACAAAAAAAACATTAAATATAAGTATTTCAATGTTTACTACATCAAAACTCTAGTGCGTTCTCTCAATGTAAATGTGAGACGACCTAACCAGGTATATAATGCTCCCAAAATTATTGAAATAAGAGGAAGCATCTTTCCATGACATATACAAATAGCTTGACGGATGAGGATTTCACGAGGAGAGTCATTCATCCTTATAGGAAAAAAACCTAGAAAAAAATGTGAGGAATAAGGTATCCAAATTTCTAAGTGATTTGAAACTATGGAAACAAAATTGTTTAAGAACTTCGTATGAGATTTATCCTTGGACAAAGGTTACAAGTACCTAAACCAATATCTTTTCCATTTGGAAAACAGGTGATTGCTATCTCCACTCCGAGTAAGGTCGGTGTGATGTGTACAAAATTGTTTAAGAACTTCGTATGAGATTTATCCTTGGACAAAGGTTACAAGTACCTAAACCAATATCTTTTCCATTTGGAAAACAGGTGATTGCTATCTCCACTCCGAGTAAGGTCGGCGTGATGTGTACAATCAGTATTGCTCTTCTCAAGATCATCGCACAATGTTTTCGTTTTAGCATCCTCATACCCATCAGAGAATATATCGATCCCCAATACTCGAAAATAGGTCAATTCACAAATGTCCTTCAGAGTGATACTAAATTCCCCTCAATATATCATAAAGGTGTGAGTATTTACGCTTTTCTAGATTCTCCGAACCTCTTAAGGATTTATGTAGAGTATAAAAGATTATTGAAAAATAATGTGATTCTATTGTCTAAGGCAAAAATATTTACAGAAAAAAGTTATTCAGAAGAGTCAAAGTCATTCATTTTTTCGATTTTCCCTTCAAAGGGATATTTAATTATAAAAGATCAAAACCCTTGAAAATGAGAAAACTCAAATTTGAGCTTCCTTGTGAAAATGAAGAAAAATGATTGTTTTAAGTTTTAGAAGCTCATGGACATGCCCTTTTTTTATAAAATCCAAGAAATTGATATTGACTTTAGCGACATCCTCGGTTTACTTGATGAGTTAAAAGACCAAAAGGAGGTTTCTAAAGAACAAGATAAATGTTTATCCACATTAATAAAAAGAAAGAGATTATTTAAGCATCTTATTGGACAATTTTAAAAATGAATATCAAATTTCTGAAGAATCCAATATAAATCTTTGAAAAAATATTGAAAATATTAAAAAAGACTTTCATTATATCACATTATACTATCCTAAAAGAGAGACATTTTTGTCAAACCTCCTTCATCAAATGAGACAACACCTATTGAAAGTGTACCCCAAAATTCGCAAAATAAAAGGAAACATGTTGCTAATCATTTGAAGGGGAAGATTATTTTAGTTCCAACCTAAAAAGGTTATGATATAAGAGGGTTATGTTTTGACAAGTTTAATGTTTCGGCTTCAACTAGTGAAACCATTTTTGTAAAGTCATCTTCTAAAAATGAAATAGTAAACATAGAAAAACTTCCTTTGAAAACTCAAGATAAGAAGGAAAATGTTGTAAATGATTTTGAAAAGAAAGATAAACTTGTCCACCTCATGATTGATAATAAGAATCATGCGCCTCACCATAAAAACCTAAAAAGAACTTTATTTTTCTCATTATCATAAAAAGGCCATACAATTTTGTTTTCAATTTGATGAAATGTCAACATTTTGTAAAGGTTATTCCCAAGCCCAAACCCAAATGACTATACCAAAAACATATAAATGTTATCATTTTCACAAAGTTGGTCATTTGAGGAATTTTTTTTAATGAAGCCAAACTTACCTTTGAACTATAATAAGAATAGTAGGATTTTTGTGAGGAACAACAAAGACAAAGAGTTTGATTGTATAAAATTTTCATCTAAACCTTTTGAAAGAAAAATGTGGGTTAAGATGAATTAAATCATTTTTGAGAAAATAAAATACCTTAAAGAGAGGCAAAGTGAAGAAAATGCACCTCAACTCTCACCTAACCACAAAAGAACCTTGTGTAAATCGTGTATGGGCTAGGAAAGACAATTATAAAGTAATTAAAGTAATAAGATTTTGAGAATTGTCCCCTCCACCTCTAAATGCTAGATGTTGTTTCTTTTATGGTCATAGCCTTACTTGTATTTCACCTTCTTATATCTTAATCTTATGCTAAGGTATGTACTTTTATTTCATATGTGAGTTTATATTTCATATTTATCATTATTGATAACTCATATGTGATTTGTTTGTCTTCCTGATTTTCTCTTGAATAAATTGTAAAAACTTTATTTTAGAGAATACTGTGTTTTGGTTTTCGAAAAATATGTATAAGATTGTCATATCTAGTTGATCTTTTATTGGATCCGTGTATATTATGTTCTAATGCAGGTTAAAGGTGTTTTTATTTTACTTTGGATATATAATCTTTCCATTTGTTTATTATCCTTGGATTTGACCTAATCATATACTTAGGCTTTTCATGATTTCTTAACCTTAACCTTGCTTTTCACTAGGTTGACTATCATAGAACTTCATTGGATATTTTTGGCAAATAATGCTTGTTGTAACATAGTTTGGATTATTTTCCTCATGTATATCTTTTGATCATATATAATGCTCCCTTTGTGGTTGTACATGTCTTCCAACTAAAAATTCAAAAACATTTTTTTTGCTACAATCACTTTTTCCTTTTAGATGATATACTCCCATGAAATATTTTCGTATATCATACTAGATTGTTTGATCATTTATCTGTTAGTTTGGGAATATGCCATGTGCTTCATGAGATGAATTCCATTTTCTTTCGAGTCTTATAAACTTTAAGAAAGTTCATAATTTGAGAATACATTATCATATCTTGTTCCACTTTACACCATAGTACGCATTGAGTTAATGGGAATGTTTGAGGAATGTCATAGATTGCAGATCTTGTACAAAGCGTTCAAAGCTTCAAAAGACTTACGAAAGCGTGTCAAAGTCCTATATTTGTATGTGAGGATTTCTTTCATGATTTTTAGAAAGTTGAAAAAGATTATGCTATATATAAAAAATCACAGGTGAAGATGTGGTTAGGGCTACAACTTTGATTGGAAGATGTTAACTTTCAAAATTGAAAATAATATTCGATCTTAGTAATGAATGGGTGATATCTTCCACGTGAAAAGTAATTTGAACATGGAAATGTCTCAAATATTTAACACCTATCTAAAATTGGGTAACACTAAAGATACAAAATAACATGCTTTAACCAAATTTTTAATTTGAAGGGAGGAAGGGGTAGTTAAAAATGATCCCAAAATAGGGTGTTGGACATTTCACTTGAGTTGAAGCTTGCATCTTTGTTTTATGATTCACTATCTTTATTGAACTTGAGCTTGGACCTTTCCCTCAATGGTGTTCATTTTATTTTTATTTTGCACACTAGAGATATGATATTATGTTCTTGGTTAAAATTCTCATCATGTTATTTACCTTTCATGGATAATGTTTTCTTTATTATGAACATTGGTTAAACTGTGGTAAGTGCGGTAGTACTACTTATATATTTTTACTTATAAAAATGGGTCTTGGTGTTGTTATCTTATTGCATAAATGTTGATTATTCCATATAAAACCATTCATTGCTAGAAATTCGATCTTCACAACTTATTCTTTTTCCCCATGAAGTATATATTGCAAGTTTCTTAAAAATATTTATTTTAGAATGCATGATTGGGGATTGATATATTACAAATACGGGATGTGACATGGATCAATGGTATTATAACACATTTCATCAAATTATGGTCTTCTAATTCACAGAATGTGGTCGACACATAATCTCCTTAGTCGATAGGGTGGCCGACCAAGATCAAGTGATATTATTATTCACCAACACACATATGGGCCATATGTATAGCTCCCATTACCCATACATGGGTTAGTATTCTTAGCTAAATGTGATTATCTCATTATTAGCCGTATCCTAGTATGGGCAAAAGTGTAAATGCTTGATTTATAATGGTGTTCCACCTCTCTCTCTCTCTCTCTCTCTCACACACACACACACACACACACACACACACACATCATAAATCAGCCTATAAATAGCATTCAAGGACACATAATACGGATATCTGAAAAAGATTTGATCTTACGACTATACGTAGTACCCTAGATATATTATTGAGAGCACACATCCATTTTTTCATGGTTAATACATACAACATTCCACTAATAGATGCAGGCACATCATTGGGCTGAACCAAGTTAATCTCTTATGTCCTTCTCCATCTCTCATCTTTCTCAAACCTAGGACGTTAATTTATTTATTTGTTATAGTTTATTATTGGTATTAATCTTCTAATACCCATGTAAATCTATGTACCATTTTTAGACGATAACAAATTGGCACCATCTGTGTCGCACACCTAATCTAGGTTTATTCAAATAATTGTCAATTCTAGAAATGGGAGACAACACAAAAAGTAGTAGTGCAAATGAAACAAGTTCTCCCTCAACTCCTATTGGAATAGGGGATTTTAAATGAATTTTGCTGAGCATATCCAATGGCCAAGAGGGGATGCAAGAAGCCACAAAACAACTAAAGAAGACACTCTAGGATGGTCAAAACAAACCCAAAGAGTATTTTATCACCTTAGCTATGAGAGAATCGTCTGATGGGGGGGGGGGTGAAATTTTGCCTCCTACACCTACTAAGATAGGCAACTTCCCTACCACAAATAGGCTCTGGGGAGCCTTAAGAGGATGATTTTGGGTTAACAAAATGAAAAAAAGTTAATTCATACAATATGGATAACAAGATGACTGGTCATATCATCCAAGGGACACCTCGTACCTTAGGATAACTAATTACTATGATAAAGGGTCGTTATCCAAGGAGAGACCATGTGTGTTGGAAAAATTTAGTAGAGGCTTCGCATTTGATCGTTTGGGCCCACGGGAAATAATTTGGCAACATCACAGAGGGCCTAGAAAATGCAATGAAGTCTTAGCCTGATCAAGGATGACCGTATGAGGGTCATAACGAGCTGAGAAAACATTTCAAAAAGAGAGATGAGCACAAACTCATCGACAACTGGCCAAGATCGCTACCATTAAGGTTGAGCAGAATGGCCAGCCACAAAAGGATTCAATTCAAAAAATTGAGATTCATTTGGGAGAAATGGATAAATTAAAGAATCCCTTACCCAAAGTTTTTATGAAAATGGTCTTCGTTAACACTGTTTGTCGTGGATTAACCCACACCCACTAAGTTAAAATGGCTTGTGGTGACCCCAAAGTATGATGGTATGACTCATCCGATGTTATATGTAGAACAATACAAATATGTCACTGACATCTATTCCGCCCCAAATAAGATTCATTGTCAAGAATTCTCTTGTACAATCACTGCATCAGCATAAACCTGGTACAATAATCTAACACAAGGGAAAATCTCTAACTTTCAGCAATTGGCCGACCTCTTCATCAATAATTTTGATTCTTATAAAGTGCAAACCGTAAGTTTGAATCACGCATGACTGAGATTATTGAAAGGGTATTCAGATACTATAAAAATCCACTGAGCCAATCCCGAGTTCGAGAGTTAACCAAAGTCAAATAAGGCCCGAAAGCAGCCGATAGTCTTTGAATGGGGTGTTTTCGAAAAAAAGGCAAGTACGCACGAACCATTAGGTCGATTCATGAATGATATGGATTGTTAAAAAGGGGATTCAGAGTCCTACGAGATTTTAATGAGATTTTCTCAGTTTGGAGAGTTAACTGAGGACAAACGGGGATCGAAAGCACCTAATTGCCTCTAGATTAGGGTTTAGAATAAAACGATGAGTACGCGCGAACCATGAGGTCGATTTACACACGGTATAGACCATTTGAAAAGGGATTCAGAGACCTATGAGGTTTCAATTAGCTTTGTTCAGTTTGGAGAGTTGATCGGGGTCAAATGGGGTTAGGGATTGCCCGATGGCCTCTAGATTAAGTCTCAAAGTAAAAAGGTGATTACGTGCAAATCATGTGGTTGATTCGTGCACAATATGGATCGTTGGAAAGGGGATTCAGTGAACTATGAGATTTTTTCAATTTAAAAAGTTGAATGAGGTCAAACGTGTCTCGAGTGCACCCGGTAGCCTCTTAATTACTATTTACAGTAGGACCTACGGTCTTATATTAGGATGAGAAGTCTTAGGGACCTAAGGATGTGTTTTAGGGGGCGTTCTAGGATGGAGTATCTATAGAGACCCTCAACATGCGAGATTTAAATAAGATAAGGTTATCGAAAGATCAACACCTCATCGTTGTTCAAGGATTAGAAGATGATCGAGGTCGATTCCACGGACATAAGGAGTGGATGTGATCGATTCAAAAGGTCGAGGTCAATTATGTGTATCGAAGGAGTTGAAATGACCAATATTAATGGTCGAGGTCAGTTTTGTGGACCTAAGGAGTTGAAATTACCAATTCATAAGGTTGAGGTCAATTCTTCGAACCCAAAGAGTTGATATGACCGATTCAGACGATCGAGGTTAATTCTACGTACCTAAAGAGTTAAGGTGATCGATTCAGAGGGCCAAGGATGATTTTACGGACTTAGGCAAATTTGCCAGACCTAAAGAGTTATCATGACCGATTCAGATGGTCGAGGTTGATTTTATGAACCTAAGGCATTAAAATGACCGACTCAGAGGGTCGAGATTAATTCTATAGACCTAAAGAGTTTAAATTATCGATTCAGAAGGTCGAAGTTGATTCTGCGGACCTAAGGAGTTAAGGTGACCAATTCAGAGGTCGAGGTCAATTTTACGGACCTAGGTCAATTTTTTGAACCTAAAGAGTTATTTATAGGGAGTGTTTTCCAATTCTTGCCCCTCTGATGAGGGTGTTGGTATTGCGGGTGTAAGCTCACTTGGATTTTTGTTTCGCTGGGCAGTAGGCTCATGATAAGAGATTTGTAAGTGCTAATGTATTCTGCTTCTAATATTTCTAGGTATTGATGAGAACTTTGTAAATGGTTCAGTACTTCTTAATGAATTTTCTCAGAACCACGGTCTAGTTGACCTTGTGGGATTTTTTGGGATTTTTTATGATTTTTTTGCATAATTTTTTGATTTTTTTGAATTTTTTGTAATGAAATTTGAGGGGGCTATGGATAGGCATAGCTGGGGAAGTGCCTATCATCTTATGGCATGGAGTCCTGGGTTTTTTAGGGGAGGGGAACGGTCATTGCCGATATAGACAGGTTCGGGGGACTGTCGATCGACATACCCCTTAGTTCCTAATAAAATGGGGCGACTCTTTTCATTTTTTTCGCACCTTCATTCGATTGAATCTCTAACTTTCTCTCTTAAGAATTTAATTTCAACTATATTTTCTTTAAAATAACTCATGGAGGGCACCTCAGACAACAATAATAGCTGGATGGAAATCGATGACTGAGAGCATTTGGAATGGCGCATTGCTGCACCGTTGATTTTGGGGAATGAGAATATTTATGATGAAGAAATTTGGTTTTATATTAAACCAAATAACTCCATTTACCAAAGTGGATTGGATTCCTCCAATTATGGCATTCATAGGATTACTGAATCTTTTGTTTAAGACCAGTATAGCTATGGGTGTATCCATACCTTGTCTAAATAAGGCAGTAAAACATATTTTAATAAACCCCTATATTACCATTCTGCGAGGGTGAAGAACCCTAACAGCTATGTAACCGTTCACCCTTTGTATTCATTTATTTTGGTTTTTCTTTTTTTATCCTTGGGATGCTGAATGGTTTTTCTTGATTTTTGTGTAAGCTGAAATAGCCTCGTAAATCATAAGCTCCCGGGGGTCGATCAAAATGAAGGAAGTTTGTGATTACCTCCATACTACTGTTCGGTTGATGGAGGAGTCTACTAGTTTGGCCCATTGGCAGAGGCTTTGGATGAGACATCGTGTTCCACAACGGTACTGTGTGCATTAGGTAAGAGGTGGTGGGATACGACCCATACATTCCATTTGGGAATCGTGGAGATAATGGTTACTCCTCTGGACGTTTAGTAGCTGATGGGGATATAGTGTGAGGTCTAACAGATAGAGGTGGACTGAACCCTATGTGTTTCAGAGGTGGTAGTGCGGGCTTCCTTGGGTGAGGATCGTGTCGACGGATTCTGTTTGCATCGACTCACACGCGCGTCAGACTTAATTTACCAAATTGTCGTACTATTCACTCTCGACAATATATCAAAGTGTATAGTTCCATATTACATATCACACAGTAATATTAAATCAATAAGTATTAACCCTTGGCACGCTAGTTAATATTTATTTTTAAATCTAGATTAATTAACAATTAAATTCTCACATTTTAATTCAATTAATCCCACTATAATAATTAATCTCATAATTATTTAAATCCTCAAAAATATGGGGTATTACATCCACCTAAAAGAAGTTCGCTTAAGAAATATACAAAAGTGACTCCAAACCAACCCTATGCGTGTACTTATTGTCACAAAAGGGGTCACTTTAGAGATTTTTGTTACAAGCTTGGGAAGAATTCTTATTTTATAACTTCTAGTCCACACTATAGCTCCTTAGCTAGCCTAAAAAACCAAGTTGAGTATTTAGTTAATACATTGAAAGATCTAATGGAAAAGTTTCTAAAGTTATCTATGGACCAAGAAAATCATTCCAACCAAAGGACTAGAGTCAACAAAGGGACAAACACAACTCAAGCATTGGTTAAGAAGGATAAGACCAATATAGATTTTGTTGTTCATGTTGCTCTTGAAGCTCAAAATACCTCCCAATGGTACTTTGATAGTGGATGTTCAAGATATATGATAGGTGATAAATCTCTGTTTACCACTCTTGAAAACTATAAAGATTGTAAGGTCACCTTTGGCGATGGAAGTAAATCTCAAATTATGGGTAGAGGGTCCATTGAAATTTTTGGATTTCCTAAACTTGAAAATGTTTATTATATTGATGGTCTCAAGGCTAATTTGATAAGAATTATCCAGTTATGTGATGAAAACTTTGATGTTAAATTTAGTCAATCTGAGTGCACTATTTATGATAAATCGGGTGAGGCTATTTTACAAGGCATGAGGACTAGTGATAATTGCTATGGAATCGTTCCAAAGTCCTCATTCGTATGCAATAGTGCGAAAGCCTCGTTTATCGTTCTTTGGCATCAACGATTAGGTCATGTAAACTTCATAGATCTTGATCGTCTAGTGAGAAAAGATATAGTTCGAGGCTTACCATCCTTAGGAAAACCAACCTCCTCAATTTCGGTCCTTGTCAATTAGGAAAGAAAATTAAAAATTCACATAAGAAGTTGAACTCAATAACTAACTCTCGAGTCTTAAAATTGGTACACATGGACCTCATGGGTCCCACTCGTACTGAGAGTTTAGGAAGAAAGAGATATATCTTAGTGATGGTGGATGACTTTTCAAGATACTCTAGAGTAGGTTTTCTACAAGAAAAATCTGAGGCTGTAGAATTTCTCACGGTTAATTGTAGAGTTCTTCAAAATCAGAACGGTGTTACCATAAATCTCTTTAGGAGTGATAATGGAACTGAATTTATGGAATCCGGTGTGATTGCCTTTTGTGATGAAATTAGAATTAAGCATGAATGTTCGGCCGTTCGAACCCAATAATAAAATGATATAGTTGAGAGAAAAAAATCAAAGGATACTAGAAATGGCAAGATCTATGCTCTTAGGAAGGAATGTACCTTGTAGGTTTTGGACAGAAGTGGTTAGTACCGCTTGTCACACCGTGAATAGGGTATAGTTGTATCCTAATACAAATAAAATTCCATGTGAAATGTGGACTGGAAAGAAACCAATTTAGCCTATTTTAGAGTCTTTGGTATCCCTTGTTACATCCTTAGGGATAAAGAGGTTCTAGGTAAATTTGACTCCAGGAGTGATGAAGGTATTTTCTTAGGGTATTCTTAAAACAATAGAGCTTTTAGAGTTTACAACTTAATGAGTTCAAAAGTCATGGAATCAATAAATGTAGTCATAAAAGACGATGCACCAACCACATTTGTTGATAATGAGAAAGTTTTCTCATGTGAGTGTGATGCTCTTACCGGTGTTGAAAACATTAAGTCTCACATTGACTTGGTGGATCCAACCATTGAGAAAAATGATCCATATCCATGGGTTCGTAAAAGTCACGACCCTTCCAAAATTATAAGGAATCCCGAATTAGGTGACAAGACTAGGGCTCAATTAGAAAATGAAGTTACCTATTTGTTTTATACTTCTAAAATCAAAGTTATCTCTAAAAGATGAATATTGGATAAATGCCATGCAAGAAGAGTTGTTTCAATATAAGAAAAATGATGTTTCAGAATTAGTTCCTCGGCTAGTGATACTAATATCATTGGTACTAAATGGATTTTTAAAAATAAAATGGATGAAAATGGTGTCATTATTCATAATAAAACTAGGTTAGTTGCACAAGGATACACCCAAATAGAAGATGTTGACTTTGATGAGACTTTTGCTCCAGTTGTTAGGTTAGAGTCGGTTCATCTTTAACATGCCATAGCATGTCACCTTAAGTTTAAATTGTATCAAATAGATGTCAAAAGTGCTTTTTTAAATACCATTCTTTAAGAGGAAGTCTGTGTTGAACAACCTGATTGGTTTAAGGACCCTAAGTATCCTAATCACGTCTTTTTTTTAAGAAAGCTTTATATGATTTGAAGCCCGCACCCCGTGCTTGGTATGGGAGGCTTACTTCTTATCTCCTTTCTCGTGGCTTTTTGAGAGGGGGAGTAGATATGACATTATTTGTTCGTCAAGATGAGAATGCGATCTTAGTTTCCCAAGTGTATGTTGATGACATAGTTTTTGGATATACATGTGATAAACATACTCAATTTTTTTTTTAAAAATGCAAGATGAATTTGAGATGAGTATGGTCGATAAGCTTACCTTGTTTTCAGGTCTTCAAGTGTGTAAACTTGATAGTGGTATATTTTTATCCTAAACCAAGTATGCAAAAGATCTTGTGAAAAAAATTAATCTAGAATCCGCTAAGCATGCAGGTACTCCAATGAGTTTGTCGATCAAACTTAGTAAGGACACCAAAGGAAAGATTCTAGAACACACTCTTTTTAGGAGTATTATAGGTAGTTTACTCTACTTAACTGCTAGTCATCCAAATATTTCCTTTAGTTTAGGAGTTTTTTCTCACTTTAAAGCCGCCCCAAAAGAGTCCATCTACTTGCTATTAAGATTTTCGTTAAAAACATTAGTGGGATGTTGTCCTTTGGGATTTGGTATGCATTTGACACTAGTGATTGTCTATCAGAATATTCAGATGCCGATTGGGCAGGAGATGTTGATGGATGCAAAATAACTTCTGACGGATGTTTCTATTTTAGTAGTGCACTTGTCTCTTGGATGAGCAAGAAATAAAATTCTATTTCTTTGTCCACGACGGAGGCCGATTACATAGTCGTCGGGAGTTAATGCACTCAACTCATTTGGATGAAACAAATATTGTAGGATTACGGTATTCCACAAGGGACAATGACTATTTATTGCGACAATATGAGTGTAATTCATATTTCCTACAATCCAATTCAACATTCTAAAATAAAGCACATTAGGATTCGAGAACACTTTATTCGAGAGTTAGTTGAAGAGAAAATCATTTCCTTAAGATTTGTAGGAACCGATCATCAATTGGACGATCTCTTTACCAATCCTCTAGATGCCCTTAGGTTTGAAAACCTTAGGAAATCCATTAGGGTTTGCTCCATTGATTAAGTTTGGATTCGTTCATCTAGTTTAGGTTGTGTTTCATGTCTATCTTTATACCTATGAACTAGATTATATTTTGTAGATATATTTTTAAACAAATTCTAAAGATATTTTCATTTTTTTTACAAAAAAAGGGGGGGAAAGGTTAGAAAGGCCTTCATAAATATTTGTCTAATGGTAATGTGTATAATGTTTTCGGATCTCTATCTCATTACATGTCCATGTGGCTTTAGATGAGTTGCTAATATGGACTTCGTCTTACTTGTGTGCATTGATGCTTATTTATGATATATTTCTCTATGATATCCTCGTAATAGTGCCTTACTTTCACATACCCCTCATTGAATCTTGTGGATATCTTTTTCTTTTGCATATGATTGGTGAAGTGCGGTGTTGTCTTATCAATTTTGTCACCGCATTTTTTAAGCAATGTAAAATAATATTGTGCATGTAAAATCATTTCTTGTGCATGTAAAATCATTTCTCGAATTTGGAAAAATGAAAAATAATATTTATCCGGTTATTTTGTGTTTAGCAATGGGCTCAGGCTGTGAAAAATGAAATGTTTTTGCGTGAATAGCCTCCATTTGCATAAAGAAAAGGTGCTTCAAAAATTATGGCATCAAAAGGTTGCCACGACCAATGTCTTTGAAATTGTTTAAAGCATTTTTTCTCATTCAAAAAGAAAACTTATACTAGAGCATAATTTATTTTGATGGGAGATATATGTTGAAGATCAATGGTTTTGCACAAATAATCTATATTGCCTTTGTTTTGTGATGCTATTGGCATGAGAATCATCAATCTTCTATGCATTTTGTCTTGTGGATAGTGTTCATTTGTATTCCTCCCTTCTGTCACAAGGCATATTTGAGTGTATATTATGAGAATATGTTGTTTGGCATTTTTCACTCATGTGTTGTCTTAGGTCATGCTCTCTCGTATTGTTCACCCCCTTCAATTTCTCTCCCATGGTTCGGATATGTATACACTACCTAAGATATTTAAAAAATCATATTTTGGTGAGTTTATAACCTTCACAGGCCTTTTCTAAGTTACTTTTTAGATTTTTTTATTTTTAGAAGTTTTAAAAGGTCTAGTTTATCATTAGAAAACTCGTTCGAACGAGACTTCTAACAAACATTTGCCACAAAACTTCTGAATTTTTATTTGATATTCGTTCGTATGTCGTTCGAACGAGATTCCAATGACCTTTATACAATTTTTCATTTCTAATTGGTCCCAATGAAGTCGTTCAAACGACATTCACTCGTTCAAACGACCTGGGTTATATTTGGGCTATTTTTTCAAATTTTTCCCACTTCGTTTTTCTCCACTTCTTTCTCTCTCCTACCTCTTCCTCTTCCACGTTTTCCCTTATTCCCCATAATCGACTTCCCCACTCTCCCTTTCTCTCCATTTCCTCAACCCTCAATTACCATTTACCCATTTTCTACCTTTAACTCATTTCCTCCATCACTAGTTGTTCATATCTCTCTCCATTTCTACACGATTTGAGGAGTTTTCATTTCAAGTATTTTTTTTCTTTCTCCTATTTTATTTTTTTAAGATTGAGAGTTGCATGATTTGGGTTCTATTCACAACATCAAACATTTGTTTTTTTCTTTTACCCATTTCCTATACTCCCAGTTTATTCTGTTGGGGCTATAACCTATAAATATTTTCATCGTATATTTTTTTTCTCTTCTCTGCCCCCGGTTAAGTGTTAGTATCATGAAATTATCTTGCCATTTAATCAAAGTTTAAATTTTTGTCAATAATTTCATGGCATTACACAAAATATTTTTTCCTTGCACTCTCTATATTTATCCTACTGCTATTAGAGTTTGGGTTTTTACTGATTTTGGTTGTGTTGATGGTTTTTAGCGATTTAGTTGGTATTGTCGTATGGGTAGGTTTTAATTGTTTCCTCTCATTATGCCTAATCGTGGTTGACACAATCGTCCCATTCGTGCATCCATTGAGGATCGTTCTTCCTCCTCTTCCTCCTCTGATGAGGACACTTCCGTTGATGCTTCCATCCCCAACCTTTTACTGCATTGGCAAACCATTGATAATCAAACTTTGTACGAAACTCAAGGGTTTTCCACTCGTGTAGTTGTCGACGAAAACATAGTCAATCTCACCTCTCTTTCTAGCACTATAGTCTCATCTTGTATTTCTGACTTGGGTTGGGATCCCTTTTTCAACCTTACCGACCCTTTTTACCTCGGTGTCATTAGGGAATATTTCTTTGGTATGCGAGATGTTAAACCTGGACTTTTATCAGTTGTCCACAATAGAGAAATCACTATTACACCTGAATCCATTGCACATTTTGTAGGATTGCCTCGCGTCAATAATCCCACATTTCCATGGCCAAATGACTCGCGCCCTGAGACACACCTCATTATGAATACTGTGTGTCGACTTTTCTAGGCCGGTACAGTCACCATTTTGTAATACCCCTTACTTTTGAGTAATTATTTTTATATTAAATTACCACGTGGGTTAGTTATATAAAATAAAGAAAATTGAAGTAAATATTAATTTAAGTAATTTATGAGTATTGCATATTTACCGTTACGTGAATGTAAATAGTGTAATATTACGTTATGTTGAGTCATTGTGCTTTAAGCGACGGTTGTGATTTATATTCCAATAGAATTATTATTAGAAACTTAATATGACGTTGGAATGGGAAATAATGAACGATATACCGGTTGTCATTCTAGAGAGCACGGTTAGGCCGGGAATGGTTAAGATAGTCAAAATGAGTGTCGGGTGTGTTTTTGGGTTTCGAGGTACTTTTGGCTAGTTATGACTTGAATATGATGTTACGAGTCATATTAAGTATGTAGTAGCATTTAATGTTGGACTTAATGTATTTAAGACATTTTGAGTATTTACTCTTGCAAGAGAAATTAAAGCTCATTAGTGTGTTTAAACCTAGAAAGTAGAGAGAAGAGAGAGCTTGAGAGAAAAAAGAGAAAAGAAGGAGAATTGGTGATTTGGTCTTGGAATCGTATCAACGAGAATAAATTCAAGACTCCGATCTTGAGGCAAGTTTTCTAACTTGCAAAAACTTATGATTGTGTTGAATAAATTGCATATATGGTTTGTGTTCTTGAGTTTAAACCCTTTCCGAATTTTAACAATTTAGCTGCATAAATCTTAGAATATAGGATCTAGACTTGATTTGAAGTTATTGGATTATTTAAATATCATGTGGAGTAGTTCGTAGATGGTGTGGTTTGATGGGGTTAGGTTTAGATGGAGGAAAAAGAGATTTGGGGATTTAGGGTTCATAACAACACGATGGGGCATACAAGTATGAGAATAAAGGAGAGTACATGGCAGTAGCGGTTTCTGGTGTGCCGGAGATCTGACTATGATGTAAGTGAGTAGCCTCCAAGCTTTTTGTTGAGCTTGTTTAGAGAGGATTGGGCAAGTCTTCACCAGGTATTTTAGCATCTACCCAAGGGGAGAGGAATTGATCTCTTACTTCGAAGTGTGGTCCCCTATATATATAGGAGGTATGTGAGCTGTGTCACGTGCCCTGAGCATGTGACATATATCAAGTATGGAGTTGCTATCATAGAGAGGGATGCAGCCTATAAGGCAAGCATATCGAGTACTGCATCATGTATGAGGCTAAAGCCAAAGGTGTCGCACCCTGTACTGGGTAGGGTCGCGGCCTGTATATAAAGCCAAGTTGTATGTGTCGTACCCTGTGCTGTGTTAAAGCACACCCTGTGATGAATAGGGACTCACCCTATGCTGAGTAGGGCCGCGACCTATAATCTTCTGTGTTTCGCGGTAGGTGGTGCAATATATGTGCTATCAATAAGCCCCCAAGTCGTAGTGCCAAGTGATTGCGATTGGGGCTACGGCTGAGTAGTTAGGTCCTCTTAAGGTGTCGCGGTACTTTCAAGGCGACGCTTCATCTTCCTGCGCCCTCTTATATAAATTGTTCCAGCCATGGACTTCATTACGTTTTCCAAATCTTTTAGAGCATATCGATAGCCAGCCTCTATTCGTTCATCCTCTTGCTTTTTCTTGTGACTTTCAAAAGCTGTGTGTTGTGGTTTCAAGGTGTTTTAAGGCTGAGCACCGCCGATTTCTTCTTTTTTAGGTAATTTTTCAACTATCAACCTCTCCAATAGCCTTTTCGATTCACAATTCATAATTCATCATTTGATCTTCTGAATTTATGCATTTATCTTAGGCTGAATTTCTGAACTTGAATTGAACTTGAATCATGTTTGCTATATTTGAACTTATAGTAGATTTTTCTGGATCTCTCGAACTTGAATTATATCTGCCATATTTATTCGAGTGTATTTTGTTTGATTGTAATCATGTTTGCTGCTTGGATTTGACCATACTTATTTCTCCCAATTTCTCAATCGATCTTGATAATACGTAGTTGTTTGGATTTGAACTAGGTAACTATCATGCTGGTTAGGGTTAGACTTTAGGGTTTTTGAACTAGGTAACCTATCGTGTTCTTGACGTTCTTGACAGGGACCCTTCATATTCTAGGGTTTTGATTTTTATTTCTACAAAGGTTAAGTAATCACATGTTTGAGCGAGTGGCCGCAAAATGACGAAAACCCTTTAGTAACATAGGTCTACTCATAATGAATATACCTTTCAAATAGTTTAAGAAACATTTGCGACATGTAGTTCACAAGGGATGTTTTCAGTTATTAAACAAAGTCTATGGCCTATAGTGACTTGGGTATGTATTAGGTACGGCATGTTAGAAATCTTCATCTTTCCTCGAAAATAATATTTCACGACATCTATTATCTTTTAGGGCTCGGGAACCCAACACTTGGTATGTTTGTCCAGTCTTATTAATCATTTCTATTCACTTTAATACACATCATTATTCCTGTCGCGGCTCCTTAGAGGCTTTTTTAAACCATATTGGCTGTGGCGTCTCACTGCGGACTCTGCTTTTCAGGTACTATCGCAACCATATGAACTTTGACCCAGATGAATTTCTAAGAGGCTTTTCGAACCAGAATTTTAGAGCCTCTCCTCCTGAATTTCCTTTCGTGCCTCCTTTGAAGTCGATAGGGCCTTGCCAACTGAAGGATTTCCCCAACTGCGTAATACTAGACTCAGATTCGTGAATTCTGCCTGTAGGAAGGATTATGAGACCACGCCAATGGAAGAGGAAGCCAACTTTAGTAACCAACCAATGGACGTAGAAGATAACGTCGAGGTAGGGGGTGCTTCTAATGTTAGGTATGAACCTGCTGGCACATCTGGGAGGGCTGAGAGACCTTTTGCTGCACTTGGAATTCACAGCGCTATGACCCAAGAATGGGCTGAAGAGGTAGCTGAGTCCTTCGAGTTTCCTAAAGGTCTATTGTGCTCAGCCTCGATCGCGGATCAGAGGCCATGGACTACACTTGCTGATGATGGGGGTCTGCTTCCCCTTGCACGCCTTTATTTATGGGTTGCGGTTGCCTGTCCCTGTTCCCATTAGGAAAAAAATTTAGACGATGGGGATAGCCCGAGCTCAATTAGATCTCAATGGCTGGAGGGCCACTCTCGCAGTTGTGGTGCTATAGGAGAATCAATTCAAAAGAGATATTACTCCCGTGTAGTTTTTCCACTTCTACTATCCAAAGGAAGACTCCGTAAAGTTTGCGGGATACTACTACTTCTCAATCCGAGGCAAGGATTTACTCCGGAAGGCCCACCAGTATGAAGAACTGAAAGGGTAAGTACTTCTACATATCTGGTGAAGGGTGGGAGATCCACCCCGAAGAGAATGAGAGGGAGAGATCATTTAGGATGCCGCGATAATGGGGGTGTCCCTCCAAAATTGGAAAATACTTTTTGATTTGTGGTCGCGTCCATTCTTCATAGTTTATTATTATTCTCATTATACTTTTGTATTAACTTCACATTTTTCACAGTTCTAGACAACTTGCAGCTGAGTAAGCGGCAAGAGAAAAGAGTTGGGGAGGCCGCGGCAATTCCTATTGAACAGAAGAAATTTAGCACACTTGTAACCTCTGCATCTATTTTTGAAGCGGACTACTTCCCCGATAAATCCATTCCCAAAGAGATGGGTGCCGAAGGTAATTCTTCTATCTGATTTTCTGATTCTGCGACAATTATATTTAACTGGATATTAACTTCATTTCTTTCTCAGGTGAGGAGATTGATAGGTCTAGGCTAGTAGCTCAACTAGCTGAGATGGATGAGGATGCGGTGGTCCTGAATAAAACTGTTAGGCATAGGAAAAGAAAAAGGATAAAGTGCAAGGTTCCTACCGCACTTGCCCCCACCCTGCAAGCTGAGCCTGCTGTGCCACAAAATCTTACTGCGGATCAAACAAATACTGTCTCGCCCTCACATCAAGTTGAGGATTTAGCCCCTATTGAGAGGCCTGAGGGAACCTTTGATGATGAAATTAGGGCTAACCTTTCTGCGACGGGTCTGATGTCACCCTTACCTGATTAAGGTGTCTGCGGCACTTCTCCTGTACAAAGAAATTCTCCTCCCCCTAGATCCATAATGGCCGTCAATGCAAATTTACCACCTCCGTAAAGGAGACGTCCGCAGCCACAACTGCGCAGATCGGATCCCCAGTCTTCTTGAGATAATACTACACGCGACGTCTATCGGATAAGGAGGGCAATGCATGGAGACAACTTAGATCGGTTGGAATGTGAAGACCATGAGGACGTGGAGTCATATGCCCTCCACAGTCTTCTGAGAGTAAGTAATTACGACTTATCAATTTTTTTCTCAATTTTGAGTTTTATTTTCTAAAACTCAATACACTTATAGGCTGCGAAAGTTGTGGCAACCTAAAAAATGCAGTATGAGGTTCTCTACAAGTTTTGGAGGTTGTTCACACAACTAATTTGGAGAAGTCCAGAGCAGAATCTTTCAAGGCTGGAAAGAAATATTCTACCGTTGCACTCCAAGTGGCTCAAATGGATCTTGAGGCGACTGTTAAATCTAGGGGCGAAGCTGAACATAATTTTAAGCAAGCCACGGAGGCTCTCAAGGCTTCCCAAGCCTAAACTACGGAATCTTGCAAGGCCGCGGAGCTTGCAAATAGCAAGCTGGGACTTCTAGAGAAGTAGTAAGCTGATTTAAAGATTAAGTCTACCAATGATGCTGAGGCCCATGCCGCAATGAATAATAAGATGAAAGAAGATCACCCCCCGGCTATTAAGAGGATGGAGGAGGAACACTCTACGGCCCTTGTCAGAAAAGATGAGCAATATGGCGAAGCCTTTCAACTAGCCATCGATAACATCGTTGCATCTTATAAAGGCTCCGAGGAATTCTTCCTTATCAACAACCAAGCTTATATTCTCAGATACCAGGAGCTGAGGTATAGAATAGCAAAGAATTTCCCTGAGGCTACGGTTATAATCAAATCTTGGACTATCACAGATGCTGAACATGATGCCTGCGTGGCCGAAATGAAGGATGCAGCCAAGGAGAGGGCCTAGCTGAGGGCTGAGGCAGAGGCCGCAGCAGCTGATGAAGAGACCGTGACTGTAGCAGAGGGAGAAGATGGATATGACATTGACGATGTCGAATCTTAGGGTTGTGTCCCTCTTTCTCTTTTTGTTTCCTCTTTAAACGGTTGTGTCCCCTTTTTCTGTAATCTTAACAATAATATACTATTTTTTATTCTTGTGCTTTTCTTGCCTCAACACTTGAATGAATGCTCTCTGTACATCTTTGATTGCTTGATTGGATGATTTGCAAATATGCTTCTTCAATAACTTGGATTTTTCTAAATTTTCCACTTCGTATGTGGCTATCATCCCACCTACCGTGGCTTAATATCTTCAATTTTTTCATCTTTTTTCCAAGTCTTGATATTTCCATTCAGAGGCTGCGGATGGTTGGCAACCCGGACGCAGCCTTTTAGCAGTTATGATGTCTAATTTTCTTTGTTGCATGTTCTAAATGAATGAATGAACTCCCTGATGGCCACAACCATATTAATAGGGTTGCGGATCCTTTTAAGCCCTTTCTAATAAATTGATGACAGAACTTTGGGTTGAGGCCAATCTCTTTCTGTAGCTTTATTATGCTTCGTGATAACAGTGTCAGAGCATCCTTTAGTCGCTTTAATTTCCTTTCATGGCTTTCCTTTAGTCTCTTCGATGGGGTTATTATCAGGGCCCCCTGGCTAGGTATTATAAAGCTTACCCAAACTTGTGTGGATATACATAAACCCTTCCTAGGCTATAATAGGATTATTCGCAGATAATTAAGTCTTTGGCCTTTTCAAATACAGGATTATCCATAGACAATTAAGTCTCCGCCTCCTGTGGGTTAAGCTTAATATGAGATCACCAAGTTAATGATGTTTTGTCTCTATCCACCAAGTTAATGGTGATTTTCGAGGAAGTATCCTCCCAGGGCTAATGATGCATCCCGAAAGCTTAGAACGGGCATTGTGAGCCCTTATGAGTGATGTTGCAGACCAATTTAAATAACTTCTCTCAATTATTGCTTTCCTCATTTTCAATTGTCACTTGCTTTCGGACGATCAGGCATCTTAACGGGTGTTGTGGTCCCATTTAGATATTATCATTCCCGATATAACATATTGTCTCAAATTGAGATCTATTTAAGACAAAACGATCGCCTATAAGATATCATTTCATGGGAATGAAAATCAAAACTTAGCACTATAAGAGTGAACTTGATTTTATATATCTATTTATGTATTCCTGACTTTGCAAGGACAATACCAAGTTTAATTTAAAATAGCATAGGAAGAGTTTAGCTGTAAAATATAAACAGATGAAATATAAGGCATAATCATGAAAAATGGGCATCTGGTATGTGAGACTAGGTTGCATCCCCTAAACATCTCTCGGGAACCTTTGCAGCATCCCTTGCCCAATTAGCCTTTCAATTTCATCCTTCAGTGCATAGCATTTATCAGTGTCATGGCCATGGTCCAGATGGAACTTGCACCACTTGGCTTTGTTCTTCTTATGGGGTAGAGGTTTAATCTTCTCTAGCCACGTCAGTAGCTTGTCTTCCTTAATGGACTCAAAGATGTCTTCAATTGGTCAAGCCAATGGAGTGTAATCCCTAGAGCTCTTGCTCTCTTCCGCCTTCTCTTATTTCCTTTTCTGGATCCTCTGACTTCTTCCGCGGATGGAACTTCTGGCATGGCCGCGGCAGCGAAGTCTACTAATGCAATGATCCTGGGTGCCGCACCCACATTGGATGAGGCTGCGACCTCTAGCATGAAGACCCTATGAGTTAAATAGTTGACTTAGGTTTGGAGTGAAGCATGACTATCATAGAGATGGTTGAGGTGATTGTACAGCTACACAATCTCATCTTTGACTTTTGTGCTCTGGATGGTTTCTCCTTCTATTTTCTGCTTTGTTAGTCTTTATAAAACATATAATCTAAGACAGAACCACCAGAAGTGAGTAATCACAGAAATACTAAATTAACCAAGTAGGATATTGGGATGCAGCATTTGAACTGCTGCGTGATATTCGGTTGAGGCCGCGACCAGTAAGTCACATAGGTGCACTATTGTGGCCTTTGTATGACATTCACCAAGGTTGAGCTGGAGACTACTTGAGACCATTCCTTGATGTTTTTAAGCTTTTGTAATATAATTTCACTAGTACGGGCCGCAGAATTAGAGACAGTCGAACTGACGGGCCGCATCCTTGCCTAGGAAGTGAAGGGTGCAATCCCAAACTAGAAACTCAATAACTGAATTCTTCTCTCGGAATATGTAGAGAGCATTCCTACTAGGTTTATCCATGATAGAACAACCTCTCGATGCATAAAACGACACAATTTCGATGATAAACCCTAGATCATAGGTCAAGAACAACAAATACGGGGGTAAATACAATCTTTCCCTAATCATTCATCTTTTCAGGGATAAAGCCCATTATGCTATTTAGCAATATCTAGATGGAATGATATCACAGGGGTATGCAAAATAGATCTAATGTTATAAAATGGAGACCCAAAAGTAGATCTGAACATAAGAAATACCCATTTAAGGGTGTGAATATGAAACAGAGCTTAATAGCCCAATATTTACTCATGAGATTATGACCCAAAGGGTCCCCATGAATAAAATAAGGTGTTTAAGAAGTATAAATATAGAGAAACAAGATTCAAATATCTCGTTTCCCATAAACGTCGCCAAATTGATGATACGAGAAATCATCCACTAGTCGTTCTCGTACTAGCAAATCAAGTGTAAGGTGCATAATAAGCAAATAAAGCGAGTAAGAGAGAAAAGACAAGATATAGAGTGGTTCAGCCACTAAAATAGGCCTATGTCCACTATGTTGCTCCGTTCTCATTATAAGCGTTGCATAGCTGATCGAGGTGTAAAACCTAGCGTCCGTGTAATACGCTAGTCGTTGTTATCGGCTTCCAACCTCAATACAAAAAAAACCTAAACTTGTAACTACACTTCTTAAGGAGTATAGTGGCGAGTCTGGGTATCGAATCCACAGGGAATGTTTGATAGAATATAACTGATTTATTACTTCTAAAATAAAAGTGAAAAAGATGATGATGGTTGAAGACGAAAAAAATAAAAAAGTTAACTATGCATGCATGAGCAAACTAATTAAGATGAATGAGAAAGTAGGTTGGAATACAATCCCCCAAACCCTAGTAATTTACCGTATAGAATCTTAGAATTGTAAATCATAAATTTGAATGAATCCAGTCTTTATAGATCCTAAGCATTACATATATGAGGATCAAGCCCGCACCATATGAAATCAAAGGTAAATATAAAGCGGTGATAAATAATTTTACGCACATCATATTCTTAAACATCCCAAGTACCTAGGGCAAGAGAGATTAAAAGATCTACAATGGTTGTAAAATTGTCTCGCACGACTCTTTCAAATTTTTAATTTAAATTCTATTTTCTACATACGTAATTTACATTGGGATGGGTTCATGCATCCCAACCCTTAAAAATTTAGCTAGACATGATTTTATGGGAAAACAATTTCATAACAATGCATATAATTGTAGATCTAAGAAACATGGTAAAAACAAAAATTACAAAACAAGAAAAGATGATTAAATTGAAAATAAAAATTGAGATTAACTAAGAGAATGGAATTTGATACTTGAAATCTGCACTAGGGAAGAGAGATGATTGAATCCAGAAATATTCTTCTTCTTCAACCTTACAAACTAGGGTTTATGAAAATTTCTATGTAAAGAAAAACTAAGAAAACTCTCTAAAGTCTGACTTTCTCTCTCTAAAATTCTATTCTACTCTCTAGAATTTGACTCCCTTGGAAGGATATAGGGCTTGGCCTTTTATAGATCTCAAAAATGACTTTTTTCATGCCTCTACACGTTTTTCCCTTTTAATATACCTAAATGAGACTCTTCCCATGCCTCTCCACATTTTACAACTAATAAAAACGAATTAAAGAAGAAATTTTAAGAGTTTTGACTCTTCAGCTTCCAGAATTAATTTCAACTTTTGACTTTCTCTCTCCAACTTTAAATGGGCATATCTTCTTCACCGTAGCTCGAATTGGGGTGCCGTTTTTTCCAATAGTCTTGTAATTTAGAGATATTCAACTTTCTAGCTTTCCCCACCACGGGAATATATATGTAAAATTATGAAAATGCCCTTCAACTCTCCATTTCTTGGTTTCTTTCACTGTTTTGAGTTCTCCTTCGCACTAACTTGCATGAAATACCTGTAAAACACATGAGAAATACACAAAACACGAAATACTTGCCAAAAAAGGTTAGTAGCATAAATACGAGACAAACTCAAGCTAGTTACACTGCACGGGATCATAAAAATATCGAAATTAAGGGGATAAATATGAAGAATATGTGCCTAATCACACCCCCTAACTTAGAACTTTGCGCGTCCCGAGCAATGTAAAAGAAATTAGTTTAAAGTTCAACTCTTGAAAATTCTTTTATTGGGATAGAATACCTTTTTTGCGGGCAAGCGATTGCATTTAGCGTGTGCAACAAGCCTTTAAACCCCTAGGTTACCCTAGTAGGACGAGTTTTGTCTCGTGAGGGTTTGCAGTGAATACACCCACAAAATTCTTTATTGACTCAAATAAATATCAAAATACTTAAAAATTGTACAATTTAAACTTTTCGAAAAATAATCACCATAAATTCATATTCAAATGTCTCAAACCATAGTGTGTGTGTGCAAAGCCAAAAATTAAACCTCAAATTTCCACCGATTGAGCATTATGTTACTTTCCGAAAATTCATTTTGATTCAAATTCTTACGGATTTCACTCACAAACGAATCACTCGAATTGTGGCTATTTTCTCTCGGTATGCATGATATAAAGAGTAAATATAACGGACACAAATTCACGCATACAAAATTGAAAAGAAGAAAATATATGGTGAAAAGATCTCATCATCGGAATACAGTTATTAGGAAACGGGAACATCACCTCTAGTTCACACCATTTAATCTCTCTTATTATCTTTTCATGTCTTAGCTCTCCATGCAGTAATTCATTTCGCCATTCGAACTCAGTTAGGACTTTATCGGGTTAAAAAGTGTAAAGGGTAAAAATGAGAATGCATGGGCTATTCGGAATTGGAAAATGTCCTTATGACGTCCATTAGTGCTTTTTCGGGCATTTGCTCATTTTTCTCTTTCTTTTTCTCTTTTCATTTTTTTTTTCTTCTTTTTTTTTTCTTTTTTTTTTGAGCATTTTTTTTCCTGTTTTTCTCTTGCCCCTTTTTGTTGCAAAATTTGGACTTACTTGATGAATTTTCTCAATTTTCCCAATTCCGGGTTATTTGGGTTTTTCGGGATATCAAACGAAAAGGATAAATTTTATTTGGCTCAACTTGGGTTGCAAAGGGATAATTTTGTTTTTCACAACTTTTTATGGCTAATATTTTTTGGTAACAAACGAGGGCCTACTTCATTGTCCAAATTGCTAATCACATTACCATATGCATCTCGAGATTAATTAAGTTTAGAGATATATTTAGCACGAATTTCGAGACAACATCTCACACATTTTCCATAACCGATCAAAACAAAGGATTGGGATCATCAACGACTTATGAAAACGCTGAAAAGAACTTTGAGTTAATCATAAACTCGGATTGATTTAAAAACTCAAAAAGATCGATAGGCTCGAAATCTCACCGGGTTGGACTAATCTCCACACTTATTCGTAAAGTCGTCAATTTTCTTTCAATTTCCATCTTTGGTCAATTTTGGCTTAGTGCAATTGAGATTTAACAATTTGAGACTTTAAATAGAATAAAGGTGATATTTTTGAAAAATTTAAATTCCAATTTTTATTCATTTTGAACAAAAATATTTTTGGTTTTTTCAAAATTTTTCAATTTTTTTTTTGAAATTTTCTAAAATACACTCTTGGAAAGAACATGTGATCGAATCAATGAATCTAAACAATAAATGGGAAGAATATCCCACACCCCCTAACTTAAATGTTGCATTGTCCTCAATGTGAATCAAGAACACAACATAAAGAGAGGAAAAGAAAGATATTACCCAAATGGAGCGATCCTCGATGAGTACAAGTCCATTGAATCTACAAAACACGTTAGAACCAAGCATAGCAAAAATAATAACAAAAACTTTAACTATCGAAACTAGACTATAATAAAAAAGAAAAAACAATAATAAAAAAACTAATTATTTACAACCTACAATTTGAACGGCTAATAAATCATACACTAGAAGTCGAAAAATTTGAGGGTCCACCCAAAATACAATTTGACTTTGAGGGATTAATTGTATACCCTCACTATAAAGCATGCCTCCCGGAAAATAAGAATTCCGTTTGAAAAACGAAAGGCATGTGCAAAGTTTAAAAAATGAACCATCACCAATTAAAAAATTTAGAGGGATTAAAAATTTGGGTGCACAGGGGGACAAGTACCATTGGGATCTAAGAAAAATAGAATCACCTCTAAAAGATTGTTCAAGGAGAATGGGGAAGAGTGGCATACAAAAGGGAAGAGTCCATCTTGGAAAATAATTTAAGCATAGAGTGCTTGTCCTCAAAATCTTCTCCCCAAAATTTTTCACTGAGACCTCGAGGTGGGGCATGTTCAGAAACAGAGAATATATATATCCTGTCATTCAACTCGCTCTCATCTAAGTGACCAAGTGAGGCCCAAAATGATTCAATTTCAAGAGTGATGTTCTCATTCACCGAGCCGAATTCTATCTCAAATGCCGCTAAGCTCAAATCTTTTAGGTCTCCCTCTTGCTTTGTTTCTATCTCACCTAAAAGAAATGTATCTATCGTGTCTTGCCATTCGCTCACTTCTAGGTAACCCAATGAATCTCTCTTGATGCCCTCTAAATTTTCTCTTTCTCTAACGCTCAAGGAGTGTTCTCCTATGTCCCGTGGAGTGTTCTTAAGATCTTTTCCTCTAAAATGTTCAATTGGATCTGGTGGAGTGACACATTCTTGTTCCATAAGATGAAGATTCTCATTTAAACCTTCTTGTTCAAGAATCGGCTCAACGTCGTCAAGACTTTCATCCGACTCATGTGATAACTCTAATTGTTTGATAACAGTGAATGAGAATGGTGAGGACATGAATTCAATCTCAAGTGGTTCGTCATTGTATTTCTCATTTGGTTGAAAACATTTTTTAGTCTCAAAAATATCGGAAGAAAAATTGTCATTGGATTCGAATAATGCATCTAATTCTTGTTCCCCAAAACAATTTTTTTCATGATACTCTTTTTCAAGCCTTTCTTCTTCAAGCAATTCATTTTTATAAATTTGGATGGCCTTGGCACTAGGCTTGTATTTATAAGACTCCTTTTTAGTAATATTAATCCAGTGTTCATAAATTTTGAGTTCATTCTCCCCCTTACTATTAGCAGAACAATTAAAGCCACCGAAAGAGTTAAAATAAGACATTTCAAATTGGGCACACAACTTCTTCTTTTTTTTGTAATAAGTACTAAGTCAATTATAATCTATAACAAACACTCCCCGGCAACGGTTGCATAGCTGATCGAGGTGTAAAACCTACCGTCCCTGTAATACGCTAGTCGTTGTTATCGGCTTCCAACCTCAATACAAAAAAAACCTAAACTTGTAACTACACTTCTTAAGGAGTATAGTGGCGAGTCTGGGTATCGAATCCACAGGGAATGTTTGATAGAATCTAACTGATTTATTACTTCTAAAATAAAAGTGAAAAAGATGATGATGGTTGAAGACGAAAAAAAATAAAAAAGTTAACTATGCATGCATGAGCAAACTAATTAAGATGAATGAGAAATTAGGTTGGAATACAATCCCCCTAACCCTAGTAATTTACCGTATAGAATCCTAGAATTGTAAATTATAAATTTGAATGAATCCAGTCTTTATAGATCCTAAGCATTACATATATGAGGATCAAGCCCGCACCATATGAAATCAAAGGTAAATATAAAGCGGTGATAAATAATTTTACGCACATCATATTCTTAAACATCCCAAGTACCTAGGGCAAGAGAGATTAAAAGATCTACAATGGTTGTAAAATTGTCTCGCACGACTCTTTCAAATTTTTAATTTAAATTCTATTTTCTACATACGTAATTTACATTGGGATGGGTTCATGCATCCCAACCCTTAAAAATTTAGCTAGACATGATTTTATGGGAAAACAATTTCATAACAATGCATATAATTGTAGATCTAAGAAACATGGTAAAAACAAAAATTACAAAACAAGAAAAGATGATTAAATTGAAAATAAAAATTGAGATTAACTAAGAGAATGGAATTTGATACTTGAAATCTGCACTAGGGAAGAGAGATGATTGAATCCAGAAATATTCTTCTTCTATAACCTTACAAACTAGGGTTTATGAAAATTTCTATGTAAAGAAAAAATAAGAAAACTCTCTAAAATCTGACTTTGTCTCTCTAAAATTCTATTCTAGAATTTGACTTCCTTGGAAGGATATAGGGCTTGGCCTTTTATAGATCTCAAAAATGACTTTTTTCATGCCTCTACACGTTTTTCCCTTTTAATATACCTAAATGAGACTCTTCCTATGCCTCTCCACATTTTACAACTAATAAAAACGAATTAAAGAAGAAATTTCAAGAGTTTTGACTCTTCAGCTTCCAGAATTAATTTCAACTTTTGACTTTCTCTCTCCAACTTTAAATGGGCATATCTTCTTCACCGTAGCTCGAATTAGGGTGCCGTTTTTCCAATATTCTTGTAATTTAGAGCTCTTCAACTTTCTAGCTTTCCCCACCACGGGAATATATATGTAAAATTATGAAAATGCCCTTCAACTCTCCATTTCTTGGTTTCTTTCACTGTTTTGAGTTCTCCTTCGCACTAACTTGCATGAATTACCTGTAAAACACATGAGAAATACACAAAACACGAAATACTTGCCAAAAAAGGTTAGTAGCATAAATACGAGAAAAATTCAAGCTATTTACACTGCATGGGATCATAAAAATATCGAAATTAAGGGGATAAATATGAAGAATATGTGCCTAATCAATAGCACAATATGATCAAGCCCGAAGGGGCGTACAAGTATGAGAATAAAGGAGAGTACATGGCAGTAGCAGTTCCGAGCGTGCTAGAGATCTGACTATGATGTAGGTGAGTGGCCTCCAAGGTTTTTGTTGATGTTGTGTAGAGAGGATTGGACAAGGCTTCGCCAGATGTTGTAGAATCTGCCCAAGGAGAGAGGAATTGATCCCTTACTTCGAGGTGTGGTCCTCTATATATATAGGAGGTATGTGAATTGTGTCACACGCCCTGAGCACGTGATGTATATCAAGTCTGGAGTTGCTATCATAGAGAGGGATGCAGCCTTTAAGGCAAGCATATCGAGTACTGCATCCTACTGAGGATAAAGCCAAAGGTGTCGCACCCTGTACTAGGTAGGGCCGTAGCCTGTATATAAAGCCAAGTGGTACGTGTCGCACCCTGTCATGGGTTAAGTCGCACCCTATGATGAATAGGGATGCACCTTGTGCTGAGTAGGGCCGCGGCCTATAAGCTTCTGTGTTCTGCGGTAGGTGGTGAAATATATGTGCTATCATTAAATGTTCCTATGAAAATGGTATTTTATATAAATGATTAAATGAAACTGTGAACCAACTTTAATTACATATGATACCTAATGATTAATTGATTTGTGAGGATATATTATTATAGAGGGGGCTAGAAGGTAATTGTGAGAGTAGAGATAATCCCCCCATTAGCAACAGTGTTTGGGATTAAGACAACGTGGTAGCTCAGCGAGGTAGCTCGGCAAGGCAGGTTAGCGTGGCAACTCATACTTTAGCTTGTTGTGCTACTTAGTCATATTGTATCTTTGTTTATATTGACTATGAGCTATAACGGTTGTAATGATGTAATGTGTATAATGATTTGGTGTGAGGTCAAATGGTACTTGCGAGAGACCAGGCTTGGAAGGGCCTGGGAGAGCTTTCATACTCAATCGAACGACCTCACTGCGGGAACTTTAGAGGGACTTGGTATGGAGGATTGAGAAGTGAGGCACCGTTGGGGCTTGTCCTAACCATCCTAGAGACACCCGGTAAAACACCAAAGGACCCTTACCATGGAACCTCGGGCGGAGCAGCTTTGAGTTCCATCGGGCGTAGAGTTATGAACCAAACAACCCTCTACTTAATGTCACATCTACTATAGGTGATGTCACTAGCCAGCTAGATAAGTGTCAAATCTTCACTCGAGTAAACCACCGTGGTATTTGGGGCTGTCAAAGAGTGGGTAACCCACCTCTATGGTGATAGCTCCCTAACACAGTGGTTAGGCAAAAGGCATATCTTAGCATTTAATGTCTATGACGTGGAGATAGCTAGTGCATCAGGTATTTAATGTCGGTGACATAAAGTATGAGGGATGTCTTTCACATGCATTGATGACTGAGTTGCCTCGGGAGTGGTGTGGGGGCTATTTAAGGACCCCAACCACCTCTGGGGAGAGGATGTTCTTTTTTAGAGTTCAGGAGTTATTGCTAGAGAGAGTTATTACGAACTAGAGAGTTTTACTCACCCACCATTGTCAATTTATTACGAAGCTTTTAATACTTGACAGAGATTCTTAAGGGTGGTTGGTGTATTTGGCTACCTGCCAGGGTGTATCTAGGGTGCTTACTTCTTTATCCCTCTAAATGAGTTACTTTTGAGTTTGTTGTTATCTGATTGAGTTATACAGGAGAGATTTGTGAGTTTAAACTTAGTTTATCTTCATTAAATCTGTGTTTACATATATTATAATTAATCCAAGGTTTTGGCTAGTTAACTTATCATTACTGTATTCAAAAGGGGTTATGCCTCCGTTAATCTAAACTACCCTCTTACATTTGGCGACTCCACTGAGGAGGCATTCTTCTAGGCAAGGAGTATGGCACAAGATAATGTTAGTCGAAGGCTCAACTTTGATGACATCCAACACAATGAAGAATAAGAGATGAGAGAACTGGAGGCTCTAAGGGATGGGGCTCCTCGAATGGAGGTACCTCCAAATCAAGCAACGACAGGCATTCCAGGTGCTTAGCCTATGGTCCTATTGGTCGTTGCTCCAGTGGCATCACGCGTGGAGGAAATGAGGAAAGAGATGAAGAAAGAGATGCTGAAGTTCATGCAAGCTTCCTCGCAATCTGCGAGCGAGGTTGCTTCGGTCTATGAGGACTTTCAAACACCTTACCCCCAGGAATAAAATGATGAGCCTTATGCAAAAGATTATATCCCTCCTATCTTTGAAAAATATACAAAAAAAGGTGGAAACCCGAAAGACCACATTAAGCATTTTGTTGAACACTTAGGGGCGCATTACAATAACAAAAAGCTCAGGTTGAGAGAGTTTTCTAAATCCTTAATCGATAAAGCATATACCTAGTATTCTCACTTAGCTCCCAAGAGTGTTTCCACGTGGGAGGACATACACGTGTTATTTGTCCAAAAGTTCTTTTTGGCAGAAGATGAGTTTACTTTTACCCGATTGGGGAAGGAGAAGCAACGATCAGGGGAAGATGTAGTGGCATATGTGTGCAGATTCATGGGAAGGTCCCTTAATGTAAGAGAGGAGGCCAGAGAATCCAAACTGCTACAGATCTGCGCAAAAAGGCTACTTCCTGAGTATATCTTCCACCTCATTAATGATACGTGAGAGAGGACCCTTGCGGCGTTCCTAAAAGCAGTGAGGAATATCTCGTTAGTTGTATGACCAAATACAGTAGACGTGACTATGATGTTTAGGCAGACGATATAACCTACGAGGGGGAGGTCTCAACCCCCACGGATAGGGTACACCGAAGGAACAGATGGGGGCAAAGTACCGAAGAGGGACAACAAAAAGAAGGTTGGAATAGACAGGGAGGGCCCACCACCATTTCCTTGTACAGTAGATGAGGCTATCAGATGTTACAACGCAATGGTCCAAGGAGGAATGGTCTATGAACCAAAGGGCATTCCCATTGGGGAACCCGATGCTGCAACAAAGGCGGATCCAAAATATTGCCAGATTCATCGAAAGATCCAGCACCTAACAGAGAGTTATTTTACGCTGAGAAGAATCATCAACAAGTACGTGAAGGTAGGAACGTTAAAAATCCCTCCGCAGAATGTTAATAATAACCCACTCCCAGCCCATGGGGCCAATTTAGTGGTGTCCTATGATGAGGAGGCAGAAAGAGGAGAAAGATAACTAATGATGAAGTAGGAGGAGTTCAAAGAAGCTTTGGAAGATTTTACTAAGGGAATGGCTAATGTGGTATTAGCTTACGATGAGGCAAGCGCTAAAGATGTGGAGGACGTATACAATGTTAAAAGCGAGGAAGTAGACCCATCCATAGAATACTGCGCAATTTCAAATTCCCTAAAGTTCACTTGGTTCTTAGACCAAGTAGGGATACCAAAGGAGAGCAGATTGGAAATAACTCAGGCAATCCTAGACATTGTGAGAAGGAACACGGTCCCTTCGTTAAAATGGAAGGGACCCATGGTCAGGTTGGTAAGATGGTTTCTGTCAGAAGTAACCTTCAACGATGCAGATAGGGCCGTAAAGTTCCCTCATAACAGGCCTTTGTATGTAACCGCCAACGTTAATGGAGTTAGTTTTGTAAAAATTCTTATGGATGGAACAACCTCCATTAATATTATGCCCATTAACTCCTTCCACATAGCTAATATTCTGGAAGAAAGGTTGGTCCCCATGCCTCTAGTAATTTCGGGGTATGATAACCAATCTTCTAAGTCCATCGGGTACATGAATATTGGGATTGTGATGGGAAATTTGAGTTCTCATATCAAGTTACACGTAATAGAGAGTGAAACTTCCTACCATCTACTGATATTAAGAGTATGGATGCACAACCAAGGGCTAGTTCCGTCGACATACCACTAATGCATTAAGGTGAATATCAACGGAATGGAAGTGACCATTAGGGCTATGAAGAGGCCCTTCACTATCGAGGAAGATCACTTGGTAGATGCGGAGTTTTACACAGAGTTAGAGGAGGATGTTCGGGTCCTAATGAGAAGAATGAAGGGATAATGGATTCCCTCGATTAGAGAAAAAATGGGGCCCTTGAACGAGCAAAATAAATAGGTTGCAAGCAGTAAAGGAATGATGGGTGAAGAAGCCCATCTGGTGGTTCCTTGGCCCCAAAACATTTCGAAGCAGCTCAAAGACAGGATGAGGCCCAGGGTAGATCCAATGCAACATGAGGCCCAAAGACAAAGCGTGCTGAGTTGAATTTTAGGAGGAATAATTATCGAGGCTTCTAGAGAAAATAAAAGAAAGGTAGTTACAGCTATTGGCAGGCAGTGCAAGAAAATCGTTACTGAAAAAGAAAAGGTACTGTATCGATTATAATTGTGTGAACGGGCGGCCGAAGAAGCTGATGATGAGGCGGACCCAATATATGAGTTTTTTTGATAGATCAACGAGGGCAATGCATGGTGATAGACAACTCCAATATACAAGAGTTAGTGGAAGATGTAGCCAAAGAACCAGATTACCTGGCAGATCAACCGAAGCCACAAGAGAAAGAATTAGAGCAGCTGAACCTAGCTAAAGAAGGAGAGGAATCGAGGCCGGTCTTTATCGCAAAAAATCTCAGTAAAAAGAAATGAGAGGCCTTGGTTGAGATGATTTGGGAGTTCATAGATGTTTTTGCATGGAAATACATCAAGATGGAAGGACTGGACAAGGAAGTGAGCTGTCACAAGTTGAATGTGATACCTTCAGCCATCCCAGTAAAATAAGCAACGAGAATGTACAAGCCTAAGCTAGATTTGAAGATCAAGGAAGAGGTCCAACATTTATTAGCGATAGGGTTCATCAAACTGATATAACACCCGCTTTGTCTATCTAGCATCATACCAGTGGGAAATAAAGATAAAAACCAAATAAGGATCTGTGTGGACTTCAGAGATTTGAATAGGGCTTGCCCCAAGGATGAGTTCCCCTTACCCTCCATCGACAGCCTAATAGATGCAACGGTTGGTCATGAGATGTATAGCTTCATGGATGGGTATATATGTTACAACCAGATCAAGATGGACCCGATGGTTGTAGAGAAAATGGCATTTAGAACCCCATTGGGCAATTTCATGTACAAGGTAATGCCGTTTGGACTCAAGAACACCGAGGCTACTTACTAGCGAACAATGATGGCCATATTTTGTGACTTCCATCACAAGTTTGTGGAATTTTATGTAGATGATTTGGTCATCAAATCAAGAAAGGAGGAGTCCCATCTAGCGATTTAAGGAAGGTATTTTCCCGATGCAGGAAACATATATTGAAGATGAACCCACTAAAGTTTGTCTTTGGAGTAATAAGCGGGAAGTTTCTAGGCTTCGTGGTTGATCGACGAGGGGTGCAGATGGACTAGGACAAACAGCGGGAGATCTTGGAGATGCCATGTCCAAGAATGGGGAAGGAGCTGAAGAGTTTCCTCGATAAAGTTTCCTACCTAAGGAGATTTATGCCTGGACTGGTCGAAATGACACAGCCATTAATGCAACCGGTGCTAAACGACATGAAATTCTAGTGGGAAGAGGTTCACCAGGAGTCTCTCGATGGACAAAAGAAGCTTCTCATTCATCATAAATCATGGTTCCCCCATAAGAGGGAGTACCGTTGCAGCTATACCCTTCATCCACCACAAGGTCCGTTGGAGCTTTACTGGCACAAGAGATCGACGGGCAAGAATGGCCAGTTTATTACCTCAGCAGAATCGTATATGGGCCGAAGATCAGATATAGTAGCTTGGAAAGGCATTATTTAGCCTTAGTCTTTGCGGAGCAAAAACTTAGACATTATATGTTGTCTTTTACAATTAATATTATAACTAGATGTGATCCTATTAAGTATATGCTGGTAAGAACTATATTGATTGGTAGGGCAGCTAGGTGGTTCCTTATCCTCTCCGAATATGACTTGAAGTGTGTGGTTCCTCGCGCGATCAGGAGCCAAGCCTACGCTAACCTATTGGCAATTTTCCCCTCGAGAATGTTTGATCCACCCAAAGAAAGTATTCCAGGAGAGGATTTGCAAGCCAATTACCTAGGTGCAACTGATGAGGAGTGGATGATGCAGTTTGATGGATCTTCGGCGGAAAAGAAGGGAAGAGCAGGGATTATTCTTTCATAAGGAATGGAGGAGATTTTCCTTTCCTACAAGTTAGATTTCCCTTATTCCAATAACGAAGCAGAATATAAAGCATTGGTTCTGGGGTGGCTAGAGGCTTTTCGAAGGGGAGTTCATTCACTTTGCATCAAAGGTGATTCGAATATGGTGATTCAGCAAGTGAATGGAGAGTATGCGTTGAAACACATGAGTCTGGCACCATACCGAACAATCATTCAGAGTCTTCTCCGCCAGTTCCATCGGACAAAGATCAAAAGACATCCCAGAATGATGAACTGCCATCCAGACGCCTATGCCACCATCACCCAAAAAATGGTCAAGAGGAACGATACAACTACCATCGTGATTCAACGAAGAACATCTCTTTTGTTAATACGATCAATTCTACCGATGAAGGAGGACGCAGACTAGAGGGGAGAGATTAGGAAGCAACTGGAGTCTAGTGAAGGAATGATGGAGCTAAGGGAATTAGCCCAATACTTTACAAACTAGGGAAACCTTTACTTAAAAAAAACAAGAGGATGGTTGTTGATATGCATAGGCCCAGAAGAAGTAGGGCAGACGTTGAAGAAAACACACGAAGAGCATTGTGAAATAACTGAGATACCTCTCTACAGGAGAATTCAAAGAAAGGGATATTGCTGGCCTAATATGAAACAGGACGTGACAGGGCTACAATGAAAGTGCGATAATGCCAGTTATTCTTTGAAGCGATCGAATGTCATTTTGTAGAAGATCAACCTGAATGAAGACATCCCTATATTGACTTCATCAGGAATGGAATTGCCCCAATAGAGAAGATTGACACGATGGGACTTAAGTGAAGGGCCTCGAGGTTCTACATTCAGGAGGGGCAGCTTTATCGAAGAGGCTACTTCAATAGGTCATTGCATTGCATCACCAAGGAAGAAGAAGCTAAAGTTCTTAAATAGGCACACGATCCAGCTCACATAGGAGGGGCCAAGTTATATGACCAATTAATGACGTTGGGATATTATTGGCCAACAATGGAGAAAGACTCCGTTGAGTTCATTCGAAAGTGCACGGCTTGCCAAATTCATGGAAATGTGATCCATTCCCCATTGGTGGACCTACACTCCCTGGCCATGCCTTATCCTTTTCACACTTGGGTGTTCATCCTAGTAGGGGTAATACGTCCTTCTTCAAGGGGAAAGATATGGATACTATTAGCAACAGAGTGTTTTACACTGAGATAATGAATGGATACTATTAGCAATAGAGTAGACATGTTCAGTTGGAAGCTTTGGACGAACACTGAGATAATGCGATGCAACACTCTCAAATGTATATAAAACAGCTCTCCAGGGCATATGATAACTTGGTGAGACCAAGGAAGTTTATGGAAGGAGACCTCGTGTTGAAAGCATTAGTGAATCACATCACAGGATTGCCCCTACCTAAGTTTGCAGCAAATTGGGAGGGACCTTTCATTGTAAAAGAAGCTCATGACTCGGGTTATTTCTTAATTTCTAAGATGGAAGAAGACAAACCATTCAAAATTAATAATAAATGGTTGAAGGTTTATCATGTGTAAGAAATTATGTTTGGGACACCGATGTATCTAGTTGTTATGAATATACAAGTTCTTTCTATGACAAATATGCAAGTTCTCTTTATTATAATTCGAGTGGAGATAAAAGAATCATATAACTTTATAATGCACGCAAACAGTTATAGCAGAAACGAAAGGCATGAGAAAACATATATCTTTCTTCATTCAAAAACTTTAGGGCATTACAAAATTGGGAGTTATTGCCCAAAAATTACATAAGAAGAAGAAAAAGAAAATATTTACAACAAATCATTGACCTAAGAGGAACCAAATATCTGGAGCAGAGAAAAAATCTCCAGGAAGACCCCGAAGAAGCTGCTAGGCAAGACTGTTGAGCACTTATATAAATCTCCAGTCTCATTTGTACTTATGTATGTTCGATGAGGAGTTTCTCTTATTTCAGCTTTACTAGCCACAGAGCTTCTTCGACATCTTCTACCTCCTTATTAATAGCTTCAAGCATAGGTGCTATCTCAGCCAACTTAGCTTCCTCAACTCGTTGATTCTCTCGATATTATTGCAGCAGCTCCCTCTAGCTATCCAATTACTTGCTCTTCAGAATTTTTAAGTGTGTAATAAGCCAGTCAAAATGGAGCCATCATGACCTAACTCCCTCAGGTAGGCCAAGAATTGGTTGAGGAGGGTTCTGGTAATGTTGGAAGTGGGAGTGTTGGCAATTTCGAAAATAACGGTATCTATGCCTTGAAGTGTGTAGCTCATCACAAGAATGTTAGAACGTAGTCAATCTATAGTAAAAGTTTCAGGATGATGGCTTGCAAGCTACTCCACTACCAGGTAATGGCTGGCAGGAATTTGAGGGGAGTGTTGAAGGACCATGAGGCAAAAGGCATGAGGATACAAGTCAGGCAGAGGGAGTTCACAACCAGATTCGTTCTCGACAGCAATACCAGTCGTGGAACCTTGATCATTGTGACTGGAATATTTTGAGATAAAGGGTTCCCAATGGGGTGAAGTGATGGGCGAGAGAACCGATGGAACATCCTCCCTAGCATCCCGATAACAGGTAGAAGAAGTAATGAGTTTATGAAAAATATTAACAAGCATCTTCATTGTTAAGTCACCGTTATAGGTGGAGTTTGTGAAAAATTTTAACAAGCATTTTTATTGTTAAGTGACCGTTATATGTGGACTTTGTGAAAAATCTTAACAAACATTTTCGTTGTTAAGTCACCATTATAGGTGGAGTTTCTAAAAATCTTAATAAGCGTTTTCGTCGTTAAGTCGCCATTATAGGTGGAGTCTATGAAAATTCTTAACAAGAATTTTCGTTGTTAAGTCACCGTTATAGGTGGAGTTTGCAAAAAATCTTAACAAGCATTTTCATTGTTAAGTCACCATTATAGGTGAAGTTTGTGAAAAATCTTAAATAAGCATTTTCGTTGTTACGTCACCGCTATGGGTAGAGTTTATGAAAAAACCTGAACAAATGTTTTCAGTATTAAGCAACCATCATAGGTGAAGTTTAAAGGGTTGAGAAATACAGAAGAATTAGCAAAATACCTCAGCAGGAGCGAGAATGGGGGTCACCGTGGAGGCCATAGCGACAGGGACTGTTGGGGGTTGGCTTATTGCCTCAGTAGCCTCAATAGGGCCCTTAGCTGAAGAAGCCTCAACGGTAGGTAAAGATCCCTCACCAATAAAAGGTACAAAGGCCAGCATAGACATTTCACTGACAGAAGGCGACGGACCTCCTAACGATGCCCCATCATGGGCAGGCATCGAAGAACCACCACGCGGGGCAGAAGCATCAACCTTGGACTTAAATAGAGGAAGACCAGTAAAAGAAAAGGGTGGAGTAAGAATTGGCGAAAGCTGAAAACACAAAGCCAAGTGTTAAACACAAGGAAAAAGCATAGGAAAAAGAGAGAAATGCATCTAAGTGTCACTTACCTCTGTTATAGCACCAAAAAAGGGAACCGCAGCTAGGGGTCTCGTTAGCATAGTGGGCAGAAGAATGCCAACTACCAGAGATGCCACTTCCACCTAACACATCCTAACATATCAGAATGATAAACAAAGAAATGGGACAAGGAAACGACGTGAGACCTGACATGTAATTTTTTATTTTGTTACCTCAGGGGCACTTTCCTCAGCTGCAATGATGGGCAGAAGGACCTCTTGCTCAGATGGTAATTCAGTAGGAGCTAGGGGAGTTGTCTCTGGTTGAGAAGAGATGCCCCCAAATTCAACGGAACCTCCTCCCACGACAGCGTCCTTCGTGCGACGAGAGTACATAAGCCCGATCATGGGGGAACGGGGAGGAGGAGTATCGGCTTGAGAGATACCGAACTGTCCCCCCACGAAACGACTCTTGGGGGATTGGGCCTTTCTTCTTAAACTCCTTGCACCAAAGTTATCAAGAAATATCTTGCCTTAAGAAAAAAGGGAATAAGAATAAAAATGTGCACACATACCTCAGATCCATAAGGAGAACGAGAAGATATAACCACCGGTGAAAGGAGCTGGGGATGGATGTATCTCGGGCATCCATTTATTCTGGGACTTGGTACCCAGAGTTTTCTTCCTCATGACCATTACACCAACACCTTGAGGAACCTTTGACCCTTTCTCCTATTTATCGCAGATCGTGAGGAAGGATGCAGAAGGAGGGACGATGGGGGCGTGACATTGAAACTCAGTGTTTATCCATTCTACCTCAGCCTGAACTTGCCTCCTCAACTCCTCGGCCATTTCTGTAGACATGGCAGGAGGAATGGAGGCTATGGGGAAAACCTCCAGAGGAGTTTGGGACTTGAATTTGGATTTTGATTTTGAATATATCCCACGTTTGGCCTTACTAATCTTCTTGGCTGGTGTCTGGGAAGGCCCTTCCCCAGTGGCAGATTCGGTCGAGGGGGCAGGCTATTTGGGGGTTGTAATGGTTTTGGGCTTGGGCGTGGTAGTGGGGATCATAGAGCAGTGTGGAGGAAGTTCAGTGGGAGGTACCTTGGGTGTTTTACTTAGAGGGAATTCAATCCCAAGAATGGAGTTACCCTTTAATCCCAGCTTCGAAGCAGAAAATGAAAGAACTGGAGGATACACGGGATCCCCCTCGATGAACTCATAAATTTAGGTCAGTTGTCTCGGCTAGTACTTTATTGTAAACAGAGAGGTCACGAACCTTTTCCTGGTGATGCTGGGAATGGTGACTCACCCAGCCATGGTAGAACTTACTCCTCATGCAGTAGTTGAGGAGAACAGAGAACATGCCTCACTAAAGGAGACCTTGGGGTTAGATGATTGGAAAACTGGGCGAGGAGCCCCCTGATCAAAACCAAACTGGCGACTGCATCAATTGGGATCATAGTGCTCGCTTGTGTATCCCCACTCGGTGTAAGAAGGTAGGTACCCTGGTGAAAATAGAAGGACCACAGCTAGCGAGGGTTCTTTAATAATGATATCTAAGGTAGTGGCCTGGAACACTCTTGCTTCATGTTTAAAAAAATCACAAGTGTGGAGGAAGATATCCTCTTTGTAGGGCCTCATCACAAAGGCCTCGGGATGATCAATAATAGAGGTCAACTCCTTTCGACTTTGTCTCTTATGATAAAAGAAGGAGCGTGGAGGCAGAATCGTTTCCCCGAAAGGAGGGCGGTTGGTCTTGGCTGCCACGGTGGAGAAACGCACATAGAGGAAGCTTGTTAGGAGGACACAGTTGGCAAAGTTAGCCAAATTATAACGATAGAGAGATCGTTCCATGTCAAAAAGGGTTCTGTCAAGCCATGTGTAGAGGGATCCTAGGGCTATTGTAGCTAGAAGAAGCTTGATACCTCGGGCCAAACGAAGAGATATGTTGATGAGGTCCCTTCGAGGTTGGTCATTGGGTTTCCCCGTTAAAAGGAAATGAGAAAGAATGATAAGGATTTAGGTAGGAAGCTCCAGCGATGTACCTTGTCTAGGGGCAGCCTCAGAGGAACTACCCTCAGAGGGATCTTTGAAGAAATAATTAATGAGCGGAGTGAAAGTGGCTTTGTTCGAAGAACCGATGCATCTTCGACATATACGGTCCAGCTCCAAATGATCAGCAGCTTCTTGGGCATCTAGGGCCTCATCAGAATAAGGCTCATAACCTGTTGCCTCAAGGCCTAAGAGCTCACACACATCCTCCAATGTTATTATAAACTCGCCCCACGCAATAATGAAGGTATGAGTGGTAACGTTCCAGTGAGACACCAGAAGGGGAAGGGAAGCATTATTCTTAGATAGAGTGAACTCACCAAACCATTTAGCCCGATGAAGCCCCATTTTAGTGAGAGTATCATCTTGGGAACTCTGTATATGGGCCCTTCGAAGTGAGCAGGAGATCCCTGATACGGCGTAAATATTGCGTATTTCACCCGTTAACGTACGCGTTATTAGCCCCCTCGGGTACCTTAATTCCTATACTTATGCTCGATAATCAGACAACCTCCATTTAATATGATAACATGCTATATGAGGTATATTTGGGCTTTTGTAGGGATTACAGGTACTAAGTATGAAGTTGGATGCATTCCGGCGAAATTCCGTACACAATCGCACGCGCAAGGGCATTTTAGTCATTTTACAGATTGGTCACCTGGCCTAACATCTTCATGAAATTTGTATCCCTCCTCGCAAGCTTCACGTGGCCGTAAACGGTGCTCAATTTCGATTCAGAACGAAGAAGTTACGGCGATTTTAGCGGAGGAGAAATGCAAGCCAAAACAGGGGAAAATGCAGTCTGCCCCTGCTTGATCGATCGATCGACCAAATGGTAGCTCGATCGACCCTTCCCATTTTTGCCCCGTCTTATATAATCGATCGATCGACCAAATGGTAGATCGATCGACCCCCTATTTTTCAGCAGATATTTTGCATTTCTTTTCTCTTTTCTTTTCTAATTTAATTCCCACTTGGTATATAAGCCAATGTTGATGTAATAAATAGGGGTGAACGTTTTTAGAGAGTTTTGGAAGATAGAATAGGTTAGGGTTTGGGTTTTTTCTTGGTTCTTCTTCATTTCTCTTTGGTTTGACACCCCATTTGGATTGTAAGTTGACTATTCATCTCCCCTACCATTAATATAGTTTGTATTTCTTCATTTCTTGCTTTCTAGTGTAATTTTCAAGCTTTATTAATTAGTTTACTTTCTTTATTTCTTGCTTTCCTAGTTTAATTAGTTTAATTTAGTTTATTTCCATGTCGTGCCCTTAGATAAATAGGGTCGGGATTTCGTTCCGCTATTTACGGGTTTGGACCTCGAAAGTTAGGGTTTCGTGTAAAATTGCATTTAATTGAAACCGCGTGTATTAAAGTTGGATTGTTATGCGTTTAACTTTATTTGTCACGCAACTTTAGTGTTTATAGCGATAATCCGAATTTAATCCGCGTGTGACCATTTTTGATTAAATGTTTAATCTCGCAACTTTGGGTTAAATTCCTTATTGTGTGATGTTTATGCTTAATTGTAAATGCTTGATTAAATTGCTTTCGAGCCAGAATCTTGATTAGTAGTTGTTTAGATCCGTATGGTAGGATGCGATCCCGATCCTCGCTTTACTTTTGCATAGCGTAACTTCTCTTTTCTTTTATCACCATTTCCAACCTATCATCTTTTACATTTTTATTCCTGAAGTAATTAAACAATTAAAATCTAAAATTTAATCACTCCCTGTGGATTTCTTACAATACCCGACTTACCATTGTGCTTGTTTGTCAAGTGTAGTTATAATTTAGGTTTTTGCATCGCGGCGGCGAAACACACAACGATTGTGTCCTCACATGAACACACTTTTATCGCTCGATCAAAATTGCGCTTTTGCCGGGGAGTGTGTTTTAGATAGTAATTGTTTTATTATTTCGTAGTATTTTTCCTTTTGTATTTGTATTCTTTGTTTTAACCTTTTTTGCAGGATAGCATATTTGAGCGCTAAGAAATGTTGATTCACGGTTGCTCACTTTCTTGCTCGGATTCTCCATCTACAAACAACGAGGTAATCATGTCCTACTATTATAGTTATTGCAGTCATTCTAATGATTCTTACTTTGGGGATAGTTTTCAAGTTTTCCATTTTGAAGATTTTCTTGAGTTTGAAAGACTTGAAAACATTTATCGGAGTGAAAATCGTTATTGGGAGCTTGAGTTGGATTCATTATTCGAATCCAATGACGATTCTTATTTTGATACTTTCGAAGACGAGTTTCAACCAAATGAGGAGTCCGAGGCTCTTGAGCCGAGGAAGCCTACTTTGGAAGAAACTTTTCTTCTTTACTCCCAAGGTTTGGAAAGCCTAAATGATGCTGGAATGAGACTTGGAGCACTTTGCGATGAGATGAATTCTTATGCACAAAACAACGAGGAGGTGGAAACTTGTGTTTCACCTCAATTTTTCAAAGAATTTCTCATCGAATGTGAATCTCTCTCCCCAGAAATTCAATCTCCTTCCGACGATATGTTGACGGAGATTGAATTTATTTCATTACCATATACGTTTTCCGTCATTGAACCATTAGAATTACCAGTTGATTCCTATGAGTCGGTAGAAACTTTTAAAACTTGTACACTTTTTTTCGATGAGTAATCTTTACAGGACTTATTTTCGATGGATGTTATCCCCAAGTGTGCACCATCTCCCATTCCATTTGAAAAATCTTTGGGAGATGAGTCAATTTTTCTTGGACCTCAAGTGTACCTTTCCCCCTTATTATCCAAATCCCCCATCCTCCCTCCAAAACATTTAATTGGGGATGATTCCTTTCTTCCGCCTTACACATGCCTTCCGTTTTTCAAACGGAATTCTTATTTTTTGGGAGGCATGTTCCTTTTGGAGGGTCCACCGTTGATCATTCAAAGTCAAATCCCTTTTTGGGTGGACCCTCAACTATATAGACTTCTAGTGTATAGTTAGTGTGAGACCTAAATAGTAGGTTGTAAATAGTTAGCTTTTTAATTTTTAATTTTCTTTCTTTCCTTTTAATTTAGCCTAGTGTAATTAGTTAACTTTTTGTTATTTTTTTTTCTATGCTCGGTACTAACTTGTTTTGTAGATTTCATTGGACTCGTGCTCATGGAGATCGCTCCAATTTTGGGTAATATCATTCTTTTCCTATCTTTGTGTTGGGTTCTTTAATGGACGCATTGAGGACAATGCAACATTTAAGTTAGGGGGTGTAGGATATTCTATCCATTTCATGTGTAGTACATTGATTTGCTTACTTATTAGTTACTTAGTATGCCTTTTTGTTAAAAATTTAAAAAATATTCAAAAATATTTTCTTTCTTTTTTCTCCTTTTTTGGGCTTTTTGCCTTTGTTTCCGATGATAAATTTCAATAATTGCCTGATCCAATAGACAACCCAATGATGCATGTTCTCAATTTTAGAAGTTATTAGACTTTAGTCCCACTTATTGATATTGTGAATAACTTCATGAATTAAAATTTATCCCATGAGCATATGCACTTTCCTTGTTATATTAATTTGGTTTAAGATTTTTATAACTCGGTAATCTTTTGTTGCATTGTATATACTTACACCGAGTAAGCTTTTTACCTTTCGTCATTTGTGAGTTTTATACACTATTCTTTCCTCTTTGAAAACGTTGAATTCGTTGGTAATCTATCTAATCTTTCATTTGACCGTTCATTAATTGAGTTCATACTTGAAATGTGTTACTTGAGCATGATTTTCATATATTGTTTTGACTCGAGAATTGCATAAACTTTATGAAATGATCATAGGCCATCTTTGTTATATCACCCATATTGACCTTGACCTCACCCTTATACGTTTACCCTCGTTAACCCCTTTGAGCCTAAATATAGCCCTTCGTTTCATAACCCCATTCCCATAACCAACTCCAAATTGGAGTTTTAAACCATACATACACCTTCCATACCTTTGTTTGGAATGTTATTTGGGATTGAATGATGTTGTTATGATGTCGGTTGCAATTTAGGCATATGAGAGTTTGAAAAGTAAATGAGAGAAAGAAGAAAAGAAAGTTTAGTGAAAAAGAGAAAGCAAAAAGCAAAAGAAAACAAAAGAAAACATGAGAAAAAGAAGAAAAGAAAAAGAAAGAGAAGTTTGTATATGTTGTATATAGTTCAATAAGCTTTGATTACTCTCCCCGATGATATATCTAATGCCTTTTTGGAACTTGTTTTCCTATTTTGATATTGCCCGCATTATCCCATTATCCCGAGTTTTCATTCCGAACACTTTGAATCCGTACATATAACTTTCATTTCGTACCTTAACCCCAAACCTAGATTACAGCCCTATAAAGTCCTATGTGATCTTAGGTTGATGTAATTCAAATGTTTAAATAGTGTTGATAATCTGTGAAAATGCATTTCACTCCTTTAATGTGCGGTATTCTTTTATTGAGATTACATTTTTTATTTTATATACAGCGTTCTTCATTTGTGACATGTGTGTGGCCTAGTTTCCATTTACATTTACTCTTTATGCCCGCATGTCCCGTGTATTACCTCCCATTTCGAGTGATTTCATTTGTTGAGTGTAATGCCCATGAGGATTGAATGTATGCTTGCTTTATGTTTATCCGATTTATTTAAGTTTTTGCCAAATCATATCTTGCATGTGCTCTCCCCCTCCCACTTTTAAGGTTTCAATTCTATGAGGTGCATTCTATAATGTTAATGATTTAGACTCTTGTTTGAATTCATTCATTTTGCTAATAATGCGTATGAAATCCTTTTCACTATTGTTGGGATTGTTGCATGTTGGCTTGGGCATATTTTGAGGAAACCATTTGATGTTTGTGGGTACCATCCCTGAAAACCCTCACGAGATGACATTCGTCCACTAGGGTGACCTAGGGGTTTAACAGCTTATTGCATACACTAAATGCAATCGAATCACCCGCGAAAGTGGCCTTATCTTTTTATTGATTTTATACCATATTTTTGTACTATCTCATGCTTTTGGTTTGCTTGTAGCTCTTGTTGTTTCCTATTTCATTTCTAGGGACTAGCAATGTGTAAGTTAGGGGGTGTGATACGGCGTAAATATTGCGTATTTCACCCGTTAACGTACGCGTTATTAACCCCCTCGGGTACCTTAATTCCTATATTTATGCTCGATAATCATACAACCTCCATTTAATATGATAACATGCTATATGAGGTATATTTGGGCTTTTTTAGGGATTACAGTTACTAAGTATGAAGTTGGATGCATTCCGGCGAAGTTTCGTACACAATCGCACGCGCAAGGGCATTTTAGTCATTTTACAGATTGGGCACCTGGCCCAACATCTTCATGAAAGTTGTAGCCCTCCTCGCAAGCTTCACGTGGCCGCAAACGGTGCACGATTCCGATTCAGAACGAAGAAGTTACGGCGATTTTAGCGGAGGAGAAATGCAAGCCAAAACAGGGGAAAATGCAGTCTGCCCCTGCTTGATCGATCGACCGACCAAATGGTAGATCGATCGACCCTTCCCATTTTTGCCCCATCTTATATGATCGATCGATCGACCAAATGGTAGATCGATCGACCCCCTGTTTTTCAGCAGATATTTTGCATTTCTTTTCTCTTTTCTTTTCTAATTTAATTCCCACTTGGTATATAAGCCAATGTTGATGTAATAAATAGGGGTGAACGTTTTTAGAGAGTTTTGGAAGATAGAATAGGTTAGGGTTTGGGTTTTTTCTTGGTTCTTCTTCATTTCTCTTTGGTTTGACACCCCATTTGGATTGTAAGTTGACTATTCATCTCCCCTACCATTAATATAGTTTGTATTTCTTCATTTCTTGCTTTCTAGTGTAATTTTCATGCTTTATTAATTAGTTTACTTTCTTTATTTCTTTCTTTCCTAGTTTAATTAGTTTAATTTAGTTTATTTCCATGTCTTACCCTTAGATAAATTGGATTGGGATTTCGTTCCGCCATTTACGGGTTTGGACCTCGAAAGTTAGGATTTCGTGTAAAATTGCATTTAATTGAAACCGCGTGTATTAAAGTTGGATTGTTATGCGTTTAACTTTATTTGTCACGCAACTTTAGTGTTTATAGCGATAATCTGAATTTAATCCCCGTATGACCATTTTTGATTAAATGTTTAATCTCGCAACTTTGGGTTAAATTCCTTATTGTGTGATGTTTATGCTTAATTGTAAATGCTTGATTAAATTGCTTTCGAGCCAGAATCTTGATTAGTAGTTGTTTCGATCTGTGTGGTAGGATGTGATACCGATCCTCGCTTTACTTTTGCATAGCGTAACTTATCTTTTCTTTTATCACCATTTCCAACCTATCATTTTTTACATTTTTATTCCTGAAGTAATTATACAATTAAAATTTAATCACTCCCTGTGGATTTCTTACGATACCCGACTTACCGTTGTGCTTGTTTGTCAAGTGTAGTTGTAGTTTAGGTTTTTGCATCGTGGCGACGAAACACACAACGATTGTGTCCTCGATATGGGACCACGGGAAGTCCCCTCGCTCAAGACGAAATCGAAGATTCCCCTCTGGAGGTAGAAAGCCACAGTGAGCAGCACTTTCATCTTCATCACAAAGCGTCAGGGCATCATATTTAGCATTGAAAGAGGAAGTCTTGCAAAAACCAGTAAAGTCATCACCCTTACCGAATATAGGGGAGCGGTGATAGAAGCACAGCTGGTCCTGGTGGTCAATAGCTAAAGAGGTGGCAGTATAAGTGGTGGCAACAGGAGTAGAAGACGGAACACTGGTGTCAAATGTGGTGGGGTTGCATGAGGAGGCCATTACAGACAACAATAAAGCACGAAGGAAAATCCTGGTAAAAGAAATGTTGGTAACGAGAATGGAGGAGCACAACCACAGGTGGTGGCGTAAAAGATGGGAGAAAGAAGAAGCTGGGTAAAAAGATGGACAACAATGGGGTTTTCACACAAATTTCTCCCTCTCTAAAGAAGATGGGAGCTTGAAGAAGATGAAGGAAAGATAAGGGTTTTGAAAAAAGAGACGTTTGAAATCTTTTAAACCCATCTATTATGTTTCCCACCACCACACATGCAAGGCCGCCTATAATCATTTCAAAAGAACACGTGGCACTTCGGGAAGTGTTTTGGCAGCAGAAAAGACAACGCCATGTCATTTATGAAGTGACGCCTAGGGAATAGAAAGGGTTGCCATCCTAAGCAGGTTTGAGTTTGGATGCCAGAATTTTTTCAGACATATCCAATGAACTCCCAACGAAGAATATGTCCTAACATTCCAAAAATCTACGATGTCCCCTCGACACAAGTCCAAACGTTGTTTAAATTCTGATTCAGCTACATCAGGGAGAATTTTTACTTTTTCGAACATGCCGAAACATTACAAGGGAGAATTTCACAAGTCACAACGATAGGCGCAGTCCTCACGAAAAACCACTGCCCATAACTATACTCCACAAAGTCATAAACAAAAGAATTTCACTTCCCCAGAGACAAAACGAGTATTTGAGAAGGTTAGTAGGACTACCGGGAGAATTTCCAATAGTCAAAGCCAGAACGGTTGAATGTTAGTATCAGGAAAAAGTTGCAATGTCCCTTCGCCAAAGCAGCCATAAGCGAAAGTACTTCGACTAAGGTACATCGAGGAGAATTTTACTTTTTCCTAGAAGCGTCAAACGCAGTCGGTTTCAATAAAGGAAAAGATGCCAGAATTTTTTCACAGAGAGAAGGTTCATCATATTGATAAGTTTTTGTGCATACATTTCAAGTTCCCACAAACAATAAATCTCTTTACGAAGGGGTAAATGCACAGGGGGCTTGAAGGTAATTATGAGATTAGAGATAATCCCCCCATTAGCAACAGTGTTTTGGATTAAGACAGCGTGGCAGCTCAGCGAGGCAGCTCGGCATGGAAGCTCAATGAGGCAGCTCAAGCAAGGTAGCTCAGCGTGGCAGCTCGGCAAGGCAGCTTAGCGTGGTAACTCATACTTTAGCTTGTTGTGTTACTTAGTCGTATTGTATCTTTGTTTATATTTAATATGAGCTATAATGGTTGTAATGATGTAACGAGTATAATGATTTGGTGTGAGGTGAAATGGTACTCACGAAAGACCAGGCTTGGCAAGGCCCGGGAGAGCTTTCATGCTCTATCGAATAACCACACAGTGGGAACTTTAGAGGGACTTGGTTTGGAGGATTAAGAAGTGAGTCACTGTTAGGGCTTGTCATGAACATCTTAGAGACACCTGGTAAAACACCGAAGGACCCTTACCGTGGAACCTCGGGCGGAGCAGCTTTGAGTTCCATCGGGCGTAGAGTTATGAACTAAACATCCCTCTACTTAATGTCATATCTATTTTAGGTGATGTCACTATCCATCTTGATAAATGTCAAATCTTCACTCGAGTAAACCACTGTGGTATTTGGGGCTGTCAGACAGTGGGTAAGCCACCTCTGTGGTGACAGCTCCCTCACACAGTGGTTAGGCAAAAGGCATATCTTGGCATTTAATGTCTATAACGTGGAGATAACTATTGCATCAGGTATTTAATATTGGTGAAATAAAGTATAAGGGATGTCTTTCATAGGCATTGATGACTGAGTTGCCATGGGAGTGGTTTGGGGGTTATTTAAGGACCCCAACCACCTCTGGGGAGAGGATGTTCTTTTTGAGAGTTTAGGAGTTATTACTAGAGAGAGTTATTACGATCTAGAGAGTTTTACTCACCCACCATTGTCAATTTATTACCAAGATTTTAGTACTTAACAGAGGTTCTTGAAGGTGGTTGGTGTATTTGGCTGCCTACCAAGGTGTATCTAGGGTGCTTACTTCTTTCTCCCTCTAAATGAGTTACTTCTGAGTTCATTCTTATCTGATTGAGTTATACACGAGACATTTGTGAGTTTAAACTTAGTTTATCTTCATTAAATCTGTGTTTACATATATTATAATTAATCCAAGGTTTTGGCTAGTTAACTTATCATTACTGTATTCAAAAGGGGTTATGCCTCCGTTAATCTAAACTACCCTCTTAAAATTATAAATTGGTGAACTAGGGATGTTGAATAGAGTTAGGTTAATCCTATTAAGTAAACGGGTAGTTTACCTTAAAATTAATTATACGCGTTAGGATGTGCACTTAGAAGAGGGGTGAGGATGATTCTTTGAGCGAAGAGAGAATTTAACCTGTTTGTAAAATTTGGCATTCATAAATGTTATGCATTTTATTCACGTGTGTATCATATCAAATCGGGCCCTGACCCATTTATATTTCTTCTTCTTGTGTGGGTCTTACTTATGTCCAGGTTCTCCGCTGCATGGGCGTCCTCTTTGACCTTCCTTTACAGTGTTAGGGAGCTATGGCATTTTGCGGATGTTGTAGGATTTTTGTAATATATGCAACAATTTCTTTTGGATATTCTATTTATGATCTGTCTGTATATTCGAGCATGTTGCCCAAGTTTGTTATTAATATATACTGTTATACTTGGTGTAACCTTTTTGTATTAGTCTGTTAACCGACAACTTATTCGGTTATGTTTTGTAGAATTGTTATTAAACTATTATATATATACTCGTAATATTATTATGTGACAATGATGCCAAGAATGGACCATTTAAGATTCCTATTTTTGTTGGAGTAGCGGGCTAGCCACCTCTTATTTTAATAAGCGGGGTGTCACACATTTTTCATTAAAATCTCCATCTTGATTTCATGATTCTTAACTAGATTATTTGTGCATGACTTCTACCTCGTGCTAACTCCACTCAAATTTCAAGGGCACACGTGGACCTAATGTTTTCCATCAGCATTAAAGCCACTATTGACCTTCCCCGCTTCATCTTTGGTGTTCTTAAAGACATTAAGGTAAATCCTATTGGTCCCATTAGGCAAGCTTTACTTTTGTAGTCATTATTACTAGACAATGCCTTGAGGCCATTTTGATTGAATTGGAAACCAAGTGTCCGTGTAATACGCTAGTCATTGTTATCGGCTTCCAACCTTAATACAAAAAACCTAAACTTGTAACTACACTATTAAGGAGTATAGTGGTGAGTCTGGGTATTGAATCCACAGGGAGTTAGGACGTGTGAACGTAACGGCAAAGGTAAGGTAGTTTAATCCTAAAGTTTATAAAAAAAAAAAAGATAATTGATTTTTGGATTTTATCTATGAATTAACTAAATTCAATTAAATTGACCTACGAATGCAAAATTAACTAACTAAGAAGGAATTAATATGAATGAATAAATGGGTTAAGAATACACTCCCCCAAACCCTAGTGTGTATGCCAGGATAAAATTAGTCATAAATTAGATAATTGATCAGACCCAGTCTTTAGTACTCCACAGCATTACATATATGAGGTTCAAGCCCGCATCATACATAATCAAAGAATGAGTAAATCAATGTCGCAATAGTTCACGCGCGTTGCATCCTTAAGCACCCCGGTTACCTAGGGCAAACGAGGTCAAAAGGTCTACGATGGTTGTGAAACTATACAACACGATCTAATCACTTATTTAATTTAGAGGACAAATTTTATATCTATGCATACAACGCTGAGTTGGGTTCATGCATCCCCACCCTTAAAAACTTAACTTAAAATGGTTTTATGAGAAGAAAACAAATTCATAACTATGCATGGAATTATATATCTAAGAAGCATTGTTGCAAAAGAAAGTTACAAAACAATTGAGAATTGAATTGAAAATATAATTGAGTATAAATAAGAGAATGGAAATTGATACTTGGATTCAGCAATAGGGAAAAAATGAACTTGAATCCAAAAAAGTTCTTCTTCCTCAACCTTACAAACTAGGGTTTATGAAAAATTCTACTAAAGAAAATTAAAAAGACTCTCCAAAATCTGACTCTCTCTCTCTAATTTTTCTCCCCCCTTTGGAATGATGTAGGGCTTGGCCTTTTATAGCACCAACTAGCACGAATTGACAGCTAAAATCGATGAGTTGTACAAGATTCTCCAAGATATGCACCTCTTGAGCTTCATAATTAATGCCAGGAATTTTAACAGCCGGACCGGTCCTGTCCGGATCGGTTTGGTAACCGGATCGGTTCTTTTTATTCTGGACGGATCGGTTTGGTTCCATCCGGACCGGTCCTGTTTTTCTGGTCAATTTCTCTTCATTACCTCACAACTTCAAAACCTCGTAACTTCTTCACCGTAGCTCGGATTGAGGTGTTGTTTTTTCTAGTGTTCTTGAAATTGGAATCTCTTCAACTTTCCAATTGGAACCACCTCTGGACTAAGGCTACAAAATTACTAAAATGCTCTTGAACTTCACATTTCGTGCTTTCTTTCACTGTTTTGAGCTCTCCTTCGTACTAACTTGCATGAAATACCTATAAAGCACATGAGAAATACACAAAACACAAAATACTTGCCAAAAGAGGTTAGTAGCATAAATACGAGACAAATCCAAGCTATTTACACTGCACGGGATCATAAAAATACCGAAAGTTAGGGGATAAATGTGAAGAATTTGTGCCTAATCACTGCCCCCTCCTTCCCTCGGATATTTCGGTCACTCATTTTTAGAGAATTAATATCTCCTGCAGTCACCTTCCCCATGGTATCCTCATTCCACTTATTCTCACTCTGCGTCATCCACTCCCACTCCCTCTAGACCCTCTTCTTCTCGTCCTCATCCACCTATTTAATCGATGGATTTTAGTGTAACACCCCGCCTAATTAAATATCGGGTGGCCAGTCCCATACCCAATTAAAAAAGAATATACAGTTGGCTCATTCTTAGCATCAGTGTCGAAAACATTTACAACTCACCCAATACCCAATTAAGCTGGTGTTAAAAACTTTCCAAATTTTAATTTAATAAAATCCATTTTCAGTTTAAGAATAACACAACACATTTTATTCTACAATACTGATAACCGAATAGATAACACAAAGGAATTTAAATTCAATTGGAATAAACATTCAAAAATAATTTTAATCCATTACAGTAATCCCAACAATATTAAATGTATTAAAAAAACCCGAATACAATAGTATCTGACCCTGATAGAAAAGATAAATGAATCCTTTGGGTGACATGCCCTAACTACAAGACCACTATGAATCAAAAGAATATAAACGTCTAAGCAACACTCCATATCTCCATAGCTCATCAAGATCAACTAAGGCTGGCGTCCTTGCTGCTGGACACCTGATATAAAAGATACAATAGAAAAGAGAATATGCAAGGAAATGGGTCAGAGCCCGATTGTGAAAATAATTTGTAAAACAGCAAGTATTTAACAAGTGCAATAAGGCATTTATTATGTACATGTTAGCATCCCACTCTCACTTGCTGTTCTTACATCTCAACTAGAGTGCACACTTAACGTTTCCTATTAACCTCCTAGTTAATGGTTCCTCTTCTAGTCTCCATATTATAATTCCATTACCATATCATAATCCCCGTATGTCCCATACCATACATCACATTATTATTCATTTACATTAATTCATTTATGAATTAAGCTTTTCAATTCTTTAAGAATAAACATTCATTAACTTAGTTTCATTCTTTTTCTCAATCCACCGTTATCTACAATTATCACCGTGGATAGATTTAATCACTATATAACAATTCATTCCTTTAATTCGCTATATTTTTCTATTCATATATAATACGGCACCCCGAGTCACAACTGCGGTGCAATGTATTACTCTGCTATCAAGTCCCATCATCGCTGGTCGCCGAATAGGGGACTAAAGGTTCGGTAAGGATTCCTCGAACCACAAACAACAACATACAAGTTGGAGGCGAACATAGTTCACATACCCACGAGACACGCATATACCTACGTTCCCACAGTCAGCAGACTTATCAACTCCCCGATAAGTCTTTCATAAGCCTATGTTCTTGAGCGACAAATCAAAGATCCCATGGATTCATCAGGATATGACTGCCCTCACGCACACACCTCCCGTCGATAGCCAGTAAACTAGGTATGTCATACATATAAATCAACAATCAATCAAATAGGCATTATCATACCTATAATATAATATAAATGAGGTACTCACATTACCCTTAGATTATTCCCATACGTAGCATCATATCTCTTTAATTCCTACGTATTAAAATATCACAACTTTACTTCTTATTTTAATTAGCCCCGAGCCTCACTCAATACACAAGGTTCAAATATGTTTTTCCTCAACATATACTCAGTAAGAAATCATTAATACCCTATTGCTCCATATCGTCATAACTCCCGAATTACTACGAATTAAAATCTCCCTTTAATTAAGATAAAAAATCGATAGTTTCAAATCTCTTATAAACACATCTTCTTTCACTTAGGATTAAACCCTCTTGTAAACTTAAGAATACCCAGGTGTTATATTACATCACCCCTACTGGTCCTATGTTTAATTCTCATTCCTACCAATTAGAATTCAACTAATGAATCTAGCAACCGAAATTCCATTTAATATAATTATCATTATTTTAATCAATTGAATCCCAATCAAATTAATTCAACTCTTATCAAGGGCTTACTGATATTTTCTAAGTCCCATAATATCCAATTAATAATCACCAAAGATCCACAAAAAGGTTTGGGATAAGAATCAACATTTAAAAAGAAAAAACTTTAGGAATTCTGGGGAGGTCGATCGATCGAAGGCAGTGGGTCGATCGATCGATCACTCAGGTCACAGCCTGGTTTTTCTGCATTTCTGCAACTACGGGTTTAGCCATTTTTTATCATTGAAACCTTAATATTAACATCCCAAATGACTTATAATATCTACCACATGATATATCAACATATATGAAGGATTTCTAATGTTCTAAACATCCTAGAATCATCAAAAGATCGGATTAAAAACATGATTATCTCCTCTTTTTCCAGAAAGTTATCAACATATTATCTTCAAGAACACAACAATGGTTTCCAGAATTTTTTCAATAGATATATGATTATTTCGTGGATTATTATCAACCTACAACATAAGTTTGATTCCTAAATCTTTTCAGTTTCTAGAAATCCATTTAACAATCTCCATTATGTCTTCCAAACATGAAAAATCATCTCTTTTTAGAACTACTCTAACATGGACAATATACAAACTTAGATTGCCATTATCAAACACTTGCCTCTACTGAAGGTCTGATCCTTTGGTGTAGTAAATCTCAGGTGGGTCTCCCTTCTCCGGTCAACCTCCGGTGGTGGTTGGTGGTTGGTGGTGGTGACTCTTGGTCTTATTTCTTCTCCTTCCCAAGTAGGCTTTTCCCCTCCCAAGCAACCTTTCACTCTCTCTAGGAAGATGACTTCTCTATTTTGTGTAGAGGAGGTGAATAACCCACGTACACTTAATCTCCACATACTTATAATAGGACAAAACCCGAAATCACTATTCATCCCCTTTTGAAAATGACCAAAATGCCCTTTTGGGTTGTCTTTTCATTTCGAAATGACCCGAGACTCAAAACCAACGTCCCAATAGACTTTTCTGACTATTTAGAACCTTCCGGACGCAACGACGCAGTCAAAATGACTATAAGGTCGATAGAAAATAAATTTACTTTTTAATCTCACAATTTAGTCCCGACACATCCCATACCGCGTCCGACTAAAAATTCAAATTATTGAATTAATAACACACCGCCATATCAATAGCATCTCATTCATATATTACCTAAATATCTTTAAGTAATATTCAAAATTATACATTTTAATATCCACAATTCGGATAAAACCCAAATGAATTAATTAATAATAAAATTCAGTTAATCCATTAATTTAAAATATAACTCATTTTAAAAGTCATTAAAATCACGGGGTATTACATACTCCCCCCCCCCCTTATAACAGAATTTCATCCCGAAATTTAGGAATATAAATTATAACGGTAAGGTCAACTCCGAGTATAAATCTCACATCGCAAGAAATCTAAGACGTACCGCCCATACAGTACATTATCCAAAATCTCAATTGATGTTATACGCCCAACCTCGCCATATAGTTCCAACTGAATCGAAAATAAACTTTACCCAATCTTCCCTATACCATTCATGTATCCAAGTTCGAAAAATGATCCTTATAATTTCACAATTTTGAAAACTACTACAATCCAACCATCCAGGGCGCCCATACACCCTATCGTACCACTTTCATTATAATATAATTATCAAAAATTAATAAACTCATATCCCAAAGACATAACTTATTTCGACTCCCAACGGTTATTAGTTTCATGCATGGGGTGCCTCGCAAGCGAAATACAAACAAGGTACCCCCCGATACACTACTACCTAAAGTAGTCAGTCATCGAAACTCCTCAGGTCCTTAGTCAATAGTGTATAAAAATCATGTTTTATCGATTTAAAAAAAATTAGGTTTTTATCGATTTCAAATAAAGTCTACTCATCTACTCTCTTATAGAACACAAGTTGCTGGATAGTAGTAGTACATAGACTCTCATACACCACAAGTCAATGCACGCCGATAACCACATCATGCTCGGACATGCCTAAAGTAAGTAATCCCATGATAAAAATCAAACCCACGTGATAACCTGAAGAATATAGGTGTCCCACACCCTCGGTGAGTCTACGTAAATAACGATGCTATAGGATAAGTTTAGCAACCCATTTTCCCACACAATAGTAATCGCTACAAAAATCACTACACGCCTCATAATTCCTTAGATAGAAAACATACCCTCATTCGCGGGTGGTGGTTGTTGACTTCCACTATTATAACTTTGCTCCGATAAGTCAAGAAAAAATTTTACCCCAAATTTTCAGCTCTAGATCACCACACTCCACTATATGCCCAAGCCTTTGAATATATTGCCTTCGTTAGGTAACACACAAAATTCCCGCATTTCAAGAACTTCTACTGATGACTCTACTCAATTTTCCATTATAGGGGTGACCTCGACTACGGTCATCATACTCAAACATACTTCATAACCTCCTAGGTACGATCTCCGCTATCCAACCAATGGCCCTCATCTGCCATACACCTTGTACGAACCCGTCCGAACGCAAATAAGATTCACTAATATATACAGAATCTTACCAAAGAAATCAACAATCCTAAACATAGGGCTCTACGTCAAAGAACGCTAAGCTGAAAACACAGTAAACCGTACAGACCCTAAAGGACACTAGAACCTGATGCACTGATACCACCTATAACACCCCGCCTAATTAAATACCAGTTGTCCATTCCCATACCAAATTAAAACAGAATATACAGTTGGCTCATTCTTAGCATCACTATCGAAAACATTTACAACTCACCCAATACCCAATTAAGCTGGTATTAAAAACTTTCCAAATTTTAATTTAACTAAAATCCATTTCCAGTTTAAGAATAACACAACACATTTTATTCTACAATACTAATAACCGAATAGATAACACAAAGAAATTTAAATGCAATTGGAATAAGCATTCCCAAATAATTTTAATGCATTACAGTAATCCCAACAATATTAAATGTATTAAAAAGACCCGAATATAATAGTATTTGACCCTGATAGAAAAGACAAATGAATCATTTGGGCGACATGCCCTAACTACAAGATCACAGTGAATCAAAAAAAGATAAACGTCTAAGCAACACTCCATAGCTCCATAGCTCGTCAAGATCAACTAAGGTTGGCCTCCCTACTGCTGGACACCTGATATAGAAGATACAATAGAAAAGAGAATATGCAAGGAAACGGGTCAGAGCCCGATTGTGAAAATTATTTGTAAAACAGCAAGTATTTAACAAGTGCAATAAAGCATTTATTATGTACATGTTAGCATCCCACTCTCACTTTATGTTCTCACCTCTCAACTAGAGTGCACACTTAACGTTTCCTATTAACCTCCTAGTTAATGGTTCCTCTTCTAGTCTCCATATTATAATTTCATTCCCATATCATAATCCCCGTATGTCCCATACCATACGTCACATTATTATTCATTTACATTAATTCATTTATGAATTAAGCTTTTCAATTCTTTAAGAATAAATATTCATTAACTTAGTTTCATTCTATTTCTCAATCCACCGTTATCTACAATTATCACCGTAGATAGATGTAATCACTATATAACCATTCATTCCTTTAATTCATTATATTTATATATTCATATATAATACGGCACCCCGAGTCACAGCAGCAGTGCAATGCATTACTCTGCTATCAAGTCCCATCATTGTTGGTTGCCGAATAGGGGACTAAAGGTTCGGTAAGGATTCCTTGAACCACAAACAACAACATACAAGTTGGAGGCGAACATAGTTCTCATACCCATGGGACACGCACATACCTACGTTCCCACAGTCAGCGGACTTATCAACTCCCCGATAAGTCTTCCATAGACCTATGTTCTCCCATTTTCTTTATTCTTTATAAATAGTTCTATAAACAATAATATCTTCCACAAGGGAAGATGTGGTTTGGATATGTAGTTGAGAAGTTCCCGCTTCGATATGCATCGTACTCTCACTTGATAACAGTTTTGTATTTTTATTTTGTACCAGTTATGTCAATGTTTATTATTTGATCAACTAGTACTGTATTCCCACCAACTTGTTCCTCGCTCGAGTTTGGGCATGTGACATTGGAGAGGAATATCCCACACCTAGAGCAGGAACAAAAATATAAAAATCCAAGTCAGGATGCTTTATTTTATTTTTGGCCTTGGTTTTGGTCTTGGTTTTGAATTTTTCTTGCTTCATCTCCACAGTAGGATGTTTTGAAGAAACTATCTCCTCGTGAAAAAATGTCCTAATGATTGTAGTTACAAAATCTAACAAAGGCCTTTATTACTCAACTATAATGCCATGTCTCCCTGCACGTGCATTTGCTCAAAAACTTATTTGAATAAGGGATATCTTCAATATAATCTCTCGCAGCATATTTTAAATGCACGCTTTAATACTCTATAGTTGGCATTGCACAGAGAAAATAACATGTACTCGTAGTGGGAAAGTAATCACATGCCATAATAGGGAAATCTCTCAATTTAGAAAATATATTAAACACGCCCTCATAGATGGAATTTACATTTAATCTACCATATAGCTGATCTGCTGGATGAGTAGTCGTAAAATGAGATTAAAAAGTACCTTGTTCATAGCTTACTGACCTCTTTACTTGTTGAGGATGATAAAACTCAACAACTCAGCATAACTTAGTTATTATGAAAAAAAGCAAGGTAAATGATAGCCATAGTGTCAATAAAAGGGTTACTTGATATAATTTCCATAAAAGGTAGAGAATTAAACGCATGTTAAGGAGGAGGAATGAAGTTACAGGAAAACATACATCCTTTTCTTCTTTTCGTAAGGATGGAAGTAGAATTCCTCAACATCATCCAAGATAGAGTTAAGAGGGCTCTTCTGTGCTTGCCTGCAATAGGATCAATATGGCCAGATAATAAGTGAGGATCAATTTTTGAGTTTGGGAAATGCTTTAACAAAAAAACCATTAAATATAAGTATTTCAAAGTTTACTACATCAAAACTCCAGTGCGTTCTCTCAATATTAATGTAAGACGACCTAACCAGGTTTGTAATGTTCGCAAAATTATTGATATAAGAGGAAGCATACTTCAATGACATATCCAAAAAGCTTGACGGGGGAGGATTTCATGAGGAGAGTCACTCATCCTCATAGGAAATAAAAACCTAGAAAAAAATGTGAGGAATAAAGTATCCAAATTTCTATGTGATTTCAAACTAAGGCAACAAAAATGTTTAAGGACTTCGTACGAGCTTTCTCCTTGGACAAAGGTTACAAGTACCTAAAACAATATCTTTTCCAATTGGAAAAAAGGTGCTTGCTAGCTCCACTCCGAGTAAGGGCAACGTGATGTGCATAATCAGTCATGCTCTTCTCAAGATCCTCGCACAATGTTTTCTTTTTAGCATACTCATACCCATCAGAGAATATATTGATCCCCAATACTGGAAAATAGGTCAATTCACAAATGTTCTTCAAAGTGATACTAAATTCCCCTCAATATGTCATAAAGGTTTGAGTATTTAAACTTTTCTAGATTCTCCAAACCTCTTAAGGATTTATGTAGAGTACAAAAGATTATTGAAAAATAATGTGATTCTATCGTCTAAGGCAAAAATATTTAAAGAAAAAAAGTCATTCAGAAGAGTGAAGATCATTCATTTTTTCGATTGTCCCTTTAAAGGGATATTTAATTATAAAAGATCAAAACCCTTGAAAATGAGAAAACTAAAATTTGAGCTTCCTTTTGAAAATGAAGAAAAATGAACGTTTTAAGTTTTAGAAGCTCATGGACATGCCCATTTTTTTTAAATCCAAGAACTTGATATTGACTTTAGCGACCTCCTCGGTTTACTTGATGAGTTAAAAGACCAAAAGGAGGTTTCTAAAAAACAAGATAAATGTTTATCCATATTAATAAGAAAGAAAGAGATTATTTAACCATCTTATTGGACAATTTTAAAAATGAATATCAAATTTGTGAAGAATCCAATATAAATCTTTGAAAAAATAATTAAAAAAGACTTTCATTATATCACATTATACATTCCTAAAAGAGAGACATTTTTGTCAAACCTCCTTCATCAAATGAGACAACACATATTGAAAGTGTGCCCCAACATTCGCAAAATAAAAGGAAACATGTTGCTAATCATTGGAAGGGGAAGATTATTTTAGTTCCAAACTAAAAAGTTTAGGATATAGGAGGGTTAGGTTTTGACAAGTTTAATGTTTCGGCTTCAACTAGTGAAGCCGTTTTTGTAAATTTATCTTATAAAAATGAAATAGTAAACATTGAAAAACTTCTTTTGAAAACTCAAGATAAAAAGGAAAATGTTGTAAATGATTTTGAAAAGAAAGATAAACTTGTCCACCTCATGATTGATAATACGAATCATGCGCCTCACCATAAAAACCTAAAAAGAACTTTGTTTTTCTCATTGTCATAAAAAGTCCATACAATTTTGTTTTCAATTTGATGAAATGTCAAAATTTTGTAAAGGCTGTTCCCAAGCCCAAACCCAAATGACTATACCAAAAACATTAAATGTTATCATTTTCACAAAGTTGGTCATTTGAGGAATTTTTTTAATCAAGCCAAAATTACCTTTGAACCAAGGTAAGAATAGTAGGATTTTTGTGAGGAACAACAAAGACAAAAAGAGTTTGATTGTATAAAATTTTCACCGAAACCTTTTGAAAGAAAAATGTGGGTTAAGATGAATTAAATCATTTTTGAGAAAATCAAAGACCTTAGAGAGAGGCAAAGTGAAGAAAATGCACCTCAACTCTCACCTAACCACAAAAGATCCTTGTGTAAATCGTGTATGAGCTAGGAAAGACAATTCTAAAGTAATTACAGTAATAAGATTTCGAGCCTCTAAACGCTAGATGTTGTTTCTTTTATGGCCATAGCCTTATTTGCATTTCACCTTCATATATCTTAATCTCATACCAAGATATGTACTTTTATTTCATATGTGAGTTTATATTTAATATTTATCATTATTTATAACTCATATGTGATTTGTCTGTCTTCCTGATTTTCCCTTGAATAAATTGTAAAAACTTTATTTTAGAGAATACTGTGTTTTGGTTTTCAAAAAATATGTATAGTATTGTCATATCTAGTTGATCTTTTATTGGATCCGTGTATATTATGTTCTAATGCAGCTTAAGGGTATTTTTATTTTACATTGGATATATAATCTTTGCATTTGTTTATTATCCTTGGATTTGACCTAATCTTATACTTAGGCTTTTCATGATTTCTTAACCTTAACCTTGTTTTTCACTAGGTTGACTATCCTAGAACTTCATTGGATATTTTTGGGAAAATATGCTTGTTGGAACATATTGTGGATTATTTGCTTCAGGTATATCTTTTGATTATATATAATGCCCCCTTTGTGGTTGTACATGTCTTCCAACTAAAAATTCAAAAATATTTTTTTTGCTACAATCACTTTTTCCTCTCAGATGATATACTCCCATGAAATATTTTCGTATATCATATTAGATTATTTGATAATTTATTTGTTAGTTTGGGAATATTCCATGTTCTTCATGAGATGAATTCCATTTTCTTGCGTGTCTTATAAACTTTAAGAAAGTTCATAATTTGAGAATACATTATCATATCTTGTTACACTTTACACCATAGTAGTCATTGAGTTAATGAGAATATATGAGGAATGTCATAGATTATAGATCTTCTACAAAGCGTTCAAAAGTTTCAAAAGACTTGTGAAAGTGTGTCAAATTCCTATATTTGTATGTGAGCATTTCTTTCATGATTTTTAGAAAGTTGAAAAGGATTATGCTATATATAAAAAATCACAGGTGAAGATGTGGTTAAGGCTACAACTTTGATTGGAAGATGCTAACTTTCAAAATTGAAAATAATATTCGATCTTAGTAATGAATGGGTGGTATCTTCCACATGAAAAGTAATTTGAACAGGTAACGTCTCAAAGATTTAACACCTATCTAAAATTGGGTAACACCAAAGATAGAAAATAACATGCTTTAGCCAAATTGCTAATTTGAAGGGAGGAAAAGGTGGTTAAAAATGATCCCAAAATAGGGTGTTGGACATTTCACTTGAGTCAAAGCATGCATCTTTGTTTTATGATTCATTATCTTTATTGAACTTAAGCTTTGACCTTTCTATCAATAGTGTTCATTTTATTTTTATTTTGCACACTAGAGATATGATATTATTTTGTTGGTTAAAATTCTCACCATGTTATTTACCTTTCATGGATAATGTTTTCTTTATTATGAAAATTGGTCAAGCTCTGGTAAGTGCGGTAGTACTGCTTATATATTTTTACTTATAAAACTGGGTGTTGGTGTGGTTATCTTATTACATAAATGTTGATTATTCCATATAAAACCATTCATTTGAGATAAGTTGCTAGAAATTCGATCTTCACAACTTATTATTTTTCCCCATGAAGTATATATTGCAAGTTTATTAAAAATATTTATTTTAGAATGCATGATTGGGGATTGATATTTTATAAATACGGGATGTGACATGGATCAATAATATTATCACAAATGTCATCAAATGATGGTCTTCTAATTCACTGAATGTGGTCGACACGTCATCTCCTTAGTCGATAGGGTGGCCGACCAAGATAAAGTCATACTATTATTCACCAACACACATATGGGCCATATGTATAGCTCCCATTACCCATACATGGGTTAGTATTCTTAGCTAAATGTGATTATCTCATTATTAGTTGTATCCTAGTATTTGCAAAAGTGTAAATGCCTGATTTATAATGGTGTTCCACCTCTTCCACTTCTTCCACTTATCTCTCTCTCTCTCTCTCTCACACACACACACACATCATAAATCAGCCTATGAATAGCACTCAAGTACACATAATACGGATATCTGAAAAAGATTCAATCTTACGACCATACCCAATACCCTAGATATATTATTGAGAGCACACATCCATTTTTTATGGTTAATACATACAGAATTCCACCAATAGATGCAGGAACCTCATTGGGCTGAACCAAGTTAATCTCTTGTGTCCTTCTCCATCTCTCATCTTTCTTAAACCTAGGATGTTAATTTATTTATTTGTTATAGTTTATTATTGGTATTAATCATCTAATACCCATATAAATATATGTACCATTTTTAGACGATAGCAAATTGGCACCATCTATGTCACACACTTAATCTAGGTTTATTAAAATAATTATCAATTATAGAAATGGGAGACAACACAAAAAGTAGTAGTGCAAATGAAACAAGCCCGCCCTCAACTCCTGTTGGAATAGGGGATTTTCAAGGAATTTTGCTAAGCATATCCAAGGGCCAAGGGGGGATGTAAGAAGCCACAAAACAACTAAAGAAGACACTCTAGGATGGTCAAAACAAACCCAAAGAGGATTTGATCACCTTAGATGTGAGAGAATCATCTGACAGGAGGGGTGAAATGTTGCTTCCTACACCTACTAAGACAGGAAACTGCCCTACCACAAATAGGCTCTGGGGAGCCCTAGGAGGATGATTTCGGGTTCACAAAATGAAAAAAAGTTAATTCATACACTCTGAATAACAAGATGACCGGTCATATCATCCAGGGGACACCTCGTCCCTCAGGATAACTGATTACTATGATAAAGGGTCATTATCTAAGGAGAAGCCAAGTGTGTTGGAAAAATTTAGTAGAGGCTTTGCATTTGATTGTCTAGGCCCACGGGCAAAATTTGGCAACATCACAGAGGGCCTAGAGAATGCAGAGAAGGCTTAAACAGATCAAGGACAACCGTATGAGGGTTAAAACGAGCTGAGTAAACTTTCTAAAAAGAGAGTTGAGCACAAACTCATCGACAACCGGCCAAGATCGCTACCATTAAGGTTGAGTAGAATGGCCATCCACAGAAGGATTCAATTCAGAGAATTGAGATTCATTTGGGGGAAATGGATAAATCAAAGAATCCCTTACATAGAGTATTTATGAAAAGGGTCTTCGTTCATACTATCTATCGTGGATTATCCCACACCCTCTAAGTTAAAATCTCTTGTGGTGACCCCAAAGTATGATCGTAAGACTAATACGATGTTATATGTAGAACAATACAAATCTGTCACCGATATCTATTTAGACCCAAATAAGATTCACTGCCGAGCATTCTCTGGTACAATGACTGCATCAACATAAACCTGGTACAATAATCAAACACGAGGGCAAATCTCTAACTTTCAGTAGTTGGTCGACCTCTTCATCAATAATTTCGATTCTTATAAAGTGAAAACTGTAAGTTTGAATCATGCACGATCGAGATTATTGAAAGGGTATTTAGAGCCTATAAAAATCAACTGAGCCAATCCCGAGTTCGAGAGTTGAACAAAGTCAAATAGGGCCCGGGAGCAACTGATGGTCTTCGAATGGGGCATTTTCGAAGAAAAACGGCAAGTACGCATGAATCATGAGGCCGATTCATGAATGATATGGATCGTTAAAAAGGGGATTTAGAGTCCTACGAGATTTTAATGAGCTTTTCTCAGTTTGGAGAGTTGACTAATGATAAACGGGGATCGAAAGCACCTAATTGCCTCTAGATTAGGGTTTCGAATAAAATGATGAGTACGCGCGAACTATGAGGCTGATTTACCCACGATATAGACCATTTAGAAAAGGATTCAAAGACCTATGAGGTTTCAAGAGCTTCGTTCAATTTAGAGAGTTGATCGGGGTCAAATGGGGTTAGGGAGTGCCCGATGGCCTCTAGATTAGGTCTTAAAGTAAAAAGGTGAGTATGAGCAAACCGTGTGGCTGATTCATGCACAGTATGGATCATTGGAAAGGGGATTAAGTGAAGTATGAGGTTTTAATGAGATTTTTTCAATTTAAAGAGTTGATTGAGGTCAAACGTGTCTCGATAACACCCGGTAGCCTCTAGATTATGGTTTAGAGTAAGACCTAGGGTCTTATATTAGGATGAGAAATGTTAGGGACCTAAGGAGGTGTTTTAGGGGGTGCTAGGATGGGGTATCTACAGAGACCCCCAACATGCGAGATTTAAATAAGATAAGGTTGTCAAACGATCATCACCTCATCGATGTTCAAGGATTAGAAGATGATCGAGATCGATTCCACGGGCATAAGGAGTGGATGTGACCGATTCAAAAGGTTGAGGTCAATTCTGTGGATCAAAGGAGTTGAAATGACCAATATTAATGGTCGAGGTCAGTTCTGTGGACCTATGGAGTTGAAATGACCAATTCGTAGGGTTGAGGTCAATTCTCCAGACCTAAAGAGTTGATATGATCGATTCAGAGGATCGAGGTTAATTCTACAGACCTAAAGATTTGAGGTGATCGATTCAGGGGGCCAAGGGTGATTTTATGAACTTAGGTAAATTTTGCAGACCTAAAGAGTTATTATGACATATTCAGAGGTTCGAGGTTGATTTTATGGACCTAAGGCGTTAAAATGACCGACTCAGAGGGTCGCACTACAAGAAAATGATTTTTAGTGGCATAATTTTTTGCACCTAATTATAAAAAATTCGCCATCAAATCTTTTAGTGGCAAAAAAAATTTCGTCATGCTATTGCCACTAAAGGTGTGCCGCGGATTGTTTTTGTGGCAATTTATTAAAATCGCCACTAAAAGTTGATTTTTTAGTGACAAAATCACTTCATCACCAAAACATCTCTTTAGGTTGCAAAATTTTTTTGCATATAATAAAGCTTAAATTGCCACTAATAGTTGATATTTTGCCACCAAAAGTCTGTTTTTTGTAGCAAAATAAAAAATCACCACCAAAAGGAACCTTTCGTGGTAAAACAAATCGCCACAGTTGAACTTAAATTTTTATGGAACGATTTTTTAAATATTAAATTGCCACCCCTAGTTGATAGTTTATTACCAAAAGGCTATTTTTTGAAGCAATCCAAAGAATCGCCACCCAAAGTGCTGTTTGGTGGCAAAAAATCGACACATTTGATCTTAAATTTATATGGAATAACTTTCTTAGCAATTTAAATTCGCCACTAAATGAAATTTTTTATAGCAAAAAAAATCTCCATAAATTGATGCAATATTTTTCAAAATACATATATGCGTCGCTTTGGTAACAACTTAATTTCGCCGCATGTTTTTATTACTTGTCATCCGATTCATATAATACTCAAAATAACTCATGTACACAATTCTAATAAAGCCATTGACATTTATATAGCTCATAAAGATAGCAATCTTTGAAAAACGAATCTTTGTCTCAAAAGTTCCTACGCTAAATACTATTTCAAACAAATTATTTACAAGAAATGTGATACCATTCAAAATAAATAAATAAAATAGGTCTAATCCATCATTCTTATTTATTTTTACTCTCCTCTACAAAAGTTTCCACTGAATCTGCAAAAAAACACAAAGAATTTGTTTAGAATTATCACTTTGAAAAACAAGGACAATAAATTTTGGAAGATTAATCAAAGTACATTTATAAATTTCACTTACAAGTTTTGCAAAATAATAATAAAAATATGATAAATCACATTCATTAACATCAAATTCGTTTCCCATTTATACCCCACCCACCCACAAAAAAATAATATTTTTTCTTCTCTATGTATTAGGATTATTATTAGCGGATAACAAGAGAAAGAAAAAATTGTGCATGTCAAATATAAAACAAGTTTGGGGTTATGTGCTTACCACGAAGAGTTATATTGTTGTGTTACTAGGCTACTTAATGCCTAAAGTTTCCCATTAAGCTCATCCATTCGTCCTTTCATTATCGCGTTCTCCCTTCTTGCTTTATTAGCTTATCTCCTTACTTCACCTGCTTCCCTCCTTGCCTCGTCAGCGTCCTTCCTTGCCTCAGTAACCTATCTATGTCTCTCAATGTATTTCTCCTTTTGCATAGAAGCAACTGCGAATTATGTGGGTTTAAGACCAACCCCACAACCACATACATATCCCGAGCGATGTCCTAGAATTTCTTGAAATGCATCAGTATCATTCATCACCACACCGCCTTTAAGTTCAGATTGTGAATTAAGTATTGCTTGCACATCATCCTATTAATAACAATGAAGATATTATAATTATATCATACGATATAGGTAAAAAAGTTATTAACAAACTACTATTGAAACACTTCTTACATAGACATTGTCAGCCGTTGTAGTCACCAAATTTTCCTTTTTTTGCTCCAATGAGTCGTATGTTATACCTTACTCATAGACGCCGGAGTTCCGGTCTCTTTATCACGTTGTACATATTTTGATATAAAATAAAGTACTAAAACATATTAAAATGATTTCTTTAGACAAAAAAAATTATAGAGATATTTACCATCTCAAACTCCACTTAACGAAATCTTTTGCTTCCACTGCAATGGAGAATCATCTGCTTCGATCGATTGTTCGAGTTTATGTCACTTCTTTTCTACACATATTCATGTTCAAATAAATTTAAAAATAGATAACTAGATGTAAGCCCCTAATTAATTCAAAGAGTCAGACCTAATCTAAGCATTGGATCTTAATTGGACTCTCCCCACTAACATTAGTTGGTCTAGTAAGTATGAGAAAAATCAGCACTTCGCATAAATAATAAAAAATAAATAAAAGTCGCATTTAACCTGAAATTTTTCATTCGCAAGTGTTAAACAAATATCATGCCATTTAGCCTCACTTAATTCCGGAGGATGATGCTAAAGAGCCCGTTCCAAAGAGTCGTGTGGCTTGAAGTGTTCACGATAAATTTTCAAGCGGAAGTTACGAAATTGATTATTGAGTTGTGCCAATACTAAAGACTTCATGTAATCATCATTTGGCAATTGAAACTTATCCTATTCAAAAGAAATAAAAAAAATAACTCACAACTCTAAAGGCAGACTGTGTTCCATATATGACCATATGTAGCTTACCCGAACAAGTATCCACATATGATTTTTGTTCTCATCTGGAACTTCCTTCCAACCTGAAATTGAATGGGGAATTTTTTAGAATAACAATGTCTACCTCATATTTTAAATTCGAAGAAGTGAACCCTACTAAACGACCCTCCGAGATTAGGATTTCGATTTTCTCCCCCCTCTCTAGCTTCTTCTGAAAACCGATCCCTCGTGTTGGTCCCCTGCCTCGCTTCCTGGAACTAGAAGCTATTAAAAAAATAGTATAGGTAATCACAGTACAAAAAGAGCACATAGGCATATCTCTTTTATCCGCAATAACCCAAAAAAAGAAATATATGACAAGAAATATATAATAAAATCAATGAGTAAAGATACTAAGTTCACAATCATACCCTCATTGGTATTAGCACCCGATGAAACAGTGTCTGTAAAATCGACAACATTTTGATGACTAGGGTGTGAAGGAGGATGATTGGACTCTCTCACAAATCGTTGCACTAGTGTTACTCTTCGACCTATAATATGCATGAAATGGATCAACATAATATTAATTAAATTTATACTTAAAAAACATTGATATCCCTACTTAACTAAAATTATTTATATGTTGTCAATTAATATGTTTCCAAATACGAAGATCGTACCCTCATAGTTGTTAACATCAAAAGAGATATCATTGGGAGAGTTGTTGATATTTGTATTAGTTGAACTAGAACGAGGACGCATGGATTCCCTCGTGAATCCTTATCGCATAAAAGATTTTGGGGAGCGTGCACGATTGGAGCCTAATACAATAAAACAAAAAAGTTATATTAGCTATGGAGATATTTATGCAATATCTATCGGTGCACACCCAATGTGTATGCAATGCATATTGATATCAAAAGGATGAAAACAAAATAAATCATATACGAAATTAAAAACAATCCAAATAAGAAGAAAAGAAAGAATTAGGCATATATAGGTTTTCAACAAATAATTGAAAAACTATATCTGAGCATATATAGGTTTTCAACAAACAACCTCATCCTCTGCCCTTAAATTTGAAAGGCCCCAAGTGTAAGCTACAAGGTTTGACATTAGATCTGATCTGAAGCCTATTTTGCGCACTCCCCCTCTTCTGTGCATTTTCTGTATGAAATCTCATAATTACATGCATGTCATCAAAATTCATACGCAGTATGTAACAATTGTAATTATAACACATGGCATGGCATGGTTGCAAAATGCGAAATTGAGCCCAACAGAACATAATTTTTAACACTGATAAAAACTGAATGCATATGAGAAGCTAGATGTGGCTTTTGAGAACAAAACAGTAATGAATCTAGCTTGGTCATGTAATCATAGAATATTATTAGCACTACAAATGATAAGTTTTTATAGGCTTGAAGCACGCCCTGTTTTAGGCACAAGTGTTCATGGTGTTGCCTTATAGTAATAAAAAGATGCACACTCTCTCGAACACTTTGGATTATTGGTCTGTGAATATTTCGATATATACAATCTTGCTCGAACACTTTGGATTCTCTGCATTTCACAGACCAATAATTAACAATAGTATGATATTACATGTAGGATGTACTAACAACAGTATGATATTACATGTAGGTTGTACTAACAATAGTAATTTATTTCTCATTCTAGATCTTGCAAATGAAATGAATCATAATGGTGTAGTTAACTCAATTCCAATTAGTTAACTCAATTCCAATTCGATTGAATCTGTAATTTGCTATACCTCAAATGGGGTTGTTGAAACATTTTTTCCCATCCATTCTTTGAATCATCAATTGTTATAAAATTTCCATGGAAAAATCACTTCCAACAAGATACTTAATGACAAGACAAGAACTTAAAGAATACGAGCAAAACTAACCCCATCTAAGAAACCAATCTTCGGTGATGGTATTCGAAGCCCTGAGGGTCTCACAGAACAGGGTTAAGAAAGTGTACCAGTTTGCATTGAAGTTTTATTTATAGAAGTTCGATAAGGTGGCTCTGTTACCTAATTTTCATTTCATTCTGAACTGTGATCATTATTCGGATGGGTATTAAAACCCAAAGCAGTAGAGGCATCACTGTCTAATGAACTGATAGAAGAACGGGTATCACAGACGGTCACTAACTTGGACCTTTGGTTGGCAGTAGAAGATGATAATGATGATTTGGAGGACCATACATTATTAGAACCACCAGGTGATATGTTAGAAGAGAGATTGGATAACATCAGGTAAGGTAAGATACCAGAATTCTCAAATTGTGTTTTGTTCTTCGATGCAATTTTTGATGAGTTTTTTGGGTTTGAACCAATAGAAGGTGAGTTAATAGCTCCGGAATTGATCTTTCTTCTTACAGAAGTCATGCTGAGAAGAGTACTGGTAGTGAAGGAAAGAAAAAAGGACCTGCTCAATTGAGATTTTTTAATTTGGGTAATACTTCACATGTTTCGGTTACAGATCTTATGAGCATTTTAGAGACATTCTTGAAAGTGAAGGCGAAAAGGGTGATTATGAAGATGCCGCGAAATGGGGATGTGAAATTTACGCACGCGAATATAAGTTTAGCGCAGAGGGAGCTTGGGTATAAGCCCACCATGTATTTGCAAACAGGGTTGAAGAAACTCGGGTTAAGGGAGACGTTGTACTCGTGTGCTTAGGCTAAGAACTTCAACAACCAATTAATTTAATTCCTCTACAAACTAGACTAAACCGGAATTCAAATCTCTGACTCTTTTGATGCCAAATGAATTGTATATCTCCCACATTATGCAATATATCTAACATATAAGAAACAAAAAAAATCATTAAATATTTTGTTTCTAATTACAAGTAAATCATACCCTCATTGATATTAAAACCCGGTGAAATAATGTCCGAAGATTTAACTACATTTGGATGACTATGTCCTGAAGAATGATGATTCGGCTCTACCACAAACTGTTGCGCGGGAGCAGCTCTATGACCTATAACATGTATGAAATGGATTAAAATAATACTATTTTAACTAGTGTTGGTGGAGTCGTCAAAATTACTATTGTACAAGTAATTTGATTTATAATACAAAGATCATACCCTCATTATTGTTATCATTTGATGCAATAGTGTTGGTGGAGTAGTCAACATTTAGGTCATTTTATTGAGAAGAAGGGGGCGTGTGGATTCTCCCATGAATCTTTGATGTGTAGAAAATTTTGGGACATGACCACGACCGGAACCATGGATAACTAAATAAGAAACCAACAACATTAGCTGAGGATAATTAACAAATCTAATAAATAGTCATCGTCGTCATTTTTTCCCTAGTGATTCTTTCAATAAAACCTTTAAAACTTATATCAAATCAATAGTCACTAAACAAAAATAGAAAATTGTCTTCTATATTAACATAAATTTAAAATTGTGAATTGACAATTCATGATATCATATAGCATTCAAGATTAGTAGCATTGCAATATCCAAAATTTTCTACTCACAATATTTCCATGATGGGTTCTATGTAATGCTTTAAAGTTTAAGTTTTGTTATACATGAACATAAATTTAAAAACTAGTTTGGAAAGTAAATCATACCCTCAGTGGTATTAAAACCCAATGAGAAAGTGTCGGGAGAGTCGGCTACATTTTGATGACTATGTTGTGAAAAAGCTGATTCGGCTCTTCCACAAATCGTTGTCCGAGAGTTGTTCTATGACCTAAAACATGCATAAAATGGATTAACACAATAATTTTATAATTAGACTTAACTTAACATTGGTATATTTCCTACTTAATTATATATTTGTAGTTATCAAGTAATTTGACTTAAAATACAAAGACCATACCCTCGCTATTGTTAACAACATATGCAATAATGTTCGAAGAGTAGGCGACATTTGGGTCAGTTGAATGAGAAGGATGTGTGGATTCTCCCTGGAATCCTTTATGCGAAGAAGATCTTGGGACATTTGCGCATGCGGAACCATGCATAACTACACAAGAAACGAAAACAATTAGTTAGGGATATGTATGCAAGAATTATGTCAAACATGGGTATTCCAACAAGGAACTATCACAACTTGTGAAACAACAATAATCGCAGCTTTTAAAATTAATTTACAAGTAGTTCACTAAAAAACTATATGCATGCTTATATATTGATTTAGCCATAAGTTAGAGGTCAAACACTTGAAACTGGAATTATCTCATGTACCTGGAATATAAGACAAATTCTAATGGCATCATCTAATATAGGTTTTAAGTTGATACAAGAAAAGTTAATAGAGAAAATCCAAAAAAAAAGAATCTACAGCTTTAGGTTTTGACTATGATTTAGAGCTCAAATAGTCCAAATTGTGGAGGAACAGTGCCAAGGGTCAGTGTTGAAAATTTTAGAGAAGATACAACTGCTGGTTTGTATTGCTTCATAATTGGCTCAATAGAACTCCTTATTAGCTCGGATGTTGCCTATGCCACCACATGTACAAAAATGGAAAAACTAATTCTTAGTTTGCGTCTGAACTCAAGAGTTTGAAATTAATTTGCAGATTTTTGGGGGGAACTTAAATTCCATGCATTGAAATTGAGATCAAATTCATTCAAACTTTATTTTTCTCAATTTTAATTCGAAATCATGGTATCGGAGCTCCTAAGCACACCCGAAAAAAATATAAGCTAGATTAACATGCAATAGCTTAGATGTGGATTATCATGATGGCTGAGTGGATATGAAATAACACAATGAATGGCGTCATCTGTAATCCATCCCAATAAAAAACCTTGAATAGAGCTTATACTTTTTATTATTTTTCACCATGTTTCCCGTTCATTTTAGGACATCTAGTTTTTCTTAGATACGGAATTCTATTTAGTTTTAATGAAGGATCATTGGATAATATTTATTTTTCTTTAGGGTAACTTTTATTCAAGTTCTTGTTTGATTAGGATAAATTTTACCTCTATATAAAGAGGCATAGTCTTTGTTTTCTCTTCCTCTTGCAAGTTTCTTACCTTCTTCTTGTGTTATGTTCTTCTTTACGCTTCCTCTACATTCAGTGGTATCAAAGTGAAGGTGATTGAAATTTCCGCTAATGAAGAAATCCCCAGGGCCTGGAAAGTTTGTCACTAAAACATATCTTGTATTTGAGCTTCAAGATTTTCTAACATTCATGCTTGAAACCATGGTGGAAAGGATTCGCCATAATCAAATTTCAAACATGGCTCTAGAAGATTCTCAGTTGCAAACCCTGCTATTAGCTGGTAAAGCCCAAACAATAGCCAGTTATGCCTAGGCAGTGAATAATCTGCCTTATTATCCTCAACAAGCATACCAACCAGGACAACAATTTAACCAAACCTATCAAAACCAAATCCCACCACCATAATATATCCCCCTATCACTTATGATGATGGAAATGATGAAGTTGAAGAAAGTTTGCCCCCCTCCCATATGGCCACCGAACTAGAAAGGATAAAGAGAACCAATTGATTTTTGCGTCAAAACTGATTTTCCTACTTTTGAGGGCCTTTTCCATATTGAAGACATTCTAGATTGAATTTTTTCAGTGGAATGTTTCTTTGAATACATAGGCATTCTGGAAGACAACCAAGTTAAGATGGTGTCATAAAAGCTAGTTGACGGAGCCTCCATATGCATTGTAGTTCAGAGTGAAAAATATTTCCAGATATCATTGTCCATACGCATTGTAGTTCAGAGTGAAAAATATTTCCAACTATCATTGTCTGGATGAAAAATGATTTTAGATGTATGTTAATTTATTGGCATTTTTCTCTATCAGTGAATGAAGATGTATTTCGTTATGAAGTTCCATGTGCTTTCCTTAGGTGTGAGTTTAGTTAATGCCAGTTTACTTTTTAGGGTGATTCCTTGTGAAATTTTAGTTATCATCATAACTATAGTTATGCTTGGTGCATTTGATGAAAATACACAAAGACATTCTTCTATCCCATTGAAACCTTTATATTACACTCCAAAATCATCCATGAGCCATCTACGAACTTATAATTGGCTTTCGTAATTAATTGTTTCAAAAAGGACTGATATCCTACACTTCATTGCATAACATTAAGTCGGTTTTCTCTGTCTCAAATATGGGGTCTTCTTCCTGATTTATCTCGGACTCTACTTCAAACAAACTTTCCATGTGAGGGTTCAGGATCATATCCATCCAAAAACACATAGAACACAGATGGAAGAGAATCTATATTCCTAGTGTACCAACTAAGGACAAGAGTAATAACTAACCAAAATAGAATTTAATTAGATCATATGCTTATTGTTGCAAACCACAATTAATATGAAGAAACCAAAATAGATTCAATGCCCCAATGGTCCCTGACTGAAACGTTTGGATCTCTTGCATCTCCTCACTTGCGTTATCTTCACTACCTTAATTTTTTGACAAAATAACACAACTGAGTCCAAAATATCTGCAATAGTTCAGACATAAAATAAATTTCTTGGAGGATAAGAATCAAATTTTAATTTAAGATATGATTGAACGAAATATGAATTCAATAAATGTACCAATTAAACATCTTAGGTAATTTGGTGGATTCCATTAGATTTGTTACTAACTAAAATGATCATCAGGTTCTGTTGAATAAAAAAAAATCTTCTTGTATTTATGTTCTTTGTAGTTTTGTATCCTTCCTTTATTTTAACACTTGTAAGTTATATAAAAAAGAGGGAATGAACAATTCTTTAGATCTCCTCCCTCTAAACCCGATATATTATATTTTAGTCAAACATTATGAAACTTAAAATTCAGTTCATTGTGTGTTCAATACTACAACATGTTGAAGGCTTTAAACTTCCTTTCCAATAATTCCATCATTATTAAATAGGGAAAGTTTATATGCACAAAGATTGTATAACTAATCATACAATATCAATACTGATTCAAATACTTGAATATTAAAACATCACAAAAATGAAAAAACTGATGAATATAGGTGAAGATTCATAGACCTGAATGAAGATTAAAACTGTAATCGAATGAGTATAAGACATAGGATTCATAAATAAGCATTACTTTCATTACTAAACTCTAGTCATACAATATGTACGGAACAAACATGACCCAAACCCCAAAATAGTATGCGATCAAGGGAGGTAAAGAACGAATAAATGTGAAGGTAAACAATCGACAAAAATGAAGGAATCTGTTCGGTTGGTAAGCAGAGAAAGATCTACCGAATTAAGGCGTAGAAAGGGAGAGAAAAGATGTGGTCCATTGGCTAGCTGGTGGGAGGGAAGAGAGAGAGAGAGAGAGAGAGAGAGAGAGAGAGAGAGAGAGTTGATTACAGTGTCCATTTAGTTTTAAATTACAAAATGGAGAGTGAGAGAGCTGGCGGTTCAATATGGTGTGTGTGAGGTTTTCACAGAGGGTAAAGAGAGTGGAGATGAAGGGTCTAGAAATTCAATGGATTTTAACCTGGCTCATTCTCAACACTTCTTTTCTCTAGAAATCCTTATGTTGTTGGGACTTTTTAGTAGCAATGGATTTCGCCTCACCATTAAAATTATGTTTGTGTTGCTCAAACTCCTTCACCAGGAGACTTACTTCATTCAAACCGCCATTACTTTCTTGTCCTGCATCTGAAACAGAGTAGTAAGATTTAATGGGAGTGCTTTCGCCGAGAGTTTACAGTTCCAATGAATGATGTTTTTGAATGATGTTTCAAACCATACTTAACAAAAACGGATTAGAAAATATTATTCGAGTTATTTACTTCGATTTTTGATGCTATAAGGCTGCTTGTTAGTAGTTGAGTAATTTGTTATTTCAGTTCCATTACTTCCAGTGGTGTCTGTTGTAAATTGTGTTCAACTACACTTATATGGTCCTCTTTGTGGATATGATGCCTTATTTGTGTGTCCGTGTTACTTTTTTATGTTCTCACTATTTTATTCAACATAAGTTAGCATGCCACGTGTATAGATATCAATGTATAGATTTCTTAAAGCTATCAGGCAGGCCTTATCACATTATTGGAATAGTACTGCATTCAAAAACATTTTTTAAGCCACCAAAGATACTGAGGATGAGGTTTTTCACAAGGAAGTTTCCTTAGAGACTATGTACTGAAGAATGATGAGCAAATAATGTCTGGAGAAATAAGAAACAAATAATGTTCGAAGATTCAGAAAATAAGAAATAAATAGAAGTAAATCATACCCTCATTGGTATTAAAACCCGATGAAATAATGTCCAGAGATTCAGCTACATTTGTATGACTATGTACTGAAGAATGATGATTCTGCTCTACCACAAACTGTTGCACGGGAGTTATTTTATGACCTATAACAGGTACAAAATGGATTAACACACTACTGTTGTAATTAGATTTGACTATACATTGGTATATTTCCTACTTAATTAAATATTTGTCTATTGTCAAGTAATTTGATTTAGAATACAAAGACCATACCTTCATTGTTGTTATCATCAGATGTAATAGCGTTGGTGGAGTAGCCAACATTTAGGTCTTTTGATTGAGAAGAAGGGGGGCGTGTGGATTCTCCCATGAATCTTTGTCGCGCAGATAATTTTGGAACACGAGCACGCCCGGAACCAGGCATAACTAAATAAGAAACCAACAACATTAGCAGAGGAGATATGCATGTAGAAATTATGTAAAACATCAATACACTTTTAACATTTTAGCATAATACCAATGAAAACATGGAGGGAAATCACATCAGTAATGAAAATTTTCAAGCATGAAATCATATCAAATAATTGAGATAACATCAGCAGCAACAGTAACATCATATCATTTAAAGTAGTTTATAAAAAGTGACAAGGATAATTGACAAACCTAATAAATAGTCATCGTCAGCATCTCCACCTTCACTCAAATAACTTAACCCCTCCTCTCTTTCCGACGGGAAATACTCTTCATCCTTGTCAACTCTTTTATTTTTCCCTTTGTCTCACTCTTATTATTATTATTCCTCTTACAATAACCCATGTAGAATTTAGCCCCTCCGTGCAACTCCATTGCCTTCATTGTTGCTATGTTATCTTGAATCCTATTCATCCTTTGTTTCTCATAGTTTGACATCGTCATTGTTATACCTATTAAAGATATACATAAACATGTAATTTAGTACAGTAGAAACATTTCACAAGTGTAATTTATTAAAACGTTCCTATAGATCGAAGTGTCATAATTAAAATAAATTAAAATGTTTACTAAGAAGAAAAAATAACTAACACAAATCGTCAAAATTCCTCATCATCTTCATTTCCATTATCCTCGTTAATATCAGCATTTTCATCCTCGAACGATAAGATGTTATCATCTATATCATGTATCCGGTTTTCTCCTTCCACATTAGCCATACTAACCTATATTTCTGGGATATCATCCCTTCGTAATTGAAGACATTCGTCGTCTATTTCCACTATTTCATCATCTACAATATTATTCTCAAGCTATTGGCATAGTTCCTCATCACCCATCTCCTCATCCTCCTCTTCTACAGTTTCAGGAAAGTCATACTTGTCTCGTGGAGTATTCTTTACTACAACTTTCCAATCATTTCCCAACTTGATGTCTGGCACATAGAAGACTTGCTCTGCTTGATATGCTAACGTAAATGGTTGGTCTTTGTACCAAGTATTAGCGATATTCAAACTAATGAAATCATACTCATCTTTACGTAATCCACACAAACCCTTCTTTTTTTCAAGGTCCCACCAGTCACACTTGAATAGAACAACAAAATTATTTTATGGGTATTCCAATTCGATAATGTCAATCAACTCAACATAAAAATCAATATCTTTTTGTTCATGTTCGTACACTACAACGATTCCACTATTTTGAGTTTTTTTGTACTTGTCATGATCTTGGGTGTTAAACCTATAACCGTTGATTAAAGAAACCCTTATAATGTTTCACTCTTCGATCGGGACCCCAAGATAAAGAGCGAAGTTGCTTACTAGAACGATCGGGGGACTCGCGCTCTAATATGTTAACCTGTTTATTGTTTATATATAAATGCTTAGTAAGATATAACAAGCCTAATCGGTTTACACCAAAAAAATATTATATTTAACTACTTACACGGTCTTCAAACCATTTGGGAAATCTCTCCGCATGTCTTCGATCAATATTTGTGTTCCTTTCGTCTTTTAACAAATTCATGTGCTCTCTAAACATATATAACTGAATTTAATTAGAAAAAATATTGTGTACATATGTGTGTGTGTGTGTATAAGTAAAAGAAGTATTATAGCTTAATATACTTCACAAATTGTTGTATTTCATCACAGTTATCCAACACATATAAACGAGCATTTTCCCATTCACTTTGTGTGAGGTATTGGTAATCCGCTTTTCCAAGCGAACGACCGTTGTATCGAAAACCGGATAAACCTTCTTGAAAATCAGCACCATCATAATTTTTCTTGGGTTGATTGAATTTTGTCTCAACACCACATAGATACATCGAGCAAAATGTTAGGCATTCATTAAGAACGTAAGCCTCGGCAGTTGAGCCCTCCGGACGTGCTTTGTTTCCCACGGTAAGTTTTAAGGTGTGCATATATCTGTCAAGAAGTAAGATGGTCAGAAAATGCAATGAAAACATCAAATTATTACTAAAATAATATATTACTTATTACATTTACCTTTCAAATGGATACATCCATTGATACTGCACTGGTCCACCGAGAATGGCTTCTCGTGCAAGGTAAATTGGCAAGTGAACCATAACATCGAAAAATGACGGTGGAAATATTCTTTCAAGTTTACACATAGTTATAGAAAGTCTCTCCTTAAGTCTCTCCAAGACATCCAATCTCAATGTTTTTTAACATAACTCCTTAAACAATAACCCAAGTTCAATTAACGGTTGACACACTTCCTTCAAAAGATGACCACGAATTGCAAGGGGTAGTAAAATTTGTAAAAAAAATGTGGTCGTCATGACTTTTCATCCCTGAAATCTTTCCATCAGTAGCACTCACACATCGATAAATATTGGACGCATACCCATCGGGCAACTTCAGTGCTTGCCAAAACTCACATAAAACCATCTTCTCTGCTTTTGACAAACTGTAGCAAGCAGGAAGAATCACCCATTTGTATCCCTTTTATACGGATGCATATCTTTGTGTATACGCATCGCCTTTAAATCTAACCGAGAGTTTACGGTGTCTTTTGTTTTCCCATAAATGTTTAGCAATGTTCCTAAAATGCTCACATACATTTTTCTCAATATGCATGACATCTAAATTGTGACAAAATCTAAGATCTTTCCAGTATGGCAATCATAGAATATACTTATTTTGTCCCATTGCAACTCATACGCCTCGTGGCTCCTTTTTTTCATGTTTTCCCAAATACCTTAGGTCGAACCCTCTCAAGTTGATCAAGTATTTCATCATTACTAAGCTCTTTTGATCGTTCTCGATGCTCTTTCTTACCATAAAAGGAAGACATATTTTCTCTCCATTTATGATTCATCGATAGAAAAAGATGATGCCCAATATAGCATGTCTTATGTCCATTCTTCACATACATGGAATGAGTCTCCTTATTGTATACTGGGAAATCCAACTTCCCCTTTGTGCTCCAACCTAACAAGTTAGCATAAGCTGGAAAATCATTAATAGTCCACATCACTGCTGCACGTAACATAAATGTAGGCTTTGCGATGGCATCATATGTTTGCACCCCAACATCCCACAACTCTTTCAACTATTTTATCAATGGTTGAAGAAATACGTCTATGTCAGTTCCAGGAGCCTTAGGACTCGGTATAAGCATTGATAAGATGAAAAATGGTTGCTTCATACATTTCCATGGAGGTAAATTATATATCACCAGAACAACCGGCCATGTGTTGTGCTTGCTACTCATATTTGAAAATGGATTGAATCCATCACTAGAGAGTCCAAGACTAATATTGCGAGCATCTCTAGCAAATGACTCATGAACCTTATCAAATTCTTTCCATGCTTTCCCATCCGCTGGATGTCTTAATATATTGGCCTCTTCAACACGCTTATCTTTATGCCACCTCATCTCTGAAGATATATCATTATTTATAAATAGACGTTACAACCTCGATTTAAGTGGAAAGTAACGGAAAAATTTCTGAGGGATATTCACACCATTGGCTTTTTTGATTTTCCATCTAGATTCTCCACATGTTGGACATTTAGTTTTTTCCTTATTTGGTCCCCAAAAGAGAACACAATCATTCATGCAAACATCAATCTTCACATAGTCTAACCCCAGGTCACGAACTATTTTCTTCGCCTCGTAAAATGACTTTGGAATGTGGGCATCATCTGGAAGTGCTTTCTTAAAAAGTTCAAGAAGCGAGTCAATAGATTTCTCACTCCAGTTGTTCATTGACTTTAGATGCATTAACTCAACAATGAAAGATAATTTAGATAGCTTCTGAAAACCTGAATACAATTGTTGATGCGTATCCCTAGCTAATCTAGAAAAATATTCTCCTTCACCCTCATGCATTTGAGTATCATCGCTATCAGATTCATCCCCTAAAACATCATTGTTGTAAGGTCTGGAAAACATATCATGTAACATTCCCTCCATGTCATCTTGCTCAAACTCGTTTCCAGTGTGTTCTTCTTGCCCTATAATATCATCATCTCCAACTTCAAACTCATACTCATTGTAATCATAAGCATTATCGTTCTCTAATTCCAATGGTTCACCGTGATATATTCACCTAGTATAACTCTTCACTATGCCATGTATAAGCAAATGACTTTGAAGATCTTGACGATTTTTCGAATAGAAGTTATTACATTTCTTACACGGGCACTTAATCTTGCCATTTTGCTCAACATTAGCAAATGCAAAATCAAGAAATTCTTTAACCCCATATCGATATGCACTACTAATTCTATTTGGATGATGCATCTAACTCTTATCCATTTCAAAACCCAACAACTTGAGAGAACATTCAAAAATATCAATGATAAACAAATAACAATAAAATCACGAGATATTTAGAAATAATGAACAGTAGTTATATTTAAAAAGCACACAATTGTGTGCGATGTAGATTGCGCTTTTGTGTGTGATAACGCGACATTGCCCACTCTGATTTGCGAGAAGCCCAAATAGTGTGCGCGATTGATGACGTAGCACGCGATTTTGATGCTTTTTTATGCCATTTGCATGATTGACCCTACTTAGTGCTATTTGGGAGCAATTCAGGCATAAGTCATTTTAATGCATCAATTACAAAACTACGTTTTTTTGTTCCTTTCTTTATTTTTTCCCTTTTTTTTAACCTTTAAAAATGCAAATCAATATCTTAAAACGCTAAGGGTGTGTTTAGTTCTATAAAATAAGGTTGTTTTCCAAAAGAAAATTCTGAAAAATTTCCATAAAAATGAAAATATATTCAAATTCATTTTTCCAAAATAAGTTGAAAAATAGTTTTTTGATTTTCCAAATTTCCATAAACTACTTTACAATATTTTCAATAAATTTTTGAAACGTTCAAAATTACATTTACATCCCTACTTTTTTTGCAAATTACATTTTGGCCCCTAAAATTAAAAATATATATATATATTTTATTCCTAAATATTAAGAAAAAAAATAACAAGTCGAAAACTATCGGTGAATTACGATTTGGCCCATGAAATCTTCGTGGTTATATTATTGTCCATAAACTTTCTATAAATTACATTTTAGTCATTACACTATTGGTAAACTACATTTTAGACATCAAACTTTCTCTAAGTTATATTTCGTCCTTTTAAATATCTATAAATTACATGTTAAAAATAACGGTCTATTTTTGACAAATGAATGTGCTTCCCTCGTTCTCTAAATGTTCTATTGAAAATGAAAATAAAAAATAGAAGCGAAAACTCAAAATCAAAAACAGAAAATATTTTTTTGTTGGAAATACGATTGGGGGTCATATATCCAATATGGATATAAACCCATAATAGACAATGAAATTCATATCTCAAACATGTAATAAATACTACCATACCAAAATAACTACATTGAACAAAAAAAAAACTGTTTCAGCTATAAAAAATAACCCATATTTCAGTTATTAAAAAAGGAAATTCCTAAAACATTTTTTAAAACACATTTATTGCAAGCCTTTTGTTTTGTACCAAAAGGTCCCTTATTCTCTTATCTTTAAAGGTCCGTGTCAACGGCATGGTAAAGCCTTTTTGGCATGGTGAAGGACTTTTTGGTGCAAAATAAAAAGCCTTTGACTAAATGTGTATTAAAAAAATTAGAGGGGCTATTTGGTATATGCCCCATTAAAAATAACTATTTCAGCTAAAAGAAATGTTTCAGCTATTAGAAAAAAAAACTATTCCATCTATAAAAAAAATTCTACATACATCAATTTTTTTTTATTACAATCCATTTAACATGGACTGAGTCGAAGTTCACACAATCACAAATTCAGTAATGGTATATATATGTATGTGTACATTTAAGAAAATACATGGTATAAACTTGAATTTAAAATAAAAAAATTACAAAAACGTACTTACCTAAGATCTCTGGAAACCAACTGAATTAGGAAGAAAACTTTTTTCACCAATCACGTACTGAATTTCCTAAAAAATCAGGAAAAATAAGAGTTGTTACCATAAAATTGCAAGAAAGTTAATAAAACTTAGTAAAAGAAATGAAACCGAAAAAAAAATGAAAGATTTTATAATACTCATTTGAAACTTGATTCAAATTAGATGTATAATACAAATGTATACATATGTAGCTATATGTATTTGTGATTCAAATCAACCCGCCAATAAAACAGGTAAAGATTTCATAATACCCAATTAAAACTAGATTCAAATCAAACATATGATACATATATATACATATATAGTGATACATAGCTGATCCAAATAAGCAAAGATTTGAAATCCAACCTTTAATGCAATCAAAGAGACCTTCAATGAGAGAGAGAGAAATCCTAGGTTGTTTTTACGGAGAAGAGAACAAAGAATAGAGAAGCGTGAGGTGAGAGGTGGATATGCGAGTTGAGCGGTTGCACGTTTGGTATATTTGAGTATTTTATGGCAACGAGTTCTGATTTGAGCGGGACTCCTAACATGCTTTTACTTTTTTTTTTCTAATTTAGTATTTGGAGGCAAAAAAAATCTTAATTAAATTTAATATACGAAATATTTTGTTGCAAAATTTCAAAATCGCCACTAAATAATGGTTTTTAGTGGCAATATTTTTAATTTTCCACCTACTTCACTACAATTTACTTTCCACCAGCTAAAATTTTTTGTGCCAAACTTTTAGTGTCAATTTTTGTGAGAATCTCATATTTTTGCTACTAATACTTCCTCTGCAATTATTTTTAGTGGCAAGAAAATTTTTTGCCACTAATTATTATATTTCATGGCAAAAATCGTTTTACCACCAAATAAATTGCCACCTATTAGCAACTTTCCTGTAGTGTTGATATTAATTCTGTAGACCTAAAGAGTTGAAATTATCGATTCAGAAAGTCGAAGTTAATTCTGTAGACCTAAGGAGTTAAGGTGACCGATTCAGAGGTCGAGGTCAATTTTACGGACCTAGGTCAATTTTGTGAACCTAAAGAGTTATTTACGGGGAGTGTTTTCCAATTCGGGCCCCTCTGATGAGGGTGTTGGTATTGCGGGTGTAAGCGCACTTGGATTTTTGTTTCGCTGGGGAGTATGATGATGATAAGAGATTTGTAAGTGCTAATGTATTCTTCTTCTAATATTTCTAGGTATTGATGAGAACTTTGTAAATGATTCGGTACTTCTTAATGAATTTCCTCAGAACCACGGTCTAGTTGACCTTGCGAGGATTTTTGGGGAATTTTTATGATTTTTTCGAATAATTTTTTGATTTTTTTGAACTTTTTGTAACAAAATTTTAAGGGGGCTACGGATAGGCATAGCTGGGGAAGTGTCTATCGTCTTTTGGCATGAAGTCCTAGATTTCTTAGGGGAGGGGGAAGGTCACTGCCGATATAGACAGGTTCGGGGGACTGTCGATCGACATACCCCTTAGTTACTAATAAAATGGGGAAACCCTTTTCATTTTTTTCACACCTTCATTCGATTGAATCTCTAACTTTCTCTCTTAAGAAATTAATTTCTACTATATTTTCTTTAAAATAACTCATGGAGGGCACCTCCAACAACAACAATAGCTGGATTGAAATCGATGACTGAGAGCATTTGGAATGGCAGGCTACTGCGCCGTTGATTTTGGGGAATGAGAATATTTATGACAACTTTAATCCCGTGCTTGATGAGAGGGTTCTCTTGAGGGAGCCTACATATTACCGTTCTGCGAGGGTGAAGAACCCTAACAGCTATGTAAGCATTCACCCTTTGTATTCATTTCTTTTTCTATTTCGTTTCTATCCTTGGGATGTTGAAGGGTTTTTCTTGATTTTTGTGTAAGTTGACATAGCCTCGTAAATCATAAGATCCCGGGGTCGATCAAAATGAAGGAAGTTTATGATTACCTCCCTGTGACTGTTCGGTTGATGGAGAAGTCTACTAGGTTTGGCCCATTGGCAGAGGCTTTGGATGAGACATCGTGTTCCATGACGGTACTGTGTGCATTAGGTAAGCGGTGGTGGGATACGACCCATACATTCTCTTTTGGAATCATGGAGATAATGGTTACTCCTCTGGCTGTTTAGTAGCCGATGGAGATATAGTGTGAGGTCTAACGAATAGTGGTGGACTGCACCCTATGTGTTTCAGAGGTGGTAGTGCGGTATTTCTTGGGTGAGGATCGTGTTGAGGGATTCTGTTTGCATCTTTATACCGAAGGAGACTTTGTTATCTAGGCGAATTGATGAGATCGACAGGAGGTAAGTGAGGTAGGTGGTCCGTTTATTCATTTTCCTTTTCTTGGGAGGGTCTGTGGTGGTGCCGAGCAACGATGTCATTTACCTATGGCTTCTTTCTTTCCTAAGGATCATTTCGAAGATCCACTTTTATGATTGGGGGAGCTTTATGCTGGCATCCCTCTACGTTTCTTTGGATGCTTTCAGTCGATGCGACCGATAGACTTTATTGGGACCCACATATCTTTTGGAGGTGATTCTTAGGTTCAATTTCCTTTTATTTTCTTATTGTCTTTATATTTTTATTCTTTTAACTTTGTATTATCTTCTACAGATTTGGTTTTATGATGGGATAGGGAATAATGTTGGGTTGGTATCCCTGAAGGTAAGAGAGCCGGGGGATTTCTCCTGGATGTACACCTGGAGGAAGTCAAACATACGTTCAAATCAATCCCTATCTTTAAACCATGTGCGAGCGATGCTGAACGCCTTGGTGAGTAATCAAGTTAGCCTTTTTGTCCTTGTATTTTTTAGGGCTTAAAAAATTTCACTCTGGTAGACTATTGACTTTTACTGAGGAAACATGTAACCTTCTACCCATGGCGCTTATCTTTGAGGGACACAGGGGTTATAAGCATGCACGTACAAATGAGGAGGCTACTGGCGAACGAGTTTGGGTTTTTTTGGTACATAAAAGAGAGGGTCATCGACAGATTATGGAGGGTGAGGTGGAGGTCCCACTATCATTTCCATCGGAGTATATGAGGTGGGTGAAGGAGATGTTTGATGAGGTGAGGGCTATGATGATGGAGGGTGATCCCAACACGCATTACACTGATATAACGACGGGCTACAACTACCTAAACTTTGTGATCTAATGGTTGATGCTATTGTGCATTTATGATGTGGAGAATATACTTACGCCCCCAACGGGAGTAAAGGGTCTACCGTACGTCGCTGACGGAAGCATGTTTGCCGAGGCACTTAATGTGAGGGGTTTTATTGAGTTTTTGAAAGGTTCGGGCTGTCTCCCTATTTATCTTTTCTTTTTCTTCTTTTCTGCACCTGTAGAAACAATGTAATTATTTTTACGAGTTAATATAAATTCATTTTTTGTTATCTTGATTTAATGTCTTACTCTACATGCACTTTAATTTTTTACTATGGTTTTATTGAAAAGATAAGAATGGACAAATAAAAGGAAGACTAGAATGTTAATTTTTCATAAGTAAACGAAAACTTTATTTTGGAAATGATATATAAAAGAGGAAAGTAAAGAATTTCCAAAAAAGGGGGGTTGCCAATCGACATACCCCTTGGAATACCTGTCGTCATAAGGTTCAAGTCAAAATCACTTCCTTAGCTTTGATTGCATTTCCTATGTACTTCTAGGTACTTAGGATTAGAAGGTTTGGAAGAATCCCTAATTTTTTGTCTTTTATGGATGCTTGTAGTATAAAAAGAGGACTTTGATGGTGGTTTTAATCATCATGACTCAACTTTTTTCTTTTGCAATCTTTCTTCTTCTACTTATTCTTCTTATTCTTCTTCAATGGCATTTTCGATGCCCAAAACTTTCTCGGCCTACCTAGAAGGCTTAAAAGCCATGTGCCTCTATAATGTTAGTTACGAAGTTTTCAGCTTGGGTTATGTCTCCTTATGACGTAATCATCCGATATAATGGAATCTTTTAGAAGAGACAATAAAATTCTTGTACCCTGAAGACCATAATTTTTTTATTTGGACTGGATGAGATGTGTCCCACCTACAAAGATTTTTCTACTATCCTAGGTGTCAACCCAAGTGTGGAGGCAACCATGTCGAATTTGTCATGCTCCCCTCCGGTATCGCTAGTAAAATTGCTACATGTCTCTCGTTTAGCTTCTCGAACGTTGGTGCATAAAGGGAATGTTGTCCTCCCAGTAGTAATAAATTTCGTGTGCCAAAGGGATTTTATTGACAATGGTTTTTCCTGCACCGTAGCCCTAGGATTGACATCCAGGCTTCTTTTAGTGACAGGTGACATAAGGGTTATCCGTCAGGTAGCCATGATATTGTTGTGGATGTCTTACTACTCTAGTCCAGCTACAGTAAATGCCTGGAAGGAGAGTCGAGTTGATTTCTTACGGGTAAGACCTATTATGTTGTTCTTGTGGTTGTATGAGAGACTGCGCCTGGTGGCCCCTCCTGAGTTCCCTTTATCGGTGGCTCCCAACTTCTTTTCTTGGTCTTTATTCAGCTTCATCCCAATTACGTAGAACTGGATGAATTGGCTTGTTGATAATGGGTCCCTGTATCTTCATCGGTCTGTACAGTGGTGGGGGAGCTTGCATCCTATCTTGTAAATGGGAGATTATCGATACGTGTGGTTGGTGGGTCTTTTTCAGACCTCCTTCAACTTTCCATGACAACATCTGTGCTAAGAGAATGGGGTAAAATTGTTCCTCCATTCATAACCAACTTCTTTCCTATGGAGGACTTGACTGAAAACTTTTAAATGATATTGGGACCCTTACGACAGTGCCACCGACCATCTCATTCTATTTGGGAGGATAGATTCATATCGGGGGATTACTTGTAGTGGTTATAAAATCATGTGGTAAAGAAGATTCTAGTGGAGGGGACTGGTCAGAGATGGCTTGTAATGTTTGATAATTTGGAAGAAGGTGTCGTGGTTTCATCCAACCTTATAATGGACTATCGCCGCATGGACCACATTTGGAGTTGTAACCATAAGTGGAGTTCTTGGGGGCCTTCAGGGAGAGGCAATATGATGATGAAACAGGTTCGTCAGGCAGTTGAAGACAAGGTTTAGATTATTAGTTGGGGGTGGTGAAGCTTTGTGAGAAGTTTGTGTAGGTTCTGAGAGGTTTGTGAGAAGGTTGTATTTGGTTTGGTAAGTGTTTGTTTTTTGTGAAGCTGTGGGTTTTTGTGATATTTATATGGGGTTTGTAAGGGAATGGGCTATTTTTTCGTTCCCATCGCTGATATGTGTTTTAATAGTTATATTCCTCATTTTTTAATAGAAGAGTAATGATTTTGAAGTATTTTATTGTGTCTTTGATGAATTATTTATTGGAATTATATATACTCATAGCTAAGGCATACATAATCCATTTGTTCATTTAAATGATGAGAGAGACCATCCTTATCGGAGGGAGAAAATAATAGCATTTTGTGAGATAGAAAGGACCGTGCCCGTATGTGTATTATGGACTGCCTACGTACCTCTGTGGGTTTGAAAATTTATGAGCTTCTCTTTTTCTCAAATGGGATTTAGAGAGGATCAGGTGCTACGCAGTTCTGAGTAAAGAGGAAGGAAGATATTTTTTTAATAAAAGGAGTCTGAGAAAATTCGTAGCATGATGAGAGTTCAGACTATGGTAAAAACTTCTTCAGACAGTCCTAGTTGGTTGGACGCTCCATTTCTTCCCCGTCGAGATCTATAAGCATAGTGGCGCCATTGAAAATGATTTTTTTCATGATGTAGGGGCCACTCTAATTGGGATTGAACTTTCCTCTCGGATCCCAATTGCGTTATATAATTTCCATGAGGGAAGGATCTATTTTTGGACACCGCGATCCTGGCCTTTTTTTTGAATAAATATGAAATACGATGATGGTACCCTAGTATGTGATATAGATCTTTTAACTTTTTCTCATTTAAGAGCATGCATTCGTCATAGCGGTTTCGTTGCCACTCTTCTTCGCTGACCTGACTTTTGAGAAAAACCTATAGAAAAGGTATTTCAAGCTTAATAGGGAGTATTGCCTATATGTTAAATACCAGATAGTAGGGAGTATGCCCAGTGGGTGTTACGATGAAGTTATGGTAGCCCAAGAGGGCATATGGAATTTGATCGGTCCAATCTCTGTTGCTTTCGATCATCTTGTTGATGATGGTCTTAAGGCTTTTTTTGGCAACTTCGACTGTCCCATTGGTTTGCAGTCGGTAATGAGAGAACTTGTGTCTTTGAATTCCATATTCATCATTTAATTTTGTGACCTAAACCTCAAAATAGAGGCCATTGTCTATCCGGTTGGTTCAGATTATGCATAACTGTAGAAAATTTTATTATTTAAATACTAACCACCTAACATTTAAAAAGGTTGATGTCAAAATTTTATCTTTTCAATAAATATAGAAGAACTTAAAGAAATAACTAATTTTTCACCATCCAATCCAACCTCATAAGAAATGAAGTAACTGACATAATAAAAGGAACTGGAGTAAACACTTCCAGCCTAAAGTTAAATACAATAGTCCAACTGAATAAATCCAAGAACTGAAATGACTAAATAACTAAATCCATAATCTCTAAACATCTGAATAGAAAAGGGAGACATGCCCAACTGATGAAAATGACTCAAAAGTAAGGAATTATAGACATAGAGGAATCTACTACCAAGGTCCTATAACCTCCACAGTAGCTATAACTCGTCGAATGAATGGAACTCCTAAGCCTGGTGTCCCTGTGGCTGGGCACCTAAAATAATTTGAAAAGAAAAAGAGATTTGCAGAAAATAGGTCAGAGCCCGAGTTGAAAACAGTTTCAAATCAGCAAGTGCTTAAAATGATTTATTAGCACATATATTTTTCATGTTAGATTATCGTACTCACTTGAGATGCTCACCTCTCATCTAATGTGCAATCCTAGCAAACCTTCAAATCCCACTAGTTTCTATTCCCACACTAACTAGTTCTTCGTGTCTAATAACTAATCATAGTTCGATATCGTTCCCATGTATTTCCCTCGTAATATATAATACATATAATCAATTCCTCTTTAGCATGAAAAGTCACTTTCAATTTAATATAATTAAGTGTTCGCTACTTAATTCATTTAATCTTTTATTATTAATCCTACCTACTTAATTTACATAGTAGATATCATCACAAGTATATATATATACACTCTATCTTATATATATATAATACTGCTCCCCGAGACACTGCTGCGGTGCATACATACTCTGCTATCATGTCTCGTTGCATTGCTCATTGCATAAAGGACTAAAGGTTCAATCTCTCGCGAACCATAAAAAAAATCACATATATTGGAGGCCAACATAGTCCCAAGCCGACGAGCTACGCACTTACCTATGCACCTATACGACCGTCATCAATATCGTTCTCACAGATAGTCCGTACCTAGGTTCTATGCTCTAGTGGTACAAATCAATATCCCACCCGAAGGCTCCTCAAGCCATGATTGTCCATAACGCGCAACCTCCACTCGATAGAAAGCAATGTAGGTATGTTATACACATAATAGTTTAATCAATAAGTATACACACAACTTATTATATACAATAGAAATTCACGTAACCCAAGTCCCCAAGTTTATTTGTAGTATTATCATCTCTACTACTCACAATGTTTCAACCATAGAATTTATCTCTCTAACAAGTACATTCTCTTTAATGCACTATTATCCCATTATGTCCCTTGAGTACTCACACTCTCATCTCACTACTAACTAAGAATTTAAATCACTCAATGTTAGTGTAGGTCAATTTCTCTCACTTGGACCAACTTAGAAGGATTTTAACTTGTCCGGGCCATAATTTATGAATTCTGGAATCTCGTTTGAAGTTAAGGATTCTCATTCGAACGAGGTCATTCAAACGTGTTTCTCACTTCGAATGAACTCAAAAATCTTGTTAATATCGTTGGAATTCTCATTCGAAGTAGGCTATTTGAACGACCTGGGCAGGTCTTCAAACGAGAATTCCAAGAGCTTCCCTGTTGTAAGTGGCGATGCGACCGGTTTGTGATACCAATCAATTCTACTTTTCAAATTCACTTATTTAATTTGGCAACTCAGATTTAACAAAACCAAAATCAAAATAAAATCAGCCCATGTGCGTGCAAGTGTAAATAAAAGTAGGTAATCAAGTGACTGAGTAATTCAGGAAAAATCCCCTCAGAGCGAAACCTTTATTTTCTAGTACTTTGACAAGGTTACACGACCATTTACTTACATACCACTTCCCTCAAGCATAATGCACGATGTCTGTGTGGAACCTTCAAAGCTTAATCTAGAACTCAGCAGTGGCTCACTTGTAGCCATACAAAAATGGACACGTAGCCCAGACACCCAGTCTTGATTCTTTGTAGGATATCCCTCCACAATAGCTCTTGGCTCTCCAGTTGTAGAGTTCTTCTCACAAAGGTTGAACTATAGGCAAAGTAAGGTTTGGGTTCCACAAAACAACTCACAAAAAACTCTCTGGGATTTGTGAATTGTGAAAACAAAATGAACCCTAAAAAATGTGTTAGAGAAAAGGTAAACTCTAAAAACGGTATTCTAATCAAAATAGAGTTTTCTCCACACAAAAACACTATGACTGTCACCCTATATATAAGAATTGTAAGGCGGTGACGGGTAAAACAAAAAGTGTTCTCGTTCGAACGAACTGTCATGTCGTTCGAATGACATCTGGTCTCGTTCGAACGAGATAGTATCTCGTTTGAACGACTAGGCACGAAGGTCAAGATTCGATTTACAGAGTTTTAAGAAATTTGGAAACTTAGAAACCAAAGCTCTTACGAATCTGAGAACAGTTATCAAAAAAAAATTATGATTAAAAAATGTTTTTGAAAAATAAAATCCATTTAAAATAATTCAAAAATCATTTTTTCATAAAAGGAAAAATATTTAAATTTTTTATAAAACAAATCCCAATATTTTTATGTAAATTGAAAATGGAACTTAACCAATTTACCAAGTCTGTCCTTGTTGGGCATGATTGTTGAAGATGACTTGAAATTTGAAACGTCGATTGAAGATGCGTGCTTTCCAATTCCTCGACAAATATATAGTGGTGTATGACATAATGAATGTGATGGACTATGCCCTTACAAATCTCCCCCTATGTCTATGCCGGTACACAGTAAAAACAATCCGAATTATCAACAAAAAATGACCTATGCAAATCTACCCTCCTGAAAAAATATAATGGAAAGATAAAAATGAACAAGTCTTCATTTTTTTCAAACTTGTCTTCAACAATCAACTTTTCTAAACTCCATGCTTTTCTCATCAGGGTGTGCAATTATTAAATATTCAATTGTACCTACACACATGAGATAAAGCAAAAACCATGTGACGTGTCGAGTTTGAAATGATTACAAATATATCAGAGTAAAAGTATAATCAAATTGATAAATAGCTTTTTGCATATGTATCGTTGTAGTGCAAAAGCCACTCTCAAAATTCCCTTGAGTACCTACCAAACTTGTCTAAAAAATAACTCATATTGCGGTAAGTACGGATATCAATCCAACTTTCAAGGTGAAACAATTTATGTGAAAACGTGCAATTCCAATTTTTTTTATTAAAATCTTTTTTGTGCAACCGAGGTTGAAATAATGTGAGAAGGTCAAGAGATGGGATTACACTGCAATTTCAATTATTTTAATTTCTCAGTTTATTAATTTGAAATATTTCGAGATAATATTAAATCGATAATCTAAATCTCGTTAAAATTATAAATTTAATAAAATCTTTTTCAGAAAATTAATTTGAAAATGTCACACGATGAAAAATAAGGACTTATACTATTTTCAGAAAATTACCCGCTAGGATCAATTTAACGAAAACAATAGCAATCTTCAAATTTCAACACCAAATTAATATTAAAATTTTAGAAAAACCTATCTCTAGTTCGATTCCTAAATTCAAATATTAATTTGTTCAATTAATTTACTAACTATCATTACATAAATTAATTGGTGACATTTAAAATTAATTTACCTAGAAATATAAAATTAAAGAAACCAATTAATTAAAGTAACATCATACGCAGTGCATCCCACCCCTTGAACGGGGTGTTTAGCCAAACATTCTCATATGTGCATTGATGATGCTTAGATTTAGCACCACCAGATAAGTGATGATGAGCTCAAACAGTAATAGCCATGGCAGCCATGGAGATATGTATGTATAAGTATATAGAAGGAGGTGAGTATAATAGGAATAAGACAATGATGTATAGTGGTTCAGCCAATTAGACCTACATCCACTGTGAGTGTGTGATCCACTAAATATGGGCACTAATGACCTTGGATACAATGCTCATAAGCTCACTTTCTCTCTCTACTGTGTGTACAAGCAGAGTTTCAGCTAGGGTTACAATTCTCGATCTCTTGTAGTGTTGTAGGTGACAAGTATATATAAGTCTTGGGAGTGTAGTGTACCCCCCAAGTATGCATGGTGCATGTATATGATGATCTATCTAATATCCTGTTGACACCTGTAGATGCCAAATGATGACATAATATTCCCTCACGTGAGGGGGTGATTCTGTTATAACGGTCTTCCATGTGCCATGTGAGCCTCACGCGCACTGTTCCACGCGTCTCCCAAACCACGCGCTGTAACGATGTCACCCTCAGCCTGTGAGACGAGACCGAGGGCAAAGCCCCCTCTGGTGGTGAGTCTGACCCAATTATGGCCTCGTACTGTCATACCCTCGGAGGGTCGTCTGTGGCCTGATAAAGGGTCGGCCTCCGAGGGGTCGTCTGTATCCTGATGAAGGGTCAGCCTCCGAGGGGTCGTCTGTGTCCTGATGAAGGGTCGACCTCTGAGGGGTCGTCTGTGGCCTGATGAAGGGTCGACCTCGCCTCGTCCAAGTGGGATACACCCTCGGCCTGGCCCAGGGTATATATGGATATATCAATCACCCCCAGCTCTTAACCATTGATGTTATTCGAGATGCCTGAGGGATAATGTTGCCCTTGAGATGCGTGCATGGTCAGTTAGATGAATGACACTTGTCAAGATGGTATGCCACCTATAAAAAATTTCTTCATTGTCGTTCTAGTTTTCCAGGTATGGTTGTTGTATACTACTTGGGACTTTCTGCCTTAATGATGCCCTCCTCGTGGGTTGTGCTCTGCATTGGTGAGTGGGCCCACTCATTGGCAAGGTATTTAAAGAATTTTTTAAAGTTTCTTTTTCTTCTTCTTCTTCTTTGCGCCTGAACTCTCTCTCTCTAGCTTCCATCTTTCTAGCCATTTTTACAACTTCGACGTTTCGAGTTTGGCAGTTCTGCTATTTCTTCTCAGGTAACTCCTTTGCCCTAGTGGCATCTTTATCTTTAGTTTTGCTTGCTTTCTTACTTTAGGGTCGTAGGGTTGGATTTTCCTTAGGATGCTTCATAATTTTTTCAGCGTCTTCTCCGGCGACTGGTTCTTAAGTGTTCTTGATCAGAACCTTTGATTTCTTTGGTTTTGATCTAAAAGTCCAGCCTGGTCAACTGTGAGACTGTTTGTAGTTGGCAAAGTCTAATTCTTCTAAGTGTATAGTCTTCCCCTTAATGCTTAGGAGGCTTTATAGTTTAGCTGAAGAATTCCCTTCCCTGAGAGAGAAGTTATTTGTTGAGATCAGACGAATAGAGGAAGAGGAGGAGAGAAGATGAGGGGCCGACCCTAATTGGGTACGACCCATCTTCCCTATTCCTCTAGCCATAATTAGACCATCTAAGTCTTGTGGGTCGTCCTGTCGCCCAGCCAAGAGTTACTCAGGAGAGATGGATGAGAGAGCGTCGTCGCCAACTGGTGCTGGACCTTCTGGGAGAATAGAGACATCTGATCTAAGCCCAGGCCGATAGGCCGAGGGTATGGTTGCTTTAGAGGCTGTCCCTGTGACAACTCTATCCCCACATGATTTCCAGATGGATTTTCCTCAGGGGCCTCTGACAGGTGATGAGGTCGAGGGAGAGGGGACCGAGGATGATGAGGACTCAGATGTTGACCCGGTTGACACATCTCATGCCTCGTCCTATATTTCCTTAGTCAGGGATCATGACCTCCTTCTGTGGAGGCATGCATATAGTGTCCCCCCAACATATCCATGAGGGTTTCCTCTGAGTCTGAGAGGGTCTTTGAGGGTGAAGAGGGAGAGATAGTGGTATATAAACAAATGTTTAAGGTCGGTGTCAAACTCCCTCTACATCCTGCATCGTAGATATCTTGTCATCCCTCGGCGTTGCCCCTCTTAGCTTTCTCCCAATGCCTGGAGGACGATCCTCGGCTACATCTCCCTGTGGAAAAATGCCTTCACTGATGAGCCTTCCTCCGACGTGTTCTTGGCTTGCTATAATATCACTTCCTCATCCAAACAGCTTGGGCACTATCACCTGGGGGCGAGGAGGTCTGATAAAAACTTCTCCACGTGGCACAAACCTCCAACTACGATTGGAAGAAGAGATTTTTTTTCATTTTTGGAGAGTGGAAATTTTCCGCCGAGTCTCAACATTTAGACGATAGTCCGAGGGTTCCCAGAAGATGGTCAAACCCCTCGATGAAGGCCAGGTCAGATCCTGGACTTAGTCTGGATGAGAAAGACATAATAGAGTATCTGAGGGAACGGGGGAAAAGGGGTGAAATTGCAAAGTTTGAAGATTTTATGACCCCTCGGTTCCTCAAGTAAGTTGGTCTGAGGGTCGGCCCCCTAACAGAGCTATGTGAGTTACATTATTTTTTACCCAATCTTTACTTTATTCAAGTGTTTCATCTTTGCCTCTGCATTTTTCTGACGTGTCGTCCTCTTTTCAGGTCGTCCTTCTGGTATACCTGATCAACTTTGGGAAATAACTGCCCCCAGTTTGCTATCAGTCTTGGGCAAGAAGAAGGGCAAGGAGCCTCAACAAGCTCTGAGGAAGATGCAGACCGTGGGTCCGACACCTGCTGAGCTGACCTCCGACAGATAAAAGAGGAAAGAGCCTGAAGTTCCGGTCGACCCTCGGCCAGATTCACGGACGAGGGAAAGGGTGGAGGCATCTGAGGGGACCGCCTCTTCTTCCAGCATGAGGGCCTTATGGTCCCAGAACTTGGAATTTCTGAAGGTCGAGCCATCTTCTCTGATCGCCAACCTGAGGGCGTCCAAGGCATCCATGTTTTTTGCCCCCTCGGTTGCTGACTATGAGTTTTTGTCCAAGATTCCCCCGGCGAAGGTGTATGACTCTGGTCTGCACACCCTAGCTCAGGTATTTATTCTCACTTCATTCTGTTAGTTTCATTCTTTCACAAACTATTTTCTCGACCTCTTGACAACTGCTTATTATTTCTCTGTGCAGTCTGTATGTGCCTTTAGTTCGGACACCAAGTGGATGGCGGAGAATCAGCAAAAATTTCATGAGGCCGAGAGGGCCATTCAACGTGAGGTTGATCTGCAGACGGAGTTCGAGACTGTAAGGGCTACACTGGAGAGTTCCAGGACCGAACATGCCAGGGTCTTGGATGAACTGACGAGGCATAACGATGCAGATTTACAGGCCAAGGATGTGCTCATAAAGGAGAAGGACGAGGCCTTGACCAACACGGGGGTTCAACACAAGGCCGATCTTGAGGCGGCTGTCAAAAAAGCCGAGGTCGATGCTGTGGAGGCCTACAAACTCTCGGATGAGTTTCAAGGCTTCGGCCTTGAATACTTAGAGATGGGAATTAGGATGGCCTGTCGGTGGGTCGTCCTTAAGTTTGTCGACGCAGTATCTTCTTTCCACCCCTCCATCGAAGCAGTCCAACTGGACGACCCTCTGATTGCTGAGGCCTTGGCCCAGGTGGAATCTCAAGTGCATATTGAGGGTACTAGCACGTTTGAAGATCAGCCAGTTTTGGTCATCGAGGAAACCCCCATCATCAATGTTGAATCACTTCCCTCCGACGTTGCTCAATAGGGTGGCTATCTGTAGCCCATACCCTCTTCATGTAACTAATGATTTTGTACTCTACTTTTGTTCAACAAACATCTTTTTGTAATATTTCCTCTATAATAGCGTCTCTCTTGTTGTCTTCCATATTTTTCTCTCATGTGATTTGTATTGTGAATTCTTTATATGAACTCATCAAGTCCTCCCTCGTCTTTCTTGAGGACAATGGTGGGGTCGTCCCCACCATTGACCCTCATTATAGCCGAGGGTTATAATTACAAAATTAATGGTTTTAAAGTCCTCCCTCGTCTTTCTTGAGGACAATGGTGGGGTCGTCCCCACCATTGACCCTCATTATAGCCGAGGGTTATAATTACCAAATTAATGGTTTTAAAGTCTTCCCTCGTCTTTCTTGAGGACAATGGTGGGTTCGTCCCCACCATTGACCCTCATTATAGGCCGAGGGTTATAATTTCCAAATTAATTGTTTTAAAGTCCTCCCTCGTCTTTCTTGAGGACAATGGTGGGGTCGTCCTCACCATTGACCCTCATTATAGCCGAGGGTTATAATTACCAAATTAATGGTTTTAAAAGTCTTCCCTCGTCTTTATTGAGGACAATGGTGGGGTCGTCCCCACCATTGACCCTCATTATAGGCCGAGGGTTATAATTACCAAACTAATGGTTTTAAAGTCCTCCATCGTCTTTCTTGAGGACAATGGTGGGGTCGTACCCACCATTGAACCTCATTATAGGCCGAGGGTTATAATTACCAAATTAATGGTTTTAAGGTCTTCCCTCATCTTTCTTGAGGACAATGGTGGAGTCGTCCCCACCATTGACCCTCATTATAGGTCGAGGGTTATAATTACCAAATTAATGGTTTTAAAGTCCTCCCTCGTCTTTCCTGAGGACAATGGTGGGGTCGTCCCCACCATTGACCCTCATTATAGCCGAGGGTTATAATTACCAAATTAATTATTTTAAAGTCCTCCCTCGTCTTTCTTGAGGACAATGGTGGGGTCATCCCCACCATTGACCCTCATTATAGCCGAGGGTTATAATTACCAAATTAATGGTTTTAAGGTCTTCCCTCGTCTTTCTTGAGGACAATGGTGGGGTCGTCCCCACCATTGACCCTCATTATAGGCCGAGGGTTATAATTACCAAATTAATGGTTTTAAAGTCCTCCCTCGTATTTCTTGAGGTCAGTGGTGGGGTCCCCACCATTCACCCTCATTATAGCCGAGGGTTATAATTACCAAATTAATGGTTTTAAAGTCTTCCCTCGTCTTTCTTGAGGACAAGGGTGGGGTCGTCCCCACCATTGACCCTCATTATAGCTGAGGGTCGCTCCCGAAATATGATCCCATTCGTATTAGAACTGACAAACACAAGATGAGAGGAAACATTAATTTTTCTCATTAATTTTCCAAGTGTTCTGCTGGAGCAACACCCATTACAATTATGGTCCGTCAGGATATTGCAACACTACTGATAGTATTTTTTCAAATGATCTGCATTCCAGGGGTTGGAAAAGGGTTCCCCTTCTAGGTTTTCTAGCCTATAAGTCCCTGGGACAACTTCATCGATGACCCTATATGGGTCGTGCCAATTAGGATGGAGCTTATTCGGCTTCTGCCAAGTCTTTTTGAGGACCAAGTCCCCCACTGCAATTGGTCTCTGTTTCACCCTCTGATTATAAAACCTTTTAGTCCTCTGCTGGTAGGCGGCTTGCCTTATCTCGACATCTTCCCTACTTTCTTCAATCATGTCTAAGTCAAGTCTCCTCTCTTCCGTATTTCTCTGGGGGTCATACATTTGGACCCTATGAGTAGGAAACCCAATCTCAGTGGGGATGACGGCTTCCGAGCCATAAGCAAGCATGAATGGGGTCTCTCCGGTAGAGGTCGTTGCCTTCGTCCTGTAGGCCCACAGTACAACATATAACTCTTCAACCCATCTTCCTTTTTCCTCCTCAAGTCTCTTCTTGATCCCGTCTAGGATTGTCCTATTTGTAACTTCTGTTTGCCCATTGGCCTGAGGTCGGCCTGGGGTAGAGAAGAATTGTTTGATACTCACCCTTTCACAGTACTTCTGTAGAGATGTATTCTTGAATTGAGTCCCGTTATCCGAGATGAGGGTGTTTGGGAGACCATATCTGTATATAATGTTTCTCCATATGAACGGGAAGGTCTTCTGCTCTGTGATTGTTACCATCGGCTCCGCCTCTACCCATTTTGAAAAATAGTCAATGGCCACGATGAGGAACCGATAGTTATTGATGGCCCTAGGCAAGGGTCCTACTAGGTCAATCCTCCACACTGCAAATGGCCACGGGGATGTAATGGAAGTAAGAGGCTGATGGGGTTGGTGAGGGATGGTGGCAAATATTTGGCATTTGTCACAGTTTTTTACATATGCCGTGGCATCTTTCCCCAAGGTCGGCCACCAGTACCCTTGGGTGATCACCCTCTTCGCCAAGGACCTTCCCCCAATGTGGCTCGAACATGACCCCTCATGCACGTCTTGCAAAATGCGTGGGACTTCAGATGGATGTACGCACCTAAGTAAGGGGAGCAAAAACCCCTTTTTGTACAAGGTGTCCCCAATGACAGTGAACTTTGCAGCTCTGTACCTCAACTTCTTCCTTTCTTGCCCTGCTTCTGGAATCTCCCCCTATTTAATGTATCTGATCAGGGGATCCATCCATGAAGTTTCCTTAGAAACATTCAGGCAAGTGCTTAACGATCCCTCAGCATCTTTGATAGTTGGTCGAAGTAGAATTTCCACTGGAACTGTCCTCCTGATATTTGTCCTAGTCGCCGAGGCCAACCTAGCGAGGGCATCAGCACGGCCATTATCGAGCCTAGGTATACTTTTTAATTTCACTTATCTAAATCTCTTCAGCAATGATCTCACCTTCTCGAGGTACTTGGCCATCCGCTCATCCTTAGCCTCGTAGGCTCCTAATATCGGATTCACTACCAGCCTTGAATCACTATAGACCAAGATCTGGCCGACACTAAGAGACTTGGCCATGGATAGCCCTGCTATCAGGGCCTCATATTCGGACTCATTGTTGGAGGCTTTGACGTTGAACCTCAGTGCGTACTCAATGTCTGTGCCATCAGGTGCTGACACTGTAAGTCCAGCTCCACTTTCGCTGTCGCAGGAGGACCCGTCCATAAAGAGGCTCCACACAGCATCTTCTGAAAAATTTCCCTCGGTGAGGGATCCCTGTCTAACGAGATATCTTCCCTCTTCATTTTCGAACACTTTTTCTCTAGCGGTCCTTGTCTCTGCCTTATCTACAGGTGTGTTGGCAAGTCTTCCCTGTAGGGTATCTGTCTTCCCGTGGCCCTCATCTTTAGTTTCATCGTCTTCCCAAGTAAATTCAGCCACGAAATCTGCCAATGCTTACCCCTTAATGGCCTTCCTGGGTTGATACACAATGTCAAACTCCCCCAACTCTATAGCCCAGGCCATTAGCCTCCCTGATTTTTCTGGCTTGTGCAGAACCTGCCTAAGAGGAGAGTCAGTGAGGATGACCATTATATGGGACTGGAAGTATGGCTTCATCTTTCTTGATGCATGGATTAAGGTATAGGATAATTTTTCCATCCTTGGGTATCTTTGCTCTACCCCCTAGAGTGCCTTACTGTTGAAGTACACAGGCGTTTGTACCACATCTTCGTCTCTCACAATGACTGCGCTGATGGCTGTAACTGAGATAGCTAAGTGCACGTGTCGTTGTTCGCCCTGTACTGATCGGGACAACAGCAAGGGAGACCCTAGGTACGACTTTAACTCCTTGAAGGCCTCTTCACACTCTTCACTCCATTCGAAGGCCTTCCTGAGAATTTTGAAGAATGGTAAACACTTGTATGTGGCTCTGGATACGAACCTATTCAAAGCATCCACTCGCCCCGTAAGCCTCTGAATGTCTTGGGGGTCTTCATCTGTAGGTGGGCCTTTATTTTCTCAGGGTTGGACTCAATACCTCTTTAATTCACAATAAACCCCAAGAATTTTCCTGCCCCAACCCCGAAGACACACTTGGCTGGGTTGAGCTTCATCTGGTACTTGTCCATCGTGTTAAAGGCCCTCTCTAGGTCGGCCACGTGATCCTCTGCCTTCAAAATCTTAGTCAGCATGTCATCTACATAGACCTCCATGGACTTCCCAATTTGGTCTTCGAACATTTTATTTACAAGGCATTGGTATATTTCCCCTGCATTCTTCAGGCCAAAGGGCATGACCCTATAATAGTATGTCCCCTTATCGGTAATGAAGGCTATTTTCTCTGAGTCTTCAGGGTCCATGAAGATCTGGTTGTACCCTGAATAGGCATCCATGAAGCTCATGAGCTCATGACATGCGGCAGCGTCTACCATCTGGTCAATGCGGGGGAGAGGGAAGCTGTCTTTGGGGCAATGCCTATTGAGGTCGGTGAAGTCCACACACATTCTCCACTTCCCGTTGGCCTTTGGGACAATGACCGTATTGGACAGCCATTCAGGGTAGATGACCTCTCTGATAAACTCAACATCTTCTAATTTTTTGACCTCATCCCTTATGACCTCATACTTTTCTCTAGAGTAAATTCTCCTCTTCTTCTTTACTGGCCTTGCACCCTCTACCACGTTGATCTTATGGCACATGATTTCGGGGTCGATGCCTGGCATATCTGCATGACTCCATGCAAAGATGCTTTGTCTTCTCCTCAACAGCTTGATGAGGTCTTCCTTGATATTTGGCTTCAGGGACTTGCCAACCTGGATAGTTTTTTTTGGGTCATCCTCATTGAGGATGATGGATTCTACCTCTTCCGCGGCCTCTCCTTTTTTTAGTTTTGTCTCATCCCTGGGGTCGAGAGTATAAATATTGTAAGTGGTTGTAGCTTTCTTGTGTGCCTCTCTTTCCTCAGCGGAGTTTTAATAACACTCCCGTGCAGTCATCTGATCTCCCTGAACTTCCCCCACCCATTAAGGGGTAGGAAATTTAATCATCTGATGGACCGTAGATGGCACGGCTTCAAACCCCTTGAGGGCTACCCGCCCCAATGTAATATTATAGGTTGAAAAAATATGTTCATCCATCACAAAGAAGCTAACCTTCTTGGTAAGCAATCTCGGCCACTCGTCCCCTATCCTGACATCGGCCTTATACACTCCGAGGGGATGAACTTTTTCCCCACTGAACCCGATCAGTGGGTGATGGTATGGGATGAGTCTAGCACGGCTGAGACCTAAGGCCTTAAAACACGGCCAAAACATCACATCTGCAGAGCTACCCCCATCTACCAGGATCCTCGGCACCTCGCACCCTTGCACCCTGGTAGTGATGACGAGAGGGTCATCGTGTGGGTCTAGGAGGACTTTGAAGTCCATTATTGAAAACCCCACTATCAGAGTGTCCATGTAGACCTTCTTTCTCTTTTCAGACTTTGCCTCCAGAGAGGTTGAATGTACTGTCTTCGCTACTGCCTTGGCTTTAGCTACGTGGGCCTTCCTATCTGCGACCTCTGACCCTCCTCCTGCTAGGCCCCGGGAGATCATCCCAACACTGAGATAGATTATATTAAGTCTCTTGACAGGGCCAGGGTCATCTCTCGGCGGGAGGTCAGGGTCGTCCTTATCATCTGAAGGGTCATCCCCTCTTTTTGGAGGATCTTCTCTACATGCATCACCTCTCTTCTTCCTGGGGTCGTCCCCTCGGCCCATCTTGAAGGTAATCTTATCAACGTATTTCCTCATCTTCCCCTCCTTTAACATTCTTTCAATCTCGTCCTTCAGAGCGAAGGACTTATCTGTCACGTGGCCATGGTCTTGGTGAAATTTGCACCACAAGTTTTTGTTCCTCTTATTAGGGGTTGCCCTCAACTTATCAGGCCACTTTAGGGACCGATCACTCTTTATCTCATTGAGAATGTGTTCACGGTTGATCGTCAGAGGGGTGTAATCAGCGAATTTGTCATCCGTAGACCTCTTCTACCCCTCTTTGTTCTTCTTGGGGTACTTACCCCCACTGGTGCCTCCTTTTTCATCTTCGTATTTTGCGACCATCGCCTCTTCGGCGTTCATCACCTTCCCTGCTGCCGACAGCAATTCAGCCATCGTTCGCGGAGGGTCTTCAGCAAGCTTCCATAGCAGCTTGCCCTTTTGGAGCCCTCCAATGAGGGCGGTCATGGCTATGCTCTCCTCATAGTCTTCAACCTCTAACTTTTCTTTGTTGAATCTGGCTATGTAGTCTCTCAGACTCTCATTCTTCCCCTGTTTAACATAGAGCAGGTGTGTGGTCTTCTTCTGTGGCCTCACCCCAAAGAAGAAGTTGTGGATGAATCGGTCTGCCAACTGCTTAAAGTTCTCAATGGAGTTTTTTAGAAGAGACATATACCAGACATGCGCTGCCCCAGTCAGGGTGCCAGAAAAGTCACGATACCTGATCTCGTCTGAGATAGAGTATATGTCTGTTGCCGATTGATACATCTCAATATAATGGACAGGGTTGGTAGTCCTGTCATATCTTGGGGTGACCACAGGTGGCTTAAACTTTGATGGTGTGGGGAAGTTGACTATCTTCGCTACAAAGGGTGAGCCTATGGATTATCCTCTCTAAAGAGGGTCCCGACTCTTCAGTATATCACCGATCTTATCCTCCAGTCGCTGGATCGATTCATTCCAGGGCCTCGCAGGGTCGGCTTGGCCGATGTTATCCCGTGCCGCCTCTTTGAGGTGGACGGACGGTTCTGCTGCGGCAGGCCTGTGTCAGCTGTTTACTTCCCCCTGGCCGTCGTCCCTTCCTTTGGGTCGACCCCCATAGGGTCGGCCATCTGCTGACTTCTTTCTGGACCTCGCGGCACTCCTTGATCTGGACAATTTTTCTCGTAGGTCATTTACTTGGCCCAGTCTCTCAAAGGCCGACCCCCTGCTCAGGCGATCGAAAGCAGAGCCTCTCGGGAGATCGTCAGGGTTCTTCCTTCCACACTTCCCTCTGCTCTCCTGGAGAGGCCGTACAGTATTGTTGGAGACCTTATATGGCTCCCAGTATTCTATGGGAGCCTCCTCCCTCTCCAGATCATCATACCTGTCCTCCGGGAATTGGTTTCCTTATTTCCCCAGGCGTAGACGCCAGGGGTCAGCAACATCCCTATGTCGCTGAGGGGGTGGCAGGTCTTTACGTGGTGCCTGGGGTGGTCCCCTGGCCTCATGCTGCCCTGGGGCTGCTGCCGGAGTAATCATCTCAGGGGAGACCCCTGGTGGTCTTAGTATGTTATGACTTAGAGCTGTGAACTGCTCTTGCATGATCCGCTGGCTTGCTGTCAGAGACTTCAAGGCTTCCGCCACATCAGCCATCTCAGACTGAGGTGGTGGTTGACTGGAACTGGGTCCTACTCCACTCTCCGGTGGAGGGAGCGGTGGTGGTGGCATCTCAGGTGCCATATCGTTTGAGCTATGAACAGCAGAACTGGAAAAAAGACTGGTGAGCTTGGAAATCCTAGTGGGTCTCTTTCAATGGTGAAACATCTCCTCTCAGGGGGAGAGATGGTTCACCACCAGAGTGCCCAATAGGATCAAGCTGTACAAAGGAAGATATGTTTTCTTATTCCCATAGACGGCGCCAAACTGATGATGCTTAGATTTAGCACCACCAGATAAGTGATGATGAGTTCAAACAGTAATAGCCATGGCAGCCCTGTAGATATGTATGTATAAGTATATAGAAGGAGGTGAGTATAAGAGGAATAAGACAATGATGTATAGTGATTCAGCCAATTAAGCCTACATCCACTGTGAGTGTGTGATCCACTAAATATGGGCACTAATGGCCTTGGATACAATGCTCATAAGCTCACTTTCTCTCTCTACTATATGTATAAGCAAAGTTTCAGCTAGGGTTACAATTCTCGATCTCTTGTAAGGTTGTAGGTGACAAGTAGATATAGGTCTTGGGGGGTGTAGTGTACCCCCCAAGTATGCATGGTGCATGTACATGATGATCTAGCCAATATCCTGTTGACACCTGTAGATGCCAAATGATGACATAATATTCCCTCACGTGAGGGGGTGATTCTATTATAACGGTCTTCCACGTGCCATGTGAGCCTCACATCCACTGTTCCATGCATCTCCCAAACCACGCGTTGTGACGATGTCACCCTCGGCCTGTGAGACGAGGCCGAGGGCAAAGCCCCCTCTGGTGGTGATTCTGGCCCAATTATGGCCTCGTACTATCGTACCCTCGGAGGGTCATCTATGGCCTGATGAAGGGTCGGCCTCCGAGGGGTCGTCTGTGTCCTGATGAAGGGTCGGCCTCCGAGGGGTCGTCTGTGGCCTGATGAAGGGTCGACCTCGCCTCGTCCAAGTGGGATACACCCTCGGCCTGGCCGAGGGTATATATGGATATATCATGCATAAACAATAATAGATAATATGTCAAGAAGAAAATAAATTGAAAAGTGAATGTAGAAATACAATATGCAATTTTTTTCCCAAATTTGTCTTGAAATGCGCCTTAATATGCATCTTACTTCTTCACAATTTTCAGCACTCGATTACAAAAAGAAGAGTAGAAACTAAACCTAAAAATTGTAACAACCCTCGCTTTTAAGAAATGACTTTATATAAATTTACTGCATGATGTTATTATATAACATGTCGGAATATGAAGTAAATATTAATTGAATGAGATAAAAGTTAATATTTACAAAATTGTTGCATATTTACTGTATGTATATGTAAATATCCCCATGTTGCGTTTTACAGTGTCATATGATTTAAAATGACATTTATGGTTTAACTGAAATCAAAACTTGAAATGAGTTATAAAATTTCCAAATGATAATTTGGAGGGCATAGTTAGTCCCGAAATGTGCGAGATAATCGGAATAAGTGCCATATTGTGTTTTTATGTTTCGGGCACTTTTGACTGGTTTTAATTTAAATATGTAGTTGCGAATCACTTTAATGTGGTATTAATCATTTAAGTTGGGATTTTAGACTAAAGGCGCGATTTATGTCTTTCCTTTCATTTATTTCTATTAAGTGCATTTATTAAACCTAGAGAGATAGAGAGAAGAAGAAAGCTTTGGAGAAAAGAGAGAAATTGAAGATTGAAGAACTGGGATTGCTTCTACCTAGAGAAAATCTGAATTTTTAAGCTTAAGGAAAGTTTTCTACTTGCTAATATATGATTTAAGATGAATAAATGGTATTGATAGTTGTGTATTAGTGGTTTAACAATGTTAGGGTTTTTATGGATTTATGGGTTTTGAATCCTTAGAGGATGATTTGGGTGATCATTGATGCAAATGATAGTAGTTAGATGCATTTATAATGTTTTGGTAGCAATAAATGACCTTGGTTTGGAGGATAACGAGTTGGGGGAAATTAGGAGTCTAAGACTCCATAGCCAAAATTGGCAATTCTGAGTGGACCGAATCGATTCATCCTGTCCGAATCGATTCGCCCAAGGGGCAGTTTACAGGTCCGAGTGGGCCGAATTGATTCGTCATGTTCGAATCGATTCGGCAATTATGCAGAAAGTTAGTTTTCCTGACCGAATCGATTCGGCTGGTCCGAATCGATTCGTTTTTCTGACCGAATCGATTCGGCCAAGCCGAATCGATTCGAAAACCCTGCAGCTTTGAGTGATTGCCGAATCGATTCGGAAACCCTGCAGCTTTGAGTGATTTTTCATAGCTAAATTCCAACCCTTTTTTTTAGGCTTAGGACCTAGGAACCTTCTTGTATGAAGTAAACTTAGAGTCCTAGAGTTTTAGGTGAGTTGTGCCACTACCCTAGGATAGAAATCCATTAAATGGGGCTTATTCCGGGGATGAAAAATTGAGGTTAGGGCATTTCTTTTCCTTAGTTAATTATTTGGGGGTCTAGAAGTTTCAAGGTCATGTTTGGAGACTTTAGAGGCTCAATCGAGGTATGATAGTCTTGGTGGTTTAGAATAACTCCATAAAATGCTTGGAGAGTACATTGAGAATTTATTTATTCATTGAGATTGTAGTAATGACATAAATTACGTATGGCTCCGGATAACTATCATGCATTTGTTAAAATGGAAAGGGAATCGGAAATGAAAAGAGTAAATGATAATTTACATAATCATGATATGGTAAATGCTAATTTGCTTGAACACACCCTCTCTAAATGCCATCATAAGGGAAGTTCGCGCGTGAGGTGAAGCCCCCTGGCTAGTGAATGCAGGGTGGATATAGTCCTAGGCCATATGAGAGCTTGTTGTATATTTTCTGCGATGGTGAGGTAATTTCGAGTGTGGTTATGACTCTCCCGCAGGCATATAGCCTCTTCTCGACGTTCTTGCATTGTAGGTGCCCAGGTGGTCTTGGTATATAGGCCCTAGAAGATGATGGTCATTTAGGGGCGTGCACAGTGGGGAAACCCGGACGAGCGGTCTTAGAATTGTTATATAAATATGATTATAACTGTTCTTAATCAAGTGGGACTTGATGGATTATAAATGCCATAAAGAGCGTAATGAAATGCCACAAAGAGCATATAATTGAGATAAATGCCACAAAGAGCATATGATTGTGATTATGTTTCCTGATAAGGAACGGAATTATGAAATGTAATAATGAAACTGATGGGGAATTTAGTTAATGTTACTCATTCGTATCCTCTTGCATAACTGAATTAAATTATGATTATTTAGATTGCCTTAGTTCATGCTTTAAAACTGTATAGATAGATTCTCATCTTTATCTATCATGTTTATCTGTCCATGACCGTCATACTCTTTATTCATCTGGTAATCATATAAAATCGGGCCTTGACCCATTCATATTTCTTGTTGTGCATGAATCTTGCATCCGCTCAGGTACTCCGTCGTAAGGACACCCGTACTGACTCTCCCACCCCGGTGAACTTTTTGGGAGCCGTGATATTTTGCGGATATTACGGGATACTTTATATAGACGCTTTCATTTTTATACTCTAGTTATGATCGGGTCTTTTATTCGGGCGTGTGACCCAAACTTTTGTAACTGTCTAATGGGTGTAATATGTAACTTAATAAACTTGTTATATTTGTTATGTACCTGTTGACCGACAACATATTCGGTCCTCTTATTGTACACTTATTGTCGTTGTAATATAAGTTCCACTGTTCTAAAAAACCCGCCTAGGCTCCTCCTAGGCACGCCTAGGCTTAAGGCTTGGGGGAAACGCCTCGCCTTAAGTTTTTCACGCCTTATGCTTAGTAAAATCCTTAAGGCGCACTTTTTTCTAAAAACAACAATGTTTTAGTGAAACGATATCGCCTTTTAAAGAATTTTTTAACTAACCGAACCATTATCTCATCCAAAATAATCAAATAGTATTTTAATTTTCATATATTCAGACATATTTTTATGATATGTACAATTTTAGTATTTTAATAGCCTTGTTATGGTGTAAAAATATTAAAATATATTAAGAAGGCCTAAACGCCTTTTCACGCCTTTTTACGCTTAAACCCGCCTAGGCTTATAAGGCTTAAGGCTTGACCTCCACGCCTCGATCACGCCCCGCGTTTTTTAGAACCTTGATAAGTTCTTTTGGGTTTCCACTTTCTTTTCAGATTGGGTTATTTAAATTATTTCTTTAACTCATAAAATTTAAAATTTTTGGCAACCCGTTTTCTGAAATGTTGGGTGGTTATCCCGTATACTTATTTTATTATTTCTATGCTAAGAATGATTCCATCCATGATTCTTGTTATATTATAGTATCGGGCTGGCCACCCCTTATTTTGGTGAGCGGGTTGTCACAGATGGTATCAGAGCATCAGGTTCTAGAGTACTAGGATCTATGTGGACTTATCACGTTCTACCGTAGCGTTCTTTGATATAGAGCTTATTATTAGGACTGCTTTGTTGCCTATGTTTGCGATCTTCTGGAAGATAGATTGTTCTATGTAGTATTCTAACTCTATTGTTTCTTTATTTCAGATGCCGCCTAAAAGAGGCCGCCCCACTCGAGGGAATAGATTAGAAGAAGGGGATGATGGTCCTCTGCCGCCTTCACAGGGGAATATTAATGTTGCTGATGTAGCAAATATAGTGGCCTAAGCGGTCAACGCAGTGATGACTGCAGTGGTACAGCAAATGCCATAAGCTCAACAACGAGCGCAGGATGTACAAGGTCCTACGGGACCTTCTCCGTGGGAGAGAGTCCTTTTTAAAGGGCCATCCCCTGGAATTTGATGGAGGCTCTGATGTTATTAGAGCTAATCAGTGGAAGAAGGATATGCAATGCCATATTTGAATGGTGGAATGTAGTGAGGAGAAGAAGCAAGTCCTTGCTACTTTCAAGCTCGTCGGATCTGCGTTACATTGGTGGGAGTCGATGACTACACCAGAGCAGAGGGATACCATGGCTATCAATGATTTCTGGGCTTTGTTTGACCGGAAGTACTTCCCTCTCGCAGTTCAAAAGGAAATGAAAAGGAAGCTTCAGGATGTGGTACAAGGTGAGAGATCCGTGGCGTAATATGAAGAGGAGTTCACCCGATTAGCAAGTTTTGTACCGGATGAGGTGACTCCAGAAGAGAGGAAAATCTCCAAGTTTATTGGAGGTTTACATTGGCGGATAAGGCAACATTTGCTGGGTAATCCAGCTTTGCAGACCTTTGGGGATGTGATGAATGCGACATTGCTTCATTGCCAAGAACATTGATTGTATGTACAGAGTAGCAAGAAGACTACAGTAATGGGGCAAGAAGGAAAACATGGAGGTAATGGGATTGGAGGAGGAACATTTCCTTCATCCCAATCTTCGAGAATTAAGCAAAAGGAAAGGGACCCCTGCAAGGGGATTTGTCTAAACGACAACGTTTTGGTGGTTTTATTGTGGGTGGAAATAACAATAGGCAGGGTCAAGGTGGACCGTAACAACAACAAGTAGGTAGAGGTGGAAATGGAGGTAGAGTCCATCAGGACCGAGGTTTCGGGCAGTTTCGAAATAATCAAGGGCGAAATTAAGAGAATACGACGAACTGATGATTTCAGTGCGGAGAGTTGGGTCATTATAAGAGGTCATGTCCTCAGTTGATAGGGGATATCTTCCTAGGTCTCCACAGCAGCCATATGTTCAGTTTCTGCCCCAGGTACCTAATCCGATTGTTCCTCCACAGCAGGGACAACTATAGTATGGACGAGTCTATCACATTCAGGATGCTATGCTTCCCCCGGCTCCTCCAGCACCGCCAGCGATTGAGGGTAAGTTTCTCATTCAAGGGCATATGGGTCAGGTACTGTTTGATACGGGTGCGACACACTCATTCATTTATAGAAGTTTTGCTCACTCCACAGAGTTGATAAAATCTGCAGAGAGTACCTTTACTAGTGTTGAGTCCTCTATGGGTGATGGTTCACTCATTTTCTTTGTTTGTAAACAAATAGGAATAACTCTTGGTAATTTGTGCTTTGACGCCGATTTGCTCGTCCTTGACATGGTCGGGTATGATGTGATTCTGGGTATGGATTGGCTAGTGAAGTATCATGCGATAGTAAATTGCTATGGGAAGAGCATAGTTTTTGCCGTTTCGGGGAAAGAAATGTTTTTGGTGGTTATGCCTCGCTTAGAAGGAGGTACTAACACTTATTTATATTGTATTGTGGAGGAGACTTCTAGGGATGTAGTTGTTTCCTTAGATTCTATTCCGGTTGTTAGAGATTTTGAAGATGTTTTCTGGGAAATACCGAGTTTGCCTCCTAGTAGGGAGATTAAATTTGTAATCGATTTAGCACCGGGAACTCGACCGATTGCGATAGCTCCGTATCGTATGGCTCCTGTTGAGATGAGGGAGTTGAGAGACCAAATTCAGTAGTTATTGGAACAGGGATTCATTCGGCGTAGCACATCGCCGTGGGGCGCTCCGGTGTTGTTTGTGAAGAAGAGGGACGGTTCTCTCTAGTTGTGTGTTGACTACATAGAGTTGAATAAAGTCACCATCCGGAACAAATTCCCTTTGCCTTGTATCGACGATTTGTTTGATCAACTTAGGGGAGCGTCGTACTTCTCTAAGATCGACTTGAGGATAGGGTATCACCAGTTACGAATATGGGAGCAAGATGTGCCCAAGACTGCTTTCCTAACGAGATATGGGTCCTATGAATTTTTGGTTATGCCTTTTGGACTAACCAATGCTCCCATCGTGTTTATGGACCTCATGAATAGGGTGTTTTGATACTTCCTGGACCAGATTGTCATCGTGTTCATTGATGATATTCTAGTGTATTCTCAGATAGAATCTGACCATGCTACTCATTTACGATTGGTCCTACAAAGATTGAGGGATCACCAATTGTATGCCAAGTTCGAGAAGTGTGGCTTTTGATTGCAAGAAGTTCAGTTTTTGGGCCATATTGTGACCTCCCAAGGTATTTCGGTAGACCCAAGCAAAGTTGTTGCGGTGAAGGAGTGGGGTCAGCCCACGACACCTACCGAGATTCGTAGTTTTCTGGGTTTGGCGGGTTATTACCGTCGGTTTATCAAGGGTTTCTCTAAAATTGCTAGTCCTTTGATAAATTTAACCCGGAAATGGGTGAGGTTTGTTTGGGATGATTCCTGTCAGTCTTCTTTTAATGAGCTCAACGATAGGTTGACTTCTGCTCCAGTCCTTGAGTTACCAAGGCTAGGATTGGAATATTTAGTCTTTACCGATGCATCTCTGGAAGGTTTGGGAGGTGTACTTCAACAAGAGTGACGGGCTATTGCTTATGCTTCCCGCAAGTTAAAGCCTCATGAAAGGAATTATTCGGTGCATGATTTGGAACTTGCCGCGCTTGTTTTTGCCTTAAAAATTTGGAGGCATTATCTCCTAGGGGAGAAATTTAGTCTTTTCACGGACCATAAATCGTTGCAGTAATTATTTTCATAAAAGGATTTGAATATGCGACAACGCTGATGGCTAGAGTTCGTGAAAGACTATCAATTTGACATGTGCAAAGCGAACGTGGTGGCAGATGCTTTAAGTAGAAAGCCCGTGGAGGAGTTAGCGGAGGTATGGAAGTCCAAATAGAAGGAGCTTAGTAAGGAGGACGCGATTGCTAGGGCATTTATGTCAGTGATGACCGTTACACCTACCATTGTGGCAAAGGTTGTAGAAGCTCAAGGAAGGGATAAAGGTTGTCAGGACCATATACGTAAATTGTTGTCCGAGGGAGCGGAATCCCACTCGATAAGTTCGGAGGGTGGATTACATTTTCACGGGAGACTCATTATCCCGGATGAAGGGGATTTGAGAAGGTCTGTGATGGCAGAATTTCATGGGTCTAAATTTTCAGTGCATCCTGGTGGGGACAAGATGTATCAAGACATGCGCCGTCAATATTGGTAGCCAGGCATGAAGCGGGATATTTCTGAGTTTGTATCCAAATGCACTACTTATCAACTGGTCAAGATAGATCATCAGCGACTGACAGGTTTGTTGCAACCGTTGGAGATTCCAGAGTGGAAGTTGGAGAATATATCGATGGACTTTATTATGGGCTTACCAAGGTCGCAGAGTGGTCATGATTCTATTTGGGTGATTGTCGACCACTTGACTAAGTCGTCACACTTCCTACCCGTGTGCATAGATTATTATACTGCTCGTTATGCCCAGCTATTCATCGCAGAGGTTGTTAGACTTCATGGGGTGCCCTTAAATATAGTTTTCGATCGAGATAAGATTTTTGTTTCCCACTTTTGGCAAAGTTTCCAAGAAGCTATGGGAACCGAATTGAAATTGAGCACTTCTTATCACCCTCAAACAGATGGCCAGACAGAAAGAGTCAACCAAATATTGGAGGATATGCTCCGAATGTGTATGCTCGATTTCAAAGGTGGTTGGGAACAATATCTCCCTTTGGTAGAATTTGCTTATAATAATTCGTACCAATTTACTATTGGGATAGCGCCCTATGAAGCTTTGTATGGTAGACCTTGTAGATCACCCACTTATTGGTTGGAGGTGGGCGATAATAAGTTCCTTGGACCTGAAATGATCCAGGATACTTCTTCCAAGATTGAACTCATCCGGAATCGCATTCGAATAGCTCAAGATCAACAAAAGAGCTATGCTGATGCGGGTAGAAGGCATGTCCAGTTGGAGGTTGGAGACCAAGTCTTGGTGCGGGTGTCACCAATGAAAGGTATAAAGCGATTCAGGAAGAAAGGAAAGCTTGTGCTGCGTTATGTTGGACCTTTTCCTATTATTGCCAAGGTTGGTCCAGTGGCGTATCAACTTGCCTTACCGGAACCCTTACAATAAATCCATAATGTGTTCCATGTTTCTTCTTTGAAGAAGTATAAGAGGTGTGAAGGTTCCCTTTGGCATATTCCTTTTGAGGATATCGATTTGCAACCTGACATTTCATATTAAGAACAACCGGTTGCTATCTTAGAGCATGGGGAGCCTAAGTTGAGGTCTCGAGTGGTGCCCTTGGTGCAAGTCCAATGGAGTCATCACAATGCCAAGGAATCGACGTGGGAACGTGAGGATGATATGGAGGAAAAGTATCAGCATCTCTTCTTGCAAGGTATGCTTGAATTTTGGGGGCAAAATTCCCTCATAAGGAGGAGGGAGGAGGAAGAAGAACCAATCTAAGGAGAAGGGAGGAGGAAGAACTACACTAAAAAAGATAAATAAAATTACAAGTCTTCAACCATGTCTCCATGCCAAGAAAGTGGCAATGTTGCCATTTGATAAGAAGCTTTTTGGTTATAAATCGTTGTAGTGCAAAAGTCACTCTCAAAATTCCCTTGAGTACCTACGAAACTTGTCTAAAAAATAACTCGTATTGCGGTAAGTACGGGTATCAATCCAACTTTCAAGGTGAAACAATTTATGTGAAAACGTGCAATTCCAAATTTTTTTATTAAAATCTTTTTCTAAAACAATTTCAAGGGAAAAATTAACTAACAAATGCTAAAAATTATAAAATGACTAAATAATGAAAAAGAATGTGCAACCGAGTGTGAAATAATGTGAGAAGGTCAAGAGATGGGATTACACTACAATTTCAATTATTTTAATTTCTCAGTTTATTAATTTGAAATATTTCGAGATAATATTAAATCGATAATCTAACTCTCGTTAAAATTATAAATTTAATAAAATCTTTTTCAGAAAATTAATTTGAAAATGTCACACGATGAAAAATAAGGACTTATACTATTTTCAGAAAATTACCCGCTAGGATCAATTTAACGAAAACAATAGCAATCTTCAAATTTAAACCTGAATTAATATTAAAATTTTAGAAAAACCTATCTCTAGTTCGATTCCTAAATTCAAACATTAATTTGTTCAATTAATTTACTAACTCTTGTTACATAAATTAATTAGTGACATTTAAAATTAATTTACCTAGAAATATAAAATTAAAGAAACCAATTAATTAAAGTAACATCATACGCAGTGCATCCCACCCCTTGAACGGGGTGTTTAGCCAAACATTCTCATGTGTGCATAAACATCAATAGATAATATGTCAAGAAGGAAATAAATTGAAAAGAGAATGTAGAAATACAATACGCAATTTTTTTCCCCAAATTTGTCTGGAAATGCGCTTTGACATGTGTCCAACGTCTTCACAATTTTCAGCACTCGATTACAAAAAGAAGAGTAGAAACTAAACCTAAAAATTATCCTAATGCTAAACTAAATTTTTTTGTATTTTTCTGAATTTTTTTATGTAGCATTTATGTACATATTATACATTGTGCTTTTCTCTCTCTACGTATCTCTTCTCTTTTCTTCTGATGAGAGTCTTCCCCTTTTAAAGTGAGTAGCTCCTTCCCTTCAATAACAATACCCACGACTTGTTTATTTCTTAAGAGATTTTGTGGGATTTGGAGATGACCAAGTTGGATAATAATGGATGCCTACTTTCTTGGGATTTTGTTTTGGATTTGGGTTTGATTTGATTCAGGTTTAGAGCTGGCAGCAATTTTCTAGCCGGAGGTTTCGCGGGTTGGTGGCATGGTCGCGAAATGGGTCGGGCTGTCCGACGACGGGTATGGTAGCTCTGGCGGGTTTTTTTGGTTGGAGGTCCGAGTTTCATTCGCCGACTGGTCGTCGGATCTGGCAGTGGTATGGTCGCCGAAGAGGGGGTCTGCGGCTTGCAGGTACATTAGGCTTTATGGGTATCCAAGTTAACAAATCAGCGTCGGATGGAGGTCTAGGCTTCGTCGGTTCGGAGGGGCGAGGTCGGCCGAATGGGGCTGGAACCGGGCCAGGGTCGCGCCGACCAGAGGCGCACATGGGTTACTGGGTCCGGGGCCAAATGTCTGGGTTCTGTCCGAGTTCCGTCGGGTTTTGGGATGTTGGGTTAAGGGTTGTGATTTGGGAGGTGATAATAGTGGTAATGGAGGTGAGGAGAAAGATAGTGGAAGGTGGGGAAGGAGGAAGATGATGAGGGGGTGATTAGAATGTGTGAGGGTGTAGGGTAAGGTGTGGTGTGAGTGAGAGATATTTAGGGTGTGTGCTAGTGTATGGTGTTATGGTGTGTGTGGGGATTGTTTTAGGTGTAGGTTAGGTGTAGAGTTTTATGGAGTGTGTGTGTTTCATTTTGATCCTAAAAAAAATGAAAATTAAAATAACTAAAATCCTAAAAATATAAAATCTATAAGAACTAAAATTAAAATAAAATAAAAATTCTAATCTATAAAATAAAACAAAAGAAATAAAATAAAAACTAAAAAAAATTAAAATAAAAACTAAAGACATAAAAAAAATTATAAAATCTAATAAAATTAAAAACGAACACCTAAACTAATCCTAATAAAATAAAATAAAGACTAAAAATTAAATACTAATAAAAATCAGAATCAAAATAAAGAAATATAAAACTTATAAAATAAATCCTAGAAAATTCTAAATAAATCCTAAAAATAAAAATCTATGAAATTCTAAAAAGGCACAAACTCAACACACACCGGGCTCGGGGTATGGACTGGGCTCGGTCTAGGCTTAGATTTAGTTCGGGACTGGTTCGGGGTATTCGGAACACATCTCGGCAAGCTCAGAATGGACTTCTCACATCACGGTCTCTTTGGATTTCTTCGATTTACGCTTTTGACCGCCTCTGCGTCACAATTGACTGGAATTAGCGTTATTTAGCACTGCGACTGCGTATTGACCTGAAAAATAATAAAATACGACATAAGGCCTATTTTAATTAAAACGAGTGACTAAAATGCATCTCTTCGGGGTATAAAATAGACACTTTTGGGTGCTTATCACAAATCTCCCCCATACAAAGTACTCCCCATAATATCATAATTCGTTCTCAACCTTTTTATGTGTCAAAAATAGACAACAAAAGAATAAATTATATCAATGCAAATCGGGGTGTCACGTGAAACAAATCAAACAAACTATTTTTAAATTTTTCAAATTTTTTATAAAAAATAAAAAATGATGTTACAAAATCACACACTGTGAATTAACACTAACATAACCAAATCGTGGATACGGAATGATAGTGTGTGACAAATTCGATAGGAAATAAAACTCAATCATACCATATGTGCAAGATGCATAAATGTACTCCTAACGAATGAACGTCAAAATCATCCTTAAGTGTAAAAATGTTGAATTTAGATGACATCGTCTTAAATCAAATCAACAAATCAAAGTCAACATGATTTTCACGCCAATACCGTCTTAAAACTTATTTATGCTTTTTCAAGACTTTTTAAGGACGTGCATTTCCGTTTTAATTCTCCAACCAAACTCTCTCATATATATTTTTCTTTTTGAGGCGATCTAAATTATAAAACATTGGAGAATTGGTGAATAAACCTATTGGCCCATATATATGCAATTTTTTCGGGCTCTTTTAAACCTCATTGGACCCCGGATAATAAATATGCCTCAATTTTTAGGTCCTTTTAAACGGTGGCTTTATCGCAAAGGAAAAAAATACCTTTCGCAGTCCTTTTCCGTTTTTTCAAAATTCACACAAATTTTACGGCAAATGATAAAAACATGCACACCTTTTATTATCCTGTTTTATCGTATTTGGTTTGGACAAAATTGAGATGAAAACACAATAAAGGGCAAAAGGAGTCAAACATGTAGATAGTAACACTATAGCATCTCAAAGACTCCAAAACTTTGTAAAGCACATGAATGACTAAATTTATTGTATTAAAACACTATCAAATAGTCACACGGATATGGCATGAAATTGTGACTTAGTCATCCTAAATGTGTATTCACAAACGGTGTAAACAAAATACAAAACTCTTTTTGGGTTTTTTAAATTTTTTTTTAAAAAAAAGAAAATATTTTTGTATTTTTTCAAACACTGTTCAGAAATAATCCATCAGTACCAAATAGATATAACCAGAATAAACAGGGACTGCAAACAAAATTCCAGGGTCGTTCGAACAAGATGCCATGCCATTCGAATGACAAACGATCTCTCTAGAGCGAGCTGCAGTCTCATTAGAACGAGAAAACAAAAAATTCCTAGATATCTCAGAATGACATACAGTTTCATCCAGTGGGAAAATTTCACAGAAAAAGTTCCTGGAATCGGCAGACAGTGCTAAAATAGTACCAAAAATAAGAAAAACTAAAATAAATGGTACATGCTAGCAATATGCAAAAGTGCCATCATGTAAATCGCCCTATTCTAGCAAAAGTGTCTCGATTTCAACCGAAAAGTGCGGTGAATTTCTCCAAAGATGGTGACATCTTTTGAACCAACTCCATTAAATCATGTGTAGTCTTGACCATAAACTAGATTTGCTCACAAATATGTGCAAACTCTCTATCATTATGTGTGAGCAAGGTGTCATGGGTGGGTGAGTGTGAGTGATCATACCCCAACTTGAAACAAAATTCTTTAAGGTGTCCTTTCTTGTTGCAATGGGAGCAAACATAAATCGATCTAGGAATTAATTTATCAAAAATTTTAGGATGAGTTTTCCTAGATGGACACCCATAAGAATCACTCACCAAAGTGGAAATAGGTTCATGTGCATTAAAAGTAGTGGATGCACCATTATGACTATACTCACCATCATTCAAAACAGGATAGAGAGCCATCTCATCAACCTTCACATATGCATTCTCTAAAGGGACTTAGACCTCCCGTGCTCGTTCAAGATCATCCTCGAGATGGGATACACGTGTCATCAGACTAGACATCGTATTGGTCAAGTCACACTTTTCCCTTTTTAACTCATCATTCTCTTCCTCCAACTCATAAATTCGAAGACCTAGATCCCTATTAGACCTTTTTATTTTCATGGTCTCGGCAAACAACTCTTGAAAAGCTTTGCGTAGCTCACCTTCATCTTCGTTCTCAACCTCACTCTCATCTTCATTCGACTCATCGTCGATTCTTTCGTAAATGCTATCATCGTGGGACAAAGTGGAGGTATTCACACGACTATTAAATCCAACAATCATCCCTTGTCCAGAACCTTTTTCGGACTCATCGTCCTTCTATTTCTCTTCTCCCTCACTATCACTAAGGGTAGCGGGCATGGCAACTTTCTTGCCCTCTCTCCTAAGTCTAGTGGGACACTCAAATGACTTGTGCCCTTTCCCATCACACTCAAAAATCTTATTTTCTCAAGGTTCTCCCCACCCTCACTCTCTTTCTCTTTCTCTTTCTCACCGCTTTCTTTGGCCTAATCTTTCTTTTTGTATTTCTTCGAAAACTTTTATTGGGAGTCCTTTGCTTTTAAAACTAGAGAAATTTTTTAAAATTTCTGGAAAGCAGGGCCATGTCAGATTCATCATCAGATTCAGATTCACACTCTTTTTTTTTGCCCTCTCTTCTTTTATCCTCACTAGATCTCGACTGTGTCCTAAGTGCAACCCCCTTAGGCTTAACAGTTTGGGGAAACATATCTAACTCGTAGGTCTGAAGATCACCTACCAACTTTTCTAACCTAAGTCTGCTCAAATTCCCCATTGAGTTCAAAACAGTGACTTTTGGAATGAATCATTTTGGAAGAGATCTCAAAATCTTTTTCATAACCCGCGTGTTATCAATTGCCTCACCCAAATTAAAGCTAGTGTTGACTATGTCCGACAAACGTGCATAAAACTCGTCAAAAGACTCAGACTCTGTCACATTGATGGTCTCAAATTGGGTGGCAAGATTTTGCAACTTGGATTCTTTAACAGCGGTGGTAACCTCATGTGTCAAAGTCAAACTATCACATGCCTCTTTAAACGTGGTGCACGTCATAATTTGGCGGAACTCATCGGAGTGACGACTCCAGAGATAGTACTTAAACCACGTGAATTAAAATTTGACAATTTAAAATCTTTCTCAGTCCAGTTTCACACGGGTTTTAAAAAGGTGATGTTCTCAACAGTAACAGTGGGAGGAGTCCAACCATTTTTAACCAACAACCAAGCACGCTCGTCTATGGATTTTAAAGCAGATTTCTTACAAGATTTCCAATAGGTAAAATTATTGTCGTCAAAAGTAGGTACCTGAAAACTTTTGTCGAAAAAAGGAATTCACAATAAAATAGTGAAACCTGTTCTGATACCAGTTTATAAGCGGCGATGTGCCCGGTTTGTGATACCAATCAATGATACTTTTCAAATTCACTTATTTAATTAGGTAACTCAGATTTAACAAAACCAAAATCAAAATAAAATCTGCCCATATTCGTGCAAGTGTAACTAAAAGTAAACAAGCAAGTGACAGAGTAATTCAGGAAAAATCCCCTCAAGGAAAAACCTTTATTTTCTAGTACTTTGACAAGGTTACATGACCATTGACTTACATACCACTTCCCTCAAGTGTAAGCACGATGTCTGTATCGAAACTTCAAAGATTCATCTAGAACTCAGCAGTGGCTCACTTGTAGCCGTACCAAAATGGACACGCAGTCCAGACACGTAGTCTTGATTCTTTATAAGATCTCCCTCCATAATAGCTCTCGGCTCTCCAGTTGTAGAGTTCTGGGCAAAGTAAGGTTTGGGTTCCATAAAACATCTCACACCAAAAACTCTCCGGGATTTGTGAATTGTGAAAACAAAATGAACCCTAAAAAATGTGTTGGAGAAAGGGTAAACTCTAAAAAACGTATTCTGATTAAAACAGAATTTTCTCCACATAAGAACACTACGACTGTCTCCCTATATATAAGAATTTTAAGGCAGTGACGTGTAAAACAAAAAGTGTTCTCATTCGAACGAACTATTATGTCGTTCGAATGACATCTAGTCTCGTTCGAATGAGATAGCATTTCGTTTGAACGACCAGGCATGAAACTCAAGATTCGCTTTACAGAGTTATAAGAAATTTGGAAACTGAGAAACCAAAGTTCTTATGAATTTGAGAACAGTTATCAAAAAAGATTTTATGATTAAAAATGTTTTTGAAAAATAAAACCATTTAAAATAATTCAAAAATCATTTTTTCATAAAAGGAAAAATATTTAAATTTTTTATAAAACAAATCCCAACATTTTTATGTAAATTGAAAATGGAACTTAACTAATTTAGTAAGTCCGTTCCTATTGGGCATGATTGTTGAAGATGACTTGAAATTCGGAACGTCAATTGAGGATGTGCGCTTTCCAATTCCTCGACAAATATGTAGCGGTGTATGACATGCTGAATGTGATGGGTTATGTCCTTACACCTGTCCTTCAAAACTTCATTTTTCCTAAATCATTCAACACCAAAAACACCCCAAAGTCATTATAATCCAAATTTAACAACTCTAAACCATATCCCTTAGTATTAGGACTCTTTCCCATCCATTTTTGACGTTAAATCCCTAAGATTTTAACATAAATTTTAATAATTTACTCAAATCACCAACCAACCCTTGTTTAATATAAACTCCATTGACTACAATATAATCCCAGATTTAATTTCGTGAAATCACATATAAAACTCAGATTTAATATACCCAGAACATGGTTATTCAACTACATGCAACCATATACTTCCAAATTAAAGAATAATGCCCAATTCAGTCTCAAATTCATAGCATCCTAGTTATCTCATGAACTAATGTTAACATGAATCATATATGCTAAAAAATTCAACGTGATAGGCATTTGCCTTTCTGTGAACTTCTGAATCGCTGAATGAATGTGATATGGGGATGATCCTCTCATCGTGATCTACGCGTTGGTGTGGTTTCCGGTGGAAGAACTTGAATCCTTAGCCCAAAGCAACTATGGAGTTCTTCTTCTCCCTCTTTGGTTCTCTCTCTCTCACGTAGGTTTGAAAACTGTCAAATAACCTAATGCCCACGTTCTTTCTCTTTTTAATTTCCTACTTTTGTCCATTTTAATTCCCAAAAATATCGAAAGACCAAAATACCCCTCCGGGGTGTCGATTTGGCCGAACTTGCCTCGAAATCCAAATAAAACCCCGAGTAGTGTTTTCTGACTATCTCGACCCTTTCGGACACACTGGCGCACTCAAAACGGCCGTACAAGTTACAAAAAATAAATTATCCTTTCTAACACAATAAAGTAAATCTGAGATGACTCACACGCACATCCCAACTAAGTGTATTACAACTGCCGTATATTTCTCTCCCGACCATAATATTATTTTCGTATTCATATACTACTTTACTCGCTATGTAATATTCAACATAATTATCTCCGATAAATACTAACTCTCGTCACACTAGTAATTATTACAATTAAATCCGAATTAATTATAAATTAAATTTTCTCCAATTAAATTAATTAATCCTAATTTCATAATTAAAATAAAATTCCATAAAAATACGGGTTCTTCTGGCTTTTAGTATCCTCATTGTGGATGTTCTAACAAGCAACCTAAAGGCGCCAAGTCTATCTCACGTCTCTATGAGGAAGAGTCCCATTGAGTCCGTATAGAATTACTCTTTTCGATATTAGGACGTGTATCAAACGGATTCTTTAAAAGTGTGTTTTCAAATTATCTTAATGGTGTTTATCATATGTCCTTAATAATAAAATCAACATTTGACTTAAATTAAGATTAATTTTTTTTTGTCATTTTGTCCAAACAAAATGCCCAAGTCATTAGACTGCCCAACATTACAAACGGTTCAAGGCGGTAGTCGACATAGAAGGGCAAAAGGGTAAACACGAATTATATCTAAATAACTAGTTTGCCCCCAATTTGATAGAAACAACAAGCCCTAGAACGAAAAAACATCTCAACCATAGAAAAACCATGAGCGGTAAGAAGCGAGCGGCCGAAGACGTAGACGAACGCAAAGTGGTGTTATGGAGTCGTGCAAAAGGATTTCAGTTGTTTGAGTTGTACTCGGTGGTGATCAACGAAATCGAAGGAGACCATATCCATGGACAAATCAGAAGCCGCGACTATCCCGAACCCGATCAACTCATCTACTCTGGAGATGGAGAGGAAGGCAAGATCGGAGTACCCCTTTTGCTGTGTGGCCCAGAAAAACCCTTGTTAGCCTATGATGAGTTCGAGTTGTTGTTTTGTCTCGGCAAGGCTGCCCCCCCCCACGAGAAATGGATGGATTGGTGTTTTGCCTGGTTTCCTGGTAATGCCCGTTTTGACCGGGTCATCACTAAGGAAGTTAAAAGCGAAGGGTTTGGTAAGGCCACAATTACCTACGAAGCTATCTCCTGTGCCATGGAATCCTATGCGGATGTTAGGTTTCTAGGCATAGGTGAAAATAATGATAAATACCCCATCCATGTTTATGGAAAAATTATTGCTTTCCACGGTGATTTTGAGGGCACTGATCGCTTGCTCTACCAGACATCTAAGGAAAAGGCCCATTCCTTGAAGGAAGGGGGATTCCTTCCGTTGTTGAGATCCGCAATAGCTGCTCCATTGAAACACATGCTCAGTATTGAAGTAGATCTGTGGGCCTGTTACGATGACCCAACCTCTGATCCTGTCCGAACTTTTTTCATTGCAGATTTCAGTGTTACGCCTGGCTCGGGTGAAGCTTATGTAGACTTTGATGATCGGGTAAAAGTGTCCCTCACTTGGATGGTGCCTGGATTTTTTTTAGAAAATTTCTAGGCTTTGTTGGACTTGGATTATGTTATAGTGTCTTGTTTGGCTATGCTATTACTCAATTGTTGTGTTGGACTTGGATTATGTAAGTTCTAAGGCCTAGGGTCTTGTTTGGGAGTTTGGGAGAGAAAAGAAAGGAATGGAAAATTTTATTAGGAGAGAAAAGAAAAGAAGAGAAAGTTAATAGGAGAGAAAAGAAGAGAAGAGAAGAGAAAAGAGTTTGTGAGAGAAAAGAAAATAATTTTCTTTATTGCGTTTGGGAGTTTGGAAGGAAAATAATTTTTTTAAGAGGAAGAAGGAACAATTCATTAAAAAACTTTTCTTTCTCTCCATTTCTTTTCGATTTGGAAAGAAAGTTTTGGAGAGAAATGAAGGGAAAGTTTTTTAAAAATTTTCCTTTCTTTTTTCTCATTTGAAACTCCCAAACGAGAGAAAGTCACTTTCTTTTCACTTAAACTCCCAAACGAAGGAAAGGAAACACACTTTCTCTTCCTTTCTTTTCTTTTCTTTTCAAAAATAGAACTCGCAAACGAGGCCCTAGTCTTTCCTTTTTTCTTACTAGTCTTACTTCAACCATACAACTATTTCACCACATATATTATATACATACACTAAAGTAATTTTGTATGATACCACATCAGATCGAATTCATTATCATTTGATATCCACCTACACTAATTTGGGATGTATAAATTGTACATGTGGGGCGGCAATTCCTGTTATGCGGGTCAAAATGTATTTTTTTGGTTATATTGGAGCAGTGTAAAGAACTAATAAATCTAAGACGATCCAATCGTGCCATTTCTAGTTCTTTTTCGATTTATTCGTCAGAAATTGCTACAACTTTACTAACTCGTCCCAAAACTCCTCTGGTCCCTAGTTTCACGAGGATTATACACATCCAAAAACCACGAGGTATCCCCGGTGTATATATTTAATTAAAAACTCGCCCAATCGGACATCACATCCCTTCTCGGGCCTCACATCCCCCACTAATGTGATGTCATGGAGCCATCTTGTCTTAACTACTAGTGATTAACTACTAGTCTTTCCTTTCTCTTTTTCCTTTTTCCTTACTAGTCTTGTCTTACTCGAGCCATACAATTATCTCACCAACTGTTACCTGATACATATTATATACATACACAATTTAGGCATGCCAATGGAACGGATTTTATCCGGATCTGACTCGTTTTTCGTCAGATATGGATTTCGGGGAAAAAACCCCGATAACTCGATAAGAAATCGGATCGGATATGAATTTACTCCAATCCAATCCGATTATATATATATATATATATATATATATATATATATATATATATATATATATATATATATATATATATATATATATATATCAGTCCTGCTCTTGTGTGGACTAGTCCGCATTTTAAGAATGCGGACCGGACACGTGTCACCTGGCGGTGAGCCCAGAAAAGAGAGAGTGTGTCTATAATTTAGGCGATATTTCTAGGCGCACCGTTAGGTGACATGTGTTCGGTCCGCATTCTTAAAATGCGGACTTGTCCGCACAGAAGCATTATATATATATATATATATATATATATATATATATAATAAAGGAGGAGGTCTTTTTACTATTTATGCCATGTCGTATAAGGTTTTGTATATAAAACCTATATAAACAGATTTTGTATCTATGTATACAAGCAATTTGTATCCAACGGTGAAATAGTAACCCACGTATGAACAACCTAAACTACATATTTTTCATATTGAGCCCACCCGTCTCAAGCCTCACCCACCTGTTAAGTATAATTAGTGCGTTATAACCTTTGGAACTGCATTTGCACGGACGATATTCTATTACCTTGAGCCTCTCAAATGCCACATCTTACCCACCCACTCCCTCGCCTCTCTCAAACACTCAACGATCCAACTCAAGTCTTTTCTTAGTTTGAAATGGGTTTTTAAACCCTATGCCTCAAAACAGTATCACTTCTCAACATACACTTTAAATCTAAGAAATGGGTTTTCTCACTTTGAAATGGGTTTGAAGAACAGATTATTTTTTTTTAGTTTGAGGTTTGAAAAGTGCGTGTGGTGTAGGTGAAGGAACGTAGGTGAAGGAGGTGACGGGATACATCTGGTGGGTATACATTTTTCTCTCTCTAAATATTTTTGTGATTTTGAAATAATTTGTTGGTGGGTATCGCTCTAAATCTAAGAAAAAATGTTGAGAAGCCGTTGCCTTCTTTTGAGGATGAATTTCAAGATAGTGAGGCTACTGATTAGAATTTCGAGGTACCTTTTTCATTTCAATATAACACGTTCTTATTTGTCCTGGTGGTCCACCTTGATCTTTTTGTGGCTTTTGATTCAATTTTTGGTGGGTATAGCTCTAAACCACAACAAACACGAATCAGTAACCTCCCCTGAAACAAATAATTGGCTGGTGCGGAAGGAAAAATGTTAGTAGTTTTGGGTGTGGCTGAGAGTGGGGGAGGGAGGTGCCACTAAAGATGTTTAGATCAACATAGGCCTAGATGCACCACAACATATACTCAAAGTCTGAGCAGCACAAGGCTCGAGAGAAGTCTAGATTTGGAGCAAATGAGAACCCAGCGGAGGCGAGGCTGATCAAAGCTCCGGAACTCACCGAGGATCACCTCGACGTTTGGGCGAAGCCCACCCCACCGCTGACCTTCTGCACCCTTTCATCACTTTTTTGGGCAGACTACCCTTTCATGATGTTTAATTTAATATATGACTCTATGATAGTTTTTGCTTTAAAGAGAACGAAAAGAGCTCTGTATAAACACTGAGTTCTAATTTAACAGTCCAAATGAAAAGGTTTTTCATATTTGTTGTATTGATAGCAGAAAGATAGGTTTGATGCAATATGGTTCCCAACAATGTTTCGCTCTCTACACGACAGGCCGTGTTCAGACATATTGATAGCAGAAGGTCTCGCTTTTTCTTTTTTTCTTTTATTTTTCCTTAACATTTAGTTTTTCTAATCATTTATTCTATGTTTGACGATGGAGATCTGATATTGTACGGAGGTCTTTTTGTTTTTCTTTGATTTTTTGAGTTCTTCCTTCCTAATAATTATCATTCACCTGTACTGTCTATTTGTTTTTCTTTGATTTTTTTGTACAGCTTCTTTGATTTTTTTGTTCAAACTTATGTTATTTAACGAAAAAATAGTGGAGCTAAGAGAAGATAGAAGATCCGGGTATAGTTTTTTTTGTAAAATGTGTGATGTGTAGGTTTACATTCTCTGTCTGTGCTAATGGTGTTAGGTATCTTACATAGTTCAATTTACTATTGATTGGGATAGGAAGTGGATATGTGAACGTTCTGTTGAAAGGCTAGAGATCTGAGATCCATGTACATACTTATAGATCTAAATTATTAACAGTTTTGGCTTATAATTAACCCTTTTGGTTTTAACACCACTCCACCATTTACAAATGCTTCATTAGCACAAAATGAAAATCAATGACCATTGAGTAGGTCTTTTAACAAAAAAAACATTTTTTAATAACTACTTTTAACAAAATAAAAATAGTTTAGAACAAAAAAAATTTATTTTTAGAAAAAATTGTTTTTTTTTCCAAAGAAAGCAATTTTGGAAAAAAAATAGTTTCTTAAATAAATAAAACCATGCTTTTAACAAAGAATTTTTTTTATAAAACAACAATACAGTATTTGTTTATCACATATTTTAATGCATTTTACAGAGATTGTTATTTCACAATGCCATTGACACACGTTCACATTAAGTTACCCTTTGAAAAATAGATATATACGAAAATAAAAGAAGAAATGTGAAAAGAGAAATACAATATAAAATGAAAAAGGAAAAATAAACATCGGTTGATAATTTTTGTCCGGTTAAAACCCATTGTCTAAATGATGTCACCTAGCCATGGCGAGTAAGTGTATCATGGGATGGTCAACATTATTTATATTTGCACTTTTGGCGACACGGGAACAAATTTTACTTTTTATTTCACAGTATCGTCGACACGGGTACACATTTATCACATGAATAAATTTGTTATCGTGCTATCGGCACGGGTACAAAATATCACGAGAAATAATTTATTGTTGTGCTATATGCATATATGCACGGGTACAAAATATCACGGGAATAAATTTATCATCGTGCTATTGGCACGGGTACACCGTAGTGTATATATATATATATATATATATACTAGTGGATGCTCGTGCCGAGGGCACGGAGATAAATTTACCCCCGTAATAAAAAAAAATTAAAGAATTTTAAAAAAAAATTAAAATATAAATAAAAAATAAAAAAAATATTTTAAAAAAATAAATTAAAAAAGTATAAAAATTATAAATAATTTTTAAAAAATATAAATTAAATTATTTTAATTTTTAAAAATAATTATTTCCTTTTTAAAAAACAAAATATAATTATTTTCCTTAAAAAAAAACACTTTAGCATGACATTTCATGCATGGGCATGAAAGGGAGAAAATATCATGCATGAAATGTCATGCATAAAAGTGAAGATATTTTGGCAAAATTTTCAAAAACCATGCTATCATATTATGTGGATATATATATATATATATATATATATATATATATATATATATATATATATATATATATATATATATATATATATATATATGTTGTGCGGACCAGTCCGCATTTTAAAAATGTGGATCGGACATGTGTCACCTGACTGTGCGCTTAGAAATTATCGCCTAAATTATAGGAACACTATCTTTTCTGGGCTCATCGCCAGGTGATACAAGTTCGGTCTGCACTCTTAAAATGCGGATTGGTCCACACAAGAGAAGTACTGTATATATATATATATATATATATATATATATATATATATAACAAATAAATAATTTTTGAAATAACCTATGGTATGAACCTATCAGTTTAAAAAAATCAAAAGTTTTTTGAAAGTTTTTTTTACATACATCGTGTTTATAGACATACATATACGAACCTACTAAGTCAAAAAGTTTTTTTTACAACACATAATTGTAAATAATTTAAAATTTTTGGGCAAGTTTTCATGTGTTTATATGATTATTGACCGTGTTTAAGAAAAATATAGTTCAGCAATAATACTAATAATCCATCATGGATCTCGTAATAATTGTTAAACGATTGTATAACACAATTATTTGTAAACAAATTAAAATATTGGGCAAAATTTATTTGTTTATATGACGATCCACCCTATTTAAGATATATAAAAAATATTCAGAACAATACTAATAGTCCATTTTAGATCTCGCACAAACAACATCATATGCATAAAAAATCTAATGTAAGTCGGTCTTTTTACAACACCATATAAACATTTTAGAAATTTTGGACAAATTATCATTTGTTTATAGGACTATACCCTATTTAAAAAATAAAACATTAGTCCTAGCAACAATAGTAATAGTCCATTTTGAACCTCGCATAAACATCATAATTTAAGTAAAAATAAATAAATTTACAACATAACTAAGCCTATCATTTCTGCATTACTCTCTCTCCAAGATGGCCCTATGTTGATACCTCATCCCCCTGTTGTCGTTTATTTTTGGTACAATCCATTGTTGATTTAACAAAGTGAGTTGTGAAAAAATTGCCACTAACAAAAGTAAAAAAAGACTGCCCACCAAAAAATCTCATTGATTACAATTGTGCCGAGAAAAGAACAACCCAAAATAACTACCAAACTAATATAATATCTTTCATACAATAGCATAACCAAAACAACTGCAAATTAGACTATGAAAAGAAATTACGATGGTTCAATTTGCAAAAATGAGCATAAAAACAAATTACAAAAACTTAAAAAGTGGAAAATTTAGTGTTGTATATATATTAGATCTCCAACTTCTCTAACAAATGAAAACAACCTGTCCCTACCTTTACAGGAAAACTGAGGCAGATCCGGGCCGAAGGTGTCTCCAAGTTGTCACTCATCCCATGAAAAGAAGCCATCTCAAACATCATCTTCGGGAACGGTGATGTCGACTCAGTTATGCTCCTGTGTCTGCTCACATACCGATACCCACCCAAGTGGATCATGTAGTCCGCAACTAGGCTTAAATGTTGAAAATCAACTTCCACCCCATATACTTTGAACACACTCGTCACCTCATTTATGATGGCTTTTCTTACAGCTTCTACCCCAAACGTTTTCAATACTACGTGGATGTTGTTGGAATATACAAACTTGATATCAAGTACATCTTTCATTTCCCAAAATGAGGTGAAATTTACTCTGGATGCCTTTAGTGCCCATTTGTTCCCACCGTCCTCTGGTTTCACCATTTCATTTGGATCCTTCCAATTCGATTTTCGTTTGCTAACCTCTTGTTCGACCACTTGGCATTGATCAATCTTGCTAGAGCTCCCAAAATGAGCTCTCTTTGTAGCAATCTGAGCCAGCAAAATCTGAGGTTCATTTATAAAGCGAAATTGGACCTTAAGACGCAGTCCTTTAGCTTCCACAAAGATGGTCCTATCAGTGTCCTTTTTGTAAAGTTTAACTTTGACCTTTTTCTTTATTTTAGAATTTGATTTGGCTTCTTTGTCACTTGATTCCGATTTTACAACATCAACATCCCCAATTTCACATTCTGTCATAGCTTGATCTGTTTCTTTTGCAGGTTCCTCTTCATTCATTTCATCATACATAATTGAAACTTTCATTCATTTCATTATTAATTTGTAAACCGACTATCAAGTCCAAAACAACAAAAAGAATCAATAATAACCATTAATCACCATGGCATAACGATGCCTCGAATGGATTTTGCATTTTACCCTAATTATTAATAGAAAGTTTTCAACAACAATTAAATTGATGTAATGGAATTTCTCGTTAAAATTTTAATGAAAGAAGTGTTATGTTTATATAATGAAAATTATTAAAATGAATTTGCATTGTTTATTTGATTGTATATATGTATGTATTATATATATTTTATGCAATATTATATATAAGTTCATAAGAATAAAATTTTCCTAATTAAGTATTATTGACTTTTCAATCATTAAATATGGAAAAAAAAAATTTGATATCTCTTTTTGATGTCTTGGATTGTGATTGGTCAATACCGCTGGTGCGGATCCATTTCGATAAATGACGTGGGTCCGTGCCAACGGTATTGACCAACCACAATCCAAGACATCAAAAGATTTAATGTCTCTAATTTTTTTGAACTTTTTGTCAATAAAGTTTTTGGGAGAAGTTACATTAAGTGGTTGAATTTTTTTTTAATATTCAAATGATCATAACTTTTGATTGACGAATCCGTTTTTCGCAAAATTACTATTTTTTAAATCTGTTCGTCTAGATCTATCAAATAAGATCTATGAATCTTATAAAATTTCAAAGAAAAAAAAATTCACAGGCAGTAAACTTTACTAGATGCACTAAAAAATGAAATAGTTTTATATTTGTGACATTTTCACAAATATTAATATTTATTGTGTTAATATTACACAGACACTAAAATTTACTGTGTTCACAAGAAAGTAAAATTAATATATTTATCAAACAAGATGGAGGGTGTTTATAATATTTCAATGAAAAAAATTATACAGACAATAATATTTACTGTGTAAACCTTTAAAAATAGAAATTAATTAATGCTTGAATAGTCAATAGGACTTAAAAAAAAATCAAAATAGGAATTACATATACTTATACATATTAACTGGGTTGCCACATTAGTTATTAAGATTAAACAATAGTACAAATATATTGGTTAAATAAATTGGTCAATTAATGTATAAATTCATATATATTTATATCTATATCTATATAATATATTAGGGTATGTGGATGTGGAAATGTATGCATGACATTTTGGCTTTCTTATGTATGATATTTTATGTGCTTCATGCATGCATAACATACATATACATGGATGCATAACATACATACATACATACATACATACATAACAGTTGGGATGGGCTAATGGGCTGGGCTTTTATTGGGCTGGGTTATAAAAATTGGGCTGGACTTTTATTGGACTGGGCTACAAAAATTGGATTGGGCTTTTTTTGGGTTGCGCTATAAAAATTGGGTCGGGCTTTTATTTGGGCTAGGCTAAAATTTTGGTCGGGCTTTTAATTGGGTTGCGCTAATAAAATTGGGTTGGGTTTTGAATGGGTTGGGCTATAAAAATTGGGATGGGCTATAAAAATTTGGGCTGGGCTTTTGGGCTGGGCTTTTATTGGGTTGGGCTATTAATAGTGGGTTGGGCTAAATCGTGCCATAGGCACGAACATGGGCTAGTATATAATAAATCAGGACATGTGGATGTGGAAATGTATGCATGACATTTTTGCTTTCTTATGTATGATATTTTATATACTTCATGCATGCATAACATACATATACATGGATGCATAACATACATACATACATACATACATCACAATTGGGTTGGGCTAATAGGCTGGGCTTTTATTGCGTTGGGCTATAAAAATTGGGCTAGGCTAAAAATTTGGGTCGGGCTTTTAATTGGGTTGGGCTAATAAAATTGGGCTGGGATTTGATTAGGCTGGGCTATAAAATTTGGATGGGCTACAAATAGTGGGCTGGGCTTTTAATTGAGTTGGGCTAAATCGTGCCATAGGCACGGGCATGGGCTAGTGTGTGTGTGTGTATATATATATATATATATATATATATATATATATATATATATATATATATATATATATATATATATATAGAGAGAGAGAGAGAGAGAGAGAGAGAGAGAGGATCCCGTGCACATTAAGTTTGTACATGTGTTGACGCAGACCAATTTTTTTTAAATACTAAAAAAGAAAATTTTGAGTTAATTTTTTATATGATATTTAAACATTTCAATGGACCCATATTCAAAAAATCAGGTCGGATTTTTTTTTTTGCTATATTTAAAAAATCGGTCAAACTTTCGCAGCTTTTAAATTGCTTAAAAACAGCGGAATTTTTTTTTATATAGGTCTCTTGAAATGTTTAAATATAAAAAAATAAAATCAACTCAAAAATATATTTTTTACTATTTTAAAAAATTGATGTACAAACCTAATGTGCACAAGTCCATATATATATATATATATATATATATATACACACACACACACACAGGGAAATGATCAAATGTGGTCCAAGTTTGAAGTTCCTAAATGAGGTTCATTTTTTTAAAATAGTAAAAAAAAATATTTTTGAGCTGATTTTTTTATGGTTTTTAAACATTTCAGTTGGACCATAAAAAAATAATGAGCTCAAAATGAATTGTTTTGCTATTTTAAAAAAAATGGTCAAACTGTGTCGGGTTTTAAGTTGTTTTTAAGTTGTTAAAAATTGACAAAGTTTGACTGATTTTTTTAAAATAGTTAAAAAATTCATTTTGGGCTGATTTTTTTTATATGGCCCTACTAAAATGCTTCAAAATTAGAAAAAAAAATCAGCCCAAAAATATTTTTTTTACTATTTTAAAAAAATGGATCTCATTGAGGGACATCAAATTAGGAGCCCTCATGAGATCCTCTCTCTCTCTCTCTATATATATATATATATATATATATATATATATATATTCAAGCAAAATTCATGGAGTCTATAATAATTAAACGAAAAAATTACACAGATTATAAGATTTACCTTTAAAAATAGAACTGAAACTAGAATGCAAGTGACGCGACACGAGCTGAAAATCAAACTCAATTCATTAGAATCTAACCATTTGATTTCGTAGGTTAACATTAGTTTATAATCAAAGTCAAAATTTCAAATTACAAGCAAAAAAAAAACGCAAACAATTATGCAACAACTCATTACTGAAAAAGAGATAAACAGATTAAAAATCCCTAAAAACAATAGCTTCTTCAATCAACTAAAAGAGATAAATATATTGCAAATACCTCAATAGCATCAAAGAGAAAATGTCAAAATCCTCCCCGACAAATTGCAAATCCCTAAAAATAAATAAATCATAAATAAACATTAATAGCAATAAAATAAAGTAAATTGAACCGAACCATAATACTTCATTACTAAAAAGAGCATCCAATTTAGGGTTATAATTTTGGGAATACATTAACACCTAACTAAATATTTGGATACATTCTTATAAAAATGTGTTAAAGTTAGTATAATATTTTTGAATACTTACATATAATATTTTTTTAATAGAAAATAAGAAAACTTGTGTGAATGTTTAATATTTTTTTAAAGAATTGAAATTTATGTGAGAGTGAAACCATTATGACTATATTGTTCTGAAATTAAAATAAAAAATAAGAATAAGTTTTCTTGTGTATGACATGTTGTCAAACACTTCCTGTGCATTATATAAAACTCAAAGCTAGGCCATATTTCTTTATTTATACAAATTAGATAAGCAAACAATTTTCACTCATCTAATACGTAAGCAAGCTTAAGCTTGAGTGAATGAAAATAAAAAGATACTTTTACATCTCTTCCTTAAGTTTCACTCCATATAAGGAAACCCTTTACCGGCTTCCAAAAATTAATTTATGAAAAAACATCCTATATTGCCCACCAAGGTTCATTTTCTTTGCTACCCGATGGTTAAAATCGACACGCTCCACAACTCGCGTATCACTATGTAGTGCCAAATCGATTAGCCTGGTAACTTCTTTGATATGAGGTTTCGTTAAGAACTCGCATATTCGTGACAGTAAAATTCTTTGAACAAATGAGGTGAAGATCTTTGGACAACATTTCAGAACCCATGTACATGTACCGATTTATTTTCTCTAAGAACTCAAGGGTCAAATGCATTTACATGTACCAATTTATTTAATACACTAGCCACGTGTTACCCTTACACGATTTGGGATAACAATTTTTATATAGTTATATAGATAATGGTTGAATAGTCAATAGGACTTAATTAAAAAAATCTCAAAATAAAAATTACATATAATAGTACATATTAACAGATTAAATAATAATACAAACAAATTGGTTAAACAAATGGATATATTAATGTATAAAGCCATATATATATATATATATATATATATATATATATATATATATATTAATTGTAAAAAAATGACACCTATTTTTAATTTAACTCATTTAGTGTCTCAAACACTCATTCATCAAATATTTTCTTATTTTTGAAGGTCATCGCCAGCGGCACCCCATGCCGTCCCTCCGGTGGATTCGGGACTCAAACACCCATTTGCTCAATATTCTCACATTTTTTAAGGTTCGCATTAGTGATACCTAATTCTCGCCCCCACCTAGGGGTGTCAATTATTTCCGAACTTCCAAATTTTCCGATTTCCGATCCGAATTTTTCCAATTTTGGCATCATTTTAATTTTTCCGATCCGAATTTTTCCGATTTCCGACTTTTCCAATATAAATTGGAATGGAATTGGAAATCAAATATAGATTTCCGACTTTCCGATTTTCCGTTCCGAAAATTCCGATATCACGCCGATCCGATTTATCCAAAATATTTTCCGAACTAATAATATTTTTATTCATTTTAATAATTTTTACTCATCACATTTCCTAATAATCTCACCCTTCATTTAAAACAATCCCACCCATTCATTTAAAATAATCTAAACCCTTAATTTTTAGCTATAGAAAGGTTATTTTGCCCCCTTTCTTTTCTCATTTCTACACTAATTAGAATGAATTCCTAAATCCTATCATTTCTAATTCCTCACTCAATCAGGTATGGTCTCATTCCTCTCCGATCTATTAAACATAGTTTTGTAGCTCTATTTGTTAAACATATCTTAAGTGTTTTCCTTGTATGCTTACTAACATTGGTGTTATTCTTTGCTTATTTTTTCTCATAGTAATATGCACTGCTCATTTGGTCTTACCAGGTTCAACTTTTAGGCTTAGCATCAATACTCAATATTGCTTGAAATTGATATTTGTATGGAAATAAAACTACCCCCACCCCCAAAAAAAAGTGGAATAAAAAAGATAAAATTGATAATTTTGTATTTCCGATATTATCCGAAAAAGATAAAACTGATATTTCCGATTTTTCCTAATTTTTTCCGAATAAAAAAATATTCAAAAATTCCGAAAATTCCGAATATTCCGAAGTCGCCGACATGGAAAAGAAATTGATTTTCCGAAATTTATTTTTCCGACTTTGGAATGGATTTTAAAATTCCGAAAATTTTGGAAAATTTTTCGAACACCCCTATTCCGATCCGATCCGGCCGAAACACACCCCTACCCCCACCAATTCCCATTGTCAGAGCTCCAACGATCTTAATCAGAGCTCCAGTTTGGGGTGGGTAGGAGTGGCATGGGGTGCCACTGGCGCGGACCTTTGAAAATAAGAGACTATTGTGTAAATAGGGTGTGGATCCACCAGAACTCTGGTTTGAGATGAGTAGGGGTGGCATGGAGTGCTGCTGACGCGCCCTTTAAAAATAAGTAAATATTAGATATATGGGTGTTTGAGCGACTAAATGGATGAATGTAAAAATAATTGTCTTTTTTATAGTGTATATATATATATATATATATATATATATATATATATATAGAGAGAGAGAGAGAGAGAGAGAGAGAGAGAGAGAGAGCGGATCTCATGAGGACCTCTGTTTGCATACCGCTGGCACGGACCAATTTTGATAAAATAGTAAAAAAAAAATATTTTTGAGCTAATTTTTTTTAAATAGTTTTTAAACATTTCAGTAGGTCCATATAAAAAAAATCAAGTCAAAATGAATTTTTTTACTATTTTAAAAAAATCGATCAAACTTTGTCAGTTTTTAACAACTGAAAACTGACAAAGTTTGACTGATTTTTTTAAAATAGCAAAAAAAATTATTTTGAGTTGATTATTTTTTTATGATCCTATTGAAATGTTTAAAAATCATAAAAAAAAAATCAACCCAAAAATATTTTTTTTACTATTTAAAAAAAAATGATCATCATTTAGGGTCCTCAAACTGGGACCTCACTTGATCCTTTCCCCATACATATATATATATATATATATATATATACACATTAATTGACCCATTTATTTAACTTTTTTTTTTGTATTACTGTTTAATCCTAACAACTAATATGACAACCTAGTTAATATGTATTATAATATGTAATTTCTATTTTGAATTTTTTTTAATTAAATCCTATTGACTATTTAAGCATTAATTAAGTTATATTTTTAAAGGTTTATACAGTAAATGTTACTATTTGTGTAACTTTTTTCATTGAATTATTATGAACTCCCTTCATCTTGTTTGATAAATATATGAATTTTATTTTCTTGTGAACACGATAAAATTTAGTGTCTGTGTAATATTAACACAGTAAATGTTAATGTTTGTGGAAACGTCACATATATAAAATATTTCATTTTTTGGTGCATATAGTAAAGTTTACTGTATGTGTAATTTTTTTTCTTTGAAATTTTATATGCTTCATGGATCTTGTTTGATAGATCTTGGCGAACAGATTTAAAAAATTGTAATTTTGCGAAAAACGAAATTGTCAATCAAAAGTTATGATCGTTTGAAGAATAAAAAAAAGTTCAACCACTTATATAACTTATCCCAGGAAGTTACGGATGATTGGTTTTAAAAGGGTAAAATTGTGAAAAAAAGTTTCAAAAAATTAGGAATAGGACATATATAATGGTTAAAAAGTCAATAGGACTTAGATAGGGAAACTTTGTTTTCATATATATATAACCCTATATTTTATATATGTCGCCCGCACATCGTGCGGGTTATAGTATTTATGTACACACACTGTGATAAACTGTACATACCTATTTATCTTATTTATCCTGACCCCCATTTAGGGGGGCGAGTATGCAATTTATAGTATTTATATTTTAAAATCATGGTTTCTAATCGAGCTCCTCTATTTGAGTATTATATTGAAATCTTCGTATGTTAAACAAATACTAATCAAATACCATGATTAAGATACATTAACACGAAAACATATTTTTCAAAATACGTTTTAAAAAAAGTTCCATTGAGCCATGTAGCCCGAAACATTGTTGGCCAACGTCTAAAATTTGGCTACTCTCAACACTTCTCTAAGTGAACTATGCCCGTCAAGGCAACGTCACCCCCAATATGTATTTTCATACAAATACTTTTTAAACATTGGCATTTGATCAATGTATTTTTCTAACATAAAAATATATCAATCCGACACAACGAAAATGCTATATTAAGGACTAAGGTCTATAAATACCATACTATTGTACCTTCTATTAGGGGTGTTCAAAAAACCGACTGGACCGACGGACCGAACCGAACAGAGACGAACCGACTAATTTTTTTCGGTCTTTTTTCTTAATCGGTCTGGCCTCGGTTTATTTTTTTGGAGGACCGACCTAGTCGGTCCGGTCCAAGATTTACAGATTCAAAAACCCTGTTAGGACCGACCCGGACCGACTATATATAAAATAATATATTTTTAGATACATATGTATATATATAAGATAAACAAATAGTGAAAATATTTATTTTAATATTTGATTAGTTTAAATTATACTTTAATCCAATACTAGTTTTGTTTTAATTGTAAATTTCGATATTTTTTAGTTTTTAATGTTTGGAAAAAATAGAATTGGGTATATTTTTATTATTATAAATTATGTAATTCATTAATGTGAGGACCGACGGGTTAGACCGGACCGACCCTATAAAAAATCGAACCGACTAGGGTCGGTTAACCAACATTATCGGTCCGGTCTCGATCCATTTTTTTAGAGGACCGACCAAGTCGGTCGGTCCGAAAAAAACCTTAAAATCGAACCGAACCGGACTGCGAACACCCCTACATTATATGTTGGTATCCCATAACTTACACCTATAAATACACTCTGTTTTATCCCATGTCTCCTTAGGTACGTAGGCACTATACTGAGTGAAAGTCGTGAAGCTCAAGCCTCATAATACGTCTCTCAGTGTATTATCTCCTAGGGATGCCTGCATCTCTAGTCCTACACCCCTATATATTATCTAATCATGTTTTGTTGGAACTATGTTGGCTTTGATCCCAAGTCTCCTTGGGTACGTAGGCTCTATACTGAGATTAACTTGTGAAGCCCAAGTGTCATAATATGTCTCTTGGCGTATTATTTCTTAGGGATGCATCCATTCCTCACTCTAAATCCCCCCCACTTCTCCTGGTCCACCCTAATACCAAGAGATAATGTTTTGCTATGTTTCTCAGCAATATAACATTGCATCCACTACACCAAAACTACTGACTTGTCACGGTCATTAATCGTGACAAGTCCAACTTATCACGGTCATTGACCGTGACAAGTCTAGGGGTGACAACCTTTTTTGTCACAGACTTGTCACGATCTTAGACCGTGAAAATTTTTGTCATGGTCAAAGACCGTGACAAACTTGTGACAAAATAAACAAAATTGCCACGGTTTTTGACCGTGACAATTTTATGCATAATTTAAAAAAAAATATTGGGCAGTATGGCCACTGCCACTGCCCAGTAGTATATTTGTACCTGTTATAACAAAATTGTACTTATTCAAACATCATATATCCAAATAAAATTCAAATCATATATCAAATCAAGGAAGTTATAATCCATATCCAAATAAAATAGAAATGCAAATATCCATCATATCAAAACCAAATTGTACCAAAATCAAAAAAATATAAATACAATCCAATTTTCAAAATAAAAAGAGATAGAAATAATGTCAATCTTCAGCAGGTTGGAGAAGGAAGGAAGGTTACACAACATATGAATTGAGACACCCCGCAATATGCTGAACGCCGCATTGTTCTCGCAACCACACAGGTGAGTTCTCCCTTCCCTCCACCACATGCGTGACGCGTATTCTTGCCTCAATGTCTTGGAGGGGATGTCCATGAACTGGCATATCCGGGATGATTCTCGAATCCCTCAACCCCGTCGCTATCGGCAGCCCACAATATATGTTGAGTACATGCACGCTTGACTAATCGAGTGTTGACATAGGCCGATCGATGGGGGTCACGATGGGAAATGGATCATCATATGACATCGAGTCCATGCGTATTGGCTTTGTAGCAACGGCATCGGCGTCGACGTCCTCCCCTACATTTACCTCATTTTCCTTGCCCTTGCCCTTGCCCTTGCCCTTGCCCAACTGACGCTTCATGAAGGCGTACATATATAGGATCATCGCCTCCAACCTTGATAGCTTCTCGTCATGGTCGTCCACCTTATGTGCCAACCTACTTTTGCTCGTCTCCATTTCGCTGATCCTAGACTTCCCCACCAGCGAGCTCACCTTCCTAGTCCTCCCCTTGCGATTCGACCTGAGCACTTAGCTGAGTGCGTCCGAAGCCAAAGATGCTTTGTCGGCATTAAATTGCGACTCATGCACTTCTTTAAGCTTTGCCTGAAATTTTAAAAGTACATGATTAGTCAATTAAGTAAATAAAAAAATTATAATATAATTAAAAAAATTAAACATTTATAACTTAAAATGATGGCTGCGACACTTGGGACCACCTCCTTGTCCTTCCCCTTTTTCGTCCGAATTGCCACATAGGCATCGAGCCTATGTGGCCTACCCCCAGGGCCACTCCTCGTCTCCTAAAATAAAATACTACAAAATTAGTAAGTAACACAAATTAATGCTAAATTATATTAACTAAACTAAAAGAAAATTAAAAACTTACCATCCTGTGCTCCACCTCGGAGTAAGACGTCCGCCAGGAGTACTTCACATCCAATTGTTTCGCCCGATTGTCCCTCCCCGATTGGCAAGATGCCAATTTCCGCTCATTGCTCTCATTGTCGATAAATTTTCGCCACGTGCCAATGAGATTGGCTCCTTGGGGGGGGGGGACGATTTCACGAAGTCTCAGAATGGACTCGCAGGTCTTCCCAAAGTAGTGTCCCGTAAAATCTTCTTCTTCCACGTTTTATATTGATCCCTCAATTGCTCAAACATGGGGTCGTGGAGATATGCGGGCAGGCCGAATTGTTCCTGTCAAACAAATACGAACCATTCTGTAAGTAGTTATTACAGTTATAAATATAAATATTAAATACATAACCTGTAGTGTCCCCTAGATGTTCATCTTGAGGTTAATAGGCACTACCCTCCAATTTGTGTACCCCGATCGATAATCGCCTTCAACAACTCTAGCGCTTGAGCTAATAATGTTGTCTTATTTTCGACGACGACCCCTAATTTGCCCCATTTTGGGAGCCTACTGTCCGAGGATCCCTGATCGCCTCATCTACCGCGTCCTGATGAAGTCATTTTCTGCAAAAATTGTTATTATTAGTACAAAGATGTATATGAAATTTGAATTAATGCTCAAATCCGATAATAACAATACATACCAATACCAATACCAATACCAATACCAATATAAATTTATACCAATTTTAATTTATACCAATACCAATACCAAAATACCAATTTAAATACTTATTACAAATCAAAAAATTATTTCAAATTCGGGTTATCATAAAAAATGGATTGATATTCGGTAGGTGCAACCAAGTCATCCGCACTACTGTATAGATGCTTTGGCGCATATAGGACGATTGACCACAGATCGTTGTTGATACACTCCAAGTAAAACACTTACTTGACCTTTTGAAAAGAATAAACAAATGGCTCATTGCTCACGTGTTCGTTGATCTTCAACTTGGACAAGTCAACCATGATCAAATTGCTGCCAGGATCAACTTTAGAAGCATTTTTGTCCTCAACTCTTACCCAATCACAGTAAAATACGACCTCTTTGAAATTCACATAGTCCAATTCAAATATATTTCAAATTACACCATAGTAAGTCATTTCAGCTTCAACGAGATTTTTATTTTTCGTGCTTGCTCGAAAAAAAGTAAGAGACTTGTATGAAATGCCCGAGTTCTGTACATTTGTATTTTCCTCATACACCATGTGACACCCCGCTTAAAATAATAACGGGTGGCTAGCCCTATATACTAAAATAATCAGGAATCTCAAGTGGATCATTCTCAGCATCTATTGATGATACGAAAATAAACACAGCTAATCACCCATTACTACAAAAAGAGGGTGCCAAATTTTTTTAAAACATACAAAGCAATAGACAAACAACAATGTAACAACTAATGAATATGATAAAGAACACACACAAGCTATATAAAAGAGAAGAGTACTAGAGTACAACCAAATATACAAGAAGGAAATACCCGAATATGCTATCGGGTCACAGATAATACAATAATCTTAATAATAAATATAAACAAAATGCTACAACTACAACTCTTGGGTGTAAACCCGATATAAAAACAAAATCCTAATCTAAATATACAAAAGATAGGAATCGGCTAACAAAATCCCGCAAAAGTCCCCTACTGCCACAGCTTCCTCGAATACAATGGATAGACAACATCAATAGCGTTCTTGCGGAGGAACATCTAAAACAATACAATATATATAGCAAGAAGAAAATATAAAAGGGTTAGAGCCCGAGGTGTAAAAACGTTTTAGCAAGTGTATTAGAATGCATAATAATTATAAATGCATTATAGCATGATTAAGGTGGAATCGCACTCTCCAGAAAATCCAACTCACCTCTCAACTAAAGCGCGCACGTAAACGTATGCACATGATCCTCATATATCTTCCCAAAACTATCTAGGGAAAATATAATCTAACCTACACCCAAAATTTATACTCATTTAAACTTTCATCTAAAACATAACCATCAACTTCCAATTCTACCATAATCCCCAAATGTACGACACTTACTTAACATATAATTATACCTATACGAATTCTCTTACTAGAATTTCTCAGATTCTAGTCATTGACATAAATGAGTTAATAGCATCTAAATGCTAAGGACTAAACTTCTCCCAATTCTCAATACTACACTGCGTTTCGTGCGTGGGATGTCTGGCAAGCGAAATCCAAACAAAGAACCCCCCCGATACACTACTCCTTGACAGTATTGATTATCGAGATTCATTATGCCCTCAATGCATGACGCATATAACCCCAATTACTTATCCAATATATATAATTAAACTATTCCCAACTCTCAACAGTGCACTACGTTTCGTGCGTGGAAAGTCTCGCAAGCGAAATCCAAATAAGGAACCCCCCGATACACTACTCCTTGACACTGTCGATTGTCGAGATATACTAATATATAAATCTGAGTACTAAGGACTAAACTTCTCCCTACTCCCAACATTGCACTACGTTTCATTCGTGGGACGTCTCGCAAGAGAAATCTAAATAAGGAACCCCCCGATACACTACTCCTTGACAATGTTGGTCGTCGGGGTCCATTATGCACTCGGTACCCAACGTAATATATACACTCATATAAATATACACGTATCATATTCTCTTTAATATACTGATCACAATTTAAGTTCGAATAAAATCTCCCGGAGTGAGATTCAATCTTTATTTTTATATCTCTTTACACTAGATACAGATATATGATATCTCATAATCATATACAGGTAATATACTATACACACAAGTATAATAACCATCCCAGTGAGCTATAACTCGAGGATGTAGTTTCTCAATGCTATCATCTACGAGGGAATCGCTCACATAACATCCTGGGTACCAAAGGTCGGAATCTCACACCGCCTTGGTATAAACAAAATCACAACGTATGGGAAGTGGTCATAGTTCCTCCCCGAAAATGAGATGAAACATACGCACCACGTCTCACCCCTAATAAAAATCACACAATAATAATGGACGCTATGACCTGGGGACTATATGTTCTCTTCCCCTCAAGCCAGGGACCTCACCCACGTCGCGCAACTTCCCATGATAACATTAGAGGGGGCATGCTTCATATAAATATACATATATCACCCACACTAGATATACATATACTATCACATCATATAAATACAAACCATCACACAAGGTATTTATGTCACGCAATATAGATATACATACTCTTTTAGTTCTCGTATGTATGAAAGAAATTATTTCTTTTATAAGTATATTACTCTCGTTATACTAGCCGTTATTAACTCGCATTCTCTCCCATTATTTCACAATACGATGTCTCACTTAAAGTTCATTCATCACACCTATGGATATGAAAAGTCTCCCAATTCAATCAATATTATAGATACCATCTGTATCCGAATACACACCGATTAACAATCTTCATCCCCAATCCCTATTATGGTTCAATTAATCATATGAACCGTTAACGTTATCACATTTGTGATTCAATCCTAAGAACCAACATCACTAAGTGCATCCTACCTCTCTATCATAGACCTATAATTATCTCCAAATAAAGATCACGATGATAGTGGTATTCCCCACTAGTCAATACTATAACTTAAGTTCGTACTCTTTAGAATTATCTCAATACGACCCAATATTTTCTCGTAGGTAAAACTAATTAAAATCTCTAAAACATACTCCTCATAACTTATATAAGGGACCCCAATCGATAAACCCAAATGAAGCAGAACGAAACTCGCTCTAGAAAAACCTCACCAAAACTGCCCTGTTTCCGAATTGATTCGGTCCCAATCCGAATCGATTCGTCCCAACGAATTGATTCGCCCCCCAATGCGAATTGATTCGGTCCAAAAGACCCGGGCTTCTATCTTAGGGCGAATCGATTCGGATTTGGGTCCGAATTGATTCGATCACTCAGACCTGGAAGACTGGGACATTCCGAATCGATTCGGAATGGGGGATGAATCGATTCAGCCTGTTCAGAAGCTACGAAAATGGCTATTTTCTTCAAAAGACAAAATTCCTAAAATTCATATTAATCCTATTCTCACCATTTCTCTTCAACCCAAACATATATACAACATCAAAACTCATTATACTTCTACCCAACAAGTTTTAAAACCCAAAATCCATATACCCACACCTCAAACGTAAGATTTACCCCAAAATCTAGGTTTTGACATAATTAACCCAACACCCCTAAATTTATCCACAAATCATGAAATAAATGATGCACAAGAATTATTTAGCAAGTTTAATCACTTGCCTCAATGTTCTATAGGTTGAATCTTCCTCGAAATCACGGATTGGCCGGAATCTCCAAGTTTTTCTTCTCTTTCTCTTCTTCCTTTACTCTTCTCTCTCTCTCTAGGGCTTTCTCTTAATCTCAAATGAGATTGTTGTCTCCAGTTGGCTTAATAAGCGTTATCTCCAAAATACCCAACTTTAAATGATAATACACACTTTAAATGACTCGGTTACTCCAATTCGAGTCAAACGAACTTAAAAATATTTCGGAACCCAAATAAGACCCAAGTATAGTCATTTCGACTATCTCGACCCTTCTAGAATCAACCGCACACTCAGAATCGTCATTCGAATTACTTTCTAACATCCTCAAATGCCAATTTAATTATTCTCCAATTAAAATAATATTTATTTCTTCCAAAAACAATTAATTTATTGGTCCAGAAATCACGGGGTATTTCACACTTCCCCACTTATAAGAATTTCGTCCTCGAAATTAAGCTTAGCCAGATACTCCAAATATCAACTAGTTTCTATGACACTTATCCTCACTATCACTATAACCATTCCTTCCCCTTCTCACGACGAATCATTTTAATTTATAAAACTAAATCTGCCAACTAGGGCGCCCATACACCCTATATTCGAGCTTTACTCGTATAAACATAACTCGGCATCACTTAGCCTTCAAAATTGTACAATAACTTGAAATAAATTAAATCATACTAACATACTAACTATAGAAGAAATTTTCTTAAATGTCCCAAGATTTAACTCCTCTCAATTCCTGACATTCGCTACTTTCATGCGGGGGAGGTCTCCTAAGCGAAATCCAAATAAGGAACCTCCCAATACACTACTATGTAGCTCTGTCGGGGATTGAGAGTTAGTTAGACCGGGACTAGAGTTTAAAAATATTTTTTTGTGTAAATCATTTTTGATATTGCATGAAGGCCTATATAAAATTTTATTTTGAAAATAGTTTATGTCTTTCAACATTCAAATTAAATACCTTATGCTCAAGACGCAAGGTGCTAATAATTATCATACGCTTACTAGCATATAATTCTCAAAACTAGCATAACTATGAGTTAAATCCCTCGCTCAACAATAATCCACTAAATTTTGAATCTTTTCAGTAACAATAATCTCTTATATCATAATAAAATATTGCCATACACTAGGCTCTTCCATAGCTAGAATATAACAAATATGTAAGTCTAGCACAACTATAAAACAACAGCTTTATCATTACTACTCAACACGTTTCAACAATTCCTACGTTCAAAACAAAATCATAGCTCTCTACCAGCATAACACAAGAGAATATATTCTCCCAAAAGATAATCATATAAGAGACTTACTTGCTCAATACTCCCTTCCGGGTCATTTCATACACAATAGGGTTATAGCACTAACAACTCATTTCAATCTTACATAAGATACTCCCAAAGCCTCATAAAGCATAATCCTAATCACAAAGAAAAAATAATTTACATCATACCTCTCTAGTGCGATTGTATCTCTTCATCAATGGGTTCCCACTCAAAGTCCCCCGACCTAAAATGGCCTTAAACCTGCTGTAAGGGTTTCACATCCAAAACTTCCTCAAAATGTGGTCCTCTACCTCTTTCAAGACAATCTCTCTTCCTATGGCCTAATTCTTTATAAAAGAAACATCTACCCTCAAATCCTCTTTGCTCATCCTAAGGAACAAAACGCTGTTGCAACCCTCGATAATCCTGATTATACCCTTGGGCATTACTGGCATTCTCTTCAGCAGACCTACTTGATGAACTCGAGTCTCTAAAGTTCTTACCTCCTTGTGAACGAAAATGATATTCATGACACTGTAACAGTGCCTCATTCACTACCTCGACAAAAGTACTAACGCTGGGTTCCCTAACAAATGCTACCGAATTCGCCAATCTAAACCTCCCATAGACTTCAATATTCGTTTCTCTTCTGTATTTACCTCATCGGGCACTAAATTTTCCAATCGAGTAAATTCTTCTTCGTACTCGGCCACCGTTCGATCACCTTGAAACACATCTAACAATTTCCTCCTCATTTCCTTTTGGATCACGGAAGGAAAATACTTTCGATCAAAGAGTTCCCAAAAATCTAATGTGGGCAATGCATCTCTCTGTTCCGATGTGGTGATTAACTTCCACCAATGGAGAGTTGCTCCCGTTAACTTAAAGGTGGCAAGAAATTTCTTCTGTACCTCGCTACATTCAACCATGCGAAGGTGCCTCTGTATACTATTCTTCCAACAACTTGCAGCCATCGCATCAGATCCCCCTGAAAACTCTGAAGGATGCCCCTTCCTATAATTTTCTCGTACTCTCTCCCACGTAGACAACCCTAGGTCGGCATGGGCTACTTGAATTGCAGGTTGATGTGCCATCGCAGCAATGGCAGAAGTTATTGCTTGTGCCACAATATTAGTAGCTTCAACTGTGGTCATAGCCCCTTGAGGCGTTTGGGGTTCCATACTCTCAGCCCTTCTATTTGCCCTGCCTGGACGACCTCTCTTCGGTGGCATATGAAACAAGAACAAGTGTATCAGAACGTCATTCAAATGATTTCTCATTATGGAAGAAATATAGACGTGTGAACACGACAGTCCTAATAATAGGGCTCCACATCAAGAACGCTTATGAAAGATTACAAAAAACCCACACAGATCCTAAAGACACTAGAACCTGATGCTCTGATGCCACCTGTGACACCCCGCTTAAAATAATAATGGGTGGCCAGCCCTATACTAAAATAATCAGGAATCTCAAGTGGATCATTCTCAGCATCTACTGACGATACAAAAATAAACACAGCTAACCACCCATTACTACAAAAAGAGGGTGCCAAAAATTTTTAAAACATACAAAGCAATAGCCAAATAACAACATAACAACTATTGAATATGATAAAGAACACACACATGCTATATAAAAGAGAAGAGTACAAGAGTACAACCAAGTATACAAGAAGGAAATACCCGAATATGCTATCGGGTCACAGACAATATAACGGTCTTAATAATAAATATAAACAAAATGATACAACTACAACTCTTGGGTGTAAACCTGATATACAAACTGAATCCTAATCTAGATATACAAAACATAGGAATCATCTATCAAAATCTCGCAACAGTTCTCTACTGCCACAGCTTCCTCGAATACACTGGATAGACAACATTAATGGCGTCCTTACGAAAAGGAACATCTAAAATAATACAATATATATATCAAGAAGAAAATATAAACGAGTCAGAGCCCGAGGTGTAAAAACATTTTAGCAAGTTCATTAAAATGCATAATAATTATAAACGCATTATAACATGATTAAAGTGGAATCACACTCTCCAGAAAATCCAACTCACCTCTCAACTAAAGCGCGCACCTAAACGTATGCACATGATCCTCAAATATCTGCCCAACACTATCTAGGGGAAATATAATCTAACCTACACCCAAAATTTATACTCATTTAAACATCCATTTAAAACATAACCATCAACTTCAATTTCTACCATAATCCCCAAATGTGCGACACTTACTTAACATATAATTATACCTATACGTATTCTCTTACTAGAATTTCTCAGATTCTAGTTATTGACATAAATGAGTTATAAGCATCTAAATGCTAAGGACTAAAATTCTCCCAATTCTCAATATTGCACTGCGTTTCATGCATGGGACGTCTCGCAAGCGAAATCCAAACAAAGAACCCCCCGATACACTACTCCTTGACAGTATTGATTATCGAGATTCATTATGCCCTCAATGCATGACGCATATAACCCCAATTACTTATTCAATATATATAATTAAACTATTCCCAACTCTCAACAGTGCACTACGTTTCGTGCGTGGAAAGTCTCGCAAGCGAAATCCAAACAAGGAACCCCCCGATACACTACTCCTTGACACTGTCGATTGTCGAGATATACTAATATATAAATCTGAGTACTAAGGACTAAACTTCTCCCTACTCCCAACATTGCACTACGTTTCATTCGTGGGACGTCTCGCAAGAGAAATCTAAATAAGGAACCCCCTCGATACACTACTCCTTGACAATGTTGGTCGTCGGGGTCCATTATGCACTCGGTACCCAACGTAATATATAAACTCATATAAATATACACGTATCATATTCTCTTTAATATACTGATCACAATTTAAGTTCGAATAAAATCTCCTGGAGTGAGATTCAATCTTTATTTTTATATCTCTTTACACTAGATACAGATATATGATATCTCATAATCATATACAGGTAATATACTATACACACAAGTATAATAACCATCCCAGTGAGCTATAACTCGAGGATGTAGTTTCTCAATGCTATCATCTACGAGGGAATCGCTCACATAACATCCTGGGTACCAAAGGTCGAAATCTCACACCGCCTTGGTATAAACAAAATCACAACGTATGGGTAGTGGTCATAGTTCCTCCCCGAAAATGAGATGAAACATACGCACCACGTCTCACCCCTAATAAAAATCACACAATAATAATGGACGCTATGACCTGGGGACTATATGTTCCCTTCCCCTCAAGCCAGGGACCTCACCCACATCGCGCAACTTTCCATGATAACATTAGAGGGGGTATGCTTCATATAAATATACATATATCACCCACACTAGATATACATATACTATCACATCATATAAATACAAACCATCACACAAGGTATTTATGTCATGCAATATAGATATACATACTCTTTTAGCTCTCGTATGTATGAAAGAAATTATTTCTTTTATAAGTATATTACTCTCGTTATACTAGCCGTTATTAACTCGAATACTCTCCCATTATTTCAAAATACGATCTCTCACTTAAAGTTCATTCATCACACCTATGACTATGAAAAGTCTGCCAATTCAATCAATATTATGGATACCATCTGTATCCAAATACACACCGATCAACAATCTTCATCCCCAATCCCTATTATGGTTCAATTAATCATATGAACCCTTAACGTTTTCACATTTTTGATTCAATACTAAGACCGAACATCACTAAGTGCATCATACCTCTCTCTCATAGACCCATAATTATCTCCAAATAAAGATCACGATGATAGTGGGATTCCCCACTAGTCAATACTATAACTTAAGTTCGTACTCTCTCGAATTATCTTAATACGACCCCAATATTTTCTCGTAGGTAAAACTCCTTAAAAATATCTAAAACTCCTTAAAAATATCTAAAACATACTCCTCACAACTTATATAAGGGATCCCAATTGATAAACCGAAAAAAAGCAGAACAAAACTCGCTCTAGAAAAACCTCACCAAAACTGCCCTCTTTCTGAATCGATTCGGTCTGTTCAGAAGCTACGAAAATGGCTATTTTCTTCAAAAGCCAAAATTCCCAAAATTCATATTAATCCTCTTCTCACCATTTCTCTTCAACCCAAACATATATAAAACATTAAAACTCATTATACTTCTACCTAATAAGTTTTTATTCCCAAAATCCATATACCCACACCTCAAACATAAGATTTACCCAAAATCTAGGTTTTGACATAATTAACCCAAAATCCATAAATTTATCCACAAATCATGAAATAAATGGTGCACAAGAATTATCTAGCAAGTTTAATCACTTGCCTCAAAGTTGTAGAGGTTGAATCTTCCTCAAAATCACGGATTGGCCGGAATCTCCAAGATTTTCTTCTCTTTCTCTTCTTCCTTTACTCTTCTCTCTCTTTATCTAGGGCTTTCTCTTAATCTAAAATGAGATTGTTATCTCCGGTAGGCTTAATAAGCCTTATCTCCAAAATACCCAACTTTAAATGATAATACACACTTTAAATGATTCGGTTACTCCAATTCGAGTCAAACGAACTTAAAAATATTTTAGAACCCAAATAAGACCCAAGTACAGTCATTTCTACTATGTCGACCCTTTCAGAATCAATCGCACACTCAAAATCGTCATTTGAATTACTTTCTGACATCCTCAAATTTTGACCTCAAATGCTAATTTAATTATTCTACAATTAAAATAATATTTATTTCTCCCAAAAATAATTATTTTATTGGTCCAGAAATCTCGGGGTATTACACACCGTTGCACCAAATACGTAACTGTTCAATCGATACTTTTTGTAATCTTGTGCCATGAATAAGGGTCCAGTGATTAGACGAGAAAGCCTTGATGTCGCATCACCTATTTTTAAGAGCCGAGAATATAAATAAATAAATTATGTTAGTTGTAAAGCTTTCTTGTAATGTGACATTTGATAACAGTTTATATTAATTATAATTACCTCGTGTTATAACCACAACCTAAACTCACTGTCTGATTGTGCCATTGTTTTTCGTCTTTTATTATTCTCACATGCTTAATATTTTTTGCATAGATCGTGATGAAAGTATTACAAAATTAATCATGTAAAAACTAAAATAATTTAAAAGTTAAAATAAGTTAAACTTACTTTTTCCATTCTTCGACATCTTCATGTATGTCAAGAAGATAACGAGGTACTTGTTCAGGTTGCAAACTCGTTAATTTCACTCGTTTACCCATCACATGGCTACCCTTATCGATGAACTCATCATTATCATCCACGCTGGTCGAGTGAGGCATATATTTCCGAGTGTAAATTGATGAATCCACAGTGATGTATTCCTCTGCAATTGATCCTTCAATGTATCGTGTATTCTTGACATAATCTTTGAAAACTTTCATCAATCTTTCAAACGGATACATCCACCGATATCTTATTGGGTTGCAAAGAAATGCCTCGTCGCATAGGTGTACCAACAAGTGAACAATTATGCCAAAGAAAGATGGGGGAAAGTACTTCTCCAAGACACAAACTGCTTTGTTCACGACCAATTTTGCGGCCACTATGTGATCTTGATTGGCTACCTTCTCACATAAAAATGAGAAGCAGATATTAATCTTCATTACAGCCCTTCGCAAATCCTTATGCTTGGAAAAACAGTGCTTAAACAATCGAGGAACTAATTGTATGATCACATGACAATCGTGGGACTTACACTTATGTAAATCATGGGTAGCATAATTCACAATCCTTTGCAAGTTGGACAAAAAGTTAGATGGAACTTTCAAATTATATATTTTGTCTAAAAGAACCTTCATTTCCTCATTCGTCAAAGTAAACACACTAGGGGGATTTATTATCCTTCCCCTACTATCTTCTTTCAACCATAGTTGTGGTTTAAGTTTCAACGCTTTAAGATCTTTTCGTGCATTTTCTCCGTCCTTAGAATGACTCCCCCAAGGCATGTGCCCACAATATGTTCAACGATGTTCTTCTCTGCATTCATCACATCCAATACATGGCGCACTCGGTTATTCTTCCAATAAGGTAAGTCAAATAAAATTAACCTCCTAGACCATGCCTTTCTTGTCTCAGTTTCATTCCTAGTTGGGGTCTTCCTATTTTTGGCATTTTTAAATTTAGGATTCTTACCTGGCATATTAGGTCCACAATCAGAAGATTTACTTTCGATTTCTCAGCTTGAAAGTATTCTCAACCGTATCTTATGTTCAACCCTGCCCGGTAAAAAATTGGAACCTTTGTCAAATCTAAAACTATGGGGGGGGGGGGGGTAAAAACCTCCTATGATAATGGTATACAAATTTTAAGCTAGCGAGGAGACGAAGAGATTCTGTTTCCTCTCCAAAAATTAGAACAAATAACCATGTACTACACAATCGGATAATGTCCCATAAGCTAGAAAAGCATGAATTTCCCACATCAACATAGCTTTCAACATAAACTCTTATTTTATAAAAGAGTCAAATTCTTTCACACCCTCTTCCCATAACTCATTTAATTCTTCTATCAAAGGAGCCAGGTAGACATCAATGTCCTCACTTGGTTTCTTCGGCCCAGACATCAATAAAGACAGCATCGAAGATTCTGGTCTCATACACTGTGAAAGAGGGAGGTTTAGTGGGGCTAGGATCACTAGCCATAGACTATGATTAGCATCTAGATTTCCAAATTGGATTGAAACCATCTGTTGATATTGCCAAACGAATGTTACGCTGTTCTCGAATAAAATCGGGATACTAAAAATTCATCCTCTTCCAAACTATAAAATCAATAGGATGGCACATGAGATTTTCTCTTGCTTATGCCCTAACATGCCAAGTCATTTCCTCCGCTATCCATGGTACTGTGAAAAATTTCTTTAATCTAGGCCCATCGGGAAAATATTTCAACACTTTTTGAGTTTGCGCCTTCTTTGCCAGTAGATTGGACATATCTAGGTTCATCGCATATCGGACACCGATAGAGATTTTAATACTCCTTTAGGTATAGTATGCAGTCATACACACAAGCATGAATTGATTTATACTTTATTCCCAAACCTTTCAAACTATTTTCATAGTAGGACAGCATTTTGGAAGCGTATTCTGCTTGGGTAGCAAGCCCTTTACCCAATTTAAAATTCCTATCATGCTAGTGCTAGACAAACCATATTGAGTCTTCAAATTATACAAACCAGCCATGGCATGTAAAGTTGTTTGATCTTTCTCACAACCAGAGTATAACATTTGGCTGGCCTTAAATTTTAAACTTTGGTAGTCATCGTCAAGGTTTATCCTGAGATCTTCATGAGCGCCTGCACCTTGTACATCGTCCGTGACCTCATTCTCTTCCACTTCATGAAATCCATACGCGTCATAACTAAATCCTCTATTATATTATGATCTACATTATCATCCTCCCCTTGAACATCTATCCTACTTGTTGAAGGTTGTTATGAAGGTTCCTTAGGGACAAAAGGAACTTTCGATTCCCCGTGAGAAATCCAACTTTGATAACTATCTTGCATACCCCATCTTAACAAATGTAGTGTAACTGCTTTCCCCTCAAACACCTTACCATTCTTACACTTAACATACGGACACGGAAACTCTTCGTTGTCGTGACATCTCTTTATATATTTGACAAATTCATTAGCACCTTTGCTAAATACATCTCCTAATATATTTGTCTCACCCATCCACTCTTTTTATTTAGGATATTCCATCACAGATACTACAAACAATCACCTATTATGGGTAAAATAGCATAAACAAAAGTGTGAATATTTACTTCCCATTATTATTAACAATCACCTATTGAATGTGTACTATCTATGGGTAAATTTATTCGTACATTCAAATTCAAATTCAAATTCAAATTCAATTTTAATTTTAATTTCAAATTAAAATTAAATTAAATTTATAATATTAATTCCTATTTCCTCCATCTCCTATAAAGGGTGAGTGGTCTTATCCCATTTAAGACCGCATATTTTTGCAATATACTTAACAGCTCATGCACATTGTTCCAATTTCAGGAAAATTCGGTAGCATATCCCCACAGTTCTCCAAGTTCACGATATAGATTCGTAAGTGTGAGTGTTATTTCAATTTATCAATTTAAATAACACTTAACATCGCATCATCTAGTATGTACCCATAGAACATTAAGATATGACTGCAGAACTTTCCCCAAAAGTAATAAGTTTAAGCCACGAAGAATATTATTATACAGAAACTATGCAGTCCCAAACTGTATAAACGGGACAATTCAAGAGATGTCATTATAGGGGTAATGAATCTCGAACGGGTCTAAGGGTTATTGAATGCGTGCACATAAGAACTAGAAGGCTAGTATCTATGCGCACTATAAGTAATTTAAAGTATGTTTCATTTAATTATCATAAGTTCGTGGTCGTGCCACTCTCGAACGGGTCGTGACACAAAATAATTATAGAAAAAAGTTGAAAACTCCCCCCAATGTGGACAATAATCCAGTGGTCGTGCCACTTTCAAAATTAACCAACCCAACAAATTAAGACAATATTTACTTAAGGATTTATTCGTGTGATTAAGTTAAGGATTTCAAATAAATTAAGCAACGAACTTCCACATCCGTCCAATATAATCCAACAACAACAACAAACCTACAAATGTGTATCCCATACTCCTTCTAATTCATCTACTAAATTAATTCATTTCCAACAACATAAGAAATTAAATACATATGACTAATTAGATTCAAGCCCTAAATAATAACACCCAATCAACATTAAAAATTTCTAACCAATTTCAAACCTCTATAGCAATACACAAACAATATTTATAATGTCAAATTAATTTCATTATCTAAACCATAAGATTCAATCAAAATTAACGTTACCTATTAATTTCAATCCCAACTAACACCACCAAGTCAATTGGAAGCCCTAAATTAAAAATACCCAATCAATATTTATAAGGTCCAATTAATTTCAAGTCCTAAAACCAAATTGAAGACAACACACTATACACCCCCCAGCCCCCCTCCCCCCCACACGCCCACCCACCCACCTGCACACATACACACCCCTGTCCCACTCCCCCCCACACATGCTCACACACACACACACTTGCACACATACACACTCTTGCCCCCACCCCCAGACCCCATCCCCCCCCACCCACTTGAACACACACACACACACACACACCCAACTGCACATACACACACATGCATATACACACACACACATACAAAGGAAAGGAAGAGAGAAAAAAATCACCTGAAAACGTAGAGAGAGAGAGAGCGAGAGAGAGATAGAGAGAGAGAGAGAGAGAGAGAGAGAGAGAAATTGTGCGCGTGAGAGAGAGAAAATGGTGGGAAGAGAAAACGGTGAGAAAAAAAGGGGCAGGGTTTTTTGTTAACAGAGTTTTCACGGTCCTGTCACGATCTTTGATCTTGACAAATTTCTAAAGTTTTCACGGTCAATGACCATGACAGGTCCGTGACAAAAAATACGCCTTTTTTTGTCACGGTTAATGATCGTGACAATACATTGTCACGAACTTATCACAATCAAAAAATGCATGTTTTTTATCACAATCAATGACCATGATAAGTCTTTCCGGACCAGAGGTGACATATTAGCCTTTTTGGTGTAGTGATCCTTGATGTAACATCCCTGCTTCTTAGTTTAAACCCTCTTAGTTTTACACCTCCAAACTATTTTGAAGGAGAACACCTTTTGTCTAGTGACCAACCAGCTATTATTAGGTTTATGTGCCAATATAAGACATCGTAGGGTTTAATTCCCATTATAATATTCCATATACCATCCATCTACCATCCAAAATAAGCCCTACAATTTCATACACATCACATTGGAAAACCTGTATGACCTAACTTGTAACGCCCCGACCCGGATTTAAAGGTCAATTAAGGATTAACCCGATCCGAATCATACGTTAATAGTGAAGTGCAATGAAACATCCTAATTAATGTTTCTAATCCATTCTTATTAGTATTTAACGTTACACTTATTAGCATGCAAGTCCGAATTACAATCACTAAGTGATATGACCCAAAGGAAGTGCTCCCAGGGCCAAGTAAACAGAGCTACTAATCGTAAATGCAGATAGTTACTTACCTGTATAGCGCTCTCAAAGTACGAAATATCATAAAACCTGCCGCAACAAAAGAAGGGATGTGAGCTGAATGCTCAGTGGGATCTTATACAAATGCAGTATAGAAACGAGCGGCAAAAAGAAGTACTCACACGCTACACTACATGCATGTGAAAATATGTATATTTCTACATATATACCTTTGAAAAATACACATGCCAATGTATTTAACTGTTTATTTCAAAAACATCTTTTAATACCATTTAACTTCCCTGACATTACAAAATAGTCATTTGCATTATCATGCTTAGGACTTATACGTGTTTTCCATTAACTCAAACAGTTTAAATAAACGGCATTTGTTTGGAAAACATTCTTCTTACTTTCAAGGAGATTTATTCCCTAATATTCATTAACTCACGCCAAAGTTACTTAACCATTTCAGGACTTCCATTCAACACACACACATGTCGTGTTTAGAAAAATACTCCTTTCCATTGTAAACCTCATGTAACACACGCTTATGTTTACTTTAATTCAACTGTTCTTAGATAGCTTAATTTCATTAAGTCACCTTATTAAACCATTTCATGTTGACACATGAATTTTAAGCATTTAATGCGTTATTCTTGCATTAGTAAATCAATGAATTAGTGCCATTCATTTATGCCTCTTTCATGAATATTCGATTCATTACTTAGCATTATTTCTCTTTGGGATCTGCCAACAAACACTCACGGACTTCGTGGCCTCACACCACCGGTCTCCGCCGCCATATACTACTGCAGTTGGTTTGGGGTCTTTCACCACTAGGGACGTCATGCCCTCCTTAATTATTTTCTCTCGGCATCATCCGACTATCATTATCTTGTCAATGTTTTCAACATTTTCACAGTTGTGCTTCAATTTTCATTCCTTTGGGCCGAAGCCAAAGACTTGGACTTAACCGTCCATTTTCCCATTATACTTGGAAAATCATTACTTCTCTTTAAGTCCTTTGTTCACACACGTGTTAATATTACACAAAAAAAATGATTCACATTTTAGGACTTAATTCAATTTCATCGTGCTTGGATAAAAACATGCACTTACATTTTTATTTCATAAAAATGTCCCGCTTTAAGTAAGTTATCGATTTACCCTTCTTTTCATCAAAACTCACAACCTTATTCTTTTTCAAGTGTTATTCACTAAAACACCCTTTTTGAGTTCCGTTCTCGACACGTAGGCATTTTTGTCATTAAAACACTTGTTTAACTTCTCACTTTATCAAATTTTACACATTTTGCATTTTAGCCTCTAAAATATATAAAATCATGCCTTTCACATATTAAAGTCCCCGCACTTGATTTTGTGAGTTTAACACTAAAACTCCATTTTAACCAACATTTACACATTTGACACTTTATAATTTCAAACTTGGTGTCACACACTTTCATCATGATTAATTGCATAAAAACCCATACTTAATCATTTCTTCCATACTTAGTCTCCTATATTCTCATTATTTATATTTTTACCCAAAGTTCTCACAAAGACTACACTTTTGCATATTTACGCTTTTAACCCCAAAACTTAGTTTAAACAAACTAAATAGTACACTTTATAAATGAAAGTTTATTTGTGCACTTTATAATGATTTATCAACATAAACTCACTATACCAATCTAACAAAAAGGGTACACAAGCTTCAAATGGTGGAAAATAGTACTCATGATACTAATAAGTCTATTAGTACATTCAAACCTCATTATTATTTCATAAAAATACTCATCCTTACACAAAATACCAATAGTGTAACTAATAAACCCATGAATTGGTTTTAACCATTTTCTCACACAATTTACACCCAAATGGTGGAAAATACTATTATGAAATTTTGTCAAATTCAAAACCCATTTAAATCACTTCTTTGAAAACCCACTTGTCCAAGAAATCATAGAAACCCACCCAATGAACTCCATGGATGAAAATCAACACAAATCCTTCATATATTAAAACTAATATATGTAAATAGCAATATGAAATTATGCTAAATAATAAACCTACACCAAGGTTAAAGAATCCCACCTCAAAATGTCCTTAAATAATGGTAGAGAAGGTGGGTGACTCCCCCACCTCCAAAGGTGGCCCTAAAGGGAGTCACAATAGTCCCCTCTTCAAGATCCCAATTAATTTTCAAGCTCTATGAACTACTCTTTCTTCTACTATGATAAAATCCTTTTAAAATCACCTAACAAGACTTCCTTTGAGCTCCAAAAACTGATCTCAAAATCTCCCATGAGCTGTCCCAACTTTGAGAGGTGTTTTAATGGAGTTTGGGGACCTCCAATGTGGTGTTTTGATGGTGGAAAAGTGGTGGCAAAGGAGGACCACGAATTTGGAAGGAAGAACAACTCTTGCAAGAGCTAGAAGATGGAGATATAATCTGAAAATATTTGAGAGTTTTGGCTCCAAGTATTTACCTCCCATTTATCTTACAATGGAAGCTTTCCAAACAAATCCAAGGTTTTGAATGCCCCAATGGGTGTAATTTGGTTTTCCAAGATCTGTATAATATGTCTTGAAAGTGACTACACATACACCAAACATGTGATCCCTAAGATTCATTTGAAAAATGCCCAAAAACACCCACAAAAGTTGATTTGTGTCACTTTTGGTACCAGCCCAAAAAAAAATTCTTTTTTTTTTGTTGAAATTTTTAATTGAAGAATCATATTCCTTGCATTTTTTTTGGCTAAAAAATCATATTTACAATAGTCGTTTGGTCTCCCGGATTGTCCTATACAAGGCGCGCAAGAATCGGGACCTCCGTACAAAAGTATTTTTTTTTCGATTTTTCTCTTCATAATAATATTCCTTATATTTTTGTGAGTCAAAAAACATATTCACAATATTTTTTTGACCTCCCGAGACGTCCTAAACAATTTGCACAAGACTGGACTTTCGCTGTGTCGCGCGTCATAAGACAATTAGTACACATGCTTGCGTAACATTCGTTGCTTGTCCGAATCGTACCAAACTTAACCAAAGTGCTTAAAATAATTATATAAACTCAAAATAAAACTCGTGTGAACCATGAAACATAAAACTATCTCGTTTAACACATATTGCGATATTTTGCTTTTCGTACCATTTAAATGTGGCGTCGTATTAACCTTGTCCGTGTCCCATCCGTTCCTTGATATTTTTTCCTCAAACTTAATGGACATACTAGCCAATACTATTAGAGATTAAATATGCATTAATACGATACATGCATTGTTGGATTTGTTTTTGTTTAAACCATTTACGTAATATGCCACCTTACGTATTACACTTCGATTATTTATTCCTCCAATTTTTTTTTGGAGAAAACACTTCAAATAACGTTAAATACCTATTTTCTAGGGCGGGGTATTACATAACTATATAGGCTTTGACCCCAAGTCATCTTCGGTACATGGGCGCAATACCAAGTCTTTTTCATGCGTTCAAGACTTGATAATATATCTCATGATATATTATCTCCATTGAGATGCACCCATCTCTCGACTTTCATCCATTACACCAAAGTAACTAAAATGAGATATCAAACTATCTCAAAGCGATATCTCCCAAACATATCCATACATACAAACGTGCAAACACATATATCCTAATCATAACAGAGATACACCTATCTCTCCTCGAACCTCTAATGAGATATCAAACTATCATAAAGGCGATCCTTCTTGGATCTACATCTAAGACCATTTGTTATACAAATACAAAGAACATAGTCATACACAAGGACCCTTGTGTACCTACATCGGTTCAGTGATGGTCATAAACCTCTCACCTATACCGTTTTCCAACCTAAGGACTTATCTATGTTTAAGGTATTTGCACGCTAAAGTCTCTAAACACATTATAAAATAAATAAAAAGTACTCAATTAATGTAAAGGGAAATAATAAGCATTGAATTAAGGAAGCATACAGATTAAGTGGGGTGCCTACTCATAACCCATTTCTCGAATCCACACAATCGAAATCTATGGACCAACCGATGTCTTTAAAACTTGTTTTATGATTAGACCTAAAGGGCTTGCCTCAACCTTTTTGTTTGTTTTTATATAAAACAAATTGACGAATCCGAACACCCTACTAAACCTCCTTTTTTCCGCACGAAGGTCACACTTACCAAATGGACGTGAACCAAAACCTAGATATGGCATCAAACTACATCCAGTGATAAAGTCATCGAGCACCCAAAAATCGAACCCATAACCCGACACGAGGGGAGGTGGTGGAATGGGAGACAAAAACTCTCGTATACCGTTACATAAGAGCTCCACTCGAGCATAATGTTAGCTCACCGTAGAGGCCCGCATCGCCACAATGGCGACTCCGTCAGGAATACAATCAAGAGAATTCTGTTTTACTATTCTTAATATTGCTCTCCCGCATGACTACTTTACGCATATTTTAGAACTATTTAACGTACTTAGTTTTAGAGTCCCTCACAATATAGATACTTGCGTAGGTCCCCATGTACAGGATTGTATATTTATCCAAACATATAGGTACGCACGAAGGAGCTCATAATAAAACAAAAAACCAATTTGTAACAATTAAAGATTGCCTTTTTGAATCATGCACTGCATAGTCTTGATTTATATATTGTTTAAACTCTATGCACTCGAGGCTCGAAAAACAACTAGTTATAGGAAGTTCTTACTTTAGGAAATATACTTTACCTAAAAGGAAATTCGTACTTCAGAAAATCCTCCTCTCCCTAAAAGAGAGGTTCGTACTTTCGAGAAGTCACTTTCCTGGATAAAGCTCATACTTTCAAACTGTCGCTTCCCCGAAAGGCTAGTCACTAAGGAGTGTTCTCACTCTTTTTTTTCAACTCGTTTGATATATGAAACAAATTCTCTCTTGATCCAAAAATATGAGTGACATGGAATGTCTAAAGTTTGTTTAGTACTGGGGTATATCTAATCGGATTTTATAGCTATTCAACACTAGGGTAATGTGGTGTCACACATACATTAAAGGTTTCTCTATCCAAGCAGCCCTGTATATCGTGACCCCTGGAAATAAAAAGTGATCCTCTGGTAATAGGTTCATATCGCCCCTTTGCACATATAAAAAGATTTAAGGACACACCATATTGAACAAAAATAATATGATACTTACGAGTCAATTTCTCTGACGAAATTTCTCAAAATATTATTAAATGGCCCGAGGATGGTCCAAAATCCCTTAGCTTCAAGGCTGAATGTCTTCCCCTCCTATAAGGAAGAGAAATAGTATGAATCCTCAAGTCATGGAAAAAAAGGTCCGCTACATTGGATTTCCTTAACTGTGTTTTTATTTTTTGGGAATTATAGACCTGAGTCTATTAGTTCCTCGCTCCTTGTTCTAACAAAATGAGAGCTCAACCCTATTTACCAAAATTAAGCGAGACTCCGTTAAAGTTCTCATCCTTTGAAGATACTACCAAACGAAGGATCTCAGAAAACAAAATACCATCCAACTATAGTTAAAAAACATAAAACAATTTCATCAGATAAAGTCATTGTATTTGTGAGTCCTTGTCCCCCATGTATTATCTTTCTATCAATCATTTTATCCATAAAAACCTGAACGAAAGTGTCCTGAATATTTGTAAGGTTATCATTATTAGTAGAGAATTCCCACTAAGTTCTAACCCTAGAAACCTGAGTTCGTACTTTGTGTGTCCATCTAGTTTTCATTAGCAAACTCTCCACCCATTACTATCGTGTCTGCACCGATGAACATTCCATATAAACTGAAGAATATCAGGCTCCATCATAGTGGGCTAAGTTTTTAGACAACATAAGAACATTATAGCCTCTTAGAACACCATGCAGTCGAAAATCAGGCGACTAGGCTAAGCACAAGTTCGCCTACAAGAGGCCACTTTCTACGACCAGATGCAGATATAACGTACTTGATTTGTATCAAATATTGCATTTAATTACCCTCGAACTTATGCATTTTAGCCCCATCGGGTACCTTAATTCCTATATATATGCTCATTAATTAGACAACCTCCGTTTTATATGTTAACAAGCTATATGAGGTATAATTGGGTTTTGTAGGTATTTAGGTGCTTGGCGTGAAGTTTGGTCGCTTTTTGAAAAAGTTTCGCTGATTATTATAGCTTTGGGGGCATTTTAATAATTTCAACATTCAGTTTTTAATCCCTAACCTTTCACGGAAGTTGAAAACCTTTGAATTCTCTTCTCGTGGCCACTGACGGTGCATGATTCTGATGTATAATGAAGGAGTTATGACATTTTTAGGATGGTTTTTAGTTCAAATTCACACTCAATGGAACATTCAAGGGCATTTTAGTCATTTAATATTTTGTTTTTTGGCCTAATGTCCACTTGGATTTGTTTCCCTCTGAGTTATCTTCTCATAGCCTCTGGTTGTGCCTAATTCCGAGTTATAACGAAGAAGTTACGATATTTTCCGTAAAGTTGGATAACGCTGTAGAATTGAAAATCTGTAGGGGCGAATTGATTCGCCCAAGGGCAAATCGATTCTCTTTTCACTATAAAGTCCAAAAATTTCAATTTTTGGTGGGAGTTTTAGTGTGGTATTTAGGGGAAAACTTTCCCTTAAGTGGGGGGATCAGTTTTAGACTTGAGACATTCATTTTTTCTCTCCTCTTTTAGTTTAGGACCTAGGTTACAAAGATATTTGGGAGTTTTGTTGTGGACTAGTCATCGATGACCAACCACGCATTATCGTACACCTCACTTGAACTTTCTTTTAGAAGTCTTGAAGTAAGAAGGACTTAGGAACGATTTCTAGAAAGAGAAAGAAAGAGATTCAAACACTTGAAGGTGTGAAAAACAGGGAGGATTCACCCCCTTTTATAGAAGGGTAAGGGGGCTTGCCGATTGGTAGCCCCCTAACCATTCCAGTCGACAGATGTCTTTTTCCTTTTATAGGGAAGCCTAGGAGTCCGTGCTCTTTCCTATTAGCAACACCCAGGACTGCCTATCGGCACCCCCTCCAAATTTCGCACAGAAAATGCATGAAAAAAATCCAGGAAATCCCAAAAAAGCTAGTAAAAATCGCAAAAAATATCGAAAAAATCCATAAAAATCCCAAAAATTTCTTGAAGAATTCCTAAACATTTTAGGAAAATATAGAACCTCAATTTTCATTTTTTGAGAACCAAGCCCCTAATAAACTCTTAAAATCCCTAGCCAAATTAATTATACACACTTATCTCCAACATAAATCCCCAGACGGATTCATCTTGTAAACCTATCCTCAATGTGTTCCGCAAGTAGAACCAAATCCGTATGCATCCAAGTGTACCATTACCCAACCTAAACATCCCCTAATGGAGTTTCAAGATAACATAATCCCCAATCAAATACATCAAAGATAAATCCTTCCCCAACGAAGTCTCAAAGCAACACAATCCCCAGCGAAACCATAGGTGCATCCACACCCTCAAGATAATTTAAAAATTCCCAAAGAGAGAAAATCCCTGAGTTACAACTTTAGGTCCTTATAATTGACCTCGGCCCACATAATTTGTCGCTATAACTTTAGGTCCTCAGAATTGATCTCGATCCACAGAATTGGTCGCTACAACTTTAGGTCCTTAGAATTGACCTCGACCCTCAAAATTGGTCGCTACAAATTTAGGTCCTAAAAAATTGATCTCGTCCCGCAGAATTGGTCGCTACAACTTCAGGTACTCAGAATTGACCTTGGCCCACAGAATTGATCGCTACAACTTGAGGTCCTTAGAATTGACCTCGGCCCCCAAAAATAATCGCTACAGCTAAGGTCCTCAAAATCGAGCTCAACCCGTTGGATTGTGCTTGAAGACTAAAATAAAATACTCAAAATTAAATTTAATTTGAGTAATAAAAACCCTTAAATTTAATGAATTCAAAATGTACCACAAAAAAAAATATTTTCCAAGAAAATCATGATCTAAGGTCGGGTGCAATAATATTTGTCCATGTTGTCCAATTTAATGTTTCTGCTAAAATTAATTAATTTTAATACGCGATTAAATAAAACACAAGTATTAAACAATAACCACAATCACAACAAAATAAGAAAAGCAAGAGATACAATCCATAAACAATAAGGAAACTAAAATTGGTCCCTCTCCATTATGGACTTTACTTCCTTATCTTATGAAGTAAATGACTCCACGCATCCTTCCCGTGTAAGTAACCATACCAAATAGGAAATCTAGGCTGAGTCGAAGTTTACCCATACTGTTCCACCACCACTAAAATACTCCGGGAGGTTGCTCGTGCCAAAACAGCACATAATCGCACCACCGCGCCATGTTTCTATGACAACTAGTATGTTTAAAAAGTGTATCATGACACTTTCATGTGATGTCATAATCACTAAATCAAACTCCATGGTCCGTTACAACACAATAAGATTTCACCAAAACTTTCCAAATTATTGTCCGACAAATCGCATTCATCCATAAAATTGTCTTCATTGTCCGACTCATCAATCGATATAGATTTCAACGAACCAAAAATAATTAAATGTAATAATTAAAACCAGATCTAATGATCTAAAACTAAAAATTATTTATTAAAACCCAATCGAAGACAAAAACCTAACTATGCATAAACTATTGTAGGATCCAATCACATAAAATTAATAAACATGAATCAGACCATAATAGAGGGACGAAATGTATGAATCTTTGCAAAAAAAATTAGATTCTAGTTCTAGCATTCATTCAAGATTTATTCAAGATTAAAACTAAATCGATGAAACTGATTTTCATGGACCACAAGGATTTCCTAAGTATCATGTAAATCAAAATCTTGCTCTGATATCACTTGCTGGAGGACTTAAAATAAAAAACTAAATCATTTGATTTATATGATAATTGGGTTTCAAAAAATAATTATGGTGTATCAACATAGGATATTGAAGATCTCATACCTTTGCGGTTCCTTCTGGCTTGAACCGTAGATATTTTACCTCTTTCGTGTTATACCAATCCGTGTCGTAAATCTAACGGTGTGGCAGCCACAAAATCGAAACGATTTTTTTCAAAAATCTTAATAGAAAATAATATCTTTCGCTAGTTTTTATATATTTTGTCCTATGGAACCCATAGAAAATATTTCATTCCCATCCGATCGACGGTTCTCAAGTTATGAGTCTAACAAGTAGATACCATGATGTGCCATGCATTTTGTTTAGGTAGATGAAATCGCGTGTTCTTGAATTGATTTCATCCCCAAACTTTCATATCCATGAATACAAAAGTATTATATCAGGGCTTATGTATATTATAACACTTTCTTGAAAATTTAATTTACTTTCTTGATTCATTCTTGATTAGATTCCAGATCTAATCTGTCGTGATTCACTGTTTTGTAAAGATTCATATAGCAGGAAAACAAAATGTTTCCAAATGACTTAAAATTTCTTGTGCCACTTCCTCTACATGTCAGGAACCCGTGGTTCCATTTTCATAATTTTTGGACCCACCAATTGTCCGTAATCGATTTTATAACATGAGAGCTTTGAAAGAGACCTCGAGATCTTCCATGTTATTCCTTTAAGACAATGCATGTCATCGGTGTGTGGGTACTAAGGAGCACGACCCTACCAATCCTTTTTAAGTATTTTTCTTATCTACATTGATCCCTCACTTATTAGGAGATAATGGGTTGCTTATATAGGCTAGCATGGGGACCCCCAGGAGAAATAGGGGACTAGCTTCCTATAGAATTGGGAAACCTAATTAAACTCTATAATTAATTCCATAATTTTATAAATTATTATTCATTCTACTAAAGAATAATAATTTCACTCTAGTCTACTATCTTAAAATTATAATTTCGAGCTCCTCGCTATTAAATGCTTAATAATCTCCCCACATTAAGATTACATATACCCGTTGATTAAATTAAATTACTGACAGTCATATTTAATCGACCTCTCACAAATTCCTTGAGAGCGTCCTCTTAATTTATTTGATATGTCAAATAATTAAATCCACCATCCGGGTTTGACATAATCAAAACTTATAATCTACGTCAAGAGGGTATCATCAATATCTATATCGAGACATGGATTTTATTTATAATTAAATTTCACCATACACTAATCACCATTACCCAATATACCCAGCTTATTGATCCATAAATGAATCTCACTCAATAGGTTAAAGTAATGAACAATTGATGCACGTGTCCATTAATTATGTCCAGATTAAGAGCTTAATCACTCATAATAACCATGAGATGTGCATTATCTTATATGGTCAGTATAAAGACAATTATATCAAATTGGTCCCATTCAATATACACAAAGTGGACTAGAACAATAAGTCAAAACTATACAGTTTCCTGTAATCAACATAAACCTACTAAAATAATGTGCTACAATCCTACTGATAATGTGTCCATCTTCATCTAAGATTGTGAACCATACTTATACTCTACAAGGATCGATATTCTGATCTTACGTGTGTAAGTCAAACTCTACACACCAAATCATCTATTATCTATAATAAAAGACACCTATGCATAAATATATAAAATAATATGATGCAAACATCACCTGTGAATATTCTCATTAAATAGACATACTAAAATTTACTAATGAACCATGACTTTTAGTATACAACCCCAACACATTGGTCATCCCCAACACAACTCAAAAGTTAACCTTGACCCACAGAATCTGTCATCCTTATCTTCTTAGGTCCCCAAAATTGACCTCGATCCGTTGAGTTGGTCTCGCTAGCCCCTTTGAACCAATCGTAACACATCATCGACCTGATGAATTGGTCATCTTCATCCCTTTAGGTCCTCAGAATCAACCACGACCCTCTGAATTGGTCATTTTCATCTCCTTAGGTCCTTAGAACCAACCTCAACCCTTCTAATCGATCATTACCACCTCTCTAGGTCCACCTAATTGATCCAAAAAATCTTTCCCAATGTCGATGTGGTTTCTATCATTCGACGACCTTAACCTTTTCTAATCTCACCCATCGAGGGTCTTTATATAGACACCCCATCCTAGGACCCTCCTTAGGTCATAAGAACTCACCCGATTATACTCGGAGTACCGATCTATAGGCCATCGGGCGCAACCGGGACCCGTGTTAACTTTCTCATCTCAAAAAAAGTTCAATGAATATTTGAAGGGATCTGAATCCCCTTTCCAATGACCCGCTCCATGCCTAAATCAACTTTATGGTTCAGACGAACGGTCTATTTTACTATCAAAAATCGATCTAGAGGTCACCATATGTTCCCGAGCCCCATTTTGACCCCAATCAACTTCCTCGCTCGAGGAAAAGCTCATTGAATCTTTGACGGTATTTGAATCCCCTTTTCAATGGTCCGTCCCTGTGCTAATCGTCCTTACAATTTGGACGAATGATCCATTTTATCCCAAAAATTGATTTCGAGGCACTAAGGAGGGTTATGGGCACTATTTGACTCCTATCAACTCTTTAGCTTGAATGAGACTGAATGATTCTTCAAAGGGCTCTGAATACCCTTTCCAATGGTCTACCCCATGCACAAATCAGCCTTCCGGTCGGACGAACGACCCATTTTACTCTAAAGGGTCATCGAGTACTTTTGGGCCCTATTTGACCAAGGTCAACTCTCCAGCTCAAACGAGAGTGAATGAATCTTCGAAGAGAATTAAATAACCTTTCCAACAGTCCACCCCATGCGAGATTCGGACTTACGGTTCAGATGAATGATCCATTCTCCTTTGGGAATTTCCTAACTAGTGACCAACGAGCGCTTCTGCCCCCGTTTGACCTTGATCAACTCCTAAACTCAGGAGTGGATCAATGGATTCTTAAACGGCTATGAATACCCTTTCCAATGGTTTACCATGTGTGCGATTCTGACTTATGGTTAATATTTTACGATCATTTTTCCAAAAAACCTGCCTCAGACTTCCAAATGGTAACCCCAGGACCCTGCCTATCGGTAGTGTGTTTGGGGATCTATGCCGATAGGTAGGTTAAGGACCTGGTTGATCGGCACCCCCCCTTGGGACTATAAATATATTTCATGAGGTCACTTTGAAAGACACCTCAAGCACCCCTGAACATCCCTCGTAGTAAGTCCCTCGAATTCAGAGTTGTTCTTTCCCTAAAAGACTATTTCCTTTATTCTTTCCATCCTTTTCATAATCTTTTGAGTAAATTCCCACCCACCTCCTAAAACCCCCATCACTTCACATTGGGATCAGGACATCTATAAGCAATATCTAGTCCAAGTCTTCATAAGGAGGTCCATTTCTTCCTCTGTCTTTAAATTCTCATAATATTGCATTAGTTACTTCATTTTCGCTTTAGTATTTTACTTTATTACATCAAACATCTTAATTCTAAACTTTTATTATTAGTATTCACACATACTTTATTTTTATTAAAAAAAAACAAAAATAAGAAAAAGAGGGTTCACTTATAAATTCCAAACGGGGATTTCTCATCACATTTTCTCACACAAAAACTTAGTTTTCCACACACACACACACACACACACACACACACACATAAATATAGACCCTGATTGGATTTATGGGTTAAACCCCACCCCATATTGTTTTCAAACTATGTGGACTTTGCTGTCCCGGGCTAGGTAGGCATCTTGGGTGAATCCCTTGACTCTAGTTCTCCCACATAAATTTGTTATTTTATTCTCATCATGTATTCATGATATATACATTTTATAAGCTTGTTTTCTTGTGCCTTATCCGATATAGAAAATCGTTCCTTCATAACGACTTGTGAATCAACAAACACTTACATTATAGTTTTTATTATTATTTTGGGAACACTCCTAAGGATGACCTCACTCTGCCTTTATCCATGACGCGAGTCGAGTGATTCCACCCTCCATTTATATTATGCACATAAACACATACCGATAAAGTACATAATCCCACCTGCATGCCAAAAAAAGGAAGGAGGAATCCACCTCCGGAGACCCCAACCCCCCACCGACATTGGGATGGCCACAACGTGTATGACAACTTGAGAGTTTTTTTAAAACTTTATCTTTTCACTAATTTTTTTCTATTTTTAACACATTTTCACTTACTCCAAACCATTTTCAAACTCAATATCTTTTCCAGCACACATTCTTTTTTCAACGTCAAGAGTCTTCATCATAGTTCACCTTATATTCCTCAACTAATTATTTAAAAATACTTTGATAATATTTTCTAAAAATATCCTCTCAAAAACCGTTTCATTTTTTCGACAATCTTTACAAAATACATGTCATTAAACTATTTCTATATTTCAAATATCAAGTTAGTGGCAAGATTCACGATGTAAATTCCGCAATCAGATTTTAAGCATGCATATTAGCCATTTTTCTCATTGTTGACATGCTCTTTTATAAAGCATTATGTTCATTAAGAAGATTTTTATATCCACTCATGTCTTCTTCACAAAAGACATTTAAGTTATTTAAAGAAATCATACCATCAGTAAAACTATTGAGATCCAGAGAATGATAGAATAAGATTTTACGTCAAAACTTCTTGATTCTTGTTGTGATCATGATGGGTTTTTCATCTTCTCTTTGGATGAGGAACTTGTATATTTTAGTATGAAGACTTCGTCCTTCGAGTTTGAGATTATGCAAAAGACTTCTTCTTCTTAGTTTTTGTGAACAAGAAGTTTGCAAGGGTTGAATGAATGAATCTAGGAATTCTTCTCTGGCATTCATTTCTTACAATCTTAAAGGATACATTTTGTAACACTACCGGTTCTTCCTATAGTACATGTTGCTGTTCTGGATGCTTCTTCAACTAAGCATCCCAATTAGCAGTCCTATTGGCAACTGATCATCATGTCTTGCCTCATGTTTTTACCATCTTAAAGAAAATCAATAATATTCCTATTAACTACCGATTCATATATAAGAATACAAAAAGTTCTAGATATATGTCTCTATTAAGTCAAATAACCCAATATATAATGTAACTAAAATCCCATGAAGGCTAAGACTCTAGATACGGGGATACTCTAATACCAACTATATCACCCCCTAAATTCCATGTATTAAGTTGCCAAGCCTCAACAACGAAGATAGGGTGTGTCAAAACAATTTATATCCTTTTGAATATCAAAACAATAATAGTAAAAGAAGATAATAAAGTTTAAACCATCCAATGAAGTAAAATGTAAATAATGAATAAATCAATTACCACAACATTCGTAATAAAGTAAATAAACACCATCTCAAATCTCACAAATAATATCAACAAAATAAATAAACTGGGGCCACTACACCAAAATGTGCCTTTAGTAATAATATTTTACCATTACAAAAAATAATAGTAACGATAATTTTCCATTACAAAAAAGGCGTGGGGACAAAATTAGTAACATATATATACCGTTACTAATTCTGGATTTAGTTACAATATTTTATCATTACTAGTATTAGATTTACCAACGGTATTTTACCGTTACTAATTCTGATTTAGTAAAAGAATTTTATGTTATTATTTCTACCTTATTACATAGATTTGTAACGCTTTTATCTAATTTTGTAACAGTAAAGGTCCGTTAGTAATACTAATACATATTTAAGAAAATAATTATTTTTCAAGATCCGATATCTTCCTTTAACATTTTCTTAATTTAAACAAATTCAAATACACAAAACGGACTATTTAAATCCCACTTATAAAGCATACACCAATATTCTCCCTTTGGGGATCACACCAAATATTCATCTTACATCATTGTTGGAAGCACATTGAAAGAGAAAAGTTAATACACAGTAGATAAAGTAATAACTAAACTATGAAAGAATCTGATAAAATCACCACTTGATTGATATCCATCATAATTCACACCAAATTATATATGTATATGTGGTGACAATTAAACTCAACACAAAATAATAAGCAAAGGCGATCACCAGAATAAATAAATAACTTGAAAGAATTGCAATCACACACAACACAAGATATACGTGGTTCGATAAGAAGGCCTATGTCCACAGTGGTGCTCTCAGTATTTTATTTTTCTTTACTTCGTGGGAGTGTTTACAATTGCATGCCCTTTGCCCTAGGCTGAGGGTTTAATATATACATGTTGTTTCTCGGAAAGTGGGGGTGTTGGACTCCTCCACGTTATCCCATAACTCCTAGAATATCCCGTGAGAGATTTTAGGTGTTGAATGGGTCATAACTGAAATTAGTTATGCATGTGGCCTACAGACTTTGGGCCGAACTGAAGCGGGCTACTTATTTGGGACGGAATATTTAATCGAGGTACCCACAATTGCTCCTAAAATTTTTGGGTCACAATTTGGGCTCAATAATTTTAAATAATAGCCTTAATGGTATTTCTATGAATCGCATGACGTCTTGGGATTGAAGTGCCCTTCTCGAGTTGATTTAGGCGGAAGATTTATTCGTTTCCTATGCATTATGATTAGAAAGGTTTAAATTATTTTGGAGAGGTCATTCCATGAACGTCGCTTCAAATTTCTTTGCATTCTCTAGATTTCTCCAAGCTTTCATTGTTTCTTTCTCACTTCCTGGTCTCGTATTCTATCTTCAAGCTTCTTTCTTATCTTCTCATCATCCTTGCTTGCGGCTTTGCATTGTCCCAAGTTGATTCTTACTTCGTAAGTTCTTCACACTCCTTTTTTTTCTTTTTCTGTTGGAATTTCTTCATATTCGATATTGGGGTTTCTTCTTTCTGATGTTGAAAATAGGCAATAGATCGATAAATGAGTTTAGGAAGTTCTACAATATTCCAAACTGGGTAAACATCAAATGTGCCCCTGTCCCTCGTAATGTCAGGGACATTGAGGACGACCACTGGATACATGTTCTTTTGTTGTCCAAGGGGGGTCTTACTTTTCCCCCAAATTGCCTATTTTTGCACTTTTTCCAATACTTTTATATAGTTCCTGCACAGTGCTCGCCAAATGTTTCGAAAATTGTCAATGACGTGCATAGAATTAATCAGCTCTATGACACCAATCTAGGGCTTGCTGAGATCTTCTACTATTACTTTTTTTCTTGAACAAGTACTGGTCCTCTTTACCTCAAGGCTAGGAGCCCTGATAGGGTGTTGGTAGTAAATCTACCTGATTCCCATAAGGGCTACTGGCATGAGGGGTTTATTTCCAGGAACTGGCAGTTCCCTCCCCAAGCCGAAGGGGAGAGGTATAGGGAACCTATGATTCCCTTCTAAGGGGAGGAGTACATAGGTAGACATACCTCTCTCTTCTTCTTATTGACTTTCTCTTAATGTATGGTATTTATCACATCTTTCTCTTTTTATTTTTTTCAGCGAAGGTAAAGAACTCAGAACCTGCTCTTCTCGAGATTAGAGTTGCTGAGCTAGTCAAGGCTTGGAAGATCAGGGATCTCTTAGCTGACGGTGAGCATCCTCAATCAATAGCATTATTTTTGGAATACAAGAACATTGGGTCCAATTTTATTGCACGACTTGTGGATAGCATTCTTGAGCTAGATATCACAGAAGAGGTTGTTGCTGACCCAATTCGACTAGACGAAGAGGAGAGCAACTCTGGTGAAGAGAGCGAGGGAGCTAACATGGTGGTGTTGAAGGTGACTTCAGTGAGGAGAGATCAAATAGTGAAGAATCTTCCATCTCGAAAGAGGGTTCAGAGGTTCAGGAGTCTTCAGGGGATTCAAGTAGCTCCAGTGAGGAAGCTATGGCTCCTTCAAGGAAAAATCTGATCCAAGAGGATGATGAAGACAATGTGCTGCTTGCTCGCCGGTTGAAGAAGCAGAAATTTGGCAGCGGGGATGTTGCCACTGGTTCCCAGACTACTGCCCATGAGAAGGAGAAGGAGAAGAAGAAGGAGGAGGCGGCGGTGAAAGAGAGAGAAAGGAAGAAAGAAGAAGAGAGGAAGAAAGTGGAGGAGAGAGAAAGGGTTGAGGGGGAGAAGAAAGAGAGAGAAGAAGAGAAGAGGAGAGAGTACGTGAGGACAAAGGAGGGGCAGTCTTTAGTGCCCGAATCTACTCTACCTGAGGGGGCTTCTGTTGACCTTTCCCCTCAGTTGGCTTCGGCGGTGCTCGAGAGAGCAGTTTTACCGGCTGATTGTTAGGGGGCGATGGGGGCTAACCAATTAGCCCTGAAGGCAAGTAAGAGGCTAGCCTTGGTAAGCCTGCTTTTCATTTTCTTCTCTTGTAATGTTCTTTTCAATACTTCCTTTGCTAACATTTATCTTTTCTCTGCAGTTTGTTATTGATTTCACTATCCTCTACCGCAGCCGTGATGAGCTGGTGAGGAGAAACGTCGATCTGGACAGGAAGAATGCTGAGCTGGAGGCCAGCTTAAAGATTACCAGTTATTCTCAAAAGTATTATGACCTTACCTTGGCCCAAGCCAATAAAGCTAAAGAAGCGACAACTAAGGAGCTCGAAGAGCTGAGGTAGTCTTATGACTTAGTCTGTGTAAGCAAGCCGACTGTGGTAGAGGAGAACAAGGTGCCTCCTGGGAAGGTAAAGAAGGTGGAATCTAAGGCTGCCACCCTCAAAGAGAGCTCATACAACGCTGGATGGGTCGCAGCGTATGAGGATGTTGAGGCCCATATTAGTTATGTTGTCCGTCTCAACTTTAAGAAGGGTTGGGACAAGGCCTTGCACGCTGTCGAGGTGGATATTGATTCCACCATCTTTGACGAGGATGACCCGGGTCCTAAGCCTATTGTAGATGAGGTGCCTCTTCCTGCTGCCAATGAAGGTGCCCCTATTATTCTGACCAATGGTTATGATGCTCCCCTTGACCAGGTGATGGTGGCTGTTCTGTCTGAGGGAGGTGTGCCTAGAGCTGCTGCAGATAGGGGGAGGCAACCAGCAACCTCAGAGCAGACTGAGGTTGTCAGTTAATCATCTTTAGGGAGCTCTTTGTATTTTTTGTATTTCAGTTACTCTTTCTGTTCACTGATGTACTCTGAACCTTCTTTAAATGAAATGAAATTCAGTTCTCTTTTGTATACTAATTTATTTATTCTTCAATGCTTATATGGTTTGTAGTTGATTGATGTTGATGAGTATATATCTATTACTTCTCAACTAGGAAGGGTTCTTGGTCCTAATGCGAGAAATCAAGTTCGCAAAGCCTTTGTAAGGATCTGTGAGTCTCTTTGGTCAAGAAATCAAGATTATAAGGATCAGTCAGAGCTCGTTGCCGAACTGAAGGATAGGCTCCAGGAGATAGAGGAGATCGATGCTTCTGTTCAAGAAGAAGTGGATGCTCTGAAGGCTAAGATTCTGGATGCCTTCGAGGTCAATAAAGTGGGAGATATACTTCAACAAGAAAATTATGATATGAGGAGAAAAGTCTCGCGACTAAGGGAGAATGCATCGAGCATTGCTCCTCGAGTTTTACGCGGTTCTTCTTCATCGGCTGGACCGCGAGGTGGTACTGATAACACCGGTTCGGCTAGGGAGATTATCAAGCTTTGAGGTGATGTTTGCCAAGAATACGTGATAGCTGCTGGTCCCCAATGAGATGTTACCTTGTTAAGACATCTGTTCAAGAAAGTTCCCCGATGAGTGTGAGATGACGATTATGATCAGGTTTGGACCGATGCTCCGACGAAGTTGGGGGAGGTTGAAGAGTTATCCTTTATTAGGGGATGGTTGAGTGCTCTTAGGGAGTTGCAGTGTGACAACCCAAATATAATTATGATATATTATATTTAAATCAGGCTTATCTTATGTGATATGAATAATGTATTATTAGTATATCTAATTTTAAGTGATTATGTTTAGTCTAATCCTACTTTCATAAATCGTGAAATGTCGAGTTATGTACGAACTCAAAATTTTGTTATTTTCGATAGAAATGTCCATGTTTAAGACTAGTTTTTATATTTATAACATAACACTTTACTTGAGGTAAAAACTATATAGTTGTAGAAATGTGAGTTAGGGTTGTAACAAAACAAACTGTGCATCAAACAGATGTCCGAGTAAGAAGTTAGGCCGAATTTACGAATTAGGTGCAAATCTGTCCATTCCCTTAAGTGGTAAATTGTCTTTTAGTAAACCAAATATTTCTTATTTCTTCAGCAAATATAACCCTAGGTTCAGTTTTGAGAGATTTAAGCTTAAGGAAAGAGAAAATAGAAGTTTAAGGAAGAAATATTACAAGAAAAGCTAGGAAAATTCTAAGAAAATTCTTAAAGTGTTTCCAAGGTATAAGTTTGTGATTAATATTGTTTTAATATTGTATTATAATTATTTCAAAGTATATAAATCATGAATTATGGGTTAAAATTCCATACTCCTTTTTGATAATAAGTATTTGTTCACATGTGAGATAAGTGGTGTTTATATGTCATACTACTTTGTATTGAAGCCCCTTGTATTCAAACTTGCATATCTCTTTGTTCGCTTACTAGAATTGAGAAATTCCAATTGGATATGAAATTATACTCATATATTCATATCATATCCTAGAATTAGAATTTAACTCCTTGTGGTTAGGCCTTAGTGATGGTTTCAACTTGGTATACAGTTGTTGTTTGTATATTTCATTTCGGTATGCCCTGAGTTTGGTCAAGCTTTTGATATAGCAAATGAAGTCAAAAAATTATGAAACTTTAATTATGTACTATTCAGTATGTGTAATAAAAATGGGTTGAAAATCATAGAAATTTATGTTGGAGAAAAATTATGAAAATTCTTGGTACTTGAAGGAACAATAGAGGAGCTTGTAGGGAAGCTTTCTTGTGTTGTAAATAAATGGTCACAACTTGCTCTAGGAAGCTTGAAAAATTACACCGTCACTTGTAATGAAAAGTATATTCAGATATGTTTTCATATTGATAATCTTAGACACCTATATTTATACAATTTAGGAATATAGGATGGTTGAGTATAGAGGACAATAATTTGAGGCCATACTGGATAACCCATAAAAGAATATTGTTATCTCCTCTTTCCAAAGAGTATTTTGACTACATGTTTCATGTGTATATACATTGAGAAGTATGCTTTCATATTTACTTGGGTTTAATTATAAATTCCTTATGAGGTATTTCCTATGGGTGAATGTCCATAACTTTATCAACATGTATACCATGGTTTTGTCGTTACACATGTTTCATAGAATGTGACTTGAGTAGAATTATATTGTTGTTGTATAGTCATTGAAAGTTACATAGATATATTAAGATAATACTTATGATTGAGATTCAGTACTGATTTAGTTGGATTAACAGGTGTAAGGTCAAATCAATCCAGTTCAACTCCACCCGAGGGAAACCTGAATACCTAGTTGACAACCTAATGTGAGTGTACTTACTGAGTTAATTATGGATATGATGTGTATGTATGATATGTTGAGATGTTATGGCTTATTAAAAGTCAAGCGATGTTGAGATGTTTTGGCTTATTAAAAGTCGAGAGATGTTGAGATGTTATGGCTTTATAAAAGTCAAGATATGTTGAGTTGCTATGCAATTCAGGAGATGTTAGGTTATTAAAACCTATGGATATGATTATTGCCTACGGGCAGGAGATGTGGGGTTTATTAACTCCGGAGATGTATATGGCCTAATTTGGCACAAAGATGGATATATATATATTGATATGTTGAGATGTTAATATAGTAATTCTACTATGTAGAGATGTAGTACATTCACTGAGTTTTTAACCTTACGGTTTTATATGTTTACATTTTCAGGTTTTGAAGCTACCACTGCCAGGTCTAGGAGGTTGAGTGAATAGTAGTAGGGTTTCTTTAGTTTTGTTTTATACATTGTACTAGTTGTAATTAAGTTAAACGGTATGGGAGTTTTGTATAAATTATGTCTCCTCAAAACGATTGGATTTTTAGTATTCCGTATTTTAACCTTGAAGTTGTTTTAATGTGTATTACAAAATAAATGAATAAATAATAAGTGTGGTTTGTGAACTATTTAGTTAATTATATCCTAATGGGGTTAGGGTGTGATACATTGGTATCAGAGCTTTAGGTTTTTATATTCTGGGGTTAGAGAGTCTAGATGTGGCAGTGACAGAAATAGCGTGGTGTGGGCCATTTATATTAACTTGTGAGAAATACTAACCATTATGTTAGAAATAAATGTTGTATTCTTTTTTCTGTAATTGTGGTTTATGGGAGATAATAAGATATGGAAGGAGCAAATGTTCATGAGAGGGTGGATGCGGAATCTTCAAATACATTAAACTAACAAAATCCAAATAATGTAGAGGGGGCTCCTGAACAACTTATAGATATGCAGAAAATGGCTCGTGCCATGACTTTAATGGCAAAATAACAAAACATGTTTATGACGCAAATAGCAAAACAACAAGCCAAGTACTTGGAGGAGCAGGCTTTGGCCAGAAGAGAAAGGGAAATACAATGAGAGGAAAAGAATACTCTGTACGAGAAGTTTATCAAATTGAACCCCTCAGCATTCTCAGGTTCTGTAGGTCCTTTAGAAGTTGAAGCTTGGGTTAGAGACACAAAAACTATCTTCGGGGTGATGAATGTACCTGGCGCGCAGAAGGTAATTTTGGCTACTTTCATGTTAAAGGGCGAAGCTAAATATTAGTGGGAGTCTTCCAAACATTTATTGCTTACTCGGGAGGGAGGTGAGGTAATTACTTAGGATTCCTTTATTAAAGTCTTATATGAAAAGTATTCTCCTCGCATGTATCAAAAGAAAAAAGAGAGAGAATTTTTATCATTGACTCAAGGGAATATGTCGGTCAGGGAGTATGAAACTAAATTTATATCTTTGTCTCGATTTTCATTACATTTCTTACACAATAAGGAGGACAAATGCACCAGATTTCAGGATGGGTTGAATTTGGTTATCAAGTCTAGACTCACTGCACTTGAAATGGTAGATTATACTTCTTTAGTTAACAAAGATATGATGGTTGAAGGAGATGTAAATGATGCAATAAAGAATAGGGAAGAAAGGGGGAAAGAGGAGTATATTTGATCCATCTCAGCATAAGGAAGGCAATGTAGAATACTCAAAACAGGGGAGTCAAAGATTTCAGCGCGGTAGAGGGACTAGAAATTATGTTCAGAATAGGACACCAAGCAGTTTTAGGGGTGCAGGATCGATGGGCCAACAGAATAGACAATAGGAGAATGACAATGGACAGTCTAATCTTGTTACATGCTATTTTTGCAAAGTTGAGGGCCATATCAGTCCAGATTGTCCCAGGTTAAAGGGGGTAGAGTGTTATCACTGTCATCAAATTGGTCACACCAAAAAGAACTTTCCTATGCTACTAGGAGGGATTCAATCAGCTACTACTAGTCGAGGTTCATCACCTGGAGGCATAGGGAGGGGAGGAGGTATAGGATAGGATAGTGGTTCCAAGTATCCGGGAAGAATATTTTCTATGACTTTACAGGATGCTTAGGCTACTCCAGAGGTGGTGACAGGTACATTTTCTATTATGAACAAACATGCTTACGTGATTATTGATCCACGTTCTACTCATCATTTGTATCACTATCATTTACCATGCATTTGGGTAGACCATGTTCTTATCTAGATTGTGGTTTATATATTTCTACACCTATGGGGGATGTCATGTTAGCGGAGCGTGTGTACAAAAATTGTGTATTGTATGTGGGGGAGAAGGAGTTGACCATTGATTTAATTCCACTAGATATTCGAGATTTTGATATTATTTTGGGTATGGACTGGTTATCTTCCCACTATGAATCGATTGACTATTTTCGTAAGGAGGTTACATTTAATATGCCGGGGAAGGAAGAATTCAAATTTACTGGGGAAAGGAATGTGGTTCCAAACTGTCTTATTTCTGCCCTTCGAGTGAGGAAATTGTTAAATAAGGGTTATCAAGGCTTTTTAGCATATATTTTGGATACAAACAGGGAATTGAAAAAATTATAAGATATCCCAGTAGTTAAGGATTTTTCAGATGTGTTCCCAGATGAATTACCAGGATTTCCACCTAGCAGAGAGGTATAGTTTACTATCGATTTAGTGCCTGGTACAACTCCAGTTTCTATTTCTCCATATAGAATGGCACCTGTGGAACTAAAAGAGTTAAAGGTTCAACTATAAGATTTTCTAGACAGAGGTTTTATTTGACCTAGTGTATCACCATGGGGTGCTCCGGTATTATTTGTGAAAAAGAAAGACAACACCATACGACTTTGCATTGATTATCGGCAGTTGAACAAGGTAACTATTCGAAATAAATATCCATTGCCTCGTATTGATGATTTGTTTGATCAATTACAGGATCCTAAAGTGTTTTCAAAAATTGATTTGAGATCGGGTTATCATCAATTAAGGGTGAGAGATTATGACATTTCTAAGACAACTTTTTGTTCTCGCTATGGTCATTATGAATTTTGTGTAATGCCATTTGGGTTAACAAATGCTCCTGTAGTGTTTATGGATTTAACGAATCTCGTATTTCATCCTTTCATAGATTCGTTTGTGATTGTCTTTATCAATGATGTTTTGATATACTCACCTAGCTAAGAGGAACATGAGAAGCATCTAAGAGTTGTATTGCAAGTTTTGTGAGATAGTCAATTATTTGCTAAGTTTAGCAAATGTGAGATTTGGTTGAATCAGGTAGTATTTCTGGGGCATATTGTTTGGGAGATGGAATTTATGTTGACCCTAAGAAGGTAGAGGCAATTGTGTAATGGGAAAGACCAAGAAATGTAATGGAGATAAAGAGTTTCCTAGGATTCCTGGATATTATAGAAGATTCATAAAGGGATTTTCATCTATAGCCTTACCGTTGACTAAATTAACCCGAAAGGAAGTGAAATTTGTGTGGAGTGATGAATGTCAGCACAACTTTGAAAAGTTGAAAAATAGGCTAGTATCAGCTCTAGTTCTCACTGTTCCATCCAGTGGAGAAGGTTTTGTGATTTATATTGAAGCTTCACATTAGGGTCTGGGTTGTGTTTTCATGCAATATGGAAAGGTAATTTCTTATGCATCTAGACAGTTGAAGATGCATGAATGTAATTATCCTACACATAATTTAGAACTCGCGGCTATTATTTTTGCTTTGAAATTATGGAGACTTAATTTGTATGGAGAGACATATGAAATTTTGACTGACCATCAAAGTTTGAAGTATTTATTTACACAGAGATACTTGAATTTGAGGCATAGGCATTGGATAGAGATGATTAAAGTCTATGACTGTACCATTCATCATCATCTTGGTAAGGCCAATGTAGTAGCAGATGATTTGAGTCGAAAATCATCGAGGATTCTAGGTTGCATACAGTCTGCACATGTGGGAAATATCCTTGACTTGGCATCGATGAGCATTGAATTAAGTTTTTCAAAAAGGGGAGGCTTATTAGCACATGTCATAGTGAGACCTTTATTGGCAGAACGTATAAGAAATTTACAGGTCAGTGATCCATTCCTTGAGAAGAAGAAACAAGATGTCCTGGAGGGTAAAGAGAGTGACTTTGAGATTAAGAATGATGACTCATTGTGTTATAAAAACAGGATTTGTGTACCGGATGATCCACCCTTAAAGAAGGATATATTAGAAGAGGCACATAGTTCTATTTACTCTATGCATCCGGGAGGTACCAAAATGTACATGGATTTGAAAGAGTATTACTGGTGGAACAATATGAAACGTGAGATTGCAGAATTTGTAGCTAAATATTTAGTATGTCAGCAAGTGAAAGTGGAGCATCAGAAGCCGGCAGGTATATTGCAGTCATTGCCTATTTCGAAATGGAAATAGGAGCATATAATGATGGATTTTGTTACAGGATTACCACGATCACCAAAGGGGAAAGTATCTATTTGGGTGATTGTAGACCGATTAACAAATTTGACCCATTTCCTTCCAATTAAGACCACCTACACCGTTGACAAGTATGCACGTATGTACGTTGATGATATTATCCGTTTACATGGGGCACTAATGTCAATTGTATCAGATAGATATCCAACATTCACTTCTAAGTTTTGGCCTCGTTTACAGAATGCCATGGGCACAAGTTTGAAGTTCAGCATGACATTTCATCCACAAACCGATGGGCAATCTGAAATGACGATTCAAATATTAGAAGATATGTTATGAGCTTGTGTATTTAACTTCAAGGGTAGTTGGGATGATCATTTTCCATTGATGGAATTCTCATATAATAATAGTTATCAGTCCACCATTGGTATGGCTCCGTATGGAGCTTTATATAGGAGGATATGTAAAACGCCTTTGTGTTGGGATGAAGTAGGTGAAAGGAAACTTTTGGGTCCAGAATTGATAGATATGACAACAAAAAAGATTAAAATGATTCGAGAACAGATAAAGATAGCGCAAAGCAGGCATAAATTTTACGCAGATAAAAGGAAGTGTCCATTGGAATTTTAGAAGGGAGATTTGTATCCCTACGTATTTCACCATGGAAAGGCGTCATGAGATTTGGGAAAAAGGGGAAACTAAGTCCACAATACATTGGACCATATAAAGTGCTAGAAAGAATTGGGACCCTGGCATATAGATTAGATTTACCTCCAGATTTATCTCATTTACATGATGTGTTTCACGTATCGATGTTTCATAAGTATTTGGCAGATCCATCTCATCAATTGAAAACCCAACCTATTGAACTGAAGGAAGACTTGTCGTACATCGAGGAACCAATGGAAATTATTGATCGTAAGGCGCAAGTATTGAGAAATAAAGTTATTCCCTTAGTTAAAGTTATGTGGATGATCCATGGAATTAAATAAGTAACTGAGGAAATGGAGGATAGCATGAAGAAACAGTATCCCCATTTGTTTGGTAAGTGACCTTTATATTAAATTTCGGGGACAAAATTGTCTAGGGGGAAGTTGTGACAACCCGAATATAATTATGATAAATTATATTTAAATCATGCTTATCTTATGTGATATGAATAATGTGTTATTAGTATATCTAATGTTAAATGATTATGCTTAGTCTAATCCTACTTTCATAAATCGTGAAATGTCGAGTTATGTATGAACTCAAAATTTTGTTATTTTTGATAGAAATGTCCATGTTTAAGACTAGTTTTGAGCTTTATAACATAACAATTTACTTGAGGTAAAAACTAGATAGTTGTAGAAATGTGAGTTAGGGTTGTAACAAAACAGATGGTGCATCAAACAGATGTCCGAGTAAGAAGTTAGGACGAATTTACAAACAAGGGGAAAATCGGTCCATTCCCTTAAGTGGTAAATTGTCTTTTAATAAACCAAATGTTTTAATTTGATTGGTTGGCATGGGAGGCAGCCTTGGACGACTTAAACCTCTCCCTTTAACTTATTTCTTCAGTAAATGTAACCCTAGGTTCAGTTTTGAGAGATTTAAGCTTAAGGAAAGAGAAAATAGAAGTTTAAGGAAGAAAGATTACAAGAAAAGCTAGGAAAATTCCAAAAAAATCCTTAAAGTGTTTCCAAGGTATAAGTTTGTGATTAATATTGTTTTAATCTTGTATTATAATTATTTCAAAGTATATAAATCGTGAATTATGGGTTAAAATTCCATACTCCTTTGTGATAATAAGTATTTGTTCACATGTGAGATAAGTGGTGTTTATATGTCATATTGCTTTGTATTGAAACCTCTTGTATTCAAACTTATATATCTATTTTTGTGCTTACTGGAATTGAGAAATTCCAATTGGATATGAAATTAGATTCATATATCCATATCATATCTGAGAATTAGAATTTAACTCCTTGTGGTTAGCCCTTAGTGATGGTTTCAAGTTGGTATATAGTTGTTGTTTGTATATTTCATTTTGGTATGCCCTGAGTTTGGTCAAGCTTTTGAGATAGCAAATGAAGTCAAAAAATTATGAAATTTTAATTATGTACTATTAAGTACGTGTACTGAAAATGGGTTGAAAATCATGGAAATTTATGTTGGATAAAAATTATGAAAATTCTTGGTAGTTGAAGGAACAATAGAGGAGCTTGCAGGGAAGATTTCTTGTGTTGTAAAGAAATGGTCACTATAGGAAGCTTGAAAAATTACACCGTCACTTGTAATGAAAAGTATATTGAGATATGTTTTCATATTGATAATCTTGGACACCTATATTTGTACAATTTAGGAATATAGGATGGTTGAGTATAGAGGACAATAATTTGAAGCCATACTGGATAACCCATAAAAGAATATTGTTATCTCCTATTTCCAAAGAGTATTTTGAGTACATGTTTCATGTGTATATACATTGAGAAGTATTCTTTCATATTTACTTGGGTTTAATTATAAATTCCTTATGAGGTATTTCCTATGGGTGAATGTCCATAACTTTATCAACATGTATACCATGGTTTTGTCGTTACACATGTTTCATAGAATGTGACTTGAGTAGAATTATATTGTTATTGTATAGTCATTGAAAGTTACATAGATATATTAAGATAATACTTATGATTGAGATTCAGTACTGATTTAGTTGGATTAACAGGTGTAAGGTCAAATCAACCCAGTTCAGCTCCACCCGAGGGAAACGTGAATACCTAGTTGACAACCCAATGTGAGTGATTATGGATATGATGTGTATGTATTATATGTTGAGATGTTATGGCTTATTAAATGTCAAGAGATGTTGAGATGTTTTGTCTTATTGAAAGTCAAGAGATGTTGAGATGTTATGGCTTTATAAAAGTCAAAATATGTTGAGTTGCTATGCAATTCAGGAGATGTTAGGTTATTAAAACCTACGGATATGATTATTGCCTACGGGCAGGAGATGTGGGGTTTATTAACTTCGGATATGTTTATGGCCTAATTTGGCACAGAGATGGATATATATATTGATATGTTAAGTTGTAAATATAATACTTCTACTGTATAGAGATGTAGTACATTCACTGAGTTTTTAAACTCATGGTTTTATATGTTTACATTTTTAGGTTTTAAAGCTACCACTGCCAGGTCTAGGAGATTGAGTGAATAATAGTAGGGTTTCTTTAGTTTTGTTTTATACATTGTACTAGTTGTAATTAAGTTAAATGGTATGGGAGTCTTGTATAAATTATGTCTCCTCAAAACGATTGGATTTTTAGTATTCCGCATTTTAACCTTGAAGTTGTTTTAATGTGTATTACAAAATAAATGAATAAATAATAAATGTGGTTTGTGAACTATTTAGTTAATTATATCCTAATGGGGTTAGGGTGTGACATGCAGGTCCCTAGGAACTCTATCCTCTGGTATCATCATGAGATCTCCCCCTCAACTTTGATGCCGAACCCATTCAGGAGGGATGATGAGTGGGTTCCCATAGATGCTATCCCAAGGCAGCTTTTGGATCCAGATTCAAATGAAGTCTAGGAGGAATTAGCTCCTCACCCAGATGACGGCCGAAGAGCAGAAGTTACTGGCTATCTTGCTCGGAGGCCCAATCCTCATTAGGATTTATTTAATTCAACCAATGTAACTCTTTGTACATGTAATGAAGTAATAAAATAATTATGATTTGGGCGATTTGCCTACTAAACATGTGTTGTGTATTTTTTACTTCATTTATTTCTTGTTCGAATATCTTGGGCTCTTCTTAGCCGACTAGATTTGATATAGGCAGAGTTGTCTTGTTGAGTGATTATCCCCCCAGTCCAGTATGCTTATAAGATACCATTCTTCCTCACATTACCTTTTAGGCTGTGTCGTCACACTTCCTTAGGCCTAAGTGTGGAAATGGAGAGGACACACCAGGTGTTGGATGTTCTATCCGAGAAGGTTTTTAGAGCCAAAATATTTTTGGCGACCAGCCTGGTTTGGTCGAGCTGCCTAAGGATCTCCTGTAGGGCTTCATATATTTCCAGGGGCAATGCTATGAGGTTAATTTTTTTTTATGACGAAAACCTAAGAAGGGTAATACCCTTCTTTTATATGTTGAGAGGGGAGCCTATAACTTTGAAAAGGTGCATGAAATATAAAGTATTTGAGCAAAAATAAACACTTCATAAAATTCTACTGCCAAATGATACTGCTAATGTTTATTAATAAAAAATTAATCGCAAATTTCAACATATGATTAAAAAACACATAAAACTAAAAGTAGAATTTCTTCAAATTGGTTCCATTACAAGCTCGAGGTATCTCCCTGCCCTCCTGCATTTCTAAGTGATAGGCTCCTTGAAGGTTGTCCTTTGTCACCTTGAATGGTCCCTCCCAGTTTGGTCCTATCTTTCCATCTGATGGTTGTACTACGCTGCCAAGAACTTTCCTTAGGATGTAGTCCCCAACTAGGAATGCTCTCGGATTGACCTTCTTGTTTTAGTATTTTGCTAGCTGTTGCTGATAACTTGATAGTTTCAATAGAGCCAGCTCCCTTCGTTCCTCAGCTAGGTCAAGTCCAGCGAGCAATGCTGCATCGTTTTGGCCTTGGTCAACCAGGGTGGACTTCATGGTGGGGAGGACAGCTTCCAAGGGGATGATTTCCTCCATACCATATGTCAGTGCGAATGGTGTTTCCCCGGTTGTTCATTGTGGGGTAGTGCGGTAAGCCCATCGGATGTGTGGAAGCTCGCTCACCCATGCCCATTTGGATAGATCCAATCGTTTTCCCAATCCATCAATCACTATTTTGTTGGAATCTTTAGCTTGCCCATTGCTCATGGGGTATGCCACCGAGCTGAAGTGGTGCCTGATCCCGTGGGCGTTACAGAAACCTTTGAAGAGGCCACTTTTGAACTGGGTTCCGATGTCAGTGATGATGGTCCTAAGGATGCCAAAGCGGGTGATAATGTTCTTCCATATGAATCTTATCATATCCATATCTCTGATGTTTGCAAGTGGCTCTGTCTCTATCGATTTGGTGAAGTAGTCTGTCGCGACCAACAAATACTTGTGATTACCAGCGGCGGTAGGAAGAGGGCCTACGATGTCCATTACCCATTGGGCAAAAGGACATGGGCTAGTAAGTAACTTAGGTCGCTGGCCGGTTGGTGAACCATAGGAGCATGGAGTTGACATTTTTCGCACTTGCGAGCATATATCCCAGAATCCTTCTGCATGTATGGCCACCAGTAGCCTTTTTTCATTGCTCAGAAAGCTAGAGACCTGCCCCCAATATGACTCCCACAGATTCCCTCATGGAGATAGTATAGAACTTGCTCGACGTCCTTCGGGTGAATGCATTGGAGGTAAGGACCGGTGAAAGATCTCTTATACAGTTTGCCCTCAGGGGATAAGTGAAAGTGAGAAACTTTGACTCTTATCTGATGAGAGGTCTTCTTATCTTCTGATAGTGCACCATCTTTAAAATAATCCCTTAAGGAGTCCATCCAACTGGGGGCTAATTCAATCTGGAGAATATAACATGTGATTGGCAGTTCATGCTCTGGTTAATACTTGGCTGGGGGAGGAAGTCGATCGGAATTGTTCTCTTAAAGTCAGAATTGATCGTTGAGCTCAAGGCTGCTAGGGCGTCAACATGGCTGTTCTGTCCTCTGGAAAACTGTTGGATGCTGACCTGTTCGAAGTTAGCCATTAATTTCTTTACTATGGTGAGGTGGGTTGTCATTCTCTCATCCCTAGCATTGAAGTCGCCACTTATCTGGTTGGAGACAAGCTGTGAGTCTCCGAATACTTGGAGTTTCCTTGCCCCCAGTGCATGTGCCTTATGTAGTCCTGCTATCAGTGTTTCATACTCTGCTTCGTTATTGGAGGCTTCAAATCTAAGCCCGATTCCTTGCTCGAGGATTACGTTTTCAGGGGTAATCAACATGATGCCTACTCCTGTCCCTTTGGAATTGGAGGCTCTGTCAACGAACAATCGCTATACACCTTGTTCCAAGGGGTTTTCCCTTTGATTAATAGGTTTAATATGTTCGCAAGGATGGTCTCCGATGAATTCTACTATGAAGTCGGTGAGGACTTGTCCTTTGATTGCATTCCTTGGATGAAACTGGATGTCAAATCTCCCGAGCTCGACTGACCACTTTGATAGTTTACCGGATAGATTTGCTTTTCGCATGACTGCTTTGAGAGGGTGGGACGTAACTATAATGATGGAGTGGGCTTCGAAATAATGTTTCAATTTTCTTGAGGCTACCTCTAGTGCAAAGGAGAGCTTTTCCAGTGGTAGGTATCACTATTTGGTGTCCAAGAGAGTCTTGCTCGCATAATAGATTGGGTGATGGATTCCCGTTCTTTCGCATATCAGTGCAAAACTGACAGTGTGGCTAGAAACTGCGAGGTATAGGTACAGGGAATCGTTCTCCTAAGGTATTATGTGAAAGGGTGGTGTGCTGAGGTAAGCTTTGAGCTCCTCTAATACCTTAGAGAAATCCTCGTTCCAGTCCACATTCTTGCTTTTCTTCAACAACTAGAAAAATGGTTGGCACCTTTTGCATGACTTCGAGGTGAATCAATTTAGGACAACGAGCATCCTTGTGAGATTCTGCACGTCTCTTATCGTAGGGGGGACTGCACCCTATTTATGGAGTCAATCTGGTCCGGGTTGGCTTCAATGCCTCTCTCGCTAACCAAATACCCGAGAAATTTTCCTGACTAGACACCGAAGGAACACTTACTTGCGTTAAGCTTCATTCGGTATTTCCTGAGGATTTTGAAGGTCGTTGATAGGTCGAGAGGTGGTTTTCTTTAAGCCTTGTCTTGACGAGCATATCATCGATGTAGACCTCCATGGTGCTTTCCATTTGGTCTTTGAACATTTTGGTGACCAACCACTGGTAGGTTCTCCTGCATTTTTTTAGCCCAAAGGGCATGAACTTGTAGCAATACAACCTGAAGGTGGTGATAAATGTTGTCTTGTCTTGATCTGTCTCATTTAGAGGGATTTGGTGATACCCGGAGTATGCGTCCAGGAAACTCATTCTCTCATGAGTTTATGTGGCATCCACCTGGTCAATCTTTAGGAGAGGAAAACTGTCTTTAGGGCAAGCTTCGTTAAGGTCGGTGAAGTCAATATAGACTCTCCATTTTCCATTGCTTTTCGGGACCACTACTGTGTTGGACAGTCGCTTAGGAAATTGAACTTCCTGTATGGATCCTACATCCAACATCTTTTCCACTTCTTTCTCCACAACCTTGGCCTTCTCGGGTGCAGTTCGTCGTGCTTTTTATGCGATTGGCTTAAAAGCTGAGTCAATGTGCAGCCGATGAGAAACCACACTGGGATCAATCCCAGGCAGTACGTAGGGTTACCAAGCAAAAACTTCCAAGTTATGCCGTAAAAGTACCGTTAGTTATTTCTTCTCTTGATCTGTGAGAGAGGATCCGATCAAGAACATCCTATCCTTCTTGTTGCCACCGGTTGTGACTTCCTCCAGGTTCTCAATGACCCGCTCAGAGGGGAGGAGCCTCGTCTCCTCCACTCCAGGTCTTCCATATTTTAGCTATTATTTGGAAGGTATCAGACCCTCATGTTCTTCAACCCACTCCTTATCTTTCTCGACCTTCTTCTTCGTCTTGGGGCGGATGGTTTCTATAAAGAACTTCCTCGCCATTGCCTGATCTCCATGGATCTCCATTACTCCTCGCTCAGTTACATACTTGAGTTTCTGATGATAGGTAAAGGGGACGACCTTTATTGTGTGTAGCCACCCTCTGCCAAGGATGGCCTGGTAAGGTGAGTCAATGTCGACCACCAGAAATTCGATCATCTTGGAGACACTTCCTCATCTTAGAGACACATCCTGCCCTTACTGGCAGTATAATCTTTCCCAAAGGGATGGTCACTTTACTCGTAAAGCCAACTAGAGGAACGGTGGATTCCTTTAGGTCGAAGATGCTTAACTTCAACTTTCTTAATAGGTCGAGATACATTACTTCGGATGAGCTACCCTGGTCGACGAGCAACTTGTCAACATCGTAGTTAGTTATCCTAAGTGTAATGATCAAGGCATCATGATGTGGGATCCTTAATCCCCCTAGGTCTTCATCCGTGAACATAATGTGCTTGATATAGTCGACGTCATCTGCTCGCCAACGCTTTCCTGCCTGCATTTTGGCCGGATCAATTTGAAAAGCTTGCATTACTGCCGTATGCTTTTTGACTTCCATCCGAGTTGTGTTTCCTTGAATCTACTTTAGATCAGACTCCTCATGAATTACAGAGAACTCATGGATGATGTCCTCCTCGAGCATGTTATCGGGTCTCCGATCTCCATTGGCAGCTACCTTCTCTGCCTTTTTCTCTACGAACTCATTTAAGTGCCCAACTTGGTTTGGCTCCTCTAGGTGGGACTTGAGAGCTTTGCAATTCTCGGTTTTGTGCCCGTTTTCCGTGTGGAATGCATATCTTAGTGCACTGTTTCTCTTCGAGGGGTCTCCACCCATCCTCCTGGGCCATTTAATGAATAGTTCATCCCCGATCTTTGCCAGAATCTTGTAGATTAGTACCTTAAAAACTGTGTTCTTTTATTGAAATGCTTTCGGGGCATCATTCTTATTCCCATTCTTAGGTCGCTCCTGCCCCCATTCTTACTTCCTTTCTTTTGAGTTTTAGATTTGTCGCTGCCTTTGCTGGCGAATTTGGTGCGACCATTCTCTCCTGCATTGAGATGGGTCAAATCTTCAACTTTGGCATATTTTTCAATACGGGCCATTAAGTCATCGATGGTGGTGGCTTACTTTTTGGTGAGGGACTGGTGTAAGAGGCAGGAGCTGGGTAAACCAATCTTAAAGGATTCTATGGCGACCTACACCGAGAAATCCTCAACTTCATTAAATAGCTCCCAATATCTCTTTGCATAGTCTCTGAGGCTATCCTGGGGTATTTTCTTCACTGTTAACAAAGCATCCATCCTTTTTGGATGGGAGTTGTTGGTAATGAAGCGAGCTGTGAAGATCTCTTCAAGGGACTCGAAGATTCTGATAGATCTGTGAGGGAGTTTCTTGAACCACTTCTGGGCCACGTCATGCAAGCTCGACAGAAAGATACGACACATCAACACGTCCTTTTGGTTCCAGAGGATCATGGCCTGCCTGTACTGCCTAACATGGTCGATAGGATCAGTCTTTTCGTCGTCGATTTTGAATCTAGACATCACAAACTTCTTGGGGGCTTCTTCTTCTTATATCTCCCTTGAGAGGGGGGATTTCATCTAGGTTCTGAGATCTCGCCTGACTAGCTCTCGGGTCGACCTGGCACCCCGATGTGATGGGTGTTGGTCCATTTCTCTCCGGACCAAATTTTATATGTCATCATTTCCTCGACCTGGGCTCCTATAACGGCGAGCTGGTTGTTATTACTCGGGCAGGTCGTTATCTGACCTGTGTCCTCAAATATTTGAGACCCACGTCTAAGGCTCCTTCCTCGACTGCAAGACTTGCTTGCCTGAGGGCTAGGAGTGCGATATTGACATTTCCTTATGCTACGTTGGAGTTCTCTCTCCATTTTTTCCAGTCTTCTCTTGAGACAAGCATTCCCAACTTCTTGCTTGCGAGTGGACTCCTCTTGCCCTGGGATCCTGGCCTTATAGTCATCGATTAGACTGGAGACCTGCATGGACTTGGCTGGTCCTTGACTTTCCTCCGAATCTTTCCATTCTGGAGCCCTACGATTTGAACATCGAACTTCAGATCTAATACTGCGAGGGGCAGGTTGCTCTTGAATATCCCCTACTTGAGGGGCATTGCTTCTGTGACCAGACATTCCAAATTCTTATTGGTGATGGCTTTCTTAATGGAAAATAAACGTTTCCCACAGACGGCTCCAATTATGGTAACAATTAAACTCAACACAAAATAATAAGCAAAGGCGATCACCAGAATAAATAAAGAACTTGAAAGAATTGCAATCACACAAAACACAAGATATACGTGGTTCGAGAAGAAGGCCTACGTCCACGGTGGTGCTCTCAGTATTTTATTTCTCTTTACTCCGTGGGAATGTTTACAATTGCATGCCCTTTGCCTCGGACTGATGGTTTAATATATACATGTTGTTTCTCGGAGAGTGGGGGGTGTTGGACTCCTCCATGTTAGCCCATAACTCCTAGAATATCTCGTGAGAGATTTTAGGGATTGAATGGGTCATAACTGAAATTAGTTATGCATGTGGCCTACAGAGTTTGGGCCAGACTGAAGCGGGCTACTTATTTGGGCCGGAATGTTTAATCGAGGTACCCATAGTATAATATGCAAAATGTCAAACAAAACAATAGTAAATGTCCCTCCCAATAACACAAACAAAACATATTACCTTGCAGAAGACAAATAATATACAAAATCAACATTAAATAGTAAATATCCCTCCCATGTCCCAATAACACAAACAAAACAATAACTAACACCCCCCCCAAAAGGTACAATATCTTATATTTAAAAATAAAATTGAAAAAATAAATGCCAATAACAACACCAGTATCAAGACCCCAAGCCCGAAACCCAATTTCTCTTTTTCTTCGTCTTATTAGTGCGATCAATTTATTTCTTCACATAAATGATATATGGACCATCATTGCCACATTTTGTTCAATATCATCAATCGTCTCTACTTGTGTTCCCATCAAATTAAAGATCAAATCTTGTTTGAGGTTTCGTAGTAAAAGCAATCCCGAATAAGAACTTTGCCACCTTTTGCGGCTGGGATAGATTTAGCCCGCACAAGGTGATAACTTTAACTTTTTTTGTATGCCGTTGTTTGATAACTTGACTTTTTGTGTGTAGTCATTGTTGCAAGCCAAGTCGAATAAATCTAAAGTCGAATAACGATCCCTGGCAATGGCGCCATTTGATAACTTTTCTTTTTGTGTGTAGTCGTTGTTGCAAGCCAAGTCGAATAAATCTGAAGTCTAATAACGCTCCCCGACAACGACGCCATTTAATAAAGAAACCTTTTGGTGTGTCGTTGTTGTAAAAGTTGATCTAGTCAAAATCCTCAAATACCTACAAATATATAACAAACTCAAGTGTAGAGGCAAGTAAGGGTATCAATCCACATCAAGGGAGTAAAGCTAGAGACAAATTCAATTGTAATTCAATCTTTATTTTCTTTTTGGGATTTTTGCTTTTCTATTTTTTTTTAGCTTTTTCAATATTAAATCAATTGGGTGAGGTGAAGTGAAGTAACACTAAACTAAAATGAGAGATGAAAACAACTAACTAAAAAGTGACTAAAATGAAAAACAAAGTCTAACACTAAAATGAGAGATAAAGTGAGGTAAATATATGTGAGAGCAATCAATGAGTTGGACTACACCAAAAATTCTAGCTATTCTAATTAATTAATTTAATTATTTGAATTCTCCCAATTAATATCAAAATTACAAATCAACTCCCGTTGAAAGTGTAATTTTAATAGTAATATTTTAAAAACCCTCCACAACTCTAGAAAATAGATCTACACTCCTTTTAATTAATCACCCGCTAGGATCGATTCATCAAAATTTATGTACATCTTAGAAAATGAAAATAGAGTTGAAATTCAAGTAATAATGCCCCACTTAAGAAACCCCTATCTCTAGTTCGAATCTAAAATGAGTATTATAACTAAAATTTTGATTTTCTCTCAAAAATCATTTACCCTCTCTCGATGCGTAAATTTAAGGGTGAGGGATCAAAATTAATATTCAAAGGAAATTTTCAAGTAATCAAACTAATTAAATTAAAATAACATCAAATAAGGGTTCACCCCACCCCTTGAAAGGGGATTTAGCATAACATGGTATGAAATTTGACAAATTAATAATCTAAGGCATAAAATAAATGAGAAGAGAAGAGAACAGTCAAACCCAATCTCTTGATTCTTAATTTAACTTCAATCCATGAGTTGAAATTAACATCCCTCAATTTGAATGATCCAAACAAAATTACATAAAAAAATTCACTCAAATTAATCCTCACAACAATTTATTTTTCCCTCACTATCTAAAAAAAATAAAATAAAAATTCTAATCTAAAAAAAACTACACTAAATGGTATTTCTCTCTCTATTTACATGATAATGGATGAATTTAACCACATCAATCTATTATGAAATAATTGCTAAAAATGAAAAAAAATCATTATAGATGGGTGGGGTGGAATTCATCCTATCGATAAATTTCACTACACACCTCTATGTGTGATAAATTTCACTACACACCTCTATATTTAGATATTTGTTAAAAATGCAAATAACACCTGTAGAGGAGTGTAGAGAAATTTATCACACAAGGGTTTTAAAAAACTAAATTGAGATCCCCTCTCAAATGGTCTTCAACTCCCTTAAATAGTAGGCATGGAGCTAAGGGTAAATTGGGTAGAGATTAAATGGACATTAGGGGTGTGACGTTAAGTTGGGGTTAAAATAGAAAAATGCACAAATGTGCATGGGTTGTGTGAGGTCATGTGGGGAGTGGGGTAATGAGGTAATGGGGATAAAAACAAATCACATTTGTTAAAATGGGGTTAGGGGTAAAATGGGTATAAGTGGGGTAAAAGAGGTTTTAAGTGGTTTTAATAAGACAAATGGGTTTTATGTTTGAATGGTTTTGTTTGGGGGTTTTGGCAGTTGACACACGATTTTGGTTTGGTTGAAAGCTTGAAGTGGGGTTTTGGTGGGTTTAAAAAGTGGGTTACAGGTAAGGGGGTACTGACGGCCTCAGGTTGAGCAGGTCGGAGGGTTTGGTGATGGAGGGCAGAGGGGATTGGAGGCTCCGAAGTGGGGCTCGGGGTCTGTTGCTATGGGTTTGGAAGGTTGGGGGTGGATCGCACCGGAAATGACGCCGGAGGGGGGAGCGATTGCCGGTGGGGTGTAGCAAGTTGGGTTGAAGGTTGGTTTTTGGGTTTGACCGCTGGAGCTAAGGGTGTTCCGATGGGTCGCCAACGGTTTAATGGTGGGGTGTTCATGGATGGTTGTTTATTTGAGGAGAGGGTGTGAGGTGTGTTGTGTTTTTTGATTATGGAGGGAAGAGAGAGCGGAGTTGGGTGGAGGTTTAAGATGATGTAAGGGGTGATAGTGTGGGTGAGGGTATAGGGGAGATGAGTGTGGGTGAGGGAGTGTTTAGGTGTATGGAAGTATGTGGTAATTGGGTGTCGGTGTGTGTAGGTTAGTTAGGTGTTAGTGTGTGTTTAACTTATGACCCCTAAAAAAATAAAATAAAACTAAAACTAACTAAAAAAATAAAATTAATTAATATCTACTAAAAATATAAAATCCTATAAAATAAAAGATACAAAATAAAAAGATAAATCTAAAAAGAAATAACAATAACAATAAAAATATAAAACTATTAAATTAAAAACTAAAATTCTGAAAAAAAAGTAAAATCTAATAAATCTAAAAATAAATGAAATCCTAAAAAAACTAATTCTAATAAAATAAAACTAATAACTAATAACTAATAAAAATAAAGATAAAATAAAAATACAATAAAAATAAAATAGAAAAATAGAAAATAAAACCTAAAAATTCTAAATAAATCTAAAATAAAACTTAAAAACAAAATGACTCTCTAAAAATCTAAAAAAAATATAAAAGGGCACAAATTAAACACACACGGGCTTTGGAGAAAGTTTAGGGACATTTTTAGGCTCAGGTGAGGTTACGGGGCAAGCTAAATTAGCTTTATCTGACTGCAAATTGCATCGAAATAATGCTTTTGACACCGCAACTGCAATCAAGTCTGCATATCGAACATTTATGCGCAGAAGATCGAAATCGCCGAGAATTAGCAACTAAAATATGTCTATTCGGGGTATAAAATGTACACTTTTGGGTTCTTATCACAAGGTTATAAAACCCATCCACATCTGCATAATTTTCTACAACATCTGTTGCAAAAAGTAGTGGTTAGTTATTTTTTTACCTAATTAGAGTGTTTTTTTTAGATAATAATGTAAGTACAAGTATAACTGTAATTTCTATGTCACACACACAAAAAAGTAACATGCATACAATTACACATACTGATGTCTATTGAATGAACTTGTAGAGTAGGGGATATTTGAACTTTCAATTGAAATGACTTTAGTCAAAAATGAAAAATATACCTCGTACTTTTTAAATTTGACTTGAAAGCTCCAACTAAAATATCTTTGGATAATTCTAATAGATTTTCACGAGTAGCAAATATAGTATTACTTGGAAAAATAAGGAAAATATATAAGTTCGGTTATTAATAATTTTGAGCGGCTTGTGTTTTGTAGCAATTCATACCAATTGGCAAAAAGTATACTATTTTCAACTATTGGGATCATCAATTCAAATGAATAGAAATCTCTAAATCAACTGATTGCCTCCCACAAATTGTTCATTCTCTAAGAATTAAAAGTGAAAGGAGTATTGAATGAAGAAATAGTTAAGGAAAAGCAGAAAATGTTACTTACTTTACTTAAGTAAATTAAATTGATGGAATGTCAAAGTCAAGTCCTGTTAGACCAAACTAAAAAATACACCAAACTGCACATCAATCAGGAAAACATCATAACTAGACATACGAATATATCTAGTATATCAAATTAATGAAACACTAAAGTTCAATCCTCTTAGGAAAATCTTTAAGCTTAACAAACTTAAAGTTCCAAGTAGAAATAGAAAAATGAAAAACATAAAAAAAATCCATAATTAGCCATATATCAAAGTGACATACCAAAACTTTGGGTAGTTTAGTAAGGCTTTGGGTTTGTTTATTCAACTTGAAAGATCTGACATTTGGTAAGATTCATTCTCATTTACTGCCGATTTAGCTACTTGTGGTCGACTAAATTTATTGCAATTGGGAAAATCAATTCACTATAAGATCGTGAAATTGGGATTGAATGTAACATTGTGGCTGCTAATTGCTTAATTGACATGTATGTAAAATATCGGTTTGTTGAAGACTCGGTTTTGGTGTTTAACGAGATGAGTGTAAAGGACATTATATCTTGAAATTTAGTTGTATCAGTAAGTGGTAAAAATAAAAGAGTTGGCCAAGCATTCAAGTTTTTGTATCAGATGCCTAGTCCTGATACAATCTCATATAATGAACTTATTAACAACAACATTGTAGAATTTGTAAACATAGAAGATGCCATCGATATTTTATATAATATACCTAACACAAATCATCCTTATGAAATTCGATCATAACGGGGTATGAAAATTGGGATCGTGCATAAGAAGCCTTAGAATTTTTTAGTAAAATGCATTTGAGTGATGTAGAAATTGACCAATTCACATTTTTAAGACTTTTGAGTTGGATTGCTAGCATCTAAGCTCTTACGCGAGGGACTGTGATTCATTATTGCACAATAAATCTTGATTTATTACAAATTTAAGGGACCTAGACTTTTAATTAATCAAGCTTTTAGGTTAATTATCTAGTACTCTCCTAAGATGATGGATACCTTATCAAAATCCCCAGAAGTTCTATGTATAATATTTAGAAACACCCGTAGCAGGTTGTCCAATTTTTGGTGAACCATAAGAAGGAATATATGAGATCCCACCAAATCCCTCACAGTTGCATGGAAGCCACTGCAAAATGAATCAACTATAGAATTCATGTCTGTCAAGCATAAATCAGGTATTATATCAGAGTTTTCTACCAGATATCCAAGTTTCTCACAAGTTTATTCGTATAATAGATTTTAGGAGTACTCCTGTTAATGAGAAACTCAACAAGCCTAGGATAATTTGCTTGGTCATTTGAACCATAACACCAAATTAGGCAGATAGTCACGGCAATCTGGTCATGTCCTAAATCCATGACCATAGACAATAAAGGTGTAACCAGTTCCATGACCATAAAATGTCGCGACCCTAGCTAGATTTGGTTATGAACTTTGTCTATGATCATGGTGAGTCATGTCCCTTATCCGTGACCAAGATGCTACTATCATGGCACCCAACTTGCGCCAAATTTCCCTCCAACGGTGGTTACGGACTATAGATGTGACCACATCCATGGACATTGACAAATTCCCCTCCCAGTGGGTCACGATTTTGGATCATGACAAATTCAAAGTGGACTCGAACGGTGGTCATGATTTAGGGTCGTTACCAGTCCTATTATAATGACATGGTCATAGCTGCTAATGTGGAAGACAAATATGGTCACGACTTTGGGTCACGGCATTGGGTTGTGAGCAGTCGCTTTATATTAGCCCACTCCCCAAGACTTTTCATTTTCACCCGCACTCTCTCTCTTTCTCTCTGTCTCCCCCAAACCATCAAATCCTCGTCCGATCAGTTCTCTCTCCAGCCTCCTCTCTATTTTTCGACTTCCTCTCTCTCACAATCTCAAAGGTAACATTTTTTCTATGTATGTTTATGTATTAGTGTGTGTGTGTGTGTGTATATATATATATATATATATATATATATATATGTATATATATGTATGTATTTATATGTGTGTGTATATACTTTTGCAATGTGTGAGTGTGTGTGTATATCTATATGTGTATTGGTTAATGGGTGTTTATTTTAACCCTAACAAGTCTTGGAACCCTAATTTTCATGTATATGTTAATGTTTGTTTATTTTAACCTTAATTAAAATTGAAACCCTAATTTTCATGTATATGTTAATGTGTATTTATTTTAATTGAAACCCTAATTTTCATGTATATATTCATGTGTATTTATCTAAACCTTAATTAAAATTGAAACTCGATTTTTCATGTATATGTTAATGTATGTTTATTTTAACCCTAATTAAAATTGAAACCCTCATTTGCATGTATATGTTAATATGTGTTTATTTTAACCCTCCTTAAAATTGAAACCCTAATCTCCATGTATATTTATTTTAACCTAATTAAAATTAAAACCCAAATCTTCATGTATATGTTTAATGAGAAATTACCCTATTTTAGTGGGATATTGTGATTATTGGTATGTGCTTTATCACGTGGATGATAGAAGGAGTACGAGATAATTAATGGTTATTGGATATGAATTTTGAATGCTTGGATTGATAATACACACATACTATCAAACTATCTCATAATAAACCTAACAAAATGTGTCTTAAAACTTACGACGGGTTCTTGTTTGGATTTCACGCCGATGACATCCAACATACATGGGATTAAGAGAAGGGCAGTGATGAATTAAAACATTTATCAAACTAATATACCCTTATACCTCATATGTTAAAATAAGCTAAACTTAAATTGGATCGGTTAAAAAAGAATAAATAGTTATTAATTAACTAGAGTCCTTATTTATAGGACTCATATTCACGCCCTCGTATATTTTTCTTAGGAAAAATGAGGCACGATGATAATCACTGGCAACAAGAGTATGTGAGGATGCAATTGAACTGCACATATACCTAATTTATTAATGCTCACCATATAAAGGGTACTCGTATTTATAGGTATGAGAATAAGAAGATCGAACATTTTTACTACCTTGCAAATCGTGAAGTTGATCTCCAACAAGAGTACCTTTTCGATCGTATTATATTTTCCCTGCCATAAAGCTGGGATGACACTATAGAGAATATATTACACTTACATAATCTCATTGTAGACCTGACCTTGCTTACATTGTAAGAGAAGGCAGAAAAAAATTCACCCGTTATCAATACAACTACATACAGAGAGCATTGACATAAACTGTGATATCTCATGCCATATGCACGTTAAATTGAATATTGCCATTAAATTAACTAGTTAATACTTCACTATTGTACATGCTAATGATCGAGAGTCATTAATATTACTAAAGAAATAATTTTCATTTTTGTTCCCGCACATATTGATCTGGAGTCATGTAAGTTAACTTTCGTTAATATGTTATGTTTAATCGAATGATGGGTTGAACGAACACCATTCACGTGACACTCGGTTTGAGAATAGAGTCTCTCGAGTTTGTGATTGAAACAAATTACCCTAGCTCAATTTCCACGCTCGATTTGAAAAATTACACAAAAACCTCATGTGTGTCGATTGTAAAATGTAACAACCACCCACGTAGTCACCGGACTCCCAGTTTGAGAATAGAAATTGAATTTGAAAATAGGCACACTTAGGCTTGAAAACGTGCCGCGAGTGGGAGAAAATTACCAAAATCCCCCAAATGTCATCGTGAGTGGAATGAACACCTCATTAGTGTCCAACGTAACACGTAGCAATCGAGCGCTTAGTTACGAGTCTCCCGATTTGAGAACTGGACCCTAATTTTAAAATAGGCACATTTAGGCTTGAAAAACGTGCCGCGAGTGTGCAGAAACCACCAACAGTGCCCAAACAGCCTACAAGTGGCATGAACACCTCATGCGAGTCCAACGTAACATGTAGCTATCAACCGCGTAGTCACGAGACTTTCGATTTGAGAATAAGACCCATAATTAAAAATACGCACACTTAGGCTTGCAAATGTGCCGCGAGTGGGCGGAACCCACTAAAAGGCCCCAAACAGCCCCGTAAGTGGCACGGATACCTCGTTCGTGTGCAACATAATAGGTAGCAACAAGTCGCGTAGGCGGGAGACTCCCGATTTCAGAATAGGACCAGAATTTGAAAATAGGCTCACTTAATATTGAAAACGTGATGCGAGTGGACAGAAACTACCAAAAGCCCCCCAAACGGCCCTACAAGTGGCACGAACACCTTATGAATGTCCATCGTAACATATAGCAATCGACCACGGAGTCGCAAAACTCCCGATTTAAGAATAGGACCCGAATTTGAAAATAAGCACACTTAGGCTTAAACATGTGTCGCGAGTGGGTGGAGACCACCACCAGCCCCCAAATGACCCCCAAGTGGCACGAACACCTCGTGCATGTCCAATATAATGCGCAGCAACCATCCGCACAATCGCGAGACTCCTCGTTTGAGAATAGGACCCGAATTTGAATATAGGCACACTTAGGCTTGAAAACGTACCACAAGTGGGTGGGAACCACCACCAAGCCCCAAACGACACCAAAAGTGGAAAAAATACCTCGTGCATGTCCAGCATAACACGTAGCAACCGATCATGTAGTCGTGAGACTCTTATTTTGAGAATAGGACCAATATTTGAAAATAGGCACACTTAGGCTTGAAAATGTGCCACGGGTGGGCAGAAAACAACAACCCCCAAACAACCTCACAAGTGGCACGAAAACCTCATGCATGTCCAATGTAAGATGGAGAAATTATATGCGTATTACTCAGACACCCAGTTTGAGAATAGGACCTGAATTTGAAAATAAGCACATTTAGGCTTGAAAACGTGTCATGAGCTGACGGAAACTACCAATAGCACCCAAATGGCACCGTAAGTGTGTCCAACATAACACGTACCAACCGACCACGTAGTCACGACACTCTCAATTTAAGAATTGGACCCGAATTTGAAAATAGGCACACTTAGGCTTTAAAATATGCCATGAGTGGACGAAAACCACCACAAGTCCCCAAATGGCAATAGGAACACCTCTTGCATGTCCAACATAACTCGTAGTAAACGATTGTGTAGTCCCGGGACTCCCAATTTGAGAATAAGATCTAAATTTGAAAAAAAGGAATACTTAGGTTTGAAAACGTTTCACGAGTGGGTGAAACCACCAAAAGAACCAAAATAGCCCCATAAGTGGCACGAACACCTCGTGCGTGTCCAACGTAACACATAGCAACCGAATCCATAGTCGCAGTACTCCTGATTTCAGAATAGGATCTGAATTTGAAATAAGGCACACTTAGGCTTGGAAACGTGCTGCGAGTGGATGAAAACCACCAACATCCCCCAAACAGCAATGCCAAGTGGCACGAACACCTCATGCTATCCAACGTAACATGTAGCAACTGATCGCATAGTCGTGGGACTCCCGGTTTGAGAATAGGACCCAAAATTAAAATGAGCAATTTATAATTAGGTCCCTTGGTAATAATTTTTAAACATGTAAGGACAATTTGCTATTAAGTCCACTTGTTATGCCACTAGCGTGGACTTCTACAAGAAGAGAATTAGTGGACCTAAGTGTTTAAAATTTGTCAAAATTCCTTTAATGTTTAATTTTTTTTATGAGGGACTTAAGAGTACTTTATAAAATTAAAAATAGGCACACTTCGGCTTTAAATCGTGCCGCTAGTGGGTGAAAACCACCAACAACGCCCAAACGGTACCGCGAGTGGTAGGGACAACTCGTGGGTGTACACCGTAACACATAGCAACTGATCATGTAGTCACAGGACTCCTGGTTTTAGAATAGGAGATAAATTTTGAAATAGGCATACTTTGGCTTAAAAACGTGCCGAGAATGGGAGAAAACCATCAAAAGCCCCCCAATAGCCCCACAAGTGACATGAACAACTCGTGCGTGTCCAACATAACACGTAGCAACTGACCGCATATTCACAGGACTTTTGGTTTGAGAACAGGATCCGAATTTCAAAATAGGCACACAACACCTTGAAAACATGTCGTAAGTGGATGGAAAACACCACCGGTGCCCAAAGAGACCCGCAAGTGGCACGAACACCTTATGCGTGTCCATCGTAACATGTAGCAACCGACCATGTAGTCAGGGGATTCCCCGTTTGAGAATAGGAGCCGAATTTTAAAATAGGCACACTTAGGCTCGAAAACATGCCGCGCGTGGATGAAAACTATAAAAAGCCCCCCAATAGCCCCACAAGTGTCAAGAACACCTCGTTCGTGTACATGGTAACACGTAGCTAAGGGCCATATATTCACGGGACTCCTGATTTGAGAATAGAACCCAAATTTAAGAATAGACACACTTAGCATTGAAAACGTTCTGTGAGTGGACGGAAACCACCCACAGCCCCCAAATAGCACCGGTAGTGACACGAACACCTCGTGCGTGTCCATCGTAACACGTAGCAACCGGTCGCATAGTCGTAGGACTCCTAGTTTGAGAATAGGAGACAATTTTGAAAATAGGCACACTTAGGCTTGAACTCATGCGTGCCCAACGTAACACGTAGCCATTAGTCGTATAGTCCAGGACTCCCGATTTGGGAATAGGACCCACATTTGAAAATAGGCACACTTAGGCTTGAAACATGTCATGAGTGGACAAAAATAACCAACATCCCCCCAAGGGAACCACAAGTGAAATGAACACCTCATGCGTTTCCACCGTAACACGTAGCAACCGGTTGCGTAGTCGCGAGATTTCTGATTTAAGAATAGGACCCAAATTTGAAAATAGTCACACTTAGGCTTGAAAATGTGCCACTGGTGGATGGAAACCACAAAAATCCCACAAACAGTCCCGTTAGTGGCACGAACACCTCATGCATGTTCAACGTAACACTTAGCAATTGATCGCATAGTCGCAAGACTCTTGATTTGAGAATAGGACCCGAATTCAAAAATAGGCAAACTTAGGCTTGAAAACGTGTCGCGAGTGGATGAAGAACACTACAAGACCCCAAATAGCCCCACAAGTGGCACGAACACCTTGTGTGTGTCGAATATAACACGTAGGAATCGACCGTACATTCCCGAAACTCTCGATTTGAGAATAGGACTCGAATTTAAAAATAGACACACTTAGGCTTGAAAACGTGTCGCGAGTGGACGAAAACCACACACATCCCCAAAAAGCACCACAAGTGAAACGAACACCTCGTGAGATTCCATCGATACACGTAGCAACCAGTCGCGTAGTCGTGGGATTCCCAGCTTGAGAATAGGACTCGAATTTGAAAATTGGTGCACTTAGTCTTGAAAACATACCGTGAGTGTGAGAAACTCACCCAAAGCCCCCAAACAACCCCGCAAGTGGTAAAACAGCGTGCCTAACATAACACATAGAAATTGATCGCCTAGTCATGGAACTTCCGACTTTAGAATATGACTCGAATTTGAAAATAGGCACACTTAGGCTTAAAAACGTGTCGCGAGTGGGCGAAAACCACCAAAAGTTACCAAATGTCACTGCGAGTGGCACAAACACTCGTTCATGTCCAACGTAACACGTAACAACCAGCCATATAGTCGCAAGACTTCGATTTGAGAATAGGATCCGAATTAGAAAATTGGCACATCTAGGTTTGAAAACATGGTGCCAGTGGGAAAAAACCTCCAAAGCCCCTAAACTGCCCCATAAGTGTCATGAACACATCATGAGTGTCCGGCATACCACTTAACAACTTTCCACATAGTCACGGGACTCCCGGTTTGAGAATAAAACTTGAATTTTAAAATAGGCACGCTTTGGCTTGAAAATGTGCCACGAGTGGGAAGAACCAATAACAACCCCCAAATGACACAGCAAGAGGAACAAACACCTTGTGCATGTCCAATGTATCACGTAATAACCAACCGCGTAGTCGCCAGACTCTGGGTTTGAGAATAGGACCCAAATTTGAAAATAGGCACATTTAGGTTTAAAAACGTGTCGCGAGAGAGCGAAAACCACCAATAGCTCCCAAACGGCACTGCAAGTAGCACTAACACCTCGTACGTGTCTAATGTAATAAGTAGCAACTGGTCGCGTAGCCATGGGACTCTCGATATGAGAATAGGACACGAATTGGAAAATAGGCACACTTAGGCTTTAAAACATGTCGCAAGTGGGCAAAAATAACCATCATCCCCCAAACGGAATCAAAAGTAGCTGGAACACCTCGTTCGTGTCCAACGTAACATGTAGCAGTCAACCGCATAGTCTTGGGAATCCCATATTGAGGATAAGACTCGAATTTTAAAATAGGCACACCTAGGCTTGAAAACATGCTGCGAATGGGCGGACACCACCAAATGCCACCAAACGGCCCGACAAGTAGCACAAACACCTCGTGCTTGTCCAACATAAAACGTAGCAATCGATTGCATATTGGCGGAACTCCTAATTTGAGGATAGGACCAAAATATGAAAATAGGCACACTTAGGCTTAAAAATGAGTTGCGAGTGGATAAAAACCACCCATAGCCCCCAAACAGCACCGCAAGTGGCATGAACACCCCGTGTGTGTCCATGGTAATATATAGCAACCATCCGCATAATCGTAGAACTCCCAATGTGAGAATAGGGCCCGAATTTAAAAATATGCACACTTAGGCTTGAAAACGTGCTAGGAGTAGGCGAAACCTCCAAAATCCCCTAAACAACCCTACAAGTGTCACGAACATGTCGTAAGTGTCCAACGTACCATGTAGCAACCGTCCGCATAATCACAGGACTCTCGGTCTGAAAATAAGACTCGAATTTGAAAATAGGCACACTTAGTCTTGAAAACATGTCATAAGTGGGAAGAACCACCACCAAAGATAACCGCAAGTGGCGCAAACATAATGTGCATGTCCAACATATCGCGTAGCAACCAACAACGTAGTCGCGGGACTCCCAATTTGAGAATAGGACCCGAATTTGAAAATAGGCACATTTAGGCTTTGAAATTTTCCGTCAGCGAGCGGGAACCATCAATAGCCCCCAAATGGCATCGCAAGTGGAACGAACACCTCATACGTCTCCAACGTCATAAGTAGAAATCGCCCGCATAGTCGCAGGACTCTTGATTTCAGAGTAGGACACGAATTTGAAAATAGGCACACTTAGGCTTCAAAGCGTGTCGCGAGTGTGTTAAACCACCAATATCCCCCAGACGGCACCGAAATTGGCAGGAATATATCATGCATGTCTAATGTAACACATAGTAATTAACCGCGTAGTCTCGGGACTCTCAGATTGAGAATAGGACCCAAATTTTAAAATATCCACACCTAGGCTTGAAAAGATGTTATGAATGGGCAGACACAACCAAAAGCCCCCAAACGGAACGACAAGTGGAACAAAGACCTCTTGGTTGTCCAACATAACACGTAGTAATCGATCGCGTAGTCGCGGGACTCCCTATTTGATAATATCACCCCAATCTGGTAATAGGCACAGTTAGGGTTTAAAACGTGCCGCGTGTGGACGAAAACCACCCGTAATGCCCAAACAACACCTCAAGTGGCACGAACACCTCGTGCGTGTCCATCGATACACGTAGTAACTGACCGTATAGTCACAAAACTCTCGATTTGAGAATAGGGCGTGAATTTAAAAATAAGCACACTTAGGCTTGAAAACGAGCTACGAGTAGGTGAAAACCACCAAAAGTCCCCAAACAGTAACCGCAACTGGCACGAAAACCTCGTGCGTGTCCAACATAACACATAGCAATTGGCCTTATAGTCGTGGAACTCCTAGTTTGAGAATATAGGTCGAATTTAAAAATAGTCACACTTAGGCTTGAAAACGTGCTGCGAGTGGGTGTAAACCTCCAAAAGATCCTAAATGGCACCACAAGTGGCACGAATACCTCGTGTGTGTACAACGTAAGACCTAGAAATCGTCTACATAGTCACAGGACTTTAGTTTGAGAATAGGGCCCGAATTTGAAGATAGGCACACTTAGGCATTAAAACATGCCATGAGTGAGCAAAAACCGCCAATAACCCCCAAACGGCACCATAAGTGGTCCCTTATTTACGGAATAGGTAATGGGTGAAAGGATGGATTAGGTACTGTAGTTGATTTAGTATTACACTAGCTTAATATCATATTTCAAAGACAACGCAAAATCCAAGTCCAAGACTGGAGTGATAATGCCAGAGAACGGATCCTTACTTACCTTCTTGGCAAGGCAAACAACCTTTGCCAAGGTTCCAAAGGAAAAATAGATCTGAACTAACACCTCACGCGTGTCGAACGTAACCCATAGCAACCGACTATGTCATCGGATGACACCTGATTTGAGAATAGGGCCCGAATTTAATAATAGGCACACTTCGTCTTAAAAATGTGCCGCAAATAGGCAAAAACTAACAAAAGTACCCAAACGTCCCCGCAAGTGGCACAAACACCTCGTGCATGTCCAACGTAACATGTACCCATCGATCGCATAGTTGCGAGACTCCCAGTTTTAAAAAAGGACCCGAATTTGAAAATAGGCACACTTAGGCTTGAAAACGTGCCGCGAGTGGGCAAACACCGCCAAAAGCTCCCAAATAGCACCGAAAGTGGCACAAACACCTCAGGCGTGTGCAATGTAACGTGTAAGAACCGACCGCGTAACCGCAAAACTCCAATTTGAGAATAAGACCCAAGTTTTAAAATAGGCACACTAAGGCTTGAAAACGTGTCGCGAGGGGGAAAAAACCACCAACCAACCCCGACACGTGGCAAGAACTCCTTGCACGTGTCGAATGTAACACATAGTAACCGTTCGTGTAGTCGCGGAACTCTCATATCTGATTATAAGACCCAAATTTAATAATAGGCACACTTAGGCTTGTCTAAACGGCACCGCAAGTGGCAGGAACACCTTATGCTTGTCCAACATAACATAGGAATCGACCGCGTAGGACTCCCGATTCGATAATTGGGCCCAAATTTAAAAATAGGCACACTTAGGCTAAAAAACATGTTTTGAGTAGGAGAAAATTTCCAAAAATCCCTAAACATCCCCTGCAGGTGGCACAAAAATGTGGTGCATGTCAAACATAACAAGTAGAAACCGACCTCATAGTCACGGGGCTCGCGGCTTGAGAATAGGACTCGAATTTGAAAATAGGCACACTAAGGCTTGAAAAAGTGTTGCGAGAAACCACCAAAAGCTCCTATACGTCACCGCAAGTAGAACGAACACCTCATGCATGTCCAACTTAAGATGTAGTAACCGACTGTATAGTCGTGAGACTCCGATGTGAGAATATGACCCGAATTTGAAGATAGGAACACTTAGGCATTAAAACATGTCGCGAGTGGGTGAAAACAGCCACTAGCCCCCAAACGGCACCACAAGTGGCCGAAACACCTCATGCATGTCGAACGTAACATGCACACTTCGGCTTAAAAACACGTCAGGAATAGGCAAAAACTACCAAAATCCCCCAACTGGCCCTGTACTGACACAAACACCTCGTTTGTGTCCAACATAACATGTAGCAACCGAAAGTGTGTTCGCGGGACTCTCGAATTGAGAATTAGACCATAATTTGAAAATAGACACACTTAGGCTTGAAAATGTTCCGCGAGTGGGCGAAAACCGCCAAAAGCTCCCAAACAGCATCAAAAGTGGCACAAAAACCACGTGTGTGTCCAACATAACACTTAACAACCGACTGTGTAATTGCGGAACTCCGATTTGAGAAGAAGAAACTAATTTAAAAATAGGTGCACTTAGGCTTGAAAACGTGTCGCGAGTGAGTAGAAACTACCGAAAGCCCGTAAATGACCTCCAAGTCACACAAACACTGCGTGTGTGTCCATTGTAACATGTAAAAAGCATCCACATAGTCGTGGGACTCTCGATTTTGATAATAAGAACCGAATTTGAAAATAGGCATGCTTAGGCTTGAAAGCGTGCCCTTAGTGGGTAAAAAAACAACAACCACCAAACGGTACCGCAAGTGGTAAGATTACCTCGTGCGTGTGCAACATTACACGTAGCAATATACTGCATCATCTCTAGGTTTAAGAATAGGACCCGAATTTGAAAATAGGCACACTTAAGCTTTAAAACTTGTCGCGAGTGGGCGAAAACCACCAACAGCTGCCAAATGGCACTGTAAGTGGAGGTAACACCTCATTAATGTCCAATGTAACACATAGCAACTAATCGCGTAGTCTCGGGACTACCAGTTTGAGAATATGAGACTAATTTGAAAATAGACATACTTAAGCATGAAAACGTGCCGCGAATGGATGGAAAGCACCAAAAGCTCCCAAACGGCCCCACGGGTGGTACAAACACCTCATGCATGTCCAACGTAACTTTTAGGAACCGACTACATAGTCACAGAACTCCTAGTTTGAGAATAGGACCCGAATTTGAAAATAGGCACACAGCCTTGAAAATGTGTTGCGAGTGGACCATGACCACCAACAACTCCCATAGAGCACCACAAGTGGTACAAACACCTCATATGTGTCCATCGTAATATGTAGCAATCGATTGTATAGTCACGGGACTACCAGTTTGAGAATAGGAGCTAAATATGAAAATAGGCTCACTTAGGCTTGAAAACATATCGCTAGTGGGAAAAGACCCCCAAAAGAGCCGAAATGGCCCTAAAATAGGCATGAACCCCTTGTTCGTGTCCAACGTAACATGTAGTAACCGACCGAATACCCCTAGGACTCAAAATATGATAATAAGACCCGAATTTAAGTATCGGTACACTTAGGCTTGAAAACGTGTCGCGAGTCGACGAAAACCACCACCAACCCCCAAAAGGCAACACAAGTGGCACAAACACCTCGTGCGTGTCCAACATAAAATGTAGAAACCAACCATGTAGTTGTAGGACTCCCGATTTGAGAACAAGACCATAATTCAAAAAATGCACATTTTGGCTTAAAAATGTGTTGCGAGCGAACGAAAACCACCAACAGCCCTCAAATGGCACTGCAAGTGGAACAAACACCTCATGCGTGTCCATTTTAACAAATAGCAACCAACTGCATAGTTGCGGGACTCTCGGTTTGAGAATAGGACCCGAATATAAAAATAGGCACACTTAGGCTTCAAAATGTGCCACGAGTAAGTTGAAACCACCAAAAATCCCTAAACAGCCCCGCAAATGGCACAAACACCTCAAGCATGTCGAATGTAACAAGTGGAAACCGGTCGCATAGTCACGAAACTTTCAATTTGAGAATGGGGTGAATTTGAAAATAAGCACACTTAAGCCTTAAAACGTGCCGTGAGTGGGTGGAAACCACCAAAAGTTCCTAAATTGAATCACAAGTGGCACGAACACCTCTGCGTGTCAACCGTAACACGTAGTAACCGATTGCATAGTCGCGGGACTCCGGCTAGAGAATAGGATCCAAATTTGAAAATATGAACATTTGGGTATTAAAATGGGCCACTAGTGGGCAGAAACCACCAACAGCTCCCAAATGGCACCGCAAGTGGCATGAGCACCTCGTGTGTTTAAAATAACATGTAGCAGCTAATCGCATAGTCGCGGGACTTTTGATTTGAGAATTGGACCCAAATTTCAAAATTGACACACTTAGGTTTAAAAACGTGTTGTGAATAGGCAAAAACCACCAAAAACCCCCAAACAGCCCTTAAGTGGCACAAACACCTCGTACGTGTCCAACGTAAAACGTAGCAACTGATCGCATAGTTGCGAGACTCCATTTTGAGATTAGGACCCAAATTTAAAAATAAACACACTTAGGATTGAAAACGTGTCGTGAGTGGCGAAAAACCACCAACAGTACCTAAATGACCTCGCTAGTGGTACAAACACCTCGTGCGTGTCCAACGTAACACGTAGCAATTGATTGTGTATTCGTAGGGCTCTCGGTCAAAGAATATGACCTGAATTTGAAAATGGTAAAACTTAGGCTTGAAAACTTACTACGAGTGGGCGAAAACCATCAAAAGCCCTCAAAAGGCCCCGTAAGTGGCAAGAGTACCTTTTATGTGTCCATCGTAACACGTAATAATCGGCTGCATAGTCGCAGGACTCCCAGTTTAAGAATGGGACCCGAATTTGAAAATGGGCACACTTAGGCTTTAACATGTTCCGCGAGTGAGCGGAAAAAACCAATGGCCCCTAAACATCCCTGCAAGTGGAAGGAACACCTCATACATATCCAACGTAACACGTAGAAACCAGCCGCAAGGACTCCCGATTTGAGATTAGGACCCCAATTTTAAAGTAGTCACAATTAGGGTTTAAAACGTGCCACGAGTGGGTAAAAATCACCATCAACCCCAAACGGCACCGCAAGTGGTCAGAACACCTCATACATGTCCAATGTGACACGTAGAAATCGATCGTGTAGTCAAAAGACTCTCGATTTGATAATATGACCCGAATTTGAGAATAGGCACACTTTAGCTTTAAAATGTGCTGCGAGTGGACGAAAACCACCAACAACCCCCAAACGACCCCACAAGTGGCAGCAACATGTCAGGCATGTCCAACATAACACATAACAACCACGTTGTTTCGAAACTACCAGTTTGAGAATATGACCAGAATTTGAAAATAGGCACACTTAGGCTTGAAAACATGTCATAAGTGAGGTAACACTCCCAAACGACACCGCAAGTGGAACGAACACCTCATGTGTAGTCCAATATAACACATAGCAACCGACCGCATAATCGCGGGACTTCGGTTTTAGAATAAGACTCAAATTTGAAAATAGGCACACATAAGCTTGAAAATATGTCGCGAGCGGGCAAAAACCACTAGAAGCCCCCAAATGGCCCCACAAGTGGCAAGAACACCTCGAGTGTGTCCAATGTAATACCTAGCAACTGTACGCGTAGTCGTCGGTCTCCTCATTTGATAATAGGGCCCGAATTTGAAAATAAGCACACTTAGGCTTGAAAATGTGCCCTGAGTGGGAGGACTACCAACGGGTCGCAATCAGCACTGCAAGGGGTAAGAACACCTCGTGCGTTTTCAACATGACACGTAGCAACCTTTACCGTAGTCGAAGGACACCAAAATAGGCACACTTAGGCTTTAAAACGTTCCGCAAGTGGGTGAATACCACCAGCAGCCCCCAAACGGCACCGCAAGTGGAACGAACACCTCACACATCTCTAATGTAACATGTACCAACCGACTGCATAGTTTGGGACTCTTGATTTGAAAATAGGACTCAAATTTGAATATAGGCACACTTAGGCATGAAAACGTGCCATGAATGGACATAAACCAATTGCAGCCTCCAAGACAGCACCACAATTGCCATAAAAATCTTGTGCGTGTCCATCCTAACACGTAGCAAACAGTCGCATAGATGTGGGACTACCAGTTTAAGAATAGGAGTCGAATTTGAAAATAGGCACACTTAGGCTTGAAAACGTACCGTGAGAGGGAAAAGACCCACAAAAGAGCCCAAACAGCCCCGAAAGTGGCATGAACACCTCATCCGTGTCCAACGTAACATGTAGCAATCCACTGCATAGCCCCAGGACTCCAAATTTGATAATAACACCCAAATTTAAAAATAAATACACTAAGGCTTGAAAACGTGCCATGAGTGGATGAAAACCATGAACAACCCCCAAAAGGCACCGCAAGTCGCATAAACGCCTGTTGCGTGTCCAACATAAAACGTTGCAACCGACCGTGTAGTCATGGAACTCCCGATTTGAGAACAGGACCCGAATTTGAAAAATGCACACTTTGACTTGAAAATGTGCTGTGAGCGGACGAAAACCACCAACAGTCCCCAAATGGCACTGTAAGTGGAATGAACACCTCGTGCGTGTCAATCGTAATACGCACCAACCAACCGCATAGTCGTGGGACTCCCAATTTGAGAATAGGATCCAAGTTTGAAAATAGACACATTTGGGCTTCAAAATATGCCGCGAGTAGGTGGAAATCGCCAAAAATCCCCAAACAACCCTGCAAATCGCACGAACACCTCATGCTTGTCCAATGTAGGAAGTAGCAACCAATCGCGTAGTCACGGGACTTTTGGTTTGAGAATAGGGAGAATTTTAAAATATTCACACTTAAGGTTTAAAACGTGCCATGAGTGGGTGGAAACCACCAAAAGTTCCCAAATAGAATCACAAGTGGCACGAACACCTCTCCTTATCAAGCATAATACATAGCAACCAATTGTATAGTCGCGGGACTCCGACTAGAGAATAGGACCCGAATTTAAAAATATCAACATTTGAGTATTATAACGGGCCACGAGTGGAAAAAACCAACAATAACTCCCAAACGACACCGCAAGTGGCACGAACACCTCTTGTGTGTCCAACATAACATGTAACAACCGTCCATGTATTCGCGGGACTCTTAGTTTGAGAATTGGACCTGAATTTGAAAATTGATACACTTAGGTGTGAAAACGTGTTGAGAATGGGCAGAAACCACCAAAATCCTCCAAACAACCCTCAAGTCACACAAACACCTTGTGCATGTACAAGATAACACATAACAACCAGACACATAGTCACGAGACCGGTTTGAGATTAGGACTGGAATTTGAAAATAGACACACTTAGGCTTGAAAAAGTGTCGCGAGTGGGCAAAAACCATCAACAGTCCCTAAATGGCCCCGCAAGTGGCACGAACACCTCGTGTGTGTCCAACATTACATGCACCAACTAGTCGCATAGTCACGGGGCTTTCGGCCAGAGAATAGGACCTGAATTTGAAAATGGGAAAACTTAGGCTTGAAAACTTGCTGCGAGTGGGCGAAAATGTTCAAATGCCACCAAAAGGCCCCATAAGTGGCACGAGTACCTTGTGCATGTCCATCATAACATATAACAACGGGTTACAGGACTCCCAGCTTGAGAATGGGACCTAAATTTGAAAATAGGCACACTAAGGCTTTAAAATGTGACGCAAGCGGGCGGAAACCACCAACGACCCCCAAATAGCCCCGTAAGTGGTAGGAACACCTCGTGCATGTCCAACGTAACACGTAGCAATCGGTCGCAATGACTCTCGATTTGAGATTAGGACCCAAATTTTAAAATAGGCACAGTTACAATTTAAATCATGTCGTGAGTAGGTGGAAACCACCAACACCCCTCAAATGGCACCGCAAGTGGCCGAAACACCTCGTACATGTTTAACGTGACACATAGCAACTGATCACGTAGTCGTGAAACTCTCGATTTGATAAATGACCCGAATTTGAAAATATGCACACTTTGGTTTTAAAATGTACCGCAAGTGGGCGAAAACCACCAATAACCCCCAAATGGCCCCATAAGTGGCAGGAACATATCGGGCGTGTCCAACATAACACGTAGAAAAAAGTCGCGCTGTTGTGAAACTACCAGTTTGAGAATATGACCTAAATTTGAAAATAGGCACACTTAGGCTCGCGAAAGTATCGTAAATGAGGGAACACCCCCAAACAGTACTGTAAGTGGTACGAACACCTCGTGTATAGTCCAACATAACACGTAGCAACCGGATGCGTAATCGCAGGACTTTGGTTTTAAAATAAGACTTGAATTTGAAAATAGGCACACATAGGCTTAAAATGTGTCGAGAGCGGGCGAAAACCACCATAAGCACCCCCGTAAATGGCAAGAACACCTCGTGCGTGTCCAATGTAACACCTAGCAACTGTCAGCGTAGTCGACGGTCTCCCCGTTTGATAATAGGACCTGAATTTGAAAATAGGCGCACTTGGGCTTCAAAATGTGCCCTGAGTTGGCGGACTACCAACATCTCACAATTAGCACCGCAAGGGGTAGGAACACCTCGTGTGTTTTGAACATAACACATAGCAACCTTTAGCATAATCGCGAGACTCCCGATTTGCAAATAGGACTCGAATTTGAAAAGGGCACACTTAGGCTTTAAAAAGTGTCGCGAGTGGGTGAATACCACCACCAACCCCCAAACGCCACTGCAAGTGGAAGGAACACCTCAAGCGCCTCTAACGTAACATGTAGCAACCGACTGCGTAGTTGAGAGACTCTCTATTTGATAATAGGACCCAAATTTGAATATAGGTACAATTAGTCATGAAAATGTGCCATTAGCGGACTGAAACCACTCGCAACCCCAAGATAGTACCACAATTGGCACAAAAACCTCGTGCGTGTCCATCCTAACATGTAGTAACCGACTGTGTAGACGTGGGACTCCCAGTTTGGGAATAGAACCCGAAATTGAAAGTAGGCACACTTAGTCTTAAAAACGTGTTACGAGTGGGAAGAAACCACTAAAAGTACTCAAACGGACCTGTAAGTGGCATGAACATCTCGTGCATGTCCATCTTAACACGTAGGAGTCGACTGCATAGTTGTGGGACTCCCAATTCGATAATAGGACCCAAATTTCAAAATAGTCACACTTAGACATGAAAATGTGCCGCAAGTGGGCGAAAGCCATAGAAAGCCCCTAAACAATCCCCCAAGTGGTGCGAACACCTCGTTCGTGTACACCGTAATACGTAGCAACAGGCCACACATTCGTGGGATTATTGATTGAAGAATAGGACCCAAATTTAAGAATAACACAGAGGCTTAAACATGTGCCGTGAGTAGGCAGAAACCACCGAAAGCCCCCAAATTGGCCGACAAGTGATACGAACACCTCGTGAACGTCCAACGTAACACGTAGCAACAGATTCCATAGTCGCGGGACTCCAGGTTTGAGAATAAGTCCTGAATTTAAAAATACTCACACTTAGAAAACATTATGCGAGTGGGCAAAACCACCAAATGCTCCCAAACGGCACCACAAGTGGCACGAACACCTCGTGTGGGTTATTCGATTTGAGAATAGGACCCGAATTTGAAGATAGACACACTTAGGCTTTAAAACATGTCTCGAGTGAGCAAAAACTACCAAAATCCTCCAAACGACACTACAAGTGGCAGGAACACCTAGTGCGTATCCAACATTACATGTAGCAATCGACCGCTTCATCGCAAGACTCGCGGTTTGTGAATAGGACCTAAATTTGAAAATAGGCATACTTCGGCTTAAAAACGTGCCGTGAATAGGCAAAAACTAAAAAATCCCCCAAACGGCCCCATAAGTGACATAAACACCTCGTGTGTGTCTAACATAACATGTAGCAATTGGCCGCGCAGTCGAGGGACTCCCGGCTTGAGAAAAGGACCCAAATTTGAAAATAGGCACACTTAGGATTAAAAACGTGTCGCGAATGGGTGATAACACAATAAAATCCCAAACGTCACCGCAAGTGATACAAACATCTCGTCCGTGTCCAAAGTAACACGTAATAACTGATCGCGTAATCACGGGACTCCAGTTTGAGAATAAGACTCGGATTTTGAAATATACACACGTAGGCTTGAAAATGTGCCGCGATCGAGCAAAAAACCACTAAAAGCCCCCAAACGGCCCCACAAGTGGCCAGAACACCTTGTGAGTGTTAAATGTAAGACGTAGCAACCGTTCACGTAGTTGAGCGACCCCTGGTAGGATAGTAGGACCCAAATATGAAAATAGGCTCACACATGCTTAAAAATGTGCCCTCTGTGGGAGAAAATGACTAATAGCCCCCAACAGCACCGCAAGTGGTAGGAGCACTTAGTGCGTGTCCAACATAACATGTAGGAATCGCCCGCGCACTCGCTGGACTCTCAATTTGAGAATAGGACATGAATTTGAAAATAAGCACATTTAGGCTTTAAAACGTACCGTGCCGGAGTAAAAACCACCAATAGCCCCCAAACAGCACTACAAGTCATAAGAACACCTAGTGCGCGTCCAACGTAACATGTAGCAAATGACCGCATAGTCATAGGACTCCAAGTTTAGGAATAGAAGCCTAATTGTAAAATAGGCATATTTAGGCTTGAATACATGTCGCGAATGGGAGAAAACATTCAAAATCCCCCAAATGGCCTCTCAAAGGGGTTACGGGACTCCCGATTTGAGAATAGGGCCCGAATTTGAAAATATGGAAGCTTAGCCTTGAAAATGTGATAAGAGTGGATGAAAACCACCAATGACCCCCAAAGAGTACATCAATTGGAATGAACACCGCATGCGTGTACATCATAACATGTAGATACCTACCGCTTAGTCACGGGACACCTAGTTTGAGAATAGGAGCCGAATTTGAAAATAGACACACTTAGGCTTGAAAATGTGACGCTAGTGGATGAAAACTACCAAAATTCACCAAATAGCCTCGCAAGTGTCACGAACACCTCTTCGATGTCCAATGTAATATGTAGTAACCGACTGTATAGTCGTAGGACTCCTGATTTGAGAATAGAATCGAATTTGATAATAGACACACTTAGGCTTAAAAATGTACCGCGAGTAGATGTAAATAACCCACAGCCACCAAACAGCATTGCAAGTGACACAAACACCTTGTGCGTGCCCAATGTAACACGTATCAACCAGTCGCATAATTACAGGACTACCGATTTGAGAATTGGACCTGAATTTGAAAATAAGCACACTTAAGCTTGAAAATGAGGTGCGAGTGGGCAAAAATCACCAAAATAGTACAAAAAGTGGCACAAACACCTCATGCGTGTCTATAGTAACACATAGCAATCGATCGCATAATCACGGGACTCCCAATTTGAGAAAAGGAGTCGAATTTAAAAATAGGCACACTTAGGCTTGAAAATGTTCCGCTAGTGGGTGAAAACTGTAAAAAGCCCCTAAAGAGACCCGAAAGTGGCACTAACACCTCTTACATGTCCAACATAACATGCAGCAACCGATCATTTATTTGTGGGACTCACAATTTGAGAATAGTACCCAAATTTGAAAATAGATATACCCAGGCTTGAAAACGATCCGCGAGTGGACAAAAATGACCAAAAACCCCCATAAATCTCCGCAAGTGGTACAAACACCTCATGCATGTCCATCGTAACACGTAGCAACCAATTGAGTAGTCGCAGGACTCTCGGTTTGAGAATAGGACCCGAATTTGAATATATGCAGACTTAAGCTAGAAAAAGAGTCGTGAGTGGGCGAAAACCAAAACAAACTCCAAAATAACCCCGCATGTGGAACGAATACCACCTGGGTGTCCAACATAACATGTAGCAGCTATCCACATAGTCGCTAGACTCCCAATTTGATAATTGGACCTAAATTCGAATATAGTCACTCTTACACTTGAAAATGTGTTGTGAGTGGGAGAAAACCACCAAAAGACCCCAAACGGCCCCACAAGTGGCGCGAACACCTCGTGCGAGTTCAACATAACATGTAGCAACTGGACGTATAGTAGTAGGACATCCGATTTGAGAATATGACCTGAATTTGGAAATAACACACTTAGGCTTGAAAACGTGCCGCCAGTGGATGAAAACCACCCACGGCCCCCAAACAACACCGCAAGTGACATGAACACCTCATGTGTGTCCGTTGCAACATGTAGGAACCATTCGTATAGTCGAGGGATTCCCTATTTGAGAATAGGATCTGAATTTGAAATTAATGACACTTAGGCTTGAAAACGTGTCGTGAGTGGGGGAAAGTCACCAAAAGCTCCCAAACACCCCCGCAAGTGGCAGATCACCTCGTGCGAGTCCAACATAACACATAGAAATTTAAGAATTTAAGAAACTAATTAAGTTTAAGAAACTTATAAAGTTTAGAAACTCTATTGCTTCTAAACATAAAAGACATGGTTATTAAAATTTCAAACTCACAGACCTCATGACAGAAATGATGACAAATAGATCACTGATAATAATAGGCCTAAAACTCAACTCAACAAAGCCTTTTCCCAATTATTTGGGGTCGGCTACATGAACCCTATTTTTCCATTCCATTCTGTCCAGTGCAATATCTTCGGTTAAACCACATGACATCATGTCCTTTTTTATAATATCCCACCAAGTCAATTTAGGCCTACCTCTACCCCTTGTGTTACCATCAATACTAACTAAATCACTCTTCCTTACAGGAGCATCCATTGGTCTACGCTTGACGTGTCTAAACCATCTAAGTCGATTTTCTCTCACTTTATCTTCCATAGGAGTTACTTTTATCGTTTCACGAATTTGTTCATTTTTAATTTTATACTTTCGAGTTTTACCACAAATCAATCTTAGCATTCGCATCTCCGCCACACTCATTTTCTGCACATTTTGTTTCTTGGTTGCCCAACACTCTATCCCGTATAACATGGTGGGTCTAATGGCCATCCTATAATATTTACCTTTTAACTTCAAAGGTATACGCCTATCACATAAAACGCCGGTAGCACTTCTCCACTTAACCCAGCCTGCTCTAATCCTATGAGTAACATCATCACTAATATCTCCATCTTTTTGGATAATGGATCCTAAATAACGAAAATGATCATTTCTAGGTATCCCTTGACCCTCCAATTTCACCACATCTCCATTTGTCCTCCTATTACTACTAAAATTGCACTCCACATATTATGTTTTAGTTATGCTTATTTTAAATCCTCTTGTTTCTAAAGTTTCTCTCCACAATTCCAACCTAGCATTAATCCCCGTCTTAGTCTCATCCACTAAAACAATATCATCTGCAAATAGCATACACCATGGCACCTCATCTTGTATTTGTCCAGTCAACTCATCCATAACAAGCGCAAAGAGATAAGGACTTAATGCTTAACCTTGGTGTAGACCTACCGTAATTGAAAATTCACTACTTTCTCCGGCTGATGTTCTTACTGTAGTCATCGCACCATCATACATATCCTTGATCACATCAATATATCTGCGAGCCACTCCTCTTTTATGTAGAACCCACCATATTATATCTCTGGGTATCCTATCATACGCCTTCTCCAAATCTATAAAAATCATATGAAGATCCTTCTTTTTCTCCCTATACCTCTCCATTCATCTCCTCAATAAATAAATTGCTTCCATTGTTAACCTCCCAGGCATAAACCCAAATTGATTCTCAGATACTGTTGTCTTTAATATCAATCTATATTCAATCATTCTCTCCCAAAGTTTCATTGTATGACTCATTAACTTAATACCACGATAATTTGAACAACTTTGTATGTCCCCTTTATTTTTATAAATAGGTACTAAAACACTTTTTCTCCATTCATCGGGCATCCTATTAGTCATTAAAATTCTAGTAAATAATTTTGTAATCCATGATACTCCATCCTCCCCTAAGCACTTCCAAACCTCAATAGGGATACCATCTGGTCCTAAAACCTTCCCTGTTTTCATCTTTTTTAGTGCAATCCTGACCTCTGTTGTCCTAATTCTGCGAAAAAATATATTTTCTCGAGTCTCCCTAAGTTCCTCTATATCTAATATACTCCCATTATCTCCATTTAATAACCTCTCAAAGTAGTTTTTCCATCTTTCCATAATTTCATCATCTTTGACTAGGACTCTCGAATCATCACTTTTGATACACTTAACGTTATTAAAATCTTTGTTTTCCTGTCCCTAAGTTTAGCAAGCTTATAAATACTTTTTTCCCCTTCTTGTGTACCTAATTTTGTATAAAGATCATCATACGCTTTTAACTTAGCATCTCTTACCACTTTCTTAACTTCCTTTTTAGCCCATTTATATTTCTCAAAATTTTCTTCATTTCTATTTGTTTACCATGTTTTAAAGCACTCCCTTTTAATTTTTACTATATTTTGTACTTCTTCATTCCACTACCAAGTTTCTTTAGACTGTGACCCCTTGCCCTTTGATTCTCCAAGAATTTCTTTTGATATTCTCCTAATGCATGTGGCCATCTTATTCCACATTATGTTAGTCTCTTCTTCAGTATTCCGTGTTGCATCATTTAATAATTTATCTTTAGATAGTTCTAATTTCTCTCCTTTTAAGTTCCACCACCTAGTTCGTGGGTTAATCTTCACTTTTCGCACTCGTGATTGATTTTTAATATTTATATCCAACACCATTATCCTATGTTGTGAGGTTAAACTCTCTCCCGGGATAAGCTTACAATCTTTGTGGGAAATTGGTAAATGTTACTGCAAAGTGTAGAGTCAAACTAAATAACAATGTCAAGGCTAATATGCAAAACTTGTCATGACTCTAGTGACTCTGAAGAAGATGAACCTTCATCATCAAATGCTAATGAATCATGCATGTCCTTCTTTGCTAAGATAATATATTATGACGAAAAAGCATGTTTGACGGTTGAAAGTTTTATTATGCATGTTGATGTTGATATGACTCCTGCTAGTGTAAATATTGTATCTACTACTGTTGTAAAGGATATAGCTAGTTTAAGTTTGCGGCTGAGTCAAAGTGATGTGTTTATTGATGAATTGAACGTGTGTGTGAGTTCCACTACACGAAATGAAGCGTTGGGGGACACTTCACGCACATCACTTAGTGAGTCCAATGACGACCTACCTAATATACAGGAATTGTACACTAAGCTCTTAAAAGGAGTGCCAAACTGGATAAAATGGTTAAATAGTTGACTGAATCTGTTTAACAACTTAGTAAAACTATTAGGATTTTTTTTGAAGATTAGACTACCCAATGTATTGCACATGAGACATAAACTAAAAGAATACTCTTATAAACTAACAGATCTTTCTAAGAAAATTTCTGTTAGAACAACGGTACAAGGCTACCTTAATTGTTTATGGGGGCTTAAAAGAAATCTCGTGATTAGAAATAAATCCCCCTCCTAACAGAAGACTAAGGATTGAAGGAAAAAGCAAGAAGGCAGCAAAGAAGCACAACGAGGAAGCTTAAGGCTACATGCGAGGATGCCTACCGAGAAAGCTCACCTTTTATTTTTATTTTGATTACCTAGTCAAATTGTATTTTTTATTATATTGATTGTAAGATGTAACAATTTTAAATTTGAGTGTGAGGTCAAATGGTACCCGCGAGGGACAACGTCTAGAAGGGTTTGGGAGAGCTTACATGCTCTATCGAATGACCTCATCATGGGAACTATAGAGTCACCTGGTTTAGAGAATTGAGAGGTAAGGTAGTATTAAGTCTTGTATTAACAATTTTAAATACACTTGGTAAAACACCAAGAGACCATATCCCGAGAGAGCTTACCTAGAGTAACCTTGAGTTCCATCTTTTATTAAGCCTTGTGCCAAACAACCCTCTATCAAAAGTCACACTTGCTTTGAAGGATGTCACATGCTACCCACCTCCTATCCGATCCTAACTTGAGTATACCTTGGTAGTGTGAGGGTCTGTTAGTTGGCATTTAATTCCTAGGACGTAGGTCTTACTCACACATCAGAGCATTTAATGTTTATGACATAAAGGTATGAGGGGAATGCCTTTCACATTAATGGCAACTGAGGCATCTTAGGAGTTGGTGGTGTCCATTTATTGAGCCCAACCACATCTGAAAAAGGGGTTGTGGTTCCTCTAGAGAAAGGGATATTTATCATCTGAGAGAGAGAGAGAGAAAATACCCTCCATGAGAGCAATGAGTTACTACAAACCAGAGTCTTATCCACCCACTATTGATATATATTACTAATTACCTACCAGAGACATAGATTGCAACTGGTGGGTTGGCTGCCTACCAAGGTGTATCTAGGGTACTTATTTATCTCTCCCTTTGACTGAGTTGCCTCTGAGGTTATTTTATTCTTGTCTAAGTTATACACCAGAGGTTTGTGAGTTCAATTAGAGTATCTATTACATATAATATTGTATGTTCATTCGGTGATTGTTAAGAACATTTGGATTAGTGGTTTATCATCATATCTATGGGGTTACGCCTCCATTTGTATTATAATACTCTAGCTATTAAAAGGACCCCCCTCTTCCGTTTGGCGACTACGCTAGGGAGGTATTCTTTTAGAAATATCTCATAAGATAATATTAACCGTGTTCTAGACTTTAATGAGATTCAACGAAGGGAAGAACAAGCAATGAGGGAGCTTAAAAACTCCATAGAGGGGGTACCTCAAGGGGATGTTCCTCAAGTGAAAATGGCAACATGAGTCCTAATGGTCACCCAAGCCTCCATGAGCGCAATGATGGGGCCAACCTAAGTGGCCCTTCTAATGGGAAAGTTTATAGAGTTTCTACAAACTCCAATGACAGCTATGGCTTTTGGAGCAACGTTGAACCCCAACTTTTTTATCACCCCCGTGGCAGCTCCAGCAGCTCCTTTGGGTATATTTCCAATGATGGTTACCCCTACCGTAACACCAATGGTGGTGATACCTAATGTTGTCAGCATTACACATGTGTCACCTCATCCAAGTGTTGTAACGATAAAGAAGGCTCTTTTATCTCCCTTAGAAGAAATGAGAAAGGAAATGTTTAAAATGATAGCACCTTCCTCGTAGTCAGCGAGCGAGGTAGCTTCAGTATATGATAATTTTTGTTCTCCTTATCCAGAGGAGTACAACGAGGAACCTTACCCAAAAGATTATGTGCCACCAATCTTTGACAAGTACATTGGGAAATGAGGAAATCCTAAGGATCATATTAAGAGGTTCATGGAACCTCTAGGGGCCCATTTCAATAATAAAACATTGTATTTGAGGGATTTTTCTAAATCCCTCACCGATAAGCATACATGTGGTACTCTTATTTAGTTCCAAGGAGTATTTACACTTGGGAGGGAATGCACATACTATTCGTCCAACAGTTCTTTCTAGTAAAAGATAAGCTCACTCTGACGCAGTTGGACGGGGAGAAGCAAAGGACGGGCGAAGAGGTTGAAGCATAAATTTGAAGGTTTAGGGAAAGGTCTCTCAATGTGAGAGAGAAGGCCAAATAATCCAAGTTACTCCAAATTTTTGCTGAAGGTTTTCTCCCAGAGTACATTTTTTATTTGATAAATGAGACACACGAAGGAACTTTTACCACCTTCCTAAAGGCTGCAAGGAATATCTCTTTGGTGGTGCGCCCAAGTCCCATCATGGTGCCGATGGTGTTCAAATAGCAAGCATAACTCATTGGAGGATGTGACTAGCTGCCAAGAGTGAGCTATGCCGATGGTGGAAAAGAAGGAGATAAAGAAAGATAACAAGAGAAAGCTTGGCAGAGAAAGAGAAGACCCACCACCATTGCCTTGCACCGTCGAAGAGGTTGTTAGCTGTTATAATGCTATGTTATAAGGAGGGGCATTTTATCTGCCCAATGATGCTCCGGCTATGGAGCCAAGTCTAGAAGTGAGAGCAACCCCCAAATATTATCAAATACATTGGAAGATTAGTCATCCAACGGTGTCGTGTTTCACATTGAGAAAGATCATTAACAAGCATCTAAAGGCGAAGACTTTGCAGATCCCATAAGGAAACATCAACAGTGATTCATTACGAGCGCATGGGGCAAAAATTGGTAGTGGAATACGATGAGGAAGCTGAAAGTGAAGAAAGAAAGTGGACAGCAGAATGAGAAGAGTTCGAAAAAGCTCTAGAACATTGTACAAGCGACATGGCAGATGTCGTGATAGCTTACGATGAGGAGAGCACGAGGGACATTGAGGAATTATATAATTTTGATAACTAAGAGGTGGATCTCTGACTGGAGTACCAAGTTGTATCATAGTCACCTAAGTTCGCTTGGTTTTTTTATTAGGTGGGGATGCCCAAAGACAGTAGAATGGAGATCACTCAGGAAATCTTGGATTTCCAGGAGGAAAGCAGTTCCATCGTTGAGATAGAGAGGGCCTATGGCTAGGCTAGTAAAGAAGTTTATGTATGAGGTAACATTTTTTGACGCCGATAGAGCAGTGATGTTCCCTCAGAATATGACACTGTATATGACTACAAGTCTAAATAGATAAGATTTGTTAGAGCTTTTATGGATGGGGGAGCTTCTATAAATATCATGCCTATTAGCTCTTTTTATGCTTCCAACATCTTTGAGACTCGATTGATACCTATGCCTTTAGTGATTTTGGGTTATGATAACCAGTCTTCAAAATCGATTGGGTATGTGAATGTAGGGATAGTAATGGAAAATCTTACCTTACATATCAAGTTCCATGTTATTGAGAGTTATAGTTCCTACCATTTATTAATATGAAGAGTGTGGATACATAATCATGGCTTGTTTCATTCGACATACCACTAGTACGCCAAGACCACAAAAAAGGAACGAAGATTGTAATACAAGCAATGAAGAAGTCATTTGATCACGAGGAGGCCCATTTGGTTGATGTTGTATTTTACACAGAGTTAGAAGAAGAAGCGCGAGTTTTAATAAGGCGTATGAAGGGTGGCAGAGTTCCCTCTATTAGAGAAAGAATGGGGCCTGTGAAGAATCATGACGATGAAGGAGCAAGTGGAAGGAGAGGAGCTGAGGAATTTAACGATGCAAGCCCCAAATCCCAAACTATCTCTAAGAAATTGAGAGATAGAATGAGGAATAGTATTGACCCCATTGAACATGAGGCCAAATGGTAGAGAGCCTCAAGAAGGTTCTAAAGAGGAATACTAAAGGAAGCTTTACGAGAGAGGAAACGAAAGGCAGCTACATCGATCGATCGTTAGTACATAAAAGTGTAGCTAGAAGATGGAAGGGTGGTCTATCGCCTCTATAGGCGTGAGAGGGCAGTCAAAGAAGATGTTAAATAAGCTGACGAAGAGTCTGGCCATGACTATGAGTGATTTTTAATGGATAAACAAGGGCAGTGTATGGTTATTGACAATTCCAACACGCATGAGTTTATGGAGGAGATGGAAAATGAACCTGATTGCATGACTGATCGCCCAAAACCACAAGTACAAGAGTTGGAGAATCTTCATATAGATGAATAAGGATAAGATCCAAGACTCATATTTATTGTGAAATAGTTGAATGTAGAGAAAATAGGGGCTTTATTTGAGCTGATTCGAGAATATGAGGATATTTTTGCTTGGAAATACACTGAGATAGAGGGGTTGGATGAAGAAGTAAGTTGCCACAAGATGAACGTTATGCCTTCAACCATATAAATGAAGCAAAGTACGTGGACTTACAAGCTGGAGCTACATCTAAAGATCAAAGAAGAGGTGCAAAGGCTATTTGTGGTAGGGTTCATCAAACCTATTCAACACCTCGTTTGGCTATCTAGTATTGTCCTAGTGGGTAAAAAAGATAAGAATCAAATATAAATATGCATAGAATTTTGATATTTGAACAGGGCTTGAAAAAAATATGAGTTCCCTCTACCCTCTATTCACAACTTAATCGATGCAACAGATGGGCATGAAGTGTACAACGTCATGGAGGGGTACGTGGGTTATAATCAAATCAAGATGGATCCAACTGATGCGAAGAAGATAACATTCGGGACTCCATTGGGCAATTTTATACATTACGTGATGCCTTTTAGGTTGAAGAATGCTAGAACAACATACTATAGAACAATGATGGCCATTTTCACAATTTCTTTCTTGATATCTTAGAATTTTATGTGGATGATTGGATCATCAATTCGAAGAAAGAGGAGTCCCATCTTGGTGATTTGAGGAAAGTGTTCAACATGTGAAGAAAGTACAAGCTAAGGATGAATTCGTTAAAGTGAATATTTGAGGTAACAAGTGGGAACTTTCTGGGCTTCGTGGTGGATCGACAAGGAGTGCAAATGGACCAAGATAAACAGAGAGCAATTCTAGAAATGTCATGTCCAAGAACTATAAAAGAGCTCAAGAGTTTCCTCCATAAAGTCTCTTATCTGAGGAGGTTTGTACCAGGATTGGTCGAGATAACTCATCCATTGATGAATCTACTTCGAAAGGTCACAAAGTTTAAGTCGGAATAAGCTCACTAAGAAGCCCTCAACAGGATAAATAATTTTTTCACCTCTCTAGAAATGATGATTCCTCCTAGGGTAGGGATACCGTAGCAGCTCTACCTTACTTCTACCACCAGTTCTATCGAGGCTTTCTTGGCACATGAGATTGATAGGCAAGAAAGACCAATATACTGATTGATTAGGATCATACATGGGATTGAGGCAAGGTACTAGCATAGGTAGGCATTATTTAGTCTTGTGTTTGTAGCTAAAAAACTTAGACATTATATGCTATCTTTTATAATTCATATTGTAATAAGATGTGATCCTATTATGTTTTTGTTGGAGAGAACTATTTTGATTGAAAGAGCAGTTAGGTGGTTACTTATTTTCTCAGAGTATGATTTGAAGTGTGTGGTTCCTCACTCTATTAAGAGCCAAGCATATGAAGTCTTATTGGCGATATTTCCATCAATGGTCTTTGAGCCACCTCTTGAGAGCATTCCGGGAGATGATTTACAAGCTAATTTTTTGGATGAAAACTTGGAAGAATGGATTATGGATTTTGATAATTCATTAGTGTAATGAAAATGGCGTGGATGAGTTATTGTTTCAAAGGGGAAGGAGGAATTTTGCCTTTCCTAAAAGTTAGATTTCCCTTGTTCCAATAATGAAGCAGAGTTTGAGGCATTAGTACTCGAATTTCTAGAGGATATTTAAAGGGGCATCCTTTCTTTGTGTATCAAAGGAGATTCAAACTAAGTGGTTAAATAAGTGAATGGAGAATACGCATTGAAACATCTCAATCTAGCTCCCGATGGAACAATCATCCAAAGGTTGATCAATTAGTTCTATTAACTCCAAATAAGGAGACATCCTAGAACAAGAAATAGGCATACTTATGATCATGATACTATTGTGCAGAAGGTGGCCATGAACAATGATGCAACTATGGTGGTGATCCAATGAAGGACAACTCCCTCGGTTGTACTATCGATCTTGCCTATGGAAGACATTTAGGATTGAAGAGGTGAGATCAGAAAGCAACTAGAGTCTGGAGAAGAAAATATGGAACTTAGAGGGTTGGCACAATACTTTAAAACCCAAGGAAGTCTGTATTATAGGTATGTAGGATGATGGTTATCAAGATACATCGAGCTAGAGGAAGCAGAACGCAGGCTGAAGAAGACACATGAAGATCACTACGATGCAACTGAGATCCCTCTGTACTAAAGAATCCAGAGAGAGGGATATTTCTTTCCAACGATGAAGTCGGATGCAATAGAGGTATAAGAGGGTGCGATAAATGTCATCTTTTCTTTCAGGTAGTTGAATGTCACTTCATTGAGGCTCGAGTAGATTGGAGACAACCTTATATTGATTTTATCAAAGACGGAGTTATTCCTACGGAGAAAATTAATGTTATGGGGATCAAGAGGGCCCTAAGGTTTTACGTTCAAGAGGAGCATCTCTATCACAGATGATACTTCAATAGGCCTTTGTGATGCAATACAAGGGAGGAAACAACTGATGTTTTGAAGCAAGCTAACGAGCCAACTCATATTCGAGGAGAAAAGCTATATGACCAACTAATGACCTTGGGTTATTATTACCCAACTATGGAGAAATATTTTATAAAGTTCGATTGCAAAGTTTAAGGCCTGTCAATTATATGGAAACCTTATCCATGCCCCCTCGATGAACCTTCACTCATTGGCTACTCCTTACCCATTCCATACTTGGGAATTTGACCTAGTAAGGGTGATACATCCGTCTTCGATTGGATAGATATGGATACTAGTGGCAACAGAGTGCTTCACCAAGTGGGATATGGTAATACCATTGAAGAGAGCAACAATAGGTGTGGTGGAAAACTTCATCATGGAGTACATAATTTTTTGATTTGGGATTCCAAAGGTTATCCTATCCGATAATGGAACCCTATTTATTAAGAAAGAGGTAACGATGCTCACAGACAAACTGTATTGTTCACCATACCTCAATGGTCGCATATCCTAAGGGCAATGGTCAGGCAGAGGATACTAACATGACCTTGGTCAATATTCTGGCCAAGATGATGGAAGACTTCCCAAGCTCATAGGATGAAAAGATTCTAGAATTTATGTGGTCCTATCGAACAACCTAAAGGAAGCCAATAGGGTATACACCATTATCACTTACCTTTGGAGCTGAAGCAAGTTTACAAAAATATCTAGAAGTTCCCTCGGGCAGATATACCTTGCTAAGAAGCATGCTTCCTCAGAGTAAACATGTTCAATTAGAAGCACTTGATGAGTACATAGATAACACAATGAAGCCCTTCCAAATGTATACGAAGCAGCTTCTATGTCAAATGAAAACTTAATGAGACCAAGAAAATTTATGGAAGGGGACATGGTTTTGAAGGTAGTTATGAAGCACATTATAGGGATTTCATTGCCTAAATTTTTTATTAGTTGGGAGGACCTTTTATAGTGAATAAGGCTCAAGATTCAAGTTACTGTTCAATATCAAAGATGGAAGAGCATAGAACTTTCATGATTAAAAACAAATGGTTAAAATTCTATCATGTCTAGCCGTGTTACTTGAGTTAAGATTTTTGTAATACCCCGTATTTTTATGACTTTTAAATTTGAGGATTTATTAAATTTAATTTGAGATATTAATTTAATATTAATTCGAAAATTATTTTAAATATTTACTAGCTTGATAAGAGTTAGTAATTATTGGGATTTTGTTGAATATTACTTAATGGATAAATATGTATAATCGAATTTATTAAAATTATCACGAGTATATAATTTGATAATTGTGGAAATTTAATCGGGACGCGCCTGTGTCGTGTCGGGATTAAATTAGTGTGAATAAATTATAAGTCGTCTGTATGGTCATTTCGAGTGCGGCAATGGGTCCGGAAGGGTCGAGATAGTAAAAATAGTGTACTCGGGGGTCTAGTTTGGGTCTCGGGGCATTTTTTAGGCCTAATTAACATCCCGGGAGGGCGTTTTGGACATTTCGTATTTTTGGGCAATTAAACCCACGAATTTACCAAGTCTATATCAGCTACTAGGGGTTGTCATCTAGGGTTAACATAAGCAAAACCAAAGAATGGCCATTGGAGAAGAAGTGGAGAAGCTTTCCAAGGAGTTCTGGGCCAAAATACTCCACCGTTTGCACCGCCATCACGGCCAAATTTTAGATCGCGCGATGAGGAACACAACCACACCACTTTCTCCCAGAAATCAAAAACAAAATTTCTAGGCAAGTATCTATCTTTCTTTATTTTTAGTTGATGCCTCAATTATGTTAGTCTAGGGTTGATTAGAACTAGTTTCATGAAAGAAAGTGTAATTTGGAGATTAGAATTCTCATGTTGTAGAGGTAATAATCATATTCTGGACATCCAATCCACATGTAGAGGATATACCAAGAAATTTCATGGTTTTAGAAGTAGAAAATCTGGAAAAAGAATTGAAACTTAAAGAAAAGATTAGGGTTCTTGAGGTTTATGTAGATTTTTCCCTTTAAATTGTTATACTTGATGAAAACCCATATGTTTTACGTAGATAATTATGTATTTGGGTATATAGTACTGGTAGTATCATTATATGGGAATTTGGGAGTTAAAAATGGTGAATTGGTGGAGGTTGGAGGAGGATTCCCGTAACTGGGTTTTCTGCAGTTTCACTATACTTGCTTGATCGATCGATCGACCCAAGAATATCAATCGATCGACCCCCTCCTATCGATCGATCGAACCCTCTTGGAAAACTGCATATTCCTCTTCTTATAACTTATTCTGGTTAATATGTGTGGTAACCCTTGAGCATCATTGTTAGAACATTTTGGAACATAAATAGGAATAGTAGGGTTTTAATAAACACCCATAAGTGTACTTAATGTAATATGAATTTAAGGGTTAACGGGGAGTGATTTTTATGAAATTATGTGAACGTTCAAATAAATGATTGAGACTCATAAGGAAGCTAGACTAGAGAGTATGTGAGAGTACCTACTAAAATTATACTTAGGGAGATAGAACACTTCGAGAGAAAAGAAGTAATTTTGGAATATCCTAAGAATAAGAATAAAAAGGATGAGTCCGTTATACAGGAAAATCGAGTAAAGTGTACTAAGAACGAACAATCATAATTATGGGTCGTGGGTGTACCTAATTTAGAAATGGGGATAGTAATATATATATATATATATATATATATATATATATATATATATATATATATATATATATATAACTGTGTGTTTGTGCATATATTATATATGTGAAAAATCTTGTCCGCGCTACTTGCTATCATGGAGGTTACCGCACCGAGACAGTCTTATCTCGATGGGACCTTTATGGGGGATATTGACTTGTACCCTAGAACATAGGAATCCTTGGTACAGGCTATCTGATTGATAGTACGATCCTAAGAGACGTGAGGGTATGTGCTGACCTCTTTGTGACTTGGAACTATGCTTCGCCTCCATTTGTATGTGTTTTGGGTTAATACAGTTCGAGATTGATTCCGAACTAGTATTTCCCTTAGTACGAGTGATACGGGGACTTGATAGCAGAGTATGCCAGTACCATAAAGTTTATGTGGGGTGCCGATAGTATATATATTATATGAGTGAATTAATATATATATATATATATAGAGAGAGAGAGAGATGAATCTGGGAACTTTCATATGTGTATAAAAAGTAGTTCAGTAACGAATCAATACTCCGACTTTAATGTAAGTGTTTGGAAATCTTGTGACAACACTGGTACATTTTTCAAATGAAATGAGATAGCTGTGCGAACCTTATTCTTAGAAAATAATTATCATAGCCATAGAAATTGTCAACATGAAACCTTATGGGATATTTGCATTAAAATGAACTTTTGACGTTAATAGTGCGGTAGGCGTGCACACTAGGTGAGAGGTGAGAATTTCTCAAGAGAGTGTCGCATACTAACATGATTGTTTCATTAGCCGGTAAGCATTTTAAATACTTGCTAAACTAAATTTAAATTGTTTTACAGTCGGGCTCTGACCCGTCTCTTGTCATCTTTTCTCTCTTGTATATATATGTATATATTACAGGTGCCCAGCCACAAGGGCGTCATGCTTAGGTTCTTTGGACTGGACGTGCTGCAGCTTATGTGGGAATTGCAGGCCATTTGCTTAGATGACCTCGTTGTTGATTCCACTCTTATTTCAGTTCTAATTAGTTAGGCATGTGTCACTCGTTTTCTTATTCCATTGGATTTGTCAGAGATTATGTTCATTTATCTTTAGTATTTTTACTCTTTGGGATTTGATTACTGTCAGGATGGTTTTCCTTTGTGGTTTTAAAGTTGGTATTGGTTTATCTGAATGGTTAAATTCATGGGTATTTATTTCCAGTCTTAATAATTGTGTGATTCTTAAACTGTTACTTATTAAAGGTTTTCATAATTGGATTTAATAAAATGGAAATAATGTTTCAAGTGTTTTTGACGCTTAGCTTAATTATTTAGTGTGTTTAAATTGGAAAGTTTATTTTACGATAGTGATGCTAAGAATGAACTAACCGTTCACCTTGATTATAATTTAATAAAGGATTGATCACCCGGTATTTAATTAGGCGGGGTGTCACAGGTGGTATCAGAGCATCAGGTTCTAGTGTCCTTTAGGATCTGTATGGCTTATTTCGCTTCCAGCTTAGCGTTCTTGATATAGAGACCTATTTTAGGATTGTTGTATTCTTTTATCTACACTTACATCTTTAGCTATTCGAGATTTGATAATAACTGTAGACTAATAAACTTCCTCCTCATTTTAGATGCCTCTGAGACGTGCACCCCAAGACAGAAATGCCCAGGCCGAGCAGCCAGCAGCTCCGGCTCAGGGGATGATGAACGCAACTGAGGTAGCCGCTATTGTTGCTCAAGCGGTGAATGCCGCATTGGCAGTAGTGCATCAGGCTCCACCCCTGATTCAGGCAGTGGCGCCAGTACCAGCACAGCTTCCATCTACATGGGAGGGGTTTAGGGATGCCTTTCAGAAGGTACACCCCCTGGAGTTCTTGGGTAGTTCAGATATCATAGTCGCTAGCCAATGGAAGAAAGATATCCAGAGGCCTTTGCGCATGTATGAGTGCACGGACGTACATAGACAGTTGTTGTCTTCCTTTAAGCTAGTGGAGGCCACTTTGCAGTGGTGGGAGTCCACCACCGCCTTGGAGGAGATGGATATCATCATGATTCAGTCATTATGTGCGTGGTTTGACAGAAAATACTTTCCATCCGCTCTTCATACTAAGATGAGGTGGAAGTTACTGAATTTGAAATAGGAGAATATGACTATTTCTGTGTACGAGGAGTTTACTAAACTTCTCACTATAGTGCCAGATGAGGCACCCATAGAGGGGAAGAAGATACTGCTGTTTGTTGATGGACTGGCCTGGAGGATCCACCAGCATCTCATAGGCAATCTATCACTGAGTACCTACACGGATGTACTCAACGTTGCGTTGTTACACTGTCAGGATCATCGCTTCCATCTGCAGGGAAGCAAATGAGCAGAAGAGTCCAGCCAGCAGGGCAGGGCAAGGGGTAGTAGTACTGGTGGGACACCAGCAGCTCAGGGGCTGACTCGTCACGGTGAGCAGAGTTCCCATCAGGAGGACCCTACTAAACGGTTTTGATCAGGTGACTCCAGATAGGGATTTGGGGGATTTAGGCAGGGCCAGTCTAATCAGCAGGGCCAACACCGTCAGCAGCAGGGACAGCAGCAAGGCCAACAACATTTTCAACAGGGCCACTGGCAGGGTGGTAATGACCAACAGGGTTGTGGTCAGTAGGGACGGAGGGGAGGTAACTTCAGGGGCCGATGTTTCGGATGTGCCAAGAATGGCCATAGGCGTCAGGATTGTCCGGAAGGAGATAGGGCCCCACAGCAGCAGGGTGCCCGTAATGAACCACAGAGGCCACTCTTTCCGGCCACCCTCCCAATGCCAGCTCAGGTACCAGCCCTACCAGCCATCCCAGTAGCTCCAGAACAACAGGGGAAATTAAAGTATGGACGTGTCTACAATGTCCACCAGGCGACATCTCCTCAGGCACCACCCTCGATTGAGGGTACGTTTCCTATCCATGGCACTATGGGTCGGGTTTTATTTAATACTGGGGCAACACACCATTTTATACCTACTCATTTTACAAAGGCCTTAGGATTATTAGCCACAGCAGAGAGCACTATGACATGCGTAGACTCACCACTGGGGACTGGGTCGTTAATTTTCTTTATATGCCGGCGTATAGGAGTAGATATTGGTAGCTTGATTTTACCAGCACACAAGTTAGTCTTAGAGATCCATGAGCACGATATTATTATTGGCATGGATTGGCTCTCCGCATATAGAGCCATGATAGATTGTTTCGATGGGAGTATTATCTTTGCCATTCCGGGGCAGGAGATGTTTTTGGTAGCAATCCCTTGCCTAGAGGGAGGCTCTTCCGCTCATTTGTATCACATAGAGGAGGATACCTCTAAGGAGGTCATGATTCATTTATATTCAATCCCAGTCATTCGTGAGTATTTTGATGTATTTCAAGAGATACCGTGCCTACCCCCCAATCGAGAGATAGATTTTATCATAAACTTGATGCCCGATACTCGACCGGTAGCACATGCTCCATATCGTATGGCTCCAGCGGAAATGAGGGAGTTACGGGATCAGATTGAGCAACTGTTAGGTCAGGGCTTCATTCGTAGGAGCACCTCACCTTGGGGTGCTCCAGTTTTGTTTGTGAAGAAGAAAGATGGTTCACTGAGGTTATGCATGGATTACCGGGAGCTGAACAAGGTCATGATACGAAATAAATATTTGTTGCCTCGAATCGATGACCAACTGAGAGGAGCAACCTTCTTTTCGAAGATAGATTTGAGATCAGGATACCATCAGCTATGAATTAGGGAGCATGATGTGTCGAAGACTAGTTTCTTGATGAGACATGGGTCCTATGAGTTTCGAGTCATGCCTATTGGGCTGATAAATGCTCCATCCGTATTCATGAACTTGATAAACCGAGTGTTCAGAGAGTTCTTGGATCAGTTTGTCATCGTCTTCATAGATGACATCCTGATATATTCACACACTGAGGATGAGCATGCTGAGCACTTGAGGAAGGTTCTTCAGACTCTACGAGAGCATCAGCTATATGCTAAGTACGAGAAGTGCGGATTCTGGTTACGGGAGGTGCAGTTTTGGGGGCATATTGTGTCAGAATTAGGGATATCGGTTGACCCGAGCAAAGTGTTGGTAGTGAGGGAGTGGGGACAGCCAATGACACCGACAAAAGTTCATAGTTTCTTGGGTTTAGTCGGGTACTACACAAGATTCATCTGAGGTTTCTCAAAGATAGAGGGTCCATTAACGAATCTGACTCGCAAGGGGATACCGTATGTTTGGGACGATGCTTGTCAATTGGCTTTCGATGAGCTAAAAGATAAGCTGACTTCGGCACTAGTTCTTGCTTTACCCAAGTCGGGAGTGGAGTATCTGGTTTATACCAGCGCCTCTTTACGGGGACTCGGGGGAGTGCTTCAGCACGAGGAGAAGGCTATATCTTTTGCCTCCCGCAAGCTTAAGCTTCACGAAAGAAATTACCCCACCCACGACCTAGAGCTAGCAGCGGTCATTTTTGCATTGAGGATATGGAGACATTATCTATTGGGGGAGAAGTTTTGCTTATTCACAGATCACAAGTCAGTGCAGTACCTGTTCACTCAGCGAGAGCTGAATATGCGTCAGCGCAGATGGTTAGAGTTTGTGAAAGACTACCAGTTCAAAATTCAGTACCATCTGGGAAAGGCTAACGTAGTTGCGGATGCGTTGAGCTGTAGACCAGTAGGCGATGTAGCAGGTGTCTAGAAAGTGAAGTGGAAAGAGTTGGGTCACCAGGATGCGATAGCCCATTCCTTTATATTTGTCATGATAGTCACACCTGAGATTATTACGAGGGTGATACAGGAATAGTCAGCGGACTCATTTTGTCAGGAGCAGATTGTACTGCTCTTAGCTGAGGGCACTAAGTCCTATTCAGTATGTTCTGATGGAGGTTTGAGGTTTAATGGGATATTGGTGGTTCCAGAAGGAGAAGACTTACGTCATGCAGTGATGACATAGTCTCACAGGTCCATATTTACGGTATATCTCGGAGGAGATAAGATGTACCAGGATATGAGGCAGCAGTACTGGTGGAGTGGGATGAAGAAGGACATTGTTGAGTTTGTGTCCAAGTGTTCTATATACGAGATGGTGAAGGTAGACCACCAGAGACCGTCGCGATTGCTTCAGCCATTGGAGATACCCACATGGAAGTGGGAGAGTATTTCCATGGACTTTATTACTGGGCTACCTACATTACAGCAGGGTCACGACTCCATCTGGGTGATCGTGGACCGTTTGACCAAGGTGGATCATTTTTTGCCAGTACGAACAGACTATACCATGGGCCAATATGCTCAGTTCTTCATTGCCAAGAATGTTAGGCTACATGGGGTGCCCCTGTATATTGTGTCAGATAGAGACAAGATTTTTGTGTCGCATTTCTTGGAGAGATTTCAGGAGGCCATGGGTACAAAGTTGAGATTAAGTGATGTTGGAAGATATGATACACATATGTGTCCTTGATTTTGGAGGAGGATGGGAGCCGCATCTTCCACTGGTGGAGTTTGCTTACAATAACTCCTATCAGTTCACGATCGGCATGGCTCCATTTGAGGCATTGTATGGTATGCCTTGTCGTTCTCCAACCTATTGGCTAGAGGTGGGGGACAAAAAGTTGCTCGGACCAGAGGTAATTAAGGAAACCTCAGCTAGGATTGAGCTTATCAGGAGTCACATTCGGGTAGCCCAAGACAGGCAGAAAATCTATGCTGATGCAAACATGTATTTCTCATAATTTAATGTGGGAGAACACGTATTACTGCACGTGTCTCCTATGAGAGGAGTGATGAGGTTTGGGAAGAAGGGGAAGTTGGCCCCAAGGTACATGGGACCATTTTCCATTATCGAGAGGATTGGGCCGGTAGCATACAGATTGGGGCTGCCAAAGCACTTGCACTGCATTCACGATGTATTCCACATTTTGTTGTTGAGACGATACCTTCGGGATGATATGGCCCACACCCACATCGCGATAGAGGAGATTGACTTACAGCCCGACAGCTCTTACGAGGAGAGACCAATGGCTATCCTAGACCATAGTGAAAGGAGATTAAGGTCGAAGGTAGTTCCACTTATACGGGTCCAGTGGGAGCATCATAACGTGGAGGAATCCACTTGGGAGCTTGAGGCAGACATGCGAGAGAAACACCCAGAGTTATTCTTACCAGGTATGCTGTATTCTCTGAATTTCGGGATAAAATTCCGTTATTAGGGGGGAAGTATGTAATACCCCGTATTTTTATGACTTTTAAATTTGGGAATTTATTAAATTTAATTTGAGATATTAATTTAATATTAATCCAAAAATTATTCTAAATATTTACTAGCATGATAAGAGTTAGTAATTACTGGGATTTTATTGAATATTACTTAATGGATAAAGTAATATGTATAATCTAATTTATTAAAATTATCACGAGTATATAATTTGATAATTGTGGAAATTTAATTGGGACGCGCCTGTGTCGTGTTGGAATTAAATTAGTTTTATCAAAAGTGAATAAATTATAAGTCGCTCGTATGGTCATTTCGAGTGTGCCAATGGGTCCGGAAGGGTCGAGATAGTCAAAATAATGTACCCGGGGGTTTAGTTTGGGTCTCGGGGCTTTTTTAGGCCTAATTAACATCCCGAGAGGGCGTTTTGGACATTTCGTATTTTTGGGCAATTAAATCCACGAATTTACCAAGGCTATATCAGTTGCTAGGGGTTGTCATCTAGTATTAACATAAGCAAAACCAAAGAACTACCATTGGAGAATAAGTGGAGAAGCTTTCCATGGAGTTCTATGCCAAAAAACTCCGCCGTTTGCACCGCCGTCACCTCCAAATTTTAGATCGCGCGATGAGGAACACAACCACACCACTTTCTCCCACATATCAGAAACAAAATTTCCAGGAAAGTATCTAACTTGCTTTATTTTTAGTTGATGCCTCAATTATGTTAGTCTAGGGTTGATTAGAACTAGTATCATGAAAGAAAGTGTAATTTAGAGATTAGAATTCGCATGCTGTAGAGGTAATAATCATATTCTGGACATCCAATCCACATATAGAGGATATACCAAGAAATTTTATGGTTTTGGAAGTAGAAAATCTGGAAAAAGAATTGAAAGAATTGAAACTTAAAGAAAAGATTAGGGTTCTTGAGGTTTATGCAGATTTTTCCCTTTAAATTGTTATACTTGATGAAAATCCACATGTTTTACGTAGAAAATTATGTATTTGGGTATATAGTACTGGTAGTATAGTTATATGGGAGTTTGGGATTTAAAAATGGTGAATTGGTGGAGGTTGGAGGAGGATTCCCGTAACTGGGTTTTTTGCAGTTTCGCCATACCTGCTTGATCGATCGATCGACCCAAAAACATCGATCGATTGATGATCGATCGATCGACCCCCTCCCATCGATCGATTGAACCCTCCTGGAAAACTGCATATTCCTCTTCTTATAACTTATTCCGGTTAATATGCGTGGTAACCCTTGAGCATCATTGTTAGAACATTTTGGGACAGAAATAGGACGAGTAGGGTTTTAGTAAAGACCCATAAGTGTGCTTAATGTAATACAAATTTAAGGGTTAACGGGGAGTGATTTTTATGAAATTATGCGAACGTTCAAATAAACGATTGAGACTCATAAGGAAGCAAGCCTAAAGAGAGTGTCTGTGTACCTACTGAAATTATACTTAGGGATATAGAACACTTCGAGAGAAAAGAAGTAAGTTTGGAATATCCTATAAATAAGAATAAAAAGGACGAGTCCGTTATACGGGAAAATCGAGTAAAGTGAACTAAGAAAGAATAATCATAATTATGGGTCGTGGGTGTACCTAGTTTAGAAATGGGGATAGTAATATATATATATATATATATATATATATATATATATATATATATATATATGACTGTGTGTTTGTGCATATATTATATATGTGAAAAATCATGCCCGCGCTAGTTGCTATCACGGATGTTACCGCGCCGAGACGGTCTTACCTCGATGGGACCTTTATGGGGATATTGACTTGTACCCTAGAACATATGAATCCTTGGTACATGCTATCCGATTGATAGTCATACAGTCCTAAGAGAGGTGAGGGTATGTGCTGACCTCTTAGTGACTTGGAACTATGTTTCGCCTCCATTTGTATATGTTTTGTGTTAATACAGTTCGAGAGTGATTCCGAACTAGTATTTCCCTTAGTACGAGTGATACGGGAACTTGATAGCAGAGTATGCCATCACCATAAAGTTTATTTGGGGTGCCGATAGTATATATATTATATGAGTGAATTAAGAAATGTATATATATATATTGACATGAAACTGGGAACATTCATATGTGTATAAATAGTAGTTCAGTAACGAATCAATACTCCGACTTTAATATAACTGTTTGGAAATCTTGTGACAACACTGGTATATTTTTCAAATGAAATGAGATAGTTGTGCGAACCTTATTCTCAGAAAATAAGTATCTTAGCCATAGAAATTATCAACATGAAACCTTATGGGAGATTTACATTAGAATGAACTTTCGGGGTTAATAGTGCGGTAGGCGTGCACACTAGGTGAGAGATGAGAATTTTTCAAGAGAGTGTCACATACTAACATGATTGTTTCATTAGCCGGTAAGCATTTTAAATACTTGCTAAACTAAATTTAAATTGTCTTACAATCGGGCTTTGACCCGTCTCTTGTCATCTTTTCTCTCTTGTATATATATGTATATATTACAGGTGCCCAGTCACAAGGGCGTCATTCTTAGGTTCTTTGGACTGGACGTGCTGCAGCTTATGTGGGAATTGAAGGCCATTTGCTTAGACGACCTCGTTGTTGATTCCACTCTTATTTCAGTTCTAATTAATTGGGCATGTGTCACCCGTTTCCTTATTCCGTTGGATTTGTGAGAGATTATGTTCATTTATCTTTAGTATTTTTACTCTTTGGGGTTTGATTACTGTCAGGATGGTTTTCCTTTGTGGTTTTAAAGTTGGTATTGATTTATCTGAATGGTTAAATTCATGAGTGTTTATTTCCAATCTTAATAATTGTGTGATTCTTAAACTGTTACTTATTAAAGGTTTTCATAATTGGATTTAATAAAATGGAAATAATGTTTTAAATGGTTTTGACACTTAGCTTAATTATTTAGTGTGTTTAAATTGGAAAGTTATGTTGATTATAACTTGATTATAATTTAATAAAGGATTGATCACCCGGATTTGCCTTAAGCTATCCAAGTTATGTTGTTGTTCATTATTTTTTTTGTTAATTTTCTTCTCATGAGGTAAAGTTAGAAGGAGAAAGATTTGATTCAAAATTTTAAGAGTTTTATATTTGCAATGTATAACATAAGCAAATTGTAAAACAAATTGAACCATGATATGGAAAAATAAGTCTCTTTTAATATATTAAAAAAAATTACAAGTGTGGGAACTACTGCCGATGAATTACATATAAGAAAGGAATAAAATACATATACATCGAAAGGCCTTAACTTTAAAGAAACCAAAAATCTGGGGAAGAGAAGAAGTCCCCAGGAAGGCTCGAAGAAGCTTGAAGGCATGTTTATTGGGCTACGATGGAACTCTCAATCCTGGTTTGGACTTGAGTGTGTTGGATGACCAAACCCTCCCGTTTCTGCAAAGCTTTCTCGGTCTCCTTCACCTCTTTATTAGATGCTTCAAGTAGAGTCCCTAGCTCCATCATTGCAGCTTCCTCAGCCCATTGGGCGTCTATATATTTTTGATAAATCACCCTCTGGCTTTTCAACCGAGCTACCTTCACCTATTTTAGATGGTTAATCAACTAATCGAATTGAAACCCAACATTGTCCAATTCTCTTAAATTACCCAAATATTGATTGATGAGGGGCGTAGAGAGATCTTTAGTTTGAGTATTCACAAGTCTGTAGCTCATCATCACTCTATTGGATCATAGACAGTCAATGGTAAAAGTCTATGGATGATGAGAGACCAGTTGTTCGATGATTATTTGATGGCTTGCAAGAATTTGGGGACTCTACTAAAGGACCTGGAGGCAAAACTCAAGAGGAGCCAAATCCGATAGAGGAACCTTACACCCGAGCTCACTATCATTCGAAACATTACTCATTGAACCATGATCGTTCTGGATGGACTGATCCGTGTGAGAAAGTTCTCATAGTAGTAAAGAAATGGGTGAGGGAGCACGCAGAGGTTGCTCTTGGGCAAGTGTAGTCTCCCCCGTGACCTAAAATGAGATATACAAAGAGGAGTTTGAGTTAAAATCTTAACAAGTGGTTTTCATTATTAAGTCACCACTCAGGTGTGTGATTTTGAGAAAATATTAACAAGTGGTTTTCATTGTTAAGTTACCAATTAGTGTGAAATTTTGAAACAAAAAACTTAGCAAGCATTTTGTTGCTAAGTCACTAATTGGTGTGAGTAATGTTTTTCATTTTGTTCTAATTACAAGCATAACGCTAACCTATGAAAATGAAAGGAAAAGATAAATTACCTCTGGTTTATCGACAAAAGGAACTGATGGAGGGATGGTACCCTCAGTTTCTCTAACAACCTCAGAGGGCCCTACTACACCAAAAGGACATTATAATGGATTTTTTTTCCTATTTGTAAAAGATTTAGCCCGTTATAAATTTGTAATTGTAAAAGTTTGTTACAAATAGGAAATTTTAGTTTCAATATATTGATACCCTCATTAAAAGAAGAAGAAAATAGACAAGGGAAGGTTGGGTGGGATAATTCCCCCCAAATAGAAAACCCACTCTCCTATCAACCAAACCCACTTTCACCCACCCCTCTTTACCTCTTCCCATTGATGATCTCTTTACCTATCACAGTCAGCAACTGAGAAACTAAATAAGGAGATTGTGGAGCTTAAAGGAGTGTTGTTTATGCTTCATATCAATAAGTTGGCTCATAATGAGTCTAAATCTAGAGATTTTTGACACATGAGTCAAAGGGTACTCTCAAATTCTCTATAATTATTACATATTTGACGTTATGCTTGACATAAATATAGTTACATTTTTATTTGATTTTTTTTCAAAAATTTGTGTTAGCCTTGTCTCCAAGTCTGATTCCCGCTTACAAACCCTTGGCCTCTCCTCTCAATCGTCTAAGTGATTGTTGGGTCTATTCATAATTTATCATTTATAAATATTGTTAGGTATTTTTGTATGATATTTATAATCTTATTTAGAGATTTAATTTATGGTTGGTAGTTGGGTCTGTCCATAAGTTCAAGTCATCTATAGCACGAAGAACGCATGGAGTTCAGATATGAAATCCATTTTTTTTTCAATACAATGTTCAGGTTGAAGTCCATATAAATGTGTTTGATGATAAATGGTTGTTATATCTAGATGATTTTCATATGTTATTTGAGAATTTGTTGCATTTTTAAAGAATCCAACTCTTTGTATTAAATGAATATGAGTATGATGCTAACAAAGTCCATGAAGTTAATTGATGGGAGTATGCATTCCAATAATATTTATGTTTACAAATGCCTCTTATTTTCTATTTTGTTTTGTCATGGCAATAAATCAACATATAAATATGTGTTTCTTTGATATAAGAATATAGTTTGATGCATTCAGTATTTTTTAATATATTATTTGTAATATGTCTCCAAAATTATTAGTAAAATGAATCTGTAAAATTCCTTTGAAAATGTAACATGAATTGTAAAATTTTGAACATGTCTTCAAAAATTGGTAATTTTTCATACGAAAGTGTTGAAGAATCAGTATTTTATGTTTCTAATCTATTTGGGAGGTATAAAGGTATAGATGGACATTAGAATGAGAAATTTTATCTAGGTTCACTGGGACATGGCGGGGGTAACCGCTAAATCTTGACCTAGGATCATTGGGAGGTCTGCCTTGATCCCACCTTGTCTGTGACCATCACCAGAAGATGGAGAGCGACATGCAACACCAAACTTAACTTTTTCGAATATAGGATTTTTTTTTATGGGTTTTTGAGCATGGAGAAACTTTTATTACAGTCGCTGGGAGTGGGTCATTGGTGAGAGTAAACAATGAAGTGTGTCACCCATTGTTTTGGATATGTAGGGGTTATATTGGGTTCGTTGGAGATCGGATATAGAGTTTACAATGATGGTTCATAGTTGTGGTCCAACATAAGGGATATTATGGCAATCGTAATGATGGTGAAGGGTTGTTGGTTGCCCATGGCTCTGTCCAGTGCTTTTGACAGGGGATGACAAAGGACTGAGAGTTTTGCGAAGGATGGGAGGTATTTGGGGGTGTTTTATAGTGAACCTACAGTTTTTGTACTTTTTTTTATTATCTGGTGTGTAGTGAGGCTTTTAGGGTGACAATAGACGTGGTGAAGCATAACCACGGGAGACAAGGTAGGTCGGGCAGGATTATTCCTCCCAATTCCCAAATCTACTTTAACCAAACCCACCCCCTTTCTACCTCAAATGCACGGAAGATGGAAACCTCCACAATTCCCTTTAACCTAATCCATTTCACCTTAACCTTCTTCAGATCGCTATTTCTTACTCTATAGGTTTATCTCTCCCTAAATTTAATCCATTTCATCTTAATTAATTTCTCTATTATTATCCCAAGGCAGGTATGCAAGACAATTCTTTTATTATATTAACTTTCATATATTATGATATTGCACCTGTTTGGGGTTGACTTTCATATTTTATTTACTCATATATTAGTTGTCAGGCATCTCGTGGACTAGGCATGGACTAGACGTGGTGTGCTCTTGGAAATGGCCATCCCAGCCATCGAGTAATCTTTAAGTTAGAAAAAATTTCCATCTAGTATGCAAAATGGATGTAGGTAACCACAACTCTTTTACCATTATATGTCATTTTCCATCTTTTATTAAAATAGATGTTTGTGCTTATTCGCGAACATACATGTATGTTTTGATATATTTGTAGTTGGAAATTAGAGTTGGATATTTTTTATGTTTTTATATCTTTGTATTTATTATTAGCTTCGATAAAATTTAGAAAACTGTGCTGCCATTGTGAAATTTAGAAAACTCTGAATGCTCCTAAACCTGCTATTATGATTTTCTACTGAAAAAGGTATGTAATAACGATGATAGTCATAAGAGTATTGGTAGTTGATATGGAACAGATCAATTTTCAGGTTCTGAGACATATTAAGATGGTCATGGGATAGTACATATAGAGTATGGTGGTCAATAGGAAAGGGTTGGATATCCAGACTCCAACTTACATTTATAGTCTACTATCAAGCTTAGTGTGATTTCAAGCATAGTGATTATGCATATTCAAGGTTATCTTTTATCTATTCTAAAACACCCGACATCGTTTTAATTCTCCTTCCATATAGAGTTATCCACATGGACAGTAAAACTTAAAATCAATCCGCGTTGGCAAAGGCAAGAATACCTAAATCTGTATAGATCAAATATCTGAAAAAACCTTAAGAATCAATTTGTATTCAACAGTGTAGATCAAATATTTCAGAAACCCCTACATAATCGTTTCGTTTACATAAATTAAAAAAAAACTACAAAATCGTGTCATTTTATAATGCATCATTATTGAATATATTTATGTCACTCTGTGGGCCAACGAAACATCGCTAATAAATGGAGATTTATGCAAACAATTCAAAAATCATTTGATTGTTGTCGTTACCTCAACTACAATCAAAAAATTTATAGGTAGGTAAAATTAAACACATTTATTATAATACTTATACCCAGTAAATATTTGTATATCAACTAAAAATTTATCCTTGAAAATTTCTTACGCATACGATCTATCTCTTTTAGTCACAAGCGCCATAAAATTTTACATCAATCCAGATGTTCATGATAGTACCGAGTTCAAATCCAAGTAAGCAAATAGGATTATCCATTTATTTTATAACCAAAGACATTAAAACTTGTGTTGCTATCCTAAACTATCCATCCTGTTAAACCATTTATACATTGCATGCTATTGTCAAATGACATAACATAAATAACCTAATTTTAGAACACAACATATACCAGAGATTCCTATGCTATTATATCACATCTTTTAAATTGCTTATCCCCCCTATAAGAACATTTCTTTCAATTCCTTTTCAATGGATATAATATTGTACAAATATAACTTCTTCACTATCGCATTACAAATACATTGATCAAAATCAATAAGAGGTTATATACATAAATGTAAAAGATAATTAATTATTTGCGCTTACTGAGTTACCGAGTATCCTAGACACCACAAACAAGATTGCAAACCTCTACACAAATAATTATAAGACATTATATACTTTGACTATGGTGAGTTGGAGATTTATACATATATCAATTTTTATGCTTTCTTTCTCTATCAAAAACATATGTTGTTTAACATTACTGCAATTATACATGCATCTATTTGAAAACATCAATTCCATATCAATCTATATGAATTCACCCAAAAAATGGTTTATCAAGGAACATATGAAGGGTGCACATCTTTTGAAGTATGGGCGAAGGAGGAAGCCCAAATTCTGTCCTTTTAGGCTGTCCACGGTAGGCAATTTGAGATACATATAAATTATAATTCTTCAGGAATTTGTTCAAATGCATTGAATGCGGATAGATTTTTATTTATATTTTTTATCAACTATGTATATTGTCTAGTTGTAAATTTTACATTTATCACATCTGATTTACATTATAAGCGTAATATGCATTACATTAATGCTGTAAGCATCATATAACTACATATCTCTCTGAATCCAAAATGAACTTGTTTTGTAATATGGTGTTGTATAGAAATTACAGTCAATAGTCTTACAATATATTGCACATGTCCGGAAGAACATTTTTTCATTATTTATATTAAAAAAAATCTATACTTATATCATATTTTTTAATAAAATTTTAAATGGATTGTACTTCCAAGTTAGATTTGATAATCGCTGAACTATGACCTTTGTCTAATTCCTCTTTTGTCATGTCCTAAAGTTCATCTAAAAGTTAATGTTGACTCGATCTTTATGAAACTCTATTCGAACTTCGATGTCAGGTTCTTGGTTTTCATTCTTGGGGCTTCAAATGTTCATTACTATAAAAGTGAAACTCTTAATGATAATATTATTTACGAAATAAAGTAAATGACATTGTTGTCACTAACATTAATTGACAAATGATCTTTGGATTATACCCTTTATCTGTGCTGGGCTCAGTGAAGTGAAATCTCAGGAAAGGATGAATTCTAGGGATGCATGTTGACAACTTTAAATTCCTTATTAAATTGTGGTAATATTCTTTTGTTTACTTTGTTTTGAGTGTGTCAAGCATACCCCTTGAGAGGGGATGCTCTAGAGGAAATTCCTTGACGAATAGATTGTGGTTGTGGTGTTTTTTCTCTTATACTTAGAACTGTTAATCCATGATTTAGTCTAAAGCTAAGTTCCTCTCTAGCTTCCAAGTAATACCCTAGAAATTTCCAAGTATGATTTCTTTGCTAGGTCCAGTAGGGGGACCCTATCGAGTTCCACAAAATTTAAGTTAAGTGTACTCTTAGTCCACTCAGATATTAGAATTTTTTAATGCTATTAGTCCACTCCAGATCTATTTATCTACTTTAACCCTGTTTAAAACTGCATTAATGGTATAACTTTAATAGAAGTTCAAATATATAGTTTTTTTACTGGTATATCTACTTTATGAATTGGATTATATCATTAGATTTACCTATCTTTGGTACAATCAATTACTTATCACTGCTTACTTCGATCCAGAGTGAGGGGCAGTGCTACTACACCAATGGTTACCAACTCAATTAGCACTCTAGGCCATGATTCTTCGATCCTAGATCCAAACACTAGAAATAGGGAGTAGTGGGGACTATTGATTGTCTTCATGCTCAATCAGTATCAAATTGACTTCATCTCCATGGATCTGTCCAGCAGATTACCTTCTGGAATGAAAGTACTATGTTATGTTGCATTCCTCATTCATATTAGGCCACTTTACCCACATAAACTAATGGAAGATTCCATTATATATTCAAGCCATCAGATTATGCAAAAATAATTCATCCTTCTTATTGAAACATATTTTGTATGCATATTTATATATCTTAATAACTTATTTTCCTTGTTCATTTTTTTCAAGAACATGGATGAAAAGAAAAAAGGAACATTTAGACAATGGAAGATTTTTAGAACTCTTCTACTAGGATAATAAATATCTACATGATTTTTTACTATCAATAATACTGTAACTATTTTTTTTCCTATCGATTCATTTTTTTTAATCTTTTTTCCATGTTTTTCGCAACTACGTTATTTATTAATAATATGACTTTTAACCCGTGCATTGCGTAGGTTTCCAACTAGTTCATGTAATTAGAAAAATATATAATTAGTGGGTACACTTATCATTCGTATCCCGACGTATTGTTTAATAAATAATTTAAAAAATTCTAGATACTTTTTAGGCATTTATTGTTTGTATTGGGACGTATTGGGCAAGTATTGGTATCTTATATTTGTCTGATACCGGTATAGGGGACCCGCATATCAAGTATCGGTGCTTCCTAGATGCTCACATGTAAATGTTCTCTTATAGACATTGTAAATCTATTGGACTTAAATATTAGTAAGATTGAATTTGATTATTTCCATTATTTTTGTCAGGTATAATTTGATGGCTAACAGAGCTTTGTTGTTGTTGGCTACGTCATCTAGAAATGATATAGATTCATCTTCAAAAATTCTGAGTGAAGCTACAAGTCAGTATTAGTGCTTGCTTGGATCATATTATAAACTGGAAATATACATTTCCCACTTCTTAAATTCCTTTTCCAAGTCCTAATTAGTAGCGGCCTTGCAAGAAACTAAATTCCATATATGAAAATTTAATGTTAAGTCTTCTTTATTTTGGGGACATTTCTTAAAGAATTTGAAAAGTTAACTTCCACAGACAAGAATTCTTGCAATTTCTTCTCTAAACAACTGTTGAAATAATCATCTTATCAATTGCTAGCTGACGAACAAACTGTATTTGTTGGGGATTCACTAGGAAATACCAAGTTCTCTCTTAAAGGAGATCCAAATCATATATTTCAAGAAGAGGGATTTTTTTGTGAGACTTTGAATAGTCTTTCTCATATTCATATAATCTCTAACACATATTTCACATCTCGAGGAAGTCATGGAAGTTCTTCCATTCAAATCTTGGCAGACAAGCGATAATGAAGACTACTTTTGTGAAGAATAATATGTGTGGAACTTCAATGATGTTAGACTTCATTTCAAGTTTATGGTTAAAAACTAGATGATTTATCTTGTACTACATTTTATTTTGGAAATTTTGATGGTTATGAATTAAATATAGTTTTAGTTCGATTTAATCACCGAAATGTAATGTCATTCATTTTATCATATGTGTTTTAGAATAATGTTTTTAGTGAATTTGTGGGCATTAGTTATGAATTTCCATTGGTTGAGCACGAGTAATTACTAGTGTATCTATTTGTTTAACGAAAAACTATTTTTTTTAATATAGTAATATTGCTAATGGTCTTAATCGTTACAAATAAAAACATCCGTTAAAAATATATGACACTTGCAATTCGTTACAATGTATTTATAACGAATTTATCTGTTACAAATTATTTATTTGTAATGGGCAAATCGTTATACTCAACTCAACAAAGCCTTTTCCCAATTATTTGGGGTCGGCTACATGAATCCTATTTTTCCATTCCATTCTGTCCAGTGCAATATCTTTGGTTAAACCACATGATATCATGTCCTTTTTTTATAATATCCCACCAAGTTAATTTAGGCCTACCTCTACCCCTTGGGTTACCATCAATACTAACTAAATCACTCTTCCTTACAAGAGCATCCATTGTCTACGCTTGACGTGTCCAAACCATCTAAGTCGATTTTCTCTCAATTTATCTTCTATAGGAGATACTTTTACCGTTTCACGAATTTGTTCATTTTTAATTTTATCCTTTCGAGTTTTACCACAATCCATCTTAGCATTCGCATTTCCGCCACACCCATTTTCTGCACATTTTGTTTCTTGGTTGCCCAACACTCTTTCCCATATAACATGGCGGGTCTAATGGCCGTCCTATAAAATTTTCCTTTTAACTTCAAAGGTATACTCCTATCACACAGAGTCTATCACCTTTCCTAATAACTGTTACGATATCGTCCTTAAAGTTTTTATCTACTATTATTCCAACTCCGTTCTTATTTCTATGTTTTCCTGTATAATATAATTTAAATCCTGTATTTTCTATTTCTCTAGATTTCTCACCGACCCATTTAATTTCTTGTAAACAAGCTATGTTAACTTTTCTTCTTATTATGGTATCTACTAACTCCATCCCTTTTCCTGTCATAGTCCCTATGTTCCAAATGGCTAACCTAAGTCTAGTATCCTAGACTAGATTCTTTACCCGCACACGTCCAGCTTGTTGCAGGAACCCTTGCGTATTTATCGTCGCATTCGGGCACCGATGCGACGCCCCTTGCCTATTTTTCGAGACACCCGATGGCAGGCGCAACGCCCCTTGTCTATTTTTCGAGACACCCGGTGGCAGGCGCAACACATCGCTTAAGGGGAATGCCTTAGCATTAGCACGTATATTCATAGGATTCATGTTCATAAGGATCTGACAAAGTTTTACGCTGGCTATCAGCTACCTAACGCAACCCTCCTCCTTTTTTTGGGCTTGGGACCGATAGTGTCAAAAAAATAAGAAGTTAAGCACGACACAGGCGGAGTTGAGCAAAATCGTTATAGTTTGGTAAATTTGTTTCTAATGTATAGGATTCGTACCAATGCCAAATCTGTTACAAATACATTATAATGGTATTAGTCATCATAGAGATCGAAGGAGCCTCACTATGAGGAGACGAAGAAGTTGCAACTCCTAGCCCCTGATGTAACACCCTCTATTTTTTATAATGAATTTAATTAATTAATTGGAATAATCGGAGAAAAATAAAATTTTGGATTTTATAAATTTTATAATTTAAAATGTTGGTTTTTATATTTGAAAAATAATTTTTCAAACGGAATTGAAATCGGAATTAAAATGGAGTTTTAATTGAATTTTTATTATATAGAAGAGTTCTCAAAACATAAAACTCTCTTAGAGTCCTCAAAACATAAAACTCTCTCAAAAAATATTTAAAAATATTGAACGGTCCGATCAAGCTGAATTTTTGTTTGTAGCTTCCTCTCGTCTTCAGCTAATTCTTTGTAAAATTTCATCTAATTCTAACGGCCCGATCGTCTGGAATAAATTTTTTAGTGTTTTTATCTTATTAGAGTTCTATTAGGATTATGTTTCTTAATGACTATATAATGACTCTAATTCGTGGGGGGACTTCTCATAATCACTTTTTCTCAAGTTTTTCACCAGAGAACACTTCTAAAAATATTTTCTCTCAACCATAATCATCAACCTCCAACATAATCAAGGTTTTGTCACCAGATTTGAAGGCTTATTTGGGGTTTAATCAAGATTGGTCCAAGAACACTTCTTTGCTAATTTTTAGAGAGGAATCCAGATTCCTAATAAGATTTTCAACACATTCTTCATAGGAATGAATACTCTATTCTTTTTCTTTAGTATTATGTGTTTTAAGTGTTGCCTAAACACTAGTTACATGTTTTCTTAAAAATAATTAGTAACTTAATTAGAAAAAATGGACACTAATTATGGGGTTGTTTTTATAAAATCTATTAATATGAATAATATTCATAATCCTTTGGGTACGTATGATTCATGAGTGATTTTGGGTTTTATTGGTGTAGGTTGCATGTAGAAAAATCCTAGTTTTAAAATAAATAACTTTTGGGTGCGTATAACTCATGTAATACATATAGAGATAACGAAATTTGGGTTTAGATGTATATATGATGAAAACTTGGTATATTTAATTCAAAATAATTAAATGAGATTATTTGGGTATTGTTGACGTTGTGATAATTTAATTAAAGGTTTAATTGAATTGGACTATCAGGCGTAGTTTTATACGTTGATTAATTATGCTTATTTGTGTGACTTTTTGGTATTATTATATTGACTTTGTGATGACGGGTTGTTGGGTAATTTTGCTCTCCCTATACTTTAGGATGCCTTATAGGTATGGGACTAGCGGGTAGACCTTTCATGATTTACGCCTTCTAGGTATGGATTATTGCGTTTTTATCATCTTGAGGGTGGGCTGATTTTTATTACTTTATCATCGTTACGGTAGTCTAAGTACGAGACTAAGTTAAGATTTATGTTAGAAAATCCTCCTATACATATGTTAGGACATATTGATAACTTGGGGACCCTTAGGTATAGGACTAAGAGGTATTTTGAGGATCTCACATCGATTAAAAGGGCGGGGTGATTATAAATTGAGAAATTAAGAATTAATGCCTAAGATAAAAACGGGTATTAAAATTTGTGGCGACATAATGTGTCGAGGCTGACAGTTTAAATGGGTCAGAGGGCGATTTATGTTGTGTCGTGTGTTGAACCTTGTCATGTGTCGGGGCCGACAGTTTAAACGGGTCAGAGGGCGATTGATAAGGGGAAGTGTGACACTTTAATAAAAAGTGAGAACTATAATAAAAGCTGGTTAATTAATTAAATTAACCTCGTGGGACTTAGGAATTTAAAATTATATTAATGTGCCTTTATAAATGGGATTTCTGTGGGTAGTTAGTGATTTATAATTATCGCATTTAATTATCCCGTTTAATTTAAAATATTCTATTGTGATATTTATTGCGTATAATGCTACTGTCTGGATTCAAGGATCCTATTTGAGGGGAGTAGTGTGTATTCTTGCTCGGGGCTTTGGCTCTGACCCATGCGTTGACTAATCTTTTTCAGGATTAGAATTGGAGAAGCTGCATAAGTTTATCGGAGTTATCATTTGGAGGTGCACCTCGAGTTATTCATTTTATGGCATAGTTTAGTTAGACTTTCTTTTCCAGTTGTATTTAATTATGAGACTTCATTTGAGTTTTATTGGGCCATTCGGTTCGAAAGTTGTTTAGAGGATTTATTTTGGGATTTTTTTTAGATTTTATTTAATCATTATTGGAGAATGGATTATTGGAGTTAGCATGTGATGGATCTTTTATCACTTTGTTGTTTTTGAGCATTTGAGTTTGATTCAATTATGTATCTTATGGACTGGTTTATTTATGTCTCATGCTAAGAATGGTATTTATTTACTCACGCCCGTCATAGTTTTGGTGGCGGCCGACGCCAGAATTAGGCGGGGTGTGACACCTGAGGAACCTCAGGGGGAGAGGATGAAGAAATATTCCGAGAAATCTGCATAAAGTAACTAAGTGTTAGATAACAGACATAGCACATGTATAAGGTCAAATGCACAAAGATGTTAATGTTACCTCATCATTTATTACGAAGGGAACAAATCCAATTATTGGCCTCACCAGAGGAAAGTGTAGTAATGTGCCAGAAAGTGTTATGGCCAAAGAAGAAATAATGACCTGGAAGACAGAGTGAACATAACACTTAGTGTTGAAGAAGTCAAGTTTGAAAGATTGTTCAGAGGGAGAAATTGTTACCTCTGGAGGACTCAAAATAACTGGAACTACTTCCATAGGAAGCACAGGCAAAGGGGATGTCTCTAAAGAAACTAAGGGAATCTCCTCTGCTTGAGAGAAGGCTCCAACGGTGTCAATAAATGTAGTAGCTTTGTGAGCAGCCTCCTTTGCATGAATTAAAGGGGAACATTTGGAATAGGTAAGTTTAGTCATTGCAGATTAGGGAGGTGCAACAGCTTCACAAAGACCAAATCGTCCTCTCACGAATGGACTTACGGGAGGCAAATATCCTCCCGATTGACGTTCCTACAAAGACAAAGACCAATTTTTTTGTTAAATATTGGAAAATATTTTTCACTAACGTAGAAGTTAAGAAAACGGAAGTTACCTGTTAATCTGTAGAAGGGGGCTTTGAAAGAGATATGGGAAAAAGAGGTGGTAGGAGCATTGTGGAGGATTCTTCAATTGGTCATTTCTCCTCCACGGGACTATCCTCTATCTATATAGGCTCAGACGTAGGCGGAGGAGGAAATGTCCTGGGAGTTAAAGTAACGGGAGTTAGTTGTACCTCGTAAGCACTCCTTTGCTGAGTTTTTATGTCCAAAATCTTTTTCCTTTATGAATATCCACCAACTCTAGACACTCCTTTAGATTTTTTACATCGGAGGGTGGATCCCCTCATGGGAGTTATGATAATGTACGAAAAGCATCTAGGGGAGGCACTAGAGGGGTGGTCTACCGAAACTGATTCAGAATCCGATCCATCTCAGCAGGGCACTTTGTAAAAATTTCCTCACATATTGGATAAGGCATTTCGAAAGGAATAATAGTAGTTGTAAGAGTAGTGGTGGAAGATTTGGACTTAGACAAATTTCCACTCTTGGAGGTTTTGGCCTTTTTGGAGGCTAGTTGAGAAGGCCCCTCGCCAGGAGCACCTTCGGCAGTAAGGGTAGGGGTAAATTATTTCAAGGCAGTTTTTTTTTTTTAAGCAGTAATGACCATGGAGGTGTAAGGAGGTAGCTCAATAGAGGATCCTTGGGCATACTGCTAAGAGGGAACTCAATCCCTAGAACAGAGTTACTTTTGAGACCAATCTAAAAGGGAGGAATGATAGAAATGGTGGATAATTGAGAAGAATTTGGATGAACTCATCAATTCTGGATAACTACATAGGCTAATACTTCGTCGCATAGTTGGTAGACACATCACCTTTTCTCATTAAGCCTAGAATGTCGACTCTTCCACTAACTTCAGAACACAACAACGAAGTGGCTGAGATGGTATAACTAGAGAAAGCTTTGAAGAAGTTTCCCTTGGGGTGACAATCTTAATAAACATGGAGGGGTCTCTTTGATCATAGACAAATTATTGCGAGCAGCGATTGGGGTTATAAGGTTCTGAGGTAGTACCCCATTCAGTGTATGGAGGTGAAAAATTGGGTATTAGAAGAAGCACAATGGCGAACGATGGATCTTTAATAATAAGTGCCTCAGAAGTAGCTTCAAACCTTCAAGCTTTGCGAGGATAAAATGACTAAGAATGATCATAAGTGTCCTCGCTATATGGCCTCATGATGAAATAGCTGAACTTGTCAAAGATACGCAAAATGTCCTCACGACTTTACTTCTTGGTGGTATCATCACCTCTGTTGTAGCTATCTCAGGTAAATGAGTGTAGAGTAAACCCATTAGAAGTAGTGCATTGGCAAATTTTGCCATGTTGTATCAATCGAGGGATAACTCCATATCAAGATAGGTCATGTCTAGATAAGTATAGAGGGACCCCAAAGTCATTATAGCTAGAGGGAGATTAAACCCCCTTGCCAATATAATAGAGATGTTTATTAAGTCCCTCCGAGGTTGGTTTTTAGGTTTCCCAAGCAAAACAAAGCGAGAAAGAATGGCCAAGATATAGGCAGGTAATTCTAAGGGCGAGTCCTTACCCTCACCATTAAAAACTTGGGAAGAGGATCTTTCTTTGGAAGAAGAGTCATGGAAGAAGAAACTGATTAGGGGGTGAAACTAACCTTAATCGAAGTACTTGTGTAACTTCAACACATTTGTTCTAAGTTTACACAGGAAGTAGTCTCCTCAATGTAGTCTTCGTCAGGCTAAGATGGTGTACCTTTGGGCTCAAGCCCAAGTAGTTTGCATTCACCAGAAAAATCATCACCCTTGCTGAAAATGGGAGAACGATGGTAGAAGTTGAGTTATACTTGAAGCACCACCATCAGGGTGGTGGAGTCTAGGGCAGGAGCAGGGGGGAGTGATGGCTGGGGCAACTGGGATGTCTGAAGAAGCCACGAGGGAGTATGAAGTGTAGAAAAGAATGGAACTCTAACTGGAAAAAAGAGAAGGAGGTTGAAAGTGACGGATAATTGAATGACACTGGTGGCAAATGGAGGAGAAGAAAGCTTTCAGAGGTTAAATCTTGGAATAAGGGTTAACAATGGAAAACTTCTCTCGCTCTAAAAGCTCTAAATAAGGAAAAGGAAAATGAAAGGTAAGAAAGAAAAATTGCTAAATGTTGAGGTATTAGCTATTTGGAAAATTCAAAAGAATATTTGAGTTTCCCATTCAAGCACATGCTCAGCCGTCAGTAATCATTTCGAAGGATACATGGTGATAGTATAAATATAGCACCATGTTGCGGATGGTATTCTTTTCTATTTAGTAAACGACCATACCTCATAGGTCATGCTAGGCGCGGCCAGATCTCACACAGGGTGCAGACCTAGCCATTATAGGCCGCGACACATAGAAGAGGCCGCGTCACTCCTCCATATGATGCGCGGCACGCCTCCAGCATCTTGATACAACACTGCTTGCTTTGCAGGTCGCATCCCCTTCATCCGCAACTACTCCAGACTTGATATAGGTCACGTGCTCAGGGCACGTGACACAGCACACTTACCTCCTATAAATAAAGGATCATACCTCGAAAGAAGGGGGAGACAGATCGATTCCAGAGAGGCCCGGGGCAGGTTCTGCTATAAAGATTCTCTCGACACAACCTCAACATACGGCTTGGAGGCCACACATCTCCATCACAGCCGCCTCCCCGGCACATCAGAATCCTCAATACTGTCATGTACTCTCCTTTATTCTCTGTAATACCCCGTATTTTTAGCGATATTTATTTTTGGGATTAATTAATTAAATGAGAATTAATTGGGAATTAATCCGGATAAAATACTAGCGAGATGTGAGTTGGTATTTAACTATATTGAGTATATATGATGATATATGAATATTGAATTATGAAATTTGTCGTGAGATTGATATACGGCAATTTGGACATTTTATTGGGACGCGTGAGACAGTCGCGTCAGGATATAATTATTTTAATTATAAAAGTGAAATTAAATTCTATTAACCGTATGGTCGTTTTGAGTGCGCCAACGCGTCCGGAAGGGTCGAGATAGTCAGAAAACACTAGCCGGGGGTTTAGTTTGGGTCCAAGGGTATTTTTAGGCCATACCGGCAACATAAAGGGTATTTTGGTAATTTTGTACTTTTGGGAATTAAAAGTGACGAAACTTAGTAAATTATATCTGATGTGGATTTGACCCACTAAACCACTAACCAACCCATGTTAACCCAATAGGCTACGTAGGTTATTAGAATTTAGGTTTCTAATTTTTCCCAAAACAAACCCTAGCCACCATAGCTATTGGAGAAGAAAGCTTGGAAAGAGAGAGATAGAGGAGAAAAGCTTGGAGAGAGAGAGAGTTTCATCAAATCGTCATCAAAATCTGAGATTGAATCAAGGCAAGTGGTTTAATTTACATTTTTATGCAGTAAATGCTTCTTCCATGCTTAGACTATTCAATAATCATAATTAATTGAGAGATAATTGAAAACCCATGAAACAGGAGTTGTTAATAAATTTTGGAGATAGGTTTGCATGTAGAAATGTTATTGGAAGATCGAATTAAGAGAATTATAAGTTTATGTGTTATAAAAACGGATTTATTTCTGAAAATTGATGATTTATAATATTAGGGTTTATGTTCTTGAAAAATTGGGGAAAAGTGATGAGACTTGTGATTTGGTGATGTTTAGGATGAATTATTCCCTTAAAACACGTTATTATGTGACCTTGATATGTTTAGGATTGATTAGAGACCTTAAAACGTTGTTGGGACGAATTTTAGAGGAGAATTGAGGAGTACAAATTGGTGAAAAACGAAAGTAGAAATTCTGGGCACGAAACTGGTCGTTCGTTAGAAGGCCTCCCCAGGTCGTTCGAACGAGCTCGTTCGAACGAGCTCGTTCGAACGAGCTTCTAACGAGTTGACCATTTGCTTCTAACGAGGGGGAATTCGTTCGATACCTTTGTTCGAACGAGATGTCGTTAGAAGGCTCAGTTCGTTCGAACGAACTGAATCTCGTTCGAATAGTCTCGTTCGAACGAGACTTCTAACGAGCTGGCAGTTTAGGCCTTTTTGGCCTGTTTGGATTTTGGGAGTCCCGTAAACTTGTTCGATGATAGAGATAACATTCGTTTGATGATGTATTGGTATACTTGGGACATTTGGGATATAATGAGGAGTAAATTACATAATTGTGGAACGAATCAAATAGACATTTTGAGTCGAGACGTGAGTGCCTACTACGACGTGAGAATAAATTATGGCGCGTATGATTACAAACCGGAATAGTATAAATTGTGATAATTATAAGTTGGTACGATAAAGCGATATGTACTACGATTAAATCACGGTGGTTACTAAGATGTGTGTTTACTTAGTATTGATGTATGATTTGTGTGTATGACATACCTACCATACTTGCTATCACGGGAGGTTTGCGTTCGCTTAGGGCCCTCTAATCCTTGTGTTGCCCAGATTTAGACTGGTTACCTCGATGAACATAGGTCAGAGAAGGACTTATTGGGATGTTAATAAGTCTGCTGATCGTGGGAGCGCAGGTATGTGCGTGACCCATGTGATGTGACTGTGTTCGCCTCCACTGTTTGTGATTTGTGTTATCTGAACGATTCTTGAGAGATTCGGAATGCGTGATCCTTATGTACGTGATGTACCGGGATGGATAGCAGAGTATGTGTGCACCGCAGCTTAGTCTCGGGGTGCTTATATTGTATATTTATGTTGTGGAAAATATGCACTTTATTATGGGAACTTTCATATGGTATTGTGTGTATAAAATTTGGAAAATATAAAAAGGGATAATCTATAATGAGTTGTGTTGCTTTTATGGGAGAAACTTAATTTACGTTAAGCCCCTATTTAAATGAGATCGTTATAATGTAAATGGGAACCGAGTAATAAGAGTAGAACTTATGACAGTCTAGCTAGATATGATGTCACTTAGCTAGGTATTAGTGTCATTTTAGATGGGTACTTACGTTAGGAGTGCACATTTAGTCGAGAGGTGAGAATTTCATGTGAGTGCACGTCCTAACATGTACTTTGCATTTAATGTTTTAAAGGTTTTTAAAGAACTTGCAGGTTTTTAAAATATCTCCACATTCGGGCTCTGACCCGTTTGCTTTCAAATCTATTTTTCTTTTAAAACCATTTTAGGTGCCCAGCCACAAGGACACCACGCATAGGATTCTCATTCCGATGATGAGCTGTAGCTGTTTGTGGAAGTTACAGGGATTTGCTTTTAGACGCTTCTATCATTTGGATTCCATGTTCATTATTCCTCAGTTGTAGGGCATGTTGCCCAAATTCTATTAGAGACATTTCCATTTCAGTTTTTCAGACTTTGGCATGTATTAATTCAGTATTCAGTATTTCGTTACTTATTTCAGTTGTGGGATTTGTTGTGAGGTGTTTTTCCTCCGGATTTATTTATATCATGTGATGGTTATTCTATAATTTCGTTATGGTGAATGGTGATATTATTCTTGCTTTAAATCTTTTATTGCATGTTAATCAGACTTTAATTAAAATTTGACAACTTACTTTTTAAATACTAGGTGGTTAGTAATAATAAAATGCTTTTGACAGTGATGCTATTAACTGAGCCAACTTGGCATTTTGATTTAATTTAATAAAGGAGTAGCTACCCGGTATTTAATTAGTCAGGATGTCACAGGTGGTATCAGAGCATCAGGTTCTAGTGTCCTTTAGGATATGTACGGCTATTATGTTTTCGCTAAGTTTTCTTTGATATAGAGCCCTATATTTTAGGACTGTTGTACTCTTTTTGTGTATGCTTCGTTCTTCAGCTATTTTAAGTTTATAAACTGTGAACTTATAAACTTTATTCTTACTTCATATGCCTCCACGACGTGCACGACGAGTTCCCAGGGATGCAACGCCAAAACCCCAGCCCGCTCCAGTTCAGGGCATGATGAACGCCGCCGAGGTTGCAGCCATTGTAGCCCAAGCGGTAAATGCCGCAATTGCCGTAGTTCAGCAGGCACCACCTCAGGCACCGGTTGTCGCGCCAGTACAGGCAAATGCATTCCCGTCTGCTTGGGAACGTGTACGTGACGCTTTTCAGAAAGCGCATCCGCCGGAGTTTGCAGGTAGCTCAGATGTGGTAGTCTCGAGCCAGTGTAGGAAGGATATGCAGAGGCACTTGAGGATGTATGAGTGCACGGACGTTCAGAAGCAGGTGCTAGCTACTTTCAAACTAGTTGGATCTGCACTGCAGTGGTGGGAGTCTATTACCACCATGGAGGAGAGGGATACTCTCACTATTCAGGACTTTTGGGTGCGGTTCGACCGCAAGTACTTTCCGTCAGCTGTTCACACGGAAATGAGGAGGAAACTGATGAATCTGAAGCAAGAGGGTAAGACCGTGGCCGAGTATGAGGCCGAGTTCACGAATCTGTTGAATATCGTTCCGGATGAGATACCGACAGAAAAGAAGAAGATTGAGAAATTCACCGACGGGTTGACATGGAGGATCTGTCAGCATCTGTTAGGGAACCTTTCATTGGCCACTTATTCTGATGTGGTTAACGCTGCTTTGGTACACTGCTAGGATCACCGCTTTCATATGGCTGAGGGCAAGAGATCGGGAGAGTCTAGCCATCAGGGCAGGATTGGAGGACATGGTGCCGGTGGGGCACAATCTGTTCAGGGGCAGAGACAGGGTGAGCAGGGTTCTCAGTAGGGGGATCAGAAGAGGTTCAGATCAGGGAATTACAGGCACGGACAGGGAGGTTTCCGTCAGGGCCATCAGGGTCCAAACGGCCATCAGGGCCAACAGGGGTAGAATGGGCAGCAGTTTCAGCAGGGCCAGCAGGGCCAAGGGAGGAAAGGTAACGGCCACCAGGGCCGAGGACAGCAAGGGCAGAGAGGAGGGAACTTCCCAGGGAAGTGTTATGTTTATGGCAAGACTGGCCATAAACGACAGGATTGTCCTGATAGGGGCAGGGCCCCACAGCAGCAGCAGCAGGGTGCTCGCCAGGAGCCGCAGAGGCCTATGTTTCCCGCCGTTCTCCCCACACCGCCACAGATGGAAGCATTGCCACCAATTCCAGCAGTCCCAGCTCAGTAGGGGAAGCTACAGTATGGGCATGTCTATAACGTCCACCAGGCAGCAGTTCCACAGGCACCGCCCGCGATTGAGGGTACGTTTCCTATCCATGGCACTATGGGTCGGGTATTGTTTGATACGGGGGCTACACATTGTTTTATATCTAAACATTTCGCGAAGGCTTTAGGGTTGTTAGCCACAGCGGAGAGCACAGTGACGTGTGTCGATTCACCATTGGGGAATGGGTCACTTATTTTCTTTATATGCCGGGGAGTGGGGGTAGAGATTGGTAGTCTGGTATTACCTGCAGATATGTTGGTATTAGATATGCATGTTCACGATGTAATTATCGGTATGGATTGGCTCGCTGATTATAGAGCCATGATTGATTGCTTCGGTGGGAGCATTGTTTTTTCCATTCCGGGGCAAGAGATGTTTGTAGTGGCGATGCCTCGCCCAGAGGGAGGCTCGACCGCTCATTTGTATTACCTAGAGGAGGATACCTCTAAGGAGGTTGTGATTCCTTTAGATTCAATCCCAGTTGTCAGGGAGTATTCTGATGTGTTTCAGGAGATACCAAGCCTACCCCCCAGTCGAGAGATAGACTTTGTTATAGACCTATTTCCAGATACGAGACCTATAGCACGCGCACCATACCGTATGACTCCGGCAGAGATGCGAGAGCTACGAGATCAGATAGAGAAGTTGTTAGGTCAGGGCTTTATTCGCAGGAGTACCTCACCTTGGGGCGCTCCAGTTTTGTTTGTGAAGAAGAGGGACGGTTCACTAAGATTGTGTGTGGACTACCGAGAGTTGAATAAGGTCACGATACGGAATAAGTATCCGTTGCCTCAAATCGATGACTTATTCGACCAGTTGAGAGGAGATTCTTTCTTCTCGAAGATTGATTTGAGATCGGGATACCATCAGTTGCGTATCAGGGAGGAGGATGTCTCGAAGACTGCGTTCTTAACGAGATATGGTTCTTACGAGTTTCGGGTTATGCCATTTGGTTTGACCAACGCTCTAGCAGTGTTTATGGACTTGATGAATAGGGTGTTCAGAGAGTTCCTTGATCAGTTTGTCATTGTCTTCATCGATGATATTCTGGTTTACTCCCAGACAGAGGAGGAGCACGCCGAACATTTGAGGAAAGTTTTGCAGACACTACGTCAGAACGAGTTGTATGCAAAGTTTGAGAAGTACGGGTTTTGGTTGAAGGAGGTCTAGTTTTTGGGACATATTATTTCCGATCGGGGAATATCTGTTGATCCGGGGAAGGTATCCGCGGTGAGGGAGTGGGGACAGCCCACGACACCGACTGAGATTCATAGTTTCTTGGGCCTAGAAGGATACTACAAGAGGTTCATTCGGGGATTTTCGATGATAGCGGGTCCTTTGACACATCTGACTCGTAAAGGTGTGCCGTTCATTTGGAGTTATGCCTGTCAGTTGGCATTTGATGAGTTAAAGGACAAATTGACCTCAGCACCTGTGTTAGCATTGCCGAGACCGGGAGTTGAGTATTTGGTTTACACCGATGCGTCTTTGCAAGGACTTGTAGGTGTATTGCAGCAGGAGAGACAGGCCATAGCTTATGCTTCCCGTAAGCTTAAGCCTCATGAGAAGAATTACCCCACGCATGATTTGGAGTTGGCGGCAGTGGTATTTGCCCTACGGATTTGGAGGCACTATCTTTTGGGGGAGAAGTTCCAATTGTTCACGGACCACAAGTCCCTACAGTACCTGTTCACGCCGAAGGAGTTGAACATGCTGCAAAGGAGGTGGCTTGAGTTTGTGAAGGACTACCAGTTCGATATCCAGTATCACCCGGGTAAGGCTAACGTGGTAGCAGACGCGTTGAGCCGTAGGCCAGCAGGTGAGGTGGCAGGGGTGTGGAAGGCAAAGTGGAAGGAGTTGGGACACCAGGATGCAGTGGCCCGATCTTTCATGTCTGTGATGACCGTTACACCGCAGATTGTGACGAAGGTAGTACGGGCACAGGCTAATGACTCGTTCTGTCAGGAGCAGATAGTTCGATTACTAGCAAAGGGAGCCGAGTCCTATACCGTTAGCTCAGACGGGGGATTACGCTTCAATGGGAGATTGATGGTTCCGAAAGGGAAGGAATTGAGACACGAGGTGATGGCAGAGTCGCACGGCTCACGGTTCGCGGTACATCCCGGAGGGGACAAAATGTACCAAGACATGAGACGCCAGTATTGGTGGAGCGATATGAAGAGAGATATCGCTGTGTTTATTTTGAAATGCACCACTTGTCAGCTAGTAAAAGTGGATCATCAGAGATCGACAGGACTTCTACATCCGTTGGAGGTTCCGAGGTGGATGTGGGAGAGCATATCCATGGACTTTATCACGGGGTTGCCTACGTCGCAGAGGGGTCACGACTCCGTTTGGGTAATTGTGGACAGGTTGTCCAAAGTCGCTCACTTTTTACCCGTAAGGACTGACTACACTACGGGACAGTATGCCCAGCTCTTCATTTCAAAGATTGCGAGACTTCACGGTGTGCCCCTAAATATCATGTCTGACAGAGACAAGATATTTGTTTCGCGGTTTTGGGAGAGTTTCCAGGAGGCCATGGGCACGGAATTGCGGTTGAGTACGGCTTATCATCCGCAGACCGATGGGCAGACCGAGCGCACAAATCAGATGTTGGAGGACATGCTACGCATGTGCATTATTGACTTTGAAGGTGGATGGGAGCAATACCTTCCACTGGTAGAGTTTGCTTATAATAACTCCTACCAGTTCACTATTGGCATGGCTCCGTTTGAGGCGTTGTACGGTAGGCCTTGTCGTTCCCCAGCATGTTGGTTAGAGGTGGGGGACAACAAACTACTTGGTCCGGAAGTGATTCAGGATACTTCGGCAAGGATTGAGTTGATTCGGAGTCGCATTCGGGTAGCTCAAGACCGGCAGAAGAGCTATGCTGATGCGAAGAGATCTTTCAGGGAGTTCCAAGTGGGGAACCATGTTTTGCTCAGAGTATCTCCTATGAAGGGAATTATGCATTTCGGGAAGAAGGGGAAGTTGGCACCGAGGTATGTGGGGCCGTTTCCTATTATTGAGCGGATTGGACCAGTTGCGTATAGACTCGGGTTACCGGAGCATTTACACCGGATTCATGATGTGTTTCATATTTCCTCGCTAAGGAAATATCTCAGGGACGATTTGTCTCATTCTCACATCGCTTTGGAGGAGATTGATCTACAACCTGATAGCTCCTACGAGGAGGGGCCGATTGCTATTTTGGACCGAAGTGAGAGGAAGCTGCGGTCAAAGATAGTTCCGTCAGTGCGTGTTCAGTGGCGACATCACAATGTCGAGGAGTCCACATGGGAACGCGAGGATGAGATGCGCGAACGTTATCCAGAGTTGTTTTTATCAGGTACTTTCTAGTTCCGAATTTCGGGACGAAATTCTGTTATTAGGGGGGAAGTAAGTAATACCCCGTATTTTTGGCGATATTTATTTTTGGGGTTAATTAATTAAATGAGAATTAATTGGGAATTAATCCGAATAAAATACTAGCGAGATGTGAGTTGGTATTTGATTATATTGAGTATATATGATGATATATGAATATTGAATTATGAAATTTGTCGTGAGATTGATATACGGCAATTTGGACATTTTATTGGGACACGTGAGACAGTCGCGTCAGGATATAATTATTTTAATTATAAAAGTGAAATTAAATTCTATTAACCGTATAGTCGTTTTGAGTGCGCCAACGCGTCCGGAAGGGTCGAGATAGTCAGAAAACACTAGCCGGGGGTTTAGTTTGGGTCCCGGGGTATTTTTAGGCCATACCGGCAACATAAAGGGTATTTTGGTAATTTTGTACTTTTGGGAATTAAAAGTGACGAAAATTAGTAAATTATATCTGATGTGGATTTGACCCACTAAACCACTAACCAACCCATGTTAACCCAATAGGCTACGTAGGTTATTAGAATTTAGGTTTCTAATTTTTCCCAAAACAAACCCTAGCCACCATAGCTATTGGAGAAGAAAGCTTGGAAAGAGAGATAGAGGAGAAAAGCTTGGAGAGAGAGAGTTTCATCAAATCGTCATCAAAATCTGAGATTGAATCAAGGCAAGTGGTTTAATTTACGTTTTTATGCAGTAAATGCTTCTTCCATGCTTAGACTATTCAATAATCATAATTAATTGAGAGATAATTGAAAACCCATGAAACTGGAGTTGTTAATAAATTTTGGAGATAGGTTTGCATGTAGAAATGTTATTGGAAGATCGAATTAAGAGAATTATAAGTTTATGTGTTATAAAAACGGATTTATTTCTGAAAATTGATGATTTATAATATTAGGGTTTATGTTCTTGAAAAATTGGGGAAAAGTGATGAGACTTGTGATTTGGTGATGTTTAGGATGAATTATTCCCTTAAAACACGTTATTATGTGACCTTGATATGTTTAGGATTGATTAGAGACCTTAAAACGTTGTTGGGACGAATTTCAGAGGAGAATTGAGGAGTAGAAATTGGTGAAAAACGAAAGTAGAAATTCTGGGCACGAAACTGGTCGTTCTTTAGAAGGCCTCCCCAGGTCGTTCGAACGAGCTCGTTCGAACGAGCTTCTAACGAGTTGACCATTTGCTTCTAACGAGGGGGAATTCGTTCGATACCTTTGTTCGAACGAGATGTCGTTAGAAGGCTCAGTTCGTTCGAACGAACTGAATCTCGTTCGAATAGTCTCGTTCGAACGAGACTTCTAACGAGCATGCAGTTTAGGCCTTTTTGGCCTGTTTGGATTTTGGGAGTCCCGTAAACTTGTTCGATGATAGGGATAACATTCCTTTGATGATGTATTGGTATACTTGGGACATTTGGGATATAATGAGGAGTAAATTACATAATTGTGGAACGAATCAAATAGACATTTTGAGTCGAGACGTGAGTGCCTACTACGACGTGAGAATAAATTATGGCGCGTATGATTACAAACCAGAATAGTATAAATTGTGATAATTATAAGTTGGTACGAGAAAGCGATATGTACTACGATTAAATTACGGTGGTTACTAAGATGTGTGTTTACTTAGTATTGATGTATGATTTGTGTGTATGACATACCTACCATACTTGCTATCACGGGAGGTTTGCGTTCGCTTAGGGCCCTCTAATCCTTGTGTTGCCCAGATTTAGACTGGTTACCTCGATGAACATAGGTCAGAGAAGGACTTATTGGGATGTTAATAAGTCTGCTGATCGTGGGAGCGCAGGTATGTGGGTGACCCATGTGATGTGACTGTGTTCGCCTCCACTGTTTGTGATTTGTGTTATCTGAACGATTCCTGAGAGATTCGGAATGCGTGATCCTTATGTACGTGATGTACCGGGATGGATAGCAGAGTATGTGTGCACCGCAGCTTAGTCTCGGGGTGCTTATATTGTATATTTATGTTGTGGAAAATATGCACTTTATTATGGGAACTTTCATATGGTATTGTGTGTATAAAATTTGGAAAATATAAAAAGGGATAATCTATAATGAGTTGTGTTGCTTTTATGGGAGAAACTTAATTTACGTTAAGCCCCTATTTAAATGAGATCGTTATAATGTAAATGGGAATCGAGTAATAAGAGTAGAACTTATGACAGTCTAGCTAGATATGATGTCACTTAGCTAGGGATTAGTGTCATTTTAGATGGGTACTTACGTTAGGAGTGCACATTTAGTCGAGAGGTGAGAATTTCATGTGAGTGCACGTCCTAACATGTACTTTGCATTTAATGTTTTAAAGGTTTTTAAAGCACTTGCAGGTTTTTAAAATATCTCCACATTCGGGCTCTGACCCGTTTGCTTTCAAATCTATTTTTCTTTTAAAACCATTTTAGGTGCCCAGCCACAAGGACACCACGCATAGGATTCTCATTCCGATGATGAGCTGTAGCTGTTTGTGGAAGTTACAGGGATTTGCTTTTAGCCGCTTCTATCATTTGGATTCCATGTTCATTATTCCTCAGTTGTAGGGCATGTTGCCCAAATTCTATTAGAGACATTTCCATTTCAGTTTTTCAGACTTTGGCATGTATTAATTCAGTATTCAGTATTTCGTTACTTATTTCAGTTGTGGGATTTGTTGTGAGGTGTTTTTCCTCCGGATTTATTTATATCATGTGATGGTTATTCTATAATTTCGTTATGGTGAATGGTGATATTATTCTTGCTTTAAATCTTTTATTGCATGTTAATCAGACTTTAATTAAAATTTGACAACTTACTTTTTAAATACTAGGTGGTTAGTAATAATAAAATGCTTTTGACAGTGATGCTATTAACTGAGCCAACTTGGCATTTTGATTTAATTTAATAAAGGAGTAGCTACCCGGTATTTAATTAGTCAGGATGTCACAGGTGGTATCAGAGCATCAGGTTCTAGTGTCCTTTAGGATATGTACGGCTATTATGTTTTCGCTAAGTTTTCTTTGATATAGAGCCCTATATTTTAGGACTGTTGTACTCTTTTTGTGTTTGCTTCGTTCTTCAGCTATTTTAAGGTTATAAACTGTGAACTTATAAACTTTATTCTTACTTCAGATGCCTCCACGACGTGCACGACGAGTTCCCAGGGATGCAACGCCAAAACCCCAGCCCGCTCCAGTTCAGGGCATGATGAACGCCGCCGAGGTTGCAGCCATTGTAGCCTAAGCGGTAAATGCCGCAATTGCCGTAGTTCAGCAGGCACCACCTCAGGCGTCGGTTGTCGCGCCAGTACAGGCAAATGCATTCCCGTCTGCTTGGGAACGTGTACGTGACGCTTTTCAGAAAGCACATCCGCCAGAGTTTGCAGGTAGCTCAGATGTGGTAGTCTCGAGCCAGTGTAGGAAGGATATGCAGAGGCACTTGAGGATGCATGAGTGCACGGACGTTCAGAAGCAGGTGCTAGCTACTTTCAAACTAGTTGGATCTGCACTGCAGTGGTGGGAGTCTATTACCACCATGGAGGAAAGGGATACTCTCACTATTCAGGACTTTTGGGTGCGGTTCGACCGCAAGTACTTTCCGTCAGCTGTTCACACGGAAATGAGGAGGAAACTGATGAATCTGAAGCAAGAGGGTAAGACCGTGGCCGAGTATGAGGCCGAGTTCACGAATCTGTTGAATATCGTTCCGGATGAGATACCGACAGAAAAGAAGAAGATTGAGAAATTCACCGACGGGTTGACATGGAGGATCTGTCAGCATCTGTTAGGGAACCTTTCATTGGCCACTTATTCTGATGTGGTTAACGCTGCTTTGGTACACTGCCAGGATCACCGCTTTCATATGGCTGAGGGCAAGAGATCGGGAGAGTCTAGCCATCAGGGCAGGATTGGAGGACATGGTGTCGGTGGGGCACAATCTGTTCAGGGGAAGAGACAGGGTGAGCAGGGTTCTCAGTAGGGGGATCAGAAGAGGTTCAGATCAGGGAATTACAGGCACGGACAGGGAGGTTTCCGTCAGGGCCATCAGGGTCCAAACGGCCATCAGGGCCAACAGGGGTAGAATGGGCAGCAGTTTCAGCAGGGCCAGCAGGGCCAAGGGAGGAAAGGTAACGGCCACCAGGGCCGAGGACAGCAAGGGCAGAGAGGAGGGAACTTCCCAGGGAAGTGTTATGTTTATGGCAAGACTGGCCATAAACGACAAGATTGTCCTGATAGGGGCAGGGCCCCACAGCAGCAGCAGCAGGGTGCTCGCCAGGAGCCGCAGAGGCCTATGTTTCCCACCGTTCTCCCCACACCGCCACAGATGGAAGCATTGCCACCCATTCCAGCAGTCCCAGCTCAGTAGGGGAAGCTACAGTATGGGCGTGTCTATAACGTCCACCAGGCAGCAGTTCCACAGGCACCGCCCGCGATTGAGGGTACGTTTCCTATCCATGGCACTATGGGTCGGGTAATGTTTGATACGGGGGCTACACATTGTTTTATAGCTACACATTTCGCGAAGGCTTTAGGGTTGTTAGCCACAGCGGAGAGCACAGTGACGTGTGTCGACTCACCATTGGGGAATGGGTCACTTATTTTCTTTATATGCCGGGGAGTGGGGGTAGAGATTGGTAGTCTGGTATTACCTGCAGATATGTTGGTATTAGATATGCATGTTCACGATGTAATTATCGGTATGGATTGGCTCGCTGATTATAGAGCCATGATTGATTGCTTCGGTGGGAGCATTGTTTTTTCCATTCCGAGGCAAGAGATGTTTGTAGTGGCGATGCCTCGCCCAGAGGGAGGCTCGACCGCTCATTTGTATTACCTAGAGGAGGATACCTCTAAGGAGGTTGTGATTCCTTTAGATTCAATCCCAGTTGTCAGGGAGTATTCTGATGTGTTTCAGGAGATACCAAGCCTACCCCCCAGTCGAGAGATAGACTTTGTTATAGACCTATTTCCAGATACGAGACCTATAGCACGCGCACCGTACCGTATGACTCCGGCAGAGATGCGAGAGCTACGAGATCAGATAGAGAAGTTGTTAGGTCAGGGCTTTATTCGCAGGAGTACCTCACCTTGGGGCGCTCCAGTTTTGTTTGTGAAGAAGAGGGACGGTTCACTAAGATTGTGTGTGGACTACCGAGAGTTGAATAAGGTCACGATACGGAATAAGTATCCGTTGCCTCAAATCGATGACTTTTTCGACCAGTTGAGAGGAGATTCTTTCTTCTCGAAGATTGATTTGAGATCGGGATACCATCAGTTGCGTATCAGGGAGGAGGAGGTCTCGAAGACTGCGTTCTTAATGAGATATGGTTCTTACGAGTTTCGGGTTATGCCATTTGGTTTGACCAACGCTCTAGCAGTGTTTATGGACTTGATGAATAGGGTGTTCAGAGAGTTCCTTGATCAGTTTGTCATTGTCTTCATCGATGATATTCTGGTTTACTCCCAGACAGAGGAGGAGCACGCCGAACATTTGAGGCAAGTTTTGCAGACACTACGTCAGAACGAGTTGTATGCAAAGTTTGAGAAGTGCGGGTTTTGGTTGAAGGAGGTCCAGTTTTTGGGACATATTATTTCCGATCGGGGAATATCTGTTGATCCGGGGAAGGTATCCGCGGTGAGGGAGTGGGGACAGCCCACGACACCGACTGAGATTCATAGTTTCTTGGGCCTAGAAGGATACTACAAGAGGTTCATTCGGGGATTTTCGATGATAGCGGGTCCTTTGACACATCTGACTCGTAAAGGTGTGCCGTTCATTTGGAGTGATGCCTGTCAGTTGGCATTTGATGAGTTAAAGGACAAATTGACCTCAGCACTTGTGTTAGCATTGCCAAGACCGGGAGTTGAGTATTTGGTTTACACCGATGCGTCTTTGCAAGGACTTGTAGGTGTATTGCAGCAGGAGAGACAGGCCATAGCTTATGCTTCCCGTAAGCTTAAGCCTCATGAGAAGAATTACCCCACGCATGATTTGGAGTTGGCGGCAGTGGTATTTGCCCTACGGATTTGGAGGCACTATCTTTTGGGGGATAAGTTCCAATTGTTCACGGACCACAAGTCCCTACAGTACCTGTTCACGCCGAAGGAGTTGAACATGCGGCAAAGGAGGTGGCTTGAGTTTGTGAAGGACTACCAGTTCGATATCCAGTATCACCCGGGTAAGGCTAATGTGGTAGCAGACGCGTTGAGCCGTAGGCCAGCAGGTGAGGTGGCAGGGGTGTGGAAGGCAAAGTGGAAGGAGTTGGGACACCAGGATGCAGTGGCCCGATCTTTCATGTCTGTGATGACCGTTACACCGCAGATTGTGATGAAGGTAGTACGGGCACAGGCTAATGACTCGTTCTGTCAGGAGCAGATAGTTCGATTACTAGCAAAGGGAGCCGAGTCCTATACCGTTAGCTCAGACGGGGGATTACGCTTCAATGGGAGATTGATGGTTCCGAAAGGGAAGGAATTGAGACACGAGGTGATGGCAGAGTCGCACGGCTCACGGTTCGCGGTACATCCCGGAGGGGACAAAATGTACCAAGACATGAGACGCCAGTATTGGTGGAGCGATATGAAGAGAGATATCGCTGTGTTTATTTTGAAATGCACCACTTGTCAGCTAGTAAAAGTGGATCATCAGAGATCGACAGGACTTCTACATCCGTTGGAGGTTCCGAGGTGGATGTGGGAGAGCATATCCATGGACTTTATCACGGGGTTGCCTACGTCGCAGAGGGGTCACGACTCCGTTTGGGTAATTGTGGACAGGTTGTCCAAAGTCGCTCACTTTTTACCCGTAAGGACTGACTACACTACGGGACAGTATGCCCAGCTCTTCATTTCAAAGATTGCGAGACTTCACGGTGTGCCCCTAAATATCATGTCTGACAGAGACAAGATATTTGTTTCGCGGTTTTGGGAGAGTTTCCAGGAGGCCATGGGCACGGAATTGCGGTTGAGTACGGCTTATCATCCGCAGACCGATGGGCAGACCGAGCGCACAAATCAGATGTTGGAGGACATGCTACGCATGTGCATTATTGACTTTGAAGGTGGATGGGAGCAATACCTTCCACTGGTAGAGTTTGCTTATAATAACTCCTACCAGTTCACTATTGGCATGGCTCCGTTTGAGGCGTTGTACGGTAGGCCTTGTCGTTCCCCAGCATGTTGGTTAGAGGTGGGGGACAACAAACTACTTGGTCCGGAAGTGATTCAGGATACTTCGGCAAGGATTGAGTTGATTCGGAGTCGCATTCGGGTAGCTCAAGACCGGCAGAAGAGCTATGCTGATGCGAAGAGATCTTTCAAGGAGTTCTAAGTGGGGAACCATGTTTTGCTCAGAGTATCTCCTATGAAGGGGATTATGCATTTCGGTTAGAAGAGGAAGTTGGCACCGAGGTATGTGGGGCCGTTTCCTATTATTGAGCGGATTGGACCAGTTGCGTATAGACTCGGGTTACCGGAGCATTTACACCGGATTCATGATGTGTTTCATATTTCCTCGCTAAGGAAATATCTCAGGGACGATTTGTCTCATTCTCACATCGCTTTGGAGGAGATTGATCTACAACCTGATAGCTCCTACGAGGAGGGGCCGATTGCTATTTTGGACCGAAGTGAGAGGAAGCTGCGGTCAAAGATAGTTCCGTCAGTGCGTGTTCAGTGGCGACATCACAATGTCGAGGAGTCCACATGGGAACGCGAGGATGAGATGCGCGAACGTTATCCAGAGTTGTTTTTATCAGGTACTTTCTAGTTCCGAATTTCGGGACGAAATTCTGTTATTAGGGGGGAAGTAAGTAATACCCCGTATTTTTGGCGATATTTATTTTTGGGATTAATTAATTAAATGAGAATTAATTGGGAATTAATCCGGATAAAATACTAGCGAGATGTGAGTTGGTATTTGATTATATTGAGTATATATGATGATATATGAATATTGAATTATGAAATTTGTCGTGAGATTGATATACGGCAATTTGGACATTTTATTGGGACACGTGAGACAGTCGCGTCAGGATATAATTATTTTAATTATAAAAGTGAAATTAAATTCTATTAACCGTATGGTCGTTTTGAGTGCGCCAACGCGTCCGGAAGGGTCGAGATAGTCAGAAAACACTAGCCGGGGGTTTAGTTTGGGTCCCGGGGTATTTTTAGGCCATACCGACAACATAAAGGGTATTTTGGTAATTTTGTACTTTTGGGAATTAAAAGTGACGAAAATTAGTAAATTATATCTGATGTGGATTTGACCCACTAAACCACTAACCAACCCATGTTAACCCAATAGGCTACGTAGGTTATTAGAATTTAGGTTTCTAATTTTTCCCAAAACAAACCCTAGCCACCATAGCTATTGGAGAAGAAAGCTTGGAAAGAGAGATAGAGGAGAAAAGCTTGGAGAGAGAGAGAGTTTCATCAAATCGTCATCAAAATCTGAGATTGAATCAAGGCAAGTGGTTTAATTTACGTTTTTATGCAGTAAATGCTTCTTCCATGCTTAGACTATTCAATAATCATAATTAATTGAGAGATAATTGAAAACCCATGAAACTGGAGTTGTTAATAAATTTTGGAGATAGGTTTGCATGTAGAAATGTTATTGGAAGATCGAATTAAGAGAATTATAAGTTTATGTGTTATAAAAACGGATTTATTTCGTGAAATTGATGATTTATAATCTTAGGGTTTATGTTCTTGAAAAATTGGGGAAAAGTGTTGAGACTTGTGATTTGGTGATGTTGAGGATGAATTATTCCCTTAAAACACGTTATTATGTGACCTTGATATGTTTAGGATTGATTAGAGACTTTAAAACGTTGTTGGGACGAATTTTAGAGGAGAATTGAGGAGTAGAAATTGGTGAAAAATGAAAATAGAAATTCTGGGCACGAAACTGGTCGTTCGTTAGAAGGCCTCCCCAGGTCGTTCGAACGAGCTCGTTCGAACGAGCTTCTAACGAGTTGACCAGTTGCTTCTAACGAGGGGGAATTCGTTCGATACCTTCGTACTAATGAGATGTCGTTAGAAGGCTCAGTTCGTTCGAACGAACTGAATCTCGTTCGAATAGTCTCGTTCGAACGAGACTTCTAACGAGCTGGCAGTTTAGGCCTTTTTGGCCTGTTTGGATTTTGGGAGTCCCGTAAACTTGTTCGATGATAGAGATAACATTCCTTTGATGATGTATTGGTATACTTGGGACATTTGGGATATAATGAGGAGTAAATTACATAATTGTGGAACGAATCAAATAGACATTTTGAGTCGAGACGTGAGTGCCTACTACGACGTGAGAATAAATTATGGCGTGTATGATTATGAACCGGGATTATATAAATTGTATAAATTATAAGTTGGTACGAGAAGGCGATATGTACTACAATTAAACTACGGTGGTTACTAAGATGTGTGTTTACTTAGTATTGATATATGATTTGTGTGTATGACATACCTACCATACTTGCTATCACGGGAGGTTTGCGTTCGCTTAGGGCCCTCTAATCCTTGTGTTGCCCGGATTTAGACTGGTTACCTCGATGAACATAGGTCAGAGAAGGACTTATTGGGATGTTAATAAGTCTGCTGATCGTGGGAGCGCAGGTATGTGCGTGACCCATGTGATGTGACTGTGTTCGCCTCCACTGTTTGTGATTTGTGTTATCTGAACGATTCCTGAGAGATTCGGAATGCGTGATCCTTATGTACGTTATGTACCGGGATGGATAGCAGAGTATGTGTGCACCGCAGCTTAGTCTCGGGGTGCTTATATTGTATATTTATGTTGTGGAAAATATACACTTTATTATGGGAACTTTCATATGGTATTGTGTGTATAAAATTTGGAAAATATAAAAGGGATAATCTATAATGAGTTGTGTTGCTTTTATGGGAGAAACTGAATTTACGTTAAGCCCCTATTTAAATGAGATCGTTATAATGTAAATGGGAACCGAGTAATAAGAGTAGAACTTATGACAGTCTAGCTAAATATGATGTCACTTAGCTAGGGATTAGTGTCATTTTAGATGGGTACTTACGTTAGGAGTGCACATTTAGTCGAGAGGTGAGAATTTCATGTGAGTGCACGTCCTAACATGTACTTTGCATTTAATGTTTTAAAGGTTTTTAAAGCACTTGCAAGTTTTAAAAATATCTCCACATTCGGGCTCTGACCCGTTTGCTTTCAAATCTATTTTTCTTTTAAAACCATTTTAGGTGCCCAGCCACAAGGACACCACGCATAGGATTCTCATTCCGATGACGAGTTGTAGCTATTTGTGGAAGTTACAGGGATTTGCTTTTAGACGCTTCTATCATTTGGATTCCATGTTCATTATTCCTCAATTGTAGGGCATGTTGCCCAAATTCTATTAGAGACATTTCCATTTCAGTTTTTCAGACTTTGGCATGTATTAATTCAGTATTCAGTATTTCGTTACTTATTTCAGTTGTGGGATTTGTTGTGAGGTGTTTTTACTCCGGATTTATTTATATCATGTGATGGTTATTCTATAATTTCGTTATGGTGAATGGTGATATTATTCTTGCTTTAAATCTTTTATTGCATGTTAATCAGACTTTAATTAAAATTTGACAACTTACTTTTTAAATACTAGGTGGTTAGTAATAATAAAATGCTTTTGACAGTGATGCTATTAACTGAGCCAACTTGGCATTTTGATTTAATTTAATAAAGGAGTAGCTACCCGGTATTTAATTAGTCGGGGTGTCACATTCTCATTCTTGTACGACTCTTTAGGCATGATTATATTGTACAAAACAATGAATATAATGAGAGTAGATCACCACAGTGGACGTAGGCCTATTTTAGAGGTTGAACCACTCTATATCTTGTGTTCATGTCTCCTAACTCGCTTTACTTGTTCATTACATACTTTACTCATGATTTGCTGATGCGAGAGAGACAAGTGGATGATTTCTCGTATCATCAGTTTGGCACCGTCTGTGGGAAACGAGATACTTCAATCTTGTTTCTCTATAAATTTGAGTTCTTAAACACCTTATTTGAATTCTGAGTGTCCTGTGGATCATCTTCTCACGGGTCGATTCTGGTTATTGAGCTATGTTCTATATTTACACCCTTAGATGGTTATTCCTTATATCTGGATCTGCTCTTGGGTCTCCATTTATGACCTTAGATATATTTTACATACCCCTGTGATATCGCCCCACCTAGATAAAGCTGGAAGGCTTGAAGGGCTTTAGCCCCGTAAAGGTGGGAGATTAGGGAAGAGTTATATTTTCTCCCTTTTTGTTGTCCTTTGCCTATGATCTGGGTTTATCATTAGAATTGTGTCGTTTTGTGCATCGAGAGGTTATTTACTCATGGACAAACCCTAGTAGGTATGCTCTCCACAAGTTTCAGGAGAAAAACTCAGTTCACGGGCTTCAATTTTGGGATTATGCCCTCATTGCCTAGGTAGGGATGAGGCATGGTAGTTCAACTACCTTACATGCCGCGGCCGCTACTGGGTCAATTGTAATACAGAAGCTTCAAAACATTAGGGGACGGACTCAAGTGGTCTTTAGCTTAGCCTCAATGGGTATCATACAAGGCTGCGGCAGTTCACTTTACTGTCCGCGGCCTCGATAATAATACCATGTAGCAGTGCAAATGCTGCATCCCCATTTCTGACCTGACTAATCTAATATTTCTATGATTACTCACTTCTGTTAGTTTTGTCTCAGATCCTATATACTTTATAAAGACTAACAAAAGCAAAAACGGAAGGAGAGTCCATCTAGAGTACAGAAGTCAAGGATGAGATTGTGCAGCTGTACAATCACCTTAATCACCTCTATGACAGCCATGCCTCACTTCAGACCCAGGTCAACTATCTAACTCAGAGGGTGCTAATGCTAGAGGTCGCGGCCTCTCCCAATGTGGGTGCGACACCCATGAAAAAAAGCTCCAGCAGCCTTTGATGCTGCGGCATTTCAAGAGGAGACGGCCGTGGAAGCAGTCAGTAGGAGCCAGAAAAGGAGAGTGGAGATGGCAGAAAAGAAATCGGGGGCCTACACTCCGTTGACCTTCCCAATTGAAGAAATCTTTGAATTCATCAAAGAAGACAAGCTGTTGAAGTGGCCAGAAAAGCTGAGAGCTCCACCCCATAAGAGGAACAAAGCTACCTGATGCATGTTCCGCCAGTACCATGGTCATGAAACTGAGCAATGCTATGCTCTGAAGGATGAAGTTGAAAGGCTAATTGGGCAAGGGATGTTGCAGAAATTCTTAAAGAATGCATAAAGGATTCAGCCAAACCTGACAGAGGTTGCATCTCATCCCTTGTTTTTCCAATTTCAACTATTTCTATTTTATGTTTTATGAAGCTCATTATAGCCTTAATATTCAAGACTTTATGTTTTATTAACAAAGTCATTATCTAGAGCATACATATATAAATATATGAATTAGCAAATTTTGACATATCTGATTTCTCTCTTGCCATCTCACAAAAAGACCCTTTGTCTTAAACAGATTCCAAAGGAAGAGTAATATATTATCTCGAAAGGTTATTATTATTTCGGGATGAACCTATGGAGGGATTGCAATCTTAATTAGCTCAGAAGTTCCCCTCACGATGTGCAACTATATCTTATCGAACGATGATCATATTCACGAGAGCATATGAGGATTCAAGGAACTTTTATTAGCCACGGAGGCTTACAATGCTCGTTCTTAGCATTCGGGATGCGTCATCGAGCCGGGAGGCTTATAATATCCAGCCAGGGATGGCTTTATATATATCAGCAGCTGTGGGTGGCTTAATAACATAACGTAGCCTGAGGAGGCTTGAAAATATCCTATATATTAGCTGTGGGTGGCTTAACAACATAACCCAGCCTGAGGAGGCTTGAAAATATCCTATATATTAGCTGTGGGTGGCTTAACAACATAACCCAGCCTGAGGAGGCTTGAAAATATCCTATTTATTAGCTGTGGGTGGCTTAACAACATAACCCAACCCGAGGAGGCTTGATAGTATCCCGTATATTAGTTGTGGGTGGCTTAGTGACGTAACCCAGCCCGGGAAGGCTTGAAAATACTCACTATGTCTACAGAGGCACATTGTTCATATGCAAGGACCAAAAATGTGTCGCAGCCCATCAATATGGTTGCAGATCTCCGAGGGCCATTCACTCATGAAAGTGCTGAGGCACTGGCACCTTGAAGCAAGAGAAAGCTATAATGTCAAATACCACGGTAGAAGAGAATCACTAGAGGAAAGGCCTTCTCTATATGTTCCATATTAGTTATGGGATGACAAAGATAAGCAGTTCAGGCAACCAGGTGCAATGAAAGCAGCCAGGGATCCATGTAATCAGAGTGTCACAGCCTTAAAAGCATGTCCGCGGCCATCAGGTGAAATCGTTTAGAGGACGCGGCCTTATCCATGGGGCAGTCCAAGCATTCGCTGAAAAAGGAGTGAGAGCCGCGGCACGTATACTGCCATATTAAATAGCGCTTTCTATGCCATGTACTTCAGAAGGTGCCATAGCACTATTCATGTGGACGCGAACACAAGCAAGTACTATAAAGAAATTATATGCTATTCGAGTACTGAAAATATTATGTTTATCTAATCAAGGATGCATTTTCAAATATGAAGGCAGTTACGTTCAATCGTTCATTATAGCAAGCAATGTAAAAAAGCAAGGAGGTGCAAATAATCAAGTATGTAAATATGGTCGCAACCTTGATATTAGTAGTCAAGATTACAGAAAAGGAGGCCGCAGCCACAACAGAAATAAAGTAAAAGGAAGGACGCAGCCTTATATTAATGATGAGAAACTGAATACAAGATTAAGAAGCTTCTCATCATTCTCATCATCCTCCTCGTCGTCCACGGTCGTCTCAGTTTCCCCATCTGCGGTCGCCATTTCTGCTTCAGCCCTCAGCCTCACTCTATCTTCTACCGCGGCCTTAAGCTCAACGATGCACTCTTGATGTTCGGCATCTCTTAATTTCTAAGCAAGGACCTCCTCCTCAGTTTCAGGGAAGCTCTTTATAAATCTCTGTCGCAGCTCCTGATAGCCGCGGAGGTAAGCCCTATTATTGATATGGAAGAAGTCCTTGGAGCCTTTGAATGACTCCACGACATGGTCAATAGCCAGCTGGAGGGCATCTCCATGATCAGCCTCCATCTTTTGAATTGCCGCGACATGCTCTTGGGCTTCTTGAGCACACTTGGCCTCTAGCTCTTCGTACTTCTGCTGGAGGAGGGCGAGCTTGTTATTTGAAATTTCTGCGGCACGAGCAGCTTCAGTAGTCTGGGCTTGGGAGGATTTGATGGAGTCCGCAGCCTGTTTGAAGTTCTTTTTCGCTTCCTCCCTCGCCTTGTTCGCTTTCTCCAAGTCCATGTGGGTTGCCTGAAGAGCTGCAGCAGAAGACTTCTTGCCAGCTTCAAAGGACGAAGTCCGTGCAGCTTCCAGGTGAGAAATAGGCACCCTATCTGTAGCCTCTTTCAGTTTATAAAGGGCTTCATACTTCCTCTTCAAGGCCACCATAACATCCGCGACCTGCAATAAAATAAGTTAGAAGAAAAATATGGGATGCTAAAAAGTTGGTAGCAAAATTAAATGATGGTAGCACTTACCCTCAGAAGGCTATGGAGACCACAGTCCTCCAAGTCATCGTGGTCTACACCCACCAACCTGTCCAGGTCCGCGACATCAATAACTCTTTTCATTCTACGCGTAACCTTTGTGGTAGTGTCCCAAGAGGACTCTGGATCAGGCTGCCTCAATTGGGGTCACAGTCTATCGTCAGGACCAGCACCGTCGCGAAACTGGGGAGGTGCCAGGTGGCGGCGACGGTGATGCAGATTGAAGGGGCGCGTCGGTTAACATAAAACCCGCCACGACCAAGTTTGACCCTATGTTATCATCAAACTCGTGCTGCGGAGGGTTCTCATTATTTTCTAATGTTTTCGCGATAGTTGTATTTCTGTCTGCGGGATGAGCCGCGACAGGAGTAGCATTTATTTCGGCAGAATTATCCGCGGCAGGTGCCTTAGCTTTGGACCTTTTTCTCTTTTTGCTCCGCGCAGTGTTGTTTAGGACGATTGCGTCCTCGTCCATCTCCGCCAGTTGCGCGGCCAGTAATTCTCGATCAACTTCCTCACCTGAATAAGCAACAGCAAATATTAGGAAAGGAATTTAAGAACATAAATGACCGCAGAATAAAAATCATGACACAGTGTAATACCTTCCGCGTCCATCTGTTATGGAATGGACTTGTTTGGGAAAAATCCTGCTTCAAATATGGTCGATGATGTAACAAGTGTGCTGAACTTTTTATGATCAGCAGGAACTGCCGCGGCCTCAGCAACCCTCTTTTCCTGCCGCTTGTTCAAATGCAAATTGTCAAGAGCTGTAGAAAAGGAAATGTAAAGGTTAGTGGGAGTTGTGCAAAATATGATGAAGGGACGCTGCTATAGTCTTAAATACCTAATTTCGATGGAGACCCCCATTACCGTGAAATTCTATATGATCTTTCCCTCTCATTCTCCTTGGGGTGAATCTCCCAGCCTTCACCGGAGATGTAAAAATATTTCCCCTTCTAGTTCTTCACACTGGTCAGCCTCCCAGTGTAAAGGGTCTCGTCCCTACCGCGGACAGAGAAGTAGTAGTATCCAGCGAACTTCACTGAGTTCTACTTTAGGCGGTAGAAGTGAAAGAATTCCGGGGGAGTGATGTATTTTTTGAATAAGTTCTCCCAAAGGACAACCACGGCAAGAATGGCTCTCCAGCCATTAGGCTCCAACTGTGCTGGGGCCAGTTTCATTGTCTGAAAAAGGCAACGGATTGGAACTGGAATAGGCAGCCACAACCTGTAAACAAAGGCATGTAGAGGGAATCAAATTCCACCCTCGGCTAGAACCATGCAAGGTCTTTGGTTCGTGGCAGGTGCCGAGCACATCAAATTTTCTAGAAATTCAAAGGCCTCAGCCATCTGCTCAACCCAGTCTTGGGTCATGGCGCTGCGGATATCAAGTGCAGCTAAGGGTCTCTCAACCCTCCCAGATGTTCCAGCTGGGGTACCTCAAACTTTCGCGGCCTCATGGTCTGCACCCATTGGATGATTACTCGGGTTGGCTTCTTCTTCCATCGGCGTGGATTAAGAATCCTTCCCAGGTGCAGAGTCCGCGGAGTCTGAGTCAAGTATCACGCAGTTTGGGCAATCTTTTAGTTTGCAAGGCCCTATTGATCTTAGAGGGGGCACAGAAGTAAGTTCAGGAGGATAGGTTCCAAAGTGCTTTGCCCAAAAGCCTCTCAGGAACTCGTCTGGGTCAAAGCTCATATGGCTGCAGTAGTACCTGAAAAGCAGAGTTCGCGGTTAGGCGCCGCAGCCAGTATGGTTTGGAAAAGACTTCAAGAAGCCGCGGGAGTATTATTTATAAATAGTAAAAATGTGTTTGAACTTATGGGGATCGTACTCTGGACCTACTAGCCACGACCACCTATATATCAGCAGTGGAACATATGATGCCATTTGGCACAGAATGACGCAGATCAAATCAGTTCAGGGGAATGGATTATTGAAATCCTATCATGCCGCATCCTCTCTCCTAAATAGTTGTTTATCTAACTTTTAATCGTTTTAAGATCAAACTCACAGAATATGAAGAGTTTGACTATGAACACCAAGAACAGTTATATGTTTTTTTTAGGACGTTTGGAAGATCAGGGGTCATGTGTAGCATATGAGGGAAAGAGCAAATTCTATAAACAAAAGCCTAGATTTCTATCAAATAATGCAAGAAAAAACAAATCATATCAAAAGGGAAGAAAACTATGAACTTTGAAAGCTTTTTTAAGAAAGTTGAGTGGTTGAAAAATCACCTGGAAATGAAGAAACTTGCAGTGCTCAGCTTCAAACCGCCTTGTACTACCACACACAACCTCGGAAGGTTGCCGGAATATGCAAGAGAAAGGAAGAACATAAATTCGCTCCCGATGTGCTCTCAATGTTTTGGAAACGTAATGAAGTCCACGGCCAGGAACAATTTATATAACGGAGCGCGGAAGACGAATCATCGATTTTGAAGCACCGCGACGCCTAAGCTACTAAGCCACAGCCCCAATTAATTTCTCTTGGCACTACGGCTTGGGGGTTTATTGATAGTACAAATATAGCACCATGCCGCGGATGGTATTCTTTTCTATTCAGTACATGGCCATACCTCATAGGTCATGCTGGGCGTGGCCAGATCTCACACAGGGTGCGGCCCTGGCCATTATAGGCCGTAGCACGCCTCCAACAGCTTGATACAACACTTCTTGCTTTGCAGGCTGCATACCCTTCATCCGCAACAACTCAGACTTGATATAAGTCACGTGCTCATGGCACGTGACACAACACAATTACCTCATATAAATAGAGGATTATACCTCGAAAGAAGGGGGAGACAGATCGATTCCAGAGAGGCCCCGGACAGATTCTGCTATACAGATTCTCTCGACACAACCTCAACATACGGCTTGGAGGCCACACATCTACATCACAGCCGCCTCCCCGGCACACCGAAATCCTCAATACTGTCATGTACTCTCCTTTATTATCATTCTTGTACGCATCTTTAGGCATGATTATATTGTACAAAACAATGAGTATAATGAGAGTAGAGCACTACAGTGGGCGTAGGCCTATTTTAGAGGCTGAACCACTCTATATCTTGTGTTCATGTCTCCTAACTCGCTTTACTTGTTCATTACATACTTTACTCATGATTTGCTGATGCGAGAGCGATAAGTGGACAATTTCTCGTATCATCACATGGTAATTTGGGAACAACTCTAAAAGTTAAAGAGACAACATCGCGTCATTAATGAGGTCACGGTGGAAGAGAGATAACGGTTCTTCTAGGTGAAGTAATAATTTTTTGCTAATTCTAAAATATGAAAGAAGTCTAAAGGTTTAAGTGAATGATGTCCCCTCTCCACAAGACTAAATGGTGGTATAACAAGTTGAGATACATCTAGGAGAATTTTTACTAAAGGTATAAAGGTTTATGGAATGGAGTTCACTCGGAACAAATGGGCGCCATCCATAACCCGCAGTTAAAAAAGTTCATAATGTCCCCTTGCCATAAGCCCAAATGGTGAGAACTTTGACTTAGGTACATCTTTTCTTCTTTGAACAATTCGAACGATGGTGATCGCGATTCAGGTACATCGAGAAGAATTTTTCGGGGATAATAGGTGGTTCATCGGATTGAGAAGTTTTGTACAGACATTTCTTGAGCTCATAATATATATCTACACGAAGGGGAAAATATAGGGGGCTTGAAAGTAATCTTGTGATTAGAAATAACTCCCCCTCCTAACTGAATAAGCTCGAGAGAAAAATTTAAGGAAGAAGCAATAAGGTAGCGAGGGAGCTTAGTGAGGAAACTTAAGACTACCTATCGAGAAAGCTCACCTTTTATTTTGGTTTTGATTACCTAGTCAAATCATATCTTTGATTATATTATTTATAAGCTGTAACCATTGTAACTTTGAGTGTGAGGTCAAACTATACCCGTGAGGGACCAAGTCTGGAAGGGCTTGGGAGAGCTTACATGCTCTATCGAATGACCTCACTGTGGGAACTTTAGAGGGACCTGATTTGGAGGATTGAGAAGTAAGGCAACGTTAATTCTTGTCTTAACCATCTTAAATACACCTGGTAAAACACCAAGAGACCATACCTCGAGAGAGCTTACCTAGAGTAACCTTAAGATCCATCTTATATTGAACCTTATGCTAAATATTCCTCTATCAAAAGTCAACCTACTTTGAGGGATGTCACACGCTACCCACCTCCTGTCCAATTCTAACTTGAGTATACCTTGGTAGTGTGAGGGGTTATCAGGTGTTTTGGTAGACAAACTACTGACATGACAACTGCCTAACGCAGTTGGTAGCCCAAAGGTAAGAGTTGGCGTTTATGCCTAGGACATAGGTCTTACTGACACATCAAAGGATTTAATGTTTGTGATATAAAGGTATGGGGGAATTTATTCCACACTAATGGAAACTGAGTCACCTTGGGCGTTGGTGGTGGATATTTATCAAGCCTAATAAAATCTCAGAAAGGGGTCATGGTTCCTCTAGAGCAAGGGAGAGTTATCATCTAAGAGAGAGAGAGAGAGAGAGAGATAGAGAGAGAGAAAGAGAGAGAGAGAGAGAGAGAGAAAGAGAGAGAGAGAGATAGAGAGAGAATACCCTCCATGAGAGAAAAGAGTTACTGCAAACCAGAGTTTTACCCACCCACCATTGATATTTATTACGAAGATTTTATTTGCTACCAGATACATTAATTGACATTGGTGTGTTGGCTGCCTGCCAAGGTGAATCTAGCACTACACCAAAACTGGCGATTGGTCACGGCCAAAATCCCTGACCAAAACTGTGGGTCGCAGACTTTGGCCATGACCATTTCTGGCGTGACCATTTTCGTGGGTCGCGGCCCAAGTCCCTGACCAAAAAATGGTCACGGCCAAGAGAGGGTCACGGTAGATGGTCGCGGACTTTGGCCGTGACCCATGCCGTGACGGGTCGCGGCCCTAATCCGTGACTCATAACCGTGACAAATTGGTCGCGGCCGAAGTCCGCGACCCATGTGCGTGACGAAAAAAAATTATAAAAATTGGTCGCGGACTTTGGCCGCGACCCATGTGCGTGACAAAAAAAAAATTAAAAAAATTGGTCGCGGCCCTTGTCCATGACCCACAACCGTGACAAATTAGTCGCGCCCTAGTCCTCGACCCATTACCGTGATAAAAAATAAAAAAAATGGTCGCGGACTTTGGCCGCGACCATTTTTAAGCGCGACAAAAAAAAATAAAAATGGTCATGGACAAAGTCCATGACCATATTTATCTGTAATTTAAAAAAAATGTATTTTTTTTGTCCAATCCTAAAATTGGGGGTCCTGTGAGTGCATCGTCGGTTGCTACGAGGTGTTACAAATATTTATTATAGGCAAAACAATAAAAAAAATCACAAATTGCGAATTGAGAATGTTGTTAATAAACAAATATATATACAAACTTAAAAATATTACACGTCTTAATAATTCACAGACCAAAAAAAAATTGGGCAGAGTTTCCTCTATTTTCTTGACATTCCAAAACCTGTAAATGAAAAACCTGCTTATTATAAAGCCCGCACGGCTATAAAATTCAACAATCAAATTTTAAAAGCCCGCACGGCCATAAAACTAAACAATAAAAGCCTGCACGGCTATAACCCATAAAAAAACATTATCCTGAATGTCCACAACATATAAATAATCATCATGTTGTAAATCATTGCCTCCTGCATTTGATCCATGTGCAAAAATCCTACAAATGATAGGATACAAAAAACAAAAATATCAGTAACCACGCAGTTTTACAAAAAATTTAATCAAGCTGAAAAATTGCATATATGAGTTAAAATTATCAGTAACCAAGTAGAAATATGAAAATTAAGTGTAGAAATAAGCAAACCGGGACACCCGCGGCTGCGGGGTCAGTTCCTACGAGTTACGTTGGTCCCGTGGGAGGTGTTGGTGCCACCCACGGGGCCGTTCGGGGCCTGTTTCGAGTTCTCACCCTCTAACGCCATGTTTTTAAGCCTAAGTGTGGAAATAAGCAAATTATCGTCGTACTCTCAAACTGGGAGACCCGCGACTGTGGGGTCAGTTCCTACGAGTTACGTTGGTCCCGTGGGAGGTGTTGGTGCCACCCACGGGGCCGTTCGGGGGCTGTTTCAAGTTCTCACCCTCTAACGCCATGTTTCTAAGCCTAAGTGTGGAAATAAGTAAATTATCGTCGTACTCTCAAACCGGGACACCCGCGGCTGCGGGGTCAGTTCCTACGAGTTACGTTGGTCCCGTGGGAGGTGTTGGTGCCACCCACGGGGCCGTTCGGGGGCTGTTTCGAGTTTTCACCCTCTAACGCCATGTTAAGCCTAAGTGTAGAAATAAGAAAATTACCGTCGTACTCTCAAACCGGGACACCCGCGGCTGCGGGGTCAGTTCCTACGAGTTACGTTGGTCCCGTGGGAGGTGTTGGTGCCACCCACGGGGCCGTTCGGGGGCTGTTTCGAGTTCTCACCCTCTAACGCCATGTTTTTAAGCCTAAGTGTGGAAATAAGCAAATTACCGTCGTACTCTCAAACCGGGAGACCCGCGGCTGCGGGGTCAGTTCCTACGAGTTACGTTGGTCCCGTGGGAGGTGTTGGTGCCACCCACGGGGCCGTTCGGGGGCTGTTTCGAGTTCTCACCCTCTAACGCCATGTTTTTAAGCCTAAGTGTGGAAATAAGCAAATTATCGTCGTACTCTCAAACCGGGAGACCCGCGGCTGCGGGGTCAGTTCCTACGAGTTACGTTGGTCCCGTGGGAGGTGTTGGTGCCACCCACGGGGCCGTTCGGGGGCTGTTTCGAGTTCTCAACCTCTAACGCCATGTTTTTAAGCCTAAGTGTGGAAATAAGTAAATTATCATCGTACTCTCAAACCGGGACACCCGCGGCTGCGGGGTCAGTTCCTACGAGTTACGTTGGTCCCGTGGGAGGTGTTGGTGCCACCCACGAGGCCGTTCGGGGGCTGTTTCGAGTTTTCACCCTCTAACGCCATGTTAAGCCTAAGTGTAGAAATAAGCAAATTACCGTCGTACTCTCAAACCGGGACACCCGCAGCTGCGGGGTCAGTTCCTACGAGTTACGTTGGTCCCGTGGGAGGTGTTGGTGCCACCCACGGGGCCGTTCGGGGGCTGTTTCGAGTTCTCACCCTCTAACGCCATGTTTTTAAGCCTAAGTGTGGAAATAAGCAAATTATCATCGTACTCTCAAATGGGAGACCCGCGGCTGCGGGGTCAGTTCCTACGAGTTACGTTGGTCCCGTGGGAGGTGTTGGTGCCACCCACGGGGCCGTTCAGGGGCTGTTTCGAGTTCTCACGCTCTAACGCCATGTTTTTAAGCCTAAGTGTGGAAATAAGTAAATTATCGTCGTACTCTCAAACCGGGACACCCGCGGCTGCGGGGTCAGTTCCTACGAGTTACGTTGGTCCCGTGGGAGGTGTTGGTGCCACCCACGGGGCCGTTCGGGGGCTGTTTCGAGTTTTCACCCTCTAACGCCATGTTAAGCCTAAGTGTAGAAATAAGAAAATTACCGTCGTACTCTCAAACCAGGACACCCGCGGCTGCGGGGTCAGTTCCTACGAGTTACGTTGGTCCCGTGGGAGGTGTTGGTGCCACCCACGGGGCCGTTCGGGGGCTGTTTCGAGTTCTCACCCTCTAACGCCATGTTTTTAAGCCTAAGTGTGGAAATAAGCAAATTATCATCGTACTCTCAAACCGGGAGACCCGCGGCTGCGGGGTCAGTTCCTACGAGTTACGTTGGTCCCGTGGGAGGTGTTGGTGCCACCCACGGGGCCGTTCGGGGGCTGTTTCGAGTTCTCACCCTCTAACGCCATGTTTTTAAGCCTAAGTGTGGAAATAAGTAAATTATCGTCGTACTCTCAAACCGGGACACCCGCGGCTGCGGGGTCAGTTCCTACGAGTTACGTTGGTCCCGTGGGAGGTGTTGGTACCACCCACGGGGCCGTTCGGGGGCTGTTTCGAGTTTTCACCCTCTAACGCCATGTTAAGCCTAAGTGTAGAAATAAGCAAATTACCGTCGTACTCTCAAACCGGGACACCCGCGGCTGCGGGGTCAGTTCCTACGAGTTACGTTGGTCCCGTGGGAGGTGTTGGTGCCACCCACGGGGCCGTTCGGGGGCTGTTTCGAGTTCTCACCCTCTAACGTCATATTTTTAAGCCTAAGTGTGGAAATAAGGAAATTACCGTCGTACTCTCAAACCGGGAGACCCGCGGCTGCGGGGTCAGTTCCTACGAGTTACGTTGGTCCCGTGGGAGGTGTTGGTGCCACCCACGGGGCCGTTCGGGGGCTGTTTCGAGTTCTCACCCTCTAACGCCATGTTTTTAAGCCTAAGTGTGGAAATAAGCAAATTATCGTCGTACTCTCAAACCGGGAGACCCGCGACTGCGGGGTCAGTTCCTACAAGTTACGTTGGTCCCGTGGGAGGTGTTGGTGCCACCCACGGGGCCATTCGGGGGCTGTTTCGAGTTCTCACCCTCTAACACCATGTTTTTAAGCCTAGGTGTGGAAATAAGTAAATTATCGTCGTACTCTCAAACCGGGACACCCGCGGCTACGGGGTCAGTTCCTACGAGTTACGTTGGTCCCGTGGGAGGTGTTGGTGCCACCCACGGGGCCGTTCGGGGGCTGTTTCGAGTTTTCACCCTCTAACGCCATGTTAAGCCTAAGTGTAGAAATAAACAAATTACTGTCGTACGCCATGTTAAGCCTAAGTGTAGAAATAAGCAAATTGCCGTTCGGGGGCTGTTTCGAGGTGTTGCGAGCACTTGCGATTTTTTGCATGTTTGTCATTTCCATTCTCACAAACCATATATCTAGGCTCACTGCATACAGGACATTCATCCTTCTCTTCGTGCTCATTCCGGTACAATATGCAATCATACTTGCAAGCATGAATAGATTTGTATTCCAAACCTAAACCCTTCAAACTCTTCTTTATGGTAGGATAATTGTCTGGTAACATGTTCTCTTTTGGGAGAATTTCTTTAACCCACTTAAGAATTCCGGTTACGCTGTTTCCAGATAAACCAAATTGACTCTTCAAATTATGCAAACCAATCATTGCATATAATACCGAGTGATCTTCATCGCAATCTTTATACAACGGTCTAGCCGCATCTGCTTTCAACCGTATGTATTCCCGATCTCCTAGTAGTTCAGCATCAATTTGTTCATTTACTTGGTCATAATGCACATTATTTGTATCCATAGGTTGGTGGTTTTGTTGGTTATGGAGTCCGTAAGCATCATCAATTAAGTCGGTCAATGGACGATGTGTTGGTGAATCATGTACCACTTCTACTCCTTGAGGTTCCGTTACACGGTCGGCTCCCGGTAATTCTTCTGGAGCATAAGGTACAACTTTTTCACCATGGTATGTCCATATTATATAGTCTTGACAGATTCCCCACTTTAGTAAATGCAACTCAACAACTTCCAATGACTTATATTTTCCGTTAATACAATGAGTGCACGGACACGTAATCTTCTCACTTTTAAGATTTTTGGAAGCATATTTAACAAATTCATAAACGCCCTTTACATGATTAATTGATATCCGGTTAGTCTCTCCCATCCACTCTTTGTATTGTGGGAAATCCATGTAATAATCTTCAAATTTCAGTCCTGTGGTAATAGGTTAAAAAATATTATTACAACTGAAACAGAAAGAATATTCTTACGACTGAAACAAAAAAAATATCATTCCATACGAAACAAAACCAATATTCTTACAACTGAAACAAAACCAATATTCTTACAACTGAAGCAAAACCAATATTCTTACAACTAAAACAAAAAAAAATTATTACAACTGAAACGAAAGAAAATATTATTAAACCTTGGCCAACAGATAAAGTGGCCAAGTAATAAAAGATTTTGTATAATTCCTCAATTCCATCCCATCCCCGCTGTTAACGTACACAGGTACATCTCCGCAGCCGTTGTATATTTCATCGACCATTATTTTAGCCTCACCCTTCTCCAAAGGTCGGCGATGTACTAGAGTCCCCCTTTCCCTGGAGATGAGTATACACACGCCAACAAACCTCGAATTGCTCATGTCCTTGATATAGTACTCTTCGCCATAGTCACCGTGAGTTGTTGACGATGATCCGAGCCCCGTGATTGGAGGATGAGGCATTTGAGAGGGGAATGTTGGAGGGGAAGGATGTGTGAAATCTTGAGGAGGCATTGGGGGCCTATAACTTTCAATAAGATTCACAAGTTTCCCAATTTGATTGTTCAATAATCCCAGGGAATTTTTAAGGTCATGGACATCCCCATCAGTCTTCTGTTGGTGCTCCTTTTGGGATGAGATACAATTCTTGACTGAAGATAGCTCGTCCACAAGAGGTGCAATGTGTTGAAGTTTTGTTTTTGGCATATGTGAGCCAACGCCTCTCGTCCTCCCCCTTTTGTCCTTTCCAAAGGTCTTAGTCAGGGCATCATTTTCAAGGTCAATGTCATCAGTAGGGCACGAATCTGATTGACTGTTGATGGCCTCTATTGATTCCAGTGTCTTAGCCAAGTGCAGGGGGAATTTATTATCTTTTTCCCGTCGAGCATGAAGGAATAAGTTGGATCGATTTGGGTTTTTACCGGCATCTGGACCATCTTTTGTCCTACTCTCCCATTCATTCTTTAAATCCTCATATGATTTGGATCCCAGCCTATGGATATCAGTTTTTTGTGCCCTATTTTTTTTGTTTTGCTCCCTCTGGACCAACTTGTTTTCCTTCGCCTCATTCTCCAAAAACTTATTCCACTGATCCACCGGCATTTCAACATTGGGAGGCACTTTCTCTTTCAAAGCCAAAATATCGGAGCTCGCTGCCTCTTTCGGGAAATGTTTCTTCCGAAGGTTTCTCCTGTATGTACTCAATCCTTCAGCAACCCGAGATAGAACCTTATTCTTGGAACGGTCAGGAAATGAGAAATGCTTGCAAAGTTGGTTATATATGTCATCTTTGACAGCTTGATCAACAAGGTTCCAATTATCTGGTCCACCGATACCCACGTTCATTTTTCCCAGCGACAAACACCGGGCTTTAAAGTTCAGCACGTCACTCCTATCACCCATCGGGTTATTCCCGAGAAGGGAGAATCCAATAGGCTTCTTTTCATTTGAGCGGGAGGCATCATGAGTGTTGGATTGGGGCGTTAAAGCAACGGGAGTGCCGGATTGGGGTGTAGGAGCACTTGGGGTTGGACTTGGTGAGGAGTGAACCATTGGTGGAGTTGTGAATTGCTCAGCCATTGGTGTTGAGAATTCGGGTTCTGCACAAGATGGTGAACCTCGTTGTGGTGTCACATCGGCACTTGGTACCCTAGGGTTGTTTCCTCTCGACATTATCTACAAAAATTAAAAAATATGAGTGACTAAATAATTATAGTAATATGAAATTATAACTAATTAATCAAGCTTAATTAGTTTTATATATATAAATAGATAGATAGATACCTTTTCAAAGTAAGACTTTAGAATAAGTTCAATGTGTCTGATCTCCATCCATTCGGTATTAGTTTTTAAGAACCTATAAATTTTTGCACGTGGCCAACTAGAAGGAAGGGTATCTATGATTGATGTGTAGATGTCAGTGACATGAAGTCGGAATCCCCTATTTCTCAACTTGTTGGCAAGATTCAATTTTACGTGCATGTGGCGCGAGACATCACAGTCTATGTCAATGCTCTCTGTACGCAGTTGTATCCATAACGGGTGGATTTTTTTTTCCGCCTTCTCCAACAACGTAACCAAGGTCAGGGCTATGTCGGGATTATGTGTGTGAAATATATTTTGTATAACGTCATCCCAGTTTTCTGGTAGAGAAAATAGAATACGATCGAACAAGTAATCTTGCTGGATATCAAATCCATGATTTATAAGGTAGTTAAATTGTTCGATCTTTTTATTTTCGTACCTATAAATAGGAGTACCCTCTATATGACGCACGCTAATAAAAGAGTTATGTGTGCGGTCTAATTGCAACCTGTCCCACTCTTGTTGACAGTATTTATCACCGTGCCTCATTTTTCCTGAGAAAAGTAGTATCCAACAAATTTTATAACATATACATTTATCGACACTAGTATCAATTCAATAAATTCAACATAGTATCCAACACGACATGCATATAACCCCCAATATAGTATGATGGCACGCATATAACCCCCTATAAAATCCCACGAGGTAGATGTAATTTTTTTTTTACTTATTAAGAATCCATTTAATAATATTTTGTCAAAAAAAATATAATGTCTAGGGTTATATTTTGAATAATATTTTGTCAAAAAAAAAATCCCAATACAATGTCTAGGGTTTATTGAAATAAAATGTCTAGGGTTTATTGAAATAAAATACAATTTGTTTGTAGTTACACACATAAACACACATACACACATACATTTAAACAGTAATCTATACATACACACACATATATACAAATCTATACATACACACACACATATAAACATAAATCTATACATACACACACATATATACAAATCTATACATACACACACATAAATCTATACATACACACACATATACACACATATACTAACACAATGAGAATCGAAATGCACGAGAATCGAAATGAGGGATGGAAATCGTACAAATAAACACACAATACCTTTCTGACCCGAAATCTCAAGGATGGAAATCGCACAAATCGCCTAGGGCTTTAGACACTGACCTCGATCGACAGAAATGAAATGAGGGAGGCGCGATTCTTTATTTTAAGGACTGAACTTGGTCACGGCCAACCACCGTGACCCACCATGCGCGACCCTTAAATGAAACTCAACTACTGCTCGATTGAACCTAGTCACGGCCCAGAGCCGTGACCCCCAGTGCGCAACCTGCAAACCATCACCACCACTGCTCGAATGAGGGATGGTCACGGCCTAAAGCCGTGACCCATACCAAGAAATGGTCACGGCCGTCAGCCATGACCCGTGACCCCCAGTGCGCAACCTGCAAACCATCACCACCACTGCTCGAATGAAGGATGGTCACGGCCTAAAGCCGTGACCCATACCCAGAAATGGTCACGGCCCTCAGCCGTGACCCTTAATGTGTGTGTTATTTACTTCGTCATGCCTTTGGTCACGGACTTGGGCCGTGACCCCATCCGCGACCAGTTTGGAGGGAATTTTGGCGCGAATTTGGCGCCAAGATGGTCACGGCCTGGTCACAGCCCAAGTCCGTGACCCACAGTGGTCAGGGACTTGGGCCGTGACCACTTTCAAAGCATCCATGATCTAGTGTGATAATAAATATGGTCACGCCAAAAACTGCCTTGGTCACGGCCCAAGTCCGCGACCCGTTGGTCGCGGACTTGGGCCGTGACCAACTCGGCGTGACCATTCGCTGGATTTGGTGTAGTGTAGGGTCTTACTTCTCTCTCCCTTTGACTGAGTTGCTTCTGAGGTTCTATTATTATTGTCTGAGTTATACACGAGAGGTTTTTGAGTTCAATCTGAGTATTTCTTACATATAATACTATGTGTTCATTTGGTGATTGTAAAGAACATTTAGATTAGTGGTTTATCATCATATCTAGAGGGGTTACACCTCCATTTATATTATAATACCCCAGATATTAAGAAGACTCCCATGTTTACAAATGGAAATGGAGGAATCCAAACAAAAGGTTTCAAATGTCTTTAAAAAAAGTTTGCATTTTGAAACACAAGCTAAATCTTATGATGAAATTATTTTTGGTAGCTAACTTAATTCTGAGGACAAAATTGGCTTTGGGTTTTTATCAAAATCTTAGGTAGCAAAGACAAATCTTTCAAATTCACATGTAGTCTTTGTATAAAAAGGACAGACTTTGCAAAAATCTCAAAGAGGAATTTTAAATGTTGATGTCTCGAAAGCAACGTAAAACATGTGTAATAAAACGTCGAAACCTAATGGTAAAGGTAAGTATGTTTGTCCACCTACAAGAGACCTTAAACAAAACACTAAGACTGGTGAAATTAGAACTAATGTTTCAGACATAACCAAACCTATTTTGAAGGACTTGGGTGATAGAGTCAAGCCTACCTCACATCAATACTGTGATTATTGCGATATCTATGGTCACCCCATTACTGAATGTTTTCAAAAATGGTTGTACACACTTCTTTATCAAAACTTAACTATTCTAGAAAGATTACGAATACGTATGTTCTCTCTATGCAGACCACTCAAAACTCTAACTATAGGAAGAAAAATGGAGAACCACGAACTAAAATAAACCATTTAGAAAGTCTCCTCAAACCTTTTCTTTTTCCAAGGCCAAAGAAAAAGATTAAAATCGGGGCCATTTGAGTTAGAAAAGATGACTTTTTACCCCAGCTCAGGTGCAATGTGGTTATAACTGATTTAAGGCCCAACGTACCTCAGTTAGTTGGTATTTGGATTCTAGGTGTTGTAAACACATGATCGGGGATGAGATTAAATTAACAAATAAGACATACTTCTTAGGAGGTAGTTTCCTGTTTGGTGACGGAGTCTCATCCCATATCATTAGTAAGGGTACGATATATGAAGAGGGGCTTCCTGCTCTAAATGATTTCTAACTAGTAAATGGTCTTAAGGCTAATCTGCTTAGTATATCACAATTTTGTGACTCTGATCAGACAGTTACCTTCTCTAATAACCAATTGCAAAATTTTAAATAATGAGGGTAATTATATTCCTTTTGGAAACATAACTCAAGATAATTGTTACATAGTGATTCCAAGTGATGAATCCTATAAGATAACCAGATTAGATGATTTTTATTTATGGCATAACAAATTGGGTAACATAAATTTTAATAACCTACACAGATTAAGTTCCCAAGAAATAGTTAGAGGTTTAGCCAAAATGAAAAACTCTTTTAACTATGTCTGTGGTCCTTGCCAAGTGGGGAAGATGATTAAATATGCTCATAATAAATTTCAAGATATTTTAACTTCCAAGCCTCTTGAACTAATCCACATGGACTTTATGGGTCCCTCTAGAACTGTGAGCCTTTGTGGTAATAGTTATATTCTTGTTATTGTGGATGACTTTAAGCAATTGACTTGGGTTGCTTTTATGAAAAACAAATCGGACACCTTCCGAGAATTTCTTAAAATCCTTTTAAAGATTGAAAATGAGAAGGATACCCAAGTATCTCGTATAAGGAGAAATAGAGGTGGTGAATTCAAAGACTCCAGTGTGACAAAACATTATGTAGGTAATGGATATAAACATGAATTTAGTGCACCTAAGACACCTCAATGGAATAGTATTATTGATCGAAAGAATATGACAATCCAAGAGATGGCTAGGGTTATGTTGCATGCCAAAGGGTTGCAAAAATACTTTTGGGTTGAGGCAACCAGACAGCGTGTCACATTATTAATCGTGTATACCTCAGAAAAAAACCAAAGAGACTTCTTATAAACTGTGGTAGAATAAAAAACGCAACTTGAAGTATTTTAGAACCTTTGGAAGTGTTTTTTACGTCTTCAAAGGAAAATAAAATCTTTTAAAATTTGATACCCAAGGTGATGAACTGATTTTTATGGATTATTCCCAATCAAGTAGGGCTTATCATATTTACAATCTGCGTACCAAAGTCATTATGGAGTCAATTAATGTAATTGTAAATGACACAAGTGTTGAGAGTAATTACAATCAAACAGTCGTCGTGGATGAGTTTAAAAATGTTTTTACCCTAGACTCTCCTGAGATAGCTGATTCACTGCCACCTGAGGTCCCTGCATTACCAACTTGGGGTTTTAAAGACCACCCCCTAGAAAGGTTATTGGTAACCTATCTGAACCAATGAGAACTAGATCCCAACTTTAAAATGTGGATAACTTTGCATGTTTTGTTTCTCTAATAGAACCAAAAAGTGTAAACGACTCCCTCATGCGACTCATTCTAGATTAATTCTAAGCAATAAGAGCTTGTCCAGTTTTAGAGTCATGAAGTTTGCTATCTAGTCGCATGGCCTGAAGACAAAAAGTTTATTTGCACCCGTTATATTTTCAAAAATAAAACTGATGACTTTGGGGTTGTAGTTAGAAATAAGTCAAGGTTAGTAGTGCACATATTTCTCAAATATAGGGAATAGATTTTGACAAGACTTTTGCTCTAGTCACAAGACTCAAGTTTGTTCATCTCCTCTTATCCATTGCGTGTCATTTATAATCCAAACATTTTCAAATGGACGTCAAGCGTGCCTTTTTAAATGGTATTTTATCAGAGGGAGTATACATAGAGCATCCTAATGGATTTGTTAATCCCTCTTACCCTAACGATGTATATAGATTTAAAAAGGCTTTATATGGCTTAAAGTAAGGCCCTATGACCTGGTATGAGCACCTCTAGACCTTTTTAGTCAATAAAGGATTTGTGCGTGGTGGCAATAACCAGATATTATTCGTCCGAAAAATTGAACACAATGACTTGATTGCATAAGTATACGTAGATGATATCATTTTTGGTTCCACCTCCCTTTACGAAATAAAGGACTTTTCTAGTGTAATGCATGGTGAATTTCAGATGTCATTGATAGGGGAGTTGAAATACTTTATAGTTTTACAAGTTAAACAATTTAGTGATGGTTTGTTCATAACTCAATCTAAATATGCTAGTGATCTTGTTAAAAAGTTTGGTCTTGATAATCCCAAAACAGCACGCACACCCATAAGCACTTTCACTAAGATATATAAAGATGAACATGAGAAAAATGTAGATCCTACACTATATAGAAGCATGATAGGGAGTTGATTATACCTTACTACATCTAGGCCAGATATATCCTTTGTTGTATGTGTTTGAGCATGCTGCCAATGCTCACCTAAATAATGTCATCTATTGTGTGTAAAACGAATCATAAAATATGTTACAGACACACTTACTTATTTTATTTCGTACACAAAAGACACTACTAGCTCTATAGTTGGCTACGCAAATGCTGACTGGGCAGGATGCTCAAATGATAGTAAAATCACATATGGGGCCTGCTACTACGTAAGAAATAATCTAGTTCGATGGAGTAGTAAAAAATAGAATTGTATATCCCTTTAAACTGCTAAATCTGAGTATATAGCCGCAGGTAACTGTTGTGCTAAACTATTATGGATAAAACAGATGTTGTGTGATTAAGATTTCAATGAAGATAAACTTACAAATGTTTTGTAATAACCAGAGTGCAATTAACACATTTAAAAAATCATGTACAACACTCACGCACTAAGCACATCAAGATAAGACATCACTTTATTAGGGAACTTGTTGAATCTAAGGAACTTGATATTGAACATCTCAACACAGAAAAATAAGTGGCTGACCTATTCACTAAACCACTAGATAATATTAGGTTTGAATCTCTTAGGAAAGACATTGGGATGATTGTTCTTACATAATAATTCTGCATTCTTGTCATTTCCTCGGTATGTATCACGCTTATAATTGGTTTTTAAGGACGGGGTATGCTAGTTTATCGAATAACAAAAGACGCCTCATTTATCTTGATAATGTAGGAGCCCCTTGATATTTACTTGTTTATGATAATTTTTGTGTAGAACAATTGATATTATCTCCCTTGTATACACTTTTCACCTCGTTGTTTATTTTAGAAAAAATGGGGGAGAAAGCCTTGAGTACGACTTTGATTTGTCATGGTTTCTCTCTCTTTGATTCAACTAATATGCCTTCAAGTGTTTTATTTCGGGCATTCTTATTACAGATCCATTGTACATTCTTACCATATTAGGGTATTGGTCTGTATATATATGACTAATGTAACTTTTTCTTATCTTATTTTTTGGTTCTAGGATGGAGATGGGTAGATTTGCTCTTTTGTATAAGAATTTAGGACTTTTTTTTGCCCACGAGTATTAAGTACTTAAGGGAAATTTTGTCTCTAATATCCAAAGGGGGAGATTGATAACACACCATATTGTTGATTTACTTAAGTCTGTAGCATATAGGAGTTCCAACTATTTTAGATATATAGACGAAATTATTGTAGATTGCCCAGCTCTTCTTCATGTGTACTATGAAGATTACATAAGCATCAAAGCATCCTCAAGACTACCATATATGCCTAAAGGGAAGTGAAAACCACACTCTAGGACGCAAATTCATATTATGCATTGTGTGTGTGTGTTAACATATTTTTAAATATTTTTTGGAAAATTTTAAACATTATAAAATGACTTTTAAACATTTTAATTATGTTTTAAAAAGTGTTGGGCGTAAATTATAATTAATATTTTCCCTAAAAACTTCCTTGGTAGAAACCAAAATCGGAGGAAACTTATGTGGTATGAAATAGGATTTATTAAACATCATAAACACCCGTTTTGAATCAAGTAATTGGGCAACACGTGTGTCCAAATGTTGGACGCTGATTAGTTTATGTTGTATTTTCTCTCACTCACAATCGTTAGATGCACTTTGAACCATTAGATCTTCTTAATCAATGGTTTTCATGTCTTTGATGTTAATCCAAGTACGACCTATTTTAAGTAATGAGAGCGACCTATTATGCGGTGGACTGTTAATCGTTATATTTCTAATATAGACATCCATTTTAATCTTAATCGTCCATTTACTTCGGTCGTCTAGAACATTCCAACCACATTATAAATAGGACCAACAATCTTGGCATTTGAGAACTTTTGGAAGTCGTCTAGTTTGAAAGAAAAAATAGAGAGAAGTAAATAGAGAAGATAAGAAAGGGTGAGATCTGAGTGTTTCCATACAAATCACAAAGACCTTTTTTGAACTCATTTTTCAAAGAAAATCTAGGGTTTTAAGTGTAAAACAGTTTAGGATTTTCTCTCTCAGTGTGTTTGGGTTTTTAACACTCGAAGAACCTTTTATCTCTTAGAAACAACCTCTCAAGGCTCTTCTCATATTTCTATCTAGAAATTGTGATACATTTCCACATTTTATCTTAGGTTGTTTTGTTCTTATTTCTATTATAGAGATAATATCTATGTTGGATCTTTTATTTTGTTGTATATATTTTTCGATCCAACCTTCTGTGATTTAAAAATCTTGAAAAATAGAGTTCCATTCGTTTATGAGTTTTATTTCTAAAAAAATTTAAATAAAGTTTTACAGTTCGTAAAATTTATTTCGTATAGAAATAAACTTCGAGTTTAGATCTGGATTTATAAAGATCTAACTTCAGATCTGAAAATAGTGATTTTAATTTTGATTTTCTTGAATTTGAAACATCTCATCTTATATAGAATCTCTTGTAATTCATATAACAATTTGTATAACATAAGAGAGACGTGAGGTTGCATTATGCATTTAGGCACATCACAACCACTTACATTATCATGCACAAACTCTTAGAAAAAGTTTGTTATTTCTTTGAGAGAACTTTTTTGAATGAGTTCGCTAAATTAGCAAATAATTAAAGCTTGGGGAACATAACAGGGAAACCAACTCATAAGAGATAGTATCATGGCAAGAATGAAGCTCAGTAGGTATATTTCTTACTTAGTTTGGATTTTGATTATTCTGTTGCAAGCTTGAAATTCTTTATTATATTAGTGGAATTTTTAGTTGTGGTGCAGAGGTCTCCATGGATGTTTCCTCAGATTTGAGGTTTTATCGTGTTAAAAATACCTGTGTCAATTTACAATTTTATGTTCTTAGTTTTTGCATTCTTGTTTTCTGACACAAAGACTTAATAAGTTTTTATTTTTAAATGCCTAGGTAACAAAGCAACTTAAGTTTGGATTTGGTTTTAACTTATTTTACACATCTTGTGCTCTGTATTCGTAAGGAGTTTCTTAAAAGAGTTTTTTCGTAGTTAATCTAATTTCTAATTTTTTATTAGTAACTTGGTGAACATTTTTCAAGTGGTATCCGACCGGGTTTGTCAAAAATATTTTGATCCCGAAACTCCTGAAATTGCTTTTGGAATCCAGTTTTCTTCAAAAAGGATGAAAGATTTGAGAATCTTGGTAACCTTTCCCATCACACCTCTTTGATGGACACAATTTTTCTTACTGGAAAGTAAGGATGATTGCACTCATCTAAGGGACTTTGGGTGATAATGTCCGAACATGATTAAAAATGGCTATGTTCACCTTACTAAGCCTTTAGCTGAAACCAATACTATAAGGATTAAGAAAAGTCTCAGGGAGTTCACAAAAGAAGAAAAACAAATGTAGCGTAGTAATAATAAGGGAAATAACTGCATCTTTATGTCCATAAATGAGCATGAATTACGTATATCCATTTGCTCAACTTTCAAAGAACATTGTGACCCCCTTGACACTTCCCATTAAGGAGATGAGTGTGCTAAGGATGGAAAGACACAAATGATAATCCAACAGTATAAAACCCACATGATGGATGAGACTGAATCTTTTGATGGTTTCAATATTAAGTTAACTTTCGATTTGATAATAGGCCCGAATTTGAAAATTGGCATACTTAGGCTTGAAAACGGGTTGCGAGTGGGTGGAAGTAATAAAAGCCCTAAAATTGTTCGTAAGTGACATGAACACCTCGTGCATGCCCAACGTAACATGTAACAAATGATCGTGTAGTAGAGAGACTCCCAATTTTAGAATAGGACCCGAATTTGAAAATGGGCACATTTAGGCTTGAAAACATGTCATGAGTGGGCGGAAATCACTAATAACCCCCAAACGGTCCCATAAGTGGTAGAAACACCTCGTGTATGTCAAACCTAACACGTAGCAACCGGTCGTGTAGTTACGGGACTCATCGTTTCAGAATAGTACCCAAATTTGAAAATAGGCACGCTTAGGCTTGATAACATGTCGTAAGCGGACGAAAACCAGCCATAGTCTCCAAACATCAGTTTAATTGCCACAAACAACTCGTGTGTGTCCATCGTAACATGTAGCAACTGGTCGCTTAGTCGCATGACACTCGGTTTGAGAATAGCATATGGATTTGAAAATAGGCACACTTTTTCTTGAAAATGTGCCACGAGTAGGCGAAAACCACTAAAAATCCCCAAACAGTCCCGTAATTGGCACAAACATCTCATGTATGTCGAACGTAACATGTAGTAATCGGTTGCGTAGTCGCGAAAATCCCGATTTGAGAATAGGACGCAAATTTAAAAATAGGCACACTTAGGGTTCAGAACGTGCCGCGAATAGGCAGAAATCATCAAAAGCTCCCATATGGCACCGCAAGCGGCACGAACACCTCTACGTGTCCAACATAACATGTAGCAACCGAGAGCGTAGACTCTGGTTTATAAATAGGACCCGAATTTGAAAATAGGCACACTTAGGCTTTAAAACGTGTCGCGAGTGGGAAAAAAATCCAATAATCCCCAAACGGCATCACAAGTGGCACGAACGACTGCGTAGTTGCAGGACTCCCAATTTGAGAATAGGACCCTAATTTGAAAATAGGCACCATTTAGGCTTTAAAACGGGCTGCGAATGGGCGAAAACCCCTCAAAGCCACCAAATGGCCCCATAAGTGACACGAACACCTCGTCCGTGTCCAATGTAACATGTATCGACCAATAGCATAGTCGCAGGACTTCAGTTTAAGAGTGGGACTTGAATTTGAAAATAGGCACACTTAAGCTTGAAAATGTGTCGTGAGTTAGTGGAAACAACCAACAATCCCCAAACGACACCGCAAGTGCATTAACGCCTTGTGCGTGTCGAACGTAATACGCAACAAGCGGTCACATAGTCGGGGGACTCCTTTTTTTAGAATAGGACCCATATTTGAAAATGGGAAAACTTAGGCTTTAAAACGTGCCGTGAGTGGGCAAAAACCACCAAAAGCCCCCAAATGGTCCTGTAAGTGGCATGAACACCTTGTGCGTGTCCAACGTACCATGTAGAAACTGATCGCTTAAGTGCGGGTCTCCAGGTTTAAGAATAGGACCCAATTTGGAAAATAGTCACACTTTGGCTTTAAAACATGCCATGAGTGGACGAAAACCACCAAAAGCCCCCCAAAGGCACCGCAAGTGGTAGGAACACCTCGATCATATTCAACATAACACGTTGCAACTGGTGGCATAGTCTTGGGAATCTGGATTTGAAAATAGGACCTGATTTGAAAATGGACATGCTTAGGCTTTAAAACATCCCGCGAGGGGGCAATAACCCCCAACACCCCCCAAACGGCACCGTAAGTGGTAGGAATGCCTTGTGTATGTCCAATGTAACACGTAGTAACCGATCGCAAAGTCATGGGACTATCAGTTTGAGAATAGGATCTGAATTTGAAAATAGGCACGCTTGGGCTTGAAAATGTGCCGCGAGTGGGAGAATACCATCAAAAGCTCCCAAATGGCCCTGTAAGAGGCACAAACACCTCGTCCATGCCCATCGTAACACGTAGCAATCGTATGGGTAGTCGCGTGACTCCCGGTTGTAGAATAGGACCTGGATTTTAAAATAGGCACACTTAGACTTGAAAATGTACCAACGTAGGCATAAACCACCAAAAATTCCCAAATAGCCCTGGAAATGGCATGAACACCTAATGCATATCCAACGTAACACGTAGAAATCGATCATATAGTCGCAGGACTACCGATTCAAGAACAGGACTTGAATTTGAAAATATGCACACTTAGGCTTGAAAACATGCCAAGAAGGGGCTGAAACTAGCAAAAGCTTCCAAACGACATCACAAGTGGCATGAAAACCTCGTCCATGTCCAATACAACTAGTAGTGACCGACCCCATAGTCGTGGGACTCCCGATTTGAGAATAGGATCCGAATATGAAAATAGGCACACTTTGGATTTAAAAGGTGGCACAAATGGGAGAAAACCCCCAAAAGCCACCAAACGGTACTGTAAGTGGCACAAATACCTCGTGCGTGTCGACTTCGGTTTGAGAGTAGGACCCGAATTTGAAAATAAGCACATTTAGGCTTGAAAATGTGCTGCTGGTGGGTGGAAACCACCAACAGCCCCCAAACGGCCCTGCAAGTGGCATGAACGCCCCGTTTGTGTCCAATGTAATACGCAGCAAGCGATCACATAGTCGCGGAACTCCCTGTTTTAGAATACGCCCCGAATTTTAAAATGGGAAACCTTAGGCTTTAAAACATGCCGAGAGTGGGCGAAAACCACAAAAATCCTCCCAAACGGTCCTGCAAGTGGCACGAACACCTCGTGCGCATCCAACGTACCACGTAACAACTGACCGCATAGGCGCGGATCTCTCGACTTGAGAATAGGACCCAAATTTGAAAATAGGCACACTTTGGGTTTAAAAAGTTCTACGAGTGGGTAAAACTACCAATAGCCCCCAAAAGGCACCACATGTGGAAGGAACACCATGTTCGTGTTCAATGTGACATGTCGCAACCGATGGCATAGTCGTGGGACTCCCTGTTTGAGAATAGGACCTGAACTTGAAAATGTACACACTTAGGGTTTAAAACGTGCCGCGAGCGGGCAAAAAACACCAACAATCCCCAAACGGTACCGCAAGTGATAGGAACACCTCATGTATGTCCAATGTTACATGTACTAATTGGTCGCGTAGTTACGGGACTCCCGGTTTGAGTATATGACCCGAATTTGAAACTTGTCAAACTTCAATGTGAAAACATGTCGCGAATGGGCGTAAACCGAAAAGAGTCCCCAAACGGCCTCGCAAATGGCACGAACACCTCATGCGTGTCCAAAGTAACACGTAGCAAGTGACCATGTAGTCATGGGAGTCCTGATTTTATAATAGTACCCGAATTTGAAAATAGGCACACTTAGGCTTGAAAACATGTTGCAAGTGGATGTAAACCACCAATAGCCCCCAAATAGCACTGCAAGTGCCACAATTTTTTTTACCTTATGTCTATCCATCGTAACATATAGCAACCGTCCGTGTAGTAGGAGGACTTTTAGTTTGAGAATAGGTCTTGAATTTGAAAATCGGCACACTGAGGCTTGAAAACGTGCCAGAAGTGGGTGAAAACCACCAAGAACCCACCCAAACAGCCCCGCAAGTGGTAAGAACATTTTTTGTGCGTCCAATGTAACACATAGAAATCGGTTGCATAGTCGTGAAACTCCCGATTTGATAATAGAATCTGAATTTTCACATAGTCACACTTAGGCTTGAAAATGTGCCGCGAGTGGGAGAAAACCACCAAAAGTCCCCACCATCTTCGCAAGTGGCACGAACACCTCGTACGTGTCCAACGTAACATGTAGTAACCGGATGTATTTTCGAGGGACTCTTGATTTTTGAATAAAACCCGAATTTGAAAATAGACACACTAACCTTGAAACCGTATCGCGAGTGGACGAAAACCACCCATAGCCCCAAAAGAACACCTCAAGTGACACAAACAACTCACGCATGCCTGTCGTAACACATAGCTACCAGTCACGTAGTCATAGGACTCCCGATTTGAGAATAGGATCCGAATTTGAAAATAGGTACACTTAGGCTTGAAAACATGTCACGAGTGGGCCGAAACCACCAAAAACCTCCAAATGGTCAAGCAAGTAGCAGAACACCTCGTGCATGTCTAACGTAACACATAATGATCGCCTGCATTGTCACTAGACTACCAGTTTGAGAATAGGATCCGAATTTTAAAATAGGCACACTTAGGCTTGAAAATGTGTCGCGAGTGGGCGAAAACCACTAAAATCTCCCAAATGGCACTATAAGTGGTAAGAACATCGCATGCGTGTCCATCATAACATGTATAAACCAATCACATAGTCGTGGGGCTACAATTTGAAAATAGGTTCCAAATTTAAAAATGGGAAGACTTGGGCATGAAAACTGCCGCGAGTGGGCGAAAACCATCAAAAGCCCCCAAATTACCCGCAAGTGGCACAAACACCTCGTGAATGTCATATATAACCCATAAAAACCGATCTCGTAGTCGCGAGAATCCCGATTTGAGAATAGGATCCGAATTTGAAAATAGGCACAATTCGGATTGAAAACGTGTCGAGAGTAAGCGAAAAGCACCAACAACCCCAAATGGCATCGCAAGTGGCACGACACCTCGTGTGTGTCCAATGTAACACATAGTAACCAGCCACATAGTTGCAGGACTATCAATTTGAGAATAGAACCCAAATTTGAAAATAGGCACACCTAGGTTTTAAAACATGTCGCGAATGGGCGAAAACCACCAATAGCCCCCAAATGGCACAGCAAGTGGCAGGAACACCTCGTGCGTGTCCAATGTAACACGTAGAAACTGGTCGTGTAGTCACGGGACTCTCAGTTTGATAATAGGACCCATATTTAAAAATAGGCACACCTATGCTTGAAAAAATGCTGCGAATGGGCGGACACAAACAAATTCCCCTAAGCGGTCTAACAAGTGGCGCGAACACCTCGTGCGTATCCAATGTAACACGTAGAAACCGACTGTGTAGTCGCGGGACTCCTAATTTTATTATAGGACCCGAATATGAAAATAGACACACAGGCTTAAAAATGTGCCACGAGCCGACATAAACTGTCCACAACCCCCAAACAGGATCGTAAGTGGCACGAACACCTCGTGCATGTTCATCGTAACACATAGTAATCGGTATCATAGTCATGGAACCCCCGAGTTTGAGAATAGGATCGAAAATTAAAAATAGGCACACTTAGGCTTGACCTCGAGTAGGCGAAAACCACTAAAAATCCCAAAACAACCCCATAAGTGGCACGAACACCTCCTGCATGTCCAACGTAACACATAGAAACCCGCCTCATAGTCACGAGACTCCCGATTTGAGAATAGGACCAAAATTTGAAAATAAGCACACTTGGGCTTGAAAACGTGCTGTGAGTCAGAGGAAACCACCAAAAGATCCCAAACGGCACCGCAAGTGCATGAATAACTCATATGTGTTGAACTTAATACGTATGTGGGACTCCAAATTGAGAATAGGACCCAAATTTAAAAATAGGCACACTTAGGCTTTATAACATGCCGCGAGTGGGTGAAAACTACCATCCCAACCGGCACTGCAAGTGGTACGAACACCTCATGCATGTTCAATGTAACACACAGCCACCGATCACGTATCTAAGGAACTCCCAGTCTGAAAATAGGACACGAATTTGAAAATGGGCACACTTAGGCTTGAAATCGTACCGCAAGTGTGTGGAAACCACCAAAAGCCCCCAAACCGTCCTACAAGTGGCACGAACACCTCATGTGTGTCCAACGTAACATGTAGCAATTGACCATGTAGGTACGGGATGCCTAATTTAAAAATAGGACACGAATTTCAAAATGGGCACACTTAAGTTTTAAAGCGTGTCACGAGTGGGTAGAAACCACCAAAATCCCCCAAAACGGCACCACAAGTGGTAGAAACACCTCGTCCATGTATAATGTAACACATAGCAATCGACCGCCTAGTCGCGGGACTCTCGGTTTGAAAATAGGACCTCAATTTAAAAATAGGCACACTTAGGCTTGATAACGTGCTGCGAGTGGATAGAATCCACCCACAGTCCCCAAACAACACCACAATTGGCACGAACACCTCATGCATGTCCATCGTAACACGTAGCATGTGGATGCGTAGTCACGTGACTCTAGTTTTGAGAATTGGACCCGAATTTGAAAATTGGCACACATAGGCTTGAAAACGTATCGCGAGTAGGCAAAAACAATATAAAATTCCCAAATGGCCCCACAAGTGGCATGAACACCTCATGCGTATCCAACACATAGCAACCGGTGGTGTAGTCATGAGACTCCCAATTTGAGAATAGGATCCGAATTTGAAAATAGGTACACTTAGGCTTGAAAACGTACCGCGAGTGGGCAAAAACCACCAAAAGCTTTCAAATGGCACCGTAAGTAGCACGAACACCTCTACGTATCTAACGTAACATGTAGAAACTGGTCGCGTAGTCACGGGACTCAGGTTTGAGAATAGGACCCAAATTTGAAAATAGGCACATTTAGGCTTTAAAAAGTGTCGTGAGTGGGCACCCCCCCCCCCCCCCAATAGCCCCCAGACGGCCTTGTAATTGGCATGAACACCTCATGCATATCCAACGTAACACGTAGTAACTGATCGCATAGTCACAGGACTCTGATTTGAGAGTAGGACACAAATTTAAAAATTGGCACGCTTAGGCTTGAAAACGTGTCGTGAGATGGAAAAAAAGACCAACAACCCCCAAATGGCTTCCATGTGGCACGAACACCTCGTGTGTGTCCAATGTTACACGCAACAACAGGTCGCATAGTTGAAGGACTCCCGATTTGATAATTGGACCTGAATTTGACATTAGGAAAACATAGGATTAAAAACAATCCCCGAGTGCAAAAAATGACCAAAAGCCTCCAAATGTCCCCGCAAGTGGCACGAACACCTTGTGCGTGTCTAATGTGACATGTATCAACTGACCGCATAGTAGCGGGACTCTCGGTATGAGAGTAGGACCCAAATTTAAAAATTATCGCACTTAGCCTTGAAAACGTGTCGCGAGCGGATGAAAACCACGAACAACCACCAAAGAGCCTCGCAAGTGGAATGAACACCTCGTGCGTGTCCAACATAACACATAGCAACCTATCGCATAGTCACATGAGTCCCGATTTGAGAATAGGACCCAACTTTTAAAATAGGCACACTTAGGCTTGAAAACATGTCGCGAATATGCTGAAATAACCAAAATTCCTCAAACTGCCCCACAAGTGGCACGTCCACCTCGTGCGCGTACGAAGTAACACGTAGCAACCGGTCACGTAGTTGCGAGACTCCCGATTTGAGAATAGGACCCGAAATTTAAAATAGGCACACTTAGACTTGAAAATGTGTCACGAGTGGGAAAAAATAACCAAAAGCTTCCAAACGGCACAACAAGTGGCATGAACACCTCTATGTCTCCAACGTAAAACATAGCAACTGACTGTGTAGTCGCGGGTCTCCGATTTGAGAATATAACTCGAATTTTAAAATCGAAACACGTAGGCTTTAAAACGTGCCACGAGTGGGAAAAAACAACAAACAGACCCCATACAGACCCGTAAGTGGCACAAACACCTCGTGCGTGTCCAACATAACATGTAACAATTGATTGCATAGTCACAAGACTCCGATTTGAGAGTAGGACATGAATTTTAGGCTTTAAAATGTGTCGTGAATGGGCTGAAACGACCAACATACCCCAAACAGCACCACAAGTTGCATTAACATCTCGGGCATGACCAACGTAACATGAAAGAACCGATCGCATAGTTGCGGGACGCCTGGTTTGATAATAGGACCCAAATTTGAAAATGGGAAACTTAGGCTTAAAAACGTACTGCAAGTGGGCGAAAACCACCAAACGGACCCGCAAGTGGCACGAACACCTCGTGCCTGTCCAACGTAACACGTAGCAACCGATCGTGTAGTAGCGAGACTCTCGGTTTGAGAATAGGACCCGATTTTGAAAATAGGCACACTTAAGATTTAAAACGTGGTGTGAGTTTCAGAAAACTACCAACATTCCCCATATGGCCATGTAAGTTTTAGGAACACCTCGTGCATGTCCAACATAACACGTAGCAAGTAATCGCATAGTCACGGGACTCCAATTTGAGAATAGGATTGGAATTACAAAATTGGCACACTTAAGCTTTAAAAAGTGCCGCAAGTGGGCAAAAAACCCCAACAGTCCCAAAATGGCCCCACAAGTGGTACAAACACATCGTGTGTGTCCAATGTAAGACGTAGCAATCGAATGTGGAGTCGCAGGAATTCATTTTGAGAGTAGGACACGAATTTGAAAATAGGCACACTTATACTTGAAAACGTGCCACGAGAGGGCAAAAATGACCAACAACCCCCAAATGGCCCCGCAAGTGGTACGGACACCTCGTGCGTGTCTAGCATAACACGCAATAACAGGTCGCATAGTTGCAGGACTCCCGATTTTATAATAGCACCCAAATTTGAAAATTGGAGAACTTAGGCCTAAAAACATACCCCGAGTGGATGAAAACCATCGAAATCCCCCAAACGGCTACGCATGTGGTATGAACACCTCATACGTCTCCAACGTAACACGTAGCAATTGACCGCGTAGTCACGACACTCTCGGTATAAGAAATGGATCCGAATTTGAAAATTAGCACACTTAGCCTTGAAAATGTGCCGTGAGTGGATGAAAACCACCAACATCCCCCAAAGAGCACCGCAATTGGCACGAACACCTTGCGTGTAACCATCGTAGCACATAGAAACCGGTCGAGTAGTCGCGGCAATACTTGTTTGAGAACAGAACCCAAATTTGAAAATAGGCACACTTATGCGTGAAAATGTTGCATGAGTTGGCTTAAACCACCAAAAATCATCAAAGAGCCACACAAGTGACACGAACACCTTGTGTGTGTCCAATGTAACACGTATTAATCGATCGCGTAGTCACAGGACTCCCGATTTGATAATAGGTCCCGAATTTAAAAATAGGCACACTTTGGCTTGAAAACATGCCACGAGTGGGTGGAAATAATCAAAACTTCCAAATGACACAGTAAGTGGCACAGATACCTATGTGTTTCTAATGTAACTGAAAAACGTCGCTGAGAATGCGTGATATTGAAAAACTTCGCAAATTTCTAATTTGGCAAACTTATTAAATTTCAGTCCCTAAACATGCATCTAAAGTGCGTGTGTGTGTCAATCCATAAACAAATAAATCATGTGACACAAAATATGCTGAGACACAGATAACAGGAAAAAACCCCTTATGGGTAAAACCTTTATTTCAGTATGAATATACAAGCCACAACTTACAATTACATAGAGAAATCTGCAATGGATTAACGCGCAGCCAACCCACAAAGACACGCAGTCTTGAACTCAGCAAGAGAATACACGCATCACCCTCCAAGGACCCGCAGCCCAAACAACGAAGAAAGAATCGCAGCTCTCCTCAATGACACGCAGTCATAAAACTTTGTAGAGACTCCCTCAGCAATGACACGCAGCCCTCGGTTGCAAAGATCTCTCCACAAAGATGAACAACAACAAAGTTTGTGTTCTAGGGTTCCAAAAGATTCACAAAAGTAATTGGGATTTTTGTGTGTGAATCAAAAAGATGTTTGGCACATCAAAAAGGTGAAGACTTAGAGTATTTAGGACTCTGAAAATCGTCTTGAAAAGTCTTGAAAAATAACTCCCCGAAGTTGGCTTTAAATAGGAAAACTTTTAGCCTAAAAAATCTGCAGCGAATCTGGCCGAATTTATCCCAGTCGGACCGGTCCGGTTCTGAGGCGGATCGGTCCGGTCAAGCGGATCGGTTCTTTTATTTTGGCCTTCATCGGTTCGCTTGCGGTCCGGGGTATACTGGATCTGCAGCAAGCGGATCGGTCCGGTTGAGGGACGGATCGGTCCGATTTTCCCAGAAAAATAAAATCATTTTAAAAGCCTCATTTTGCTTGAAAAAACTTACTTCTTATTTTTATAAAAAACATTTTATAAAAATTTCCTAATACTAAATATGAACTTTTAGGAACGTAAAAACAAAATTTTACCAAGTTCATTCTCGCAGAGGCTATGATGTTGAAGACACTTTGATATTCGGATCCGTTGATGTAGATGCGATCTTAAGTTTCTTCAAAGGTGTAACGGCGTACGACATATAAATTGATAATGGACAAAAATGTCCTTACAGTCGCTAATGCCGTTTAATACAATATTAAACTGTATAAGCAACTCCGAGATGTTTGTTGGAGAAACCCTTTTCTTTTGAAAACAAAAATTATAAACAACAAGATGAGTTTACAAAAAAACTTATGTACGAGAGTAATCAAGACTTTGTAATCAGTTTTTAAAATAAGACAGTTTTAAAAATCAGCACACTATAGACTGAGATGAGGAGATGAAGATAATCAAACACACAGTTTTTAACGTGGTAAAACCTCTCCCAACAGAGGAAACATCCACGGTGACTTATAAGTCACAAAAACAAAAATCCACTAATAACAAATAATAGTTACAAACAATACAACATACATGCACACAAATCAACCTATTATAAGTTTAGGAATATACCCCACTTGGTGTCCTTCTAACTTCTCATAGATCTGATTGTTGATGATGTTCTTCCAGTTTGATAACTTCCTTTGCTTTAGCTTCCTTATGTCGACTCAATGATCTTTGATCTTATACACAACACTTCCAGTGTAGTAGTGTGTTAAGTGTTTGTGAAGTGATTCCTATCACATGCATGAACTCACACACACTTAGATTTACAGACAGTCCTAGAAAAATTACATATAAAGTCTATATGCTGTGATTTTGTTTTCTTTCCTTCTTACAGAACTAAAAACCTGTTTGACCTTTAATATAACCCAGATTCCACGGATATCTCGCTTCAAAATCGGTCAAGATCTTAATCAATCTCGGTTTTAAAAATATTTTTGAGATTAAAAATCTCCAAGTGTGAATCCAACTAGGTCAAGGTTAAGTTTCGTAAGAACAGAAACCATAAAACATTTTCAAAACCAAATCAGTAAAGATTTTCTTAAACCAAGTAAGAAATATGAAGATCTAGTGAAAATGTAACATGCAGAATGTAGATCTAAAGTTTCTATGAAAAAGAAACACAGATCTTCACACGAATGTTTAAGTTGTGAACAAGATCATAGACAAAGAGGTTACAGCTTCAAATGAACAAACCACTCTCTCTCTCAAACACTCAAGGTTGTGTTTGGGGTTAAGTGTATACGAAGGTTTGATTCAGAAAAATGAAGTGTTTAGGGTTAGGGTTTGGTTTTGGCTAACACAGTTTCTTTCTCTCTCTTCTCTCTTTTATTTTCTCTCTTCTCTCTCACTTCTCTCTTCTCTCTATTTTTTTTCTCTCAGAAATGACGAATGCCCAAAAGTCTTGAAAGTCTGAGAAGTGGGGGGTTTATATAGTGGTGAGGGAAGGTTCTGGAAATGCGCATGGAATCAATGGCTGAGATCAAGTCTTTCTAACTTTGACTTGATCCAAGGGTTATGCAATAGCGGTGGTTAAGATGATTGTGATTGGTTCATAGATATAGCACCAGGATTGACTAAAAACACATGCAGACCATCGATTAGGAATGATCCAACGTTCAGCAATGCACCAGGCAATCCTCTCACAAAACAAACACAAATTGATGCAACTAGCAAGTGACAAGTGTTGGCATGTGATAGGTGTTCAAACGCGCGTCTAAAATATTTACAAGCAGCCCCCCTGAAGTCTCTAGCGCATTCATATCCTACCCAATCAAACATTTCAGTGAAAACTGAAGTTTTTAAAATAGAATATTAACCCCACAAATTATATAAACACATTTTATTAATGAAAACATTTATTTAAAATATGTTTAAAAATCTTTAAAAAATTCCCAAAAATAATTAAAACCACACTTTAATGGGAATTAATCACACAATCAATTTTAAGCAATATCTACACATGAATGCACTTCTAATTGTGTGTAGTGTGATTCAATTTATACCTTCATGGATCATTGAAGAGGATTAGAGAGATAAGTTCTGAGGCTTTTTGGATTCTAGGATAGACGACCAATTTTGTCACTATTTCCAAACTAGTTGAACACTTATACAGTATAGACTTAAGTAAGTCAAAGGTATAAGGTGCTTCAGTAACACGTAACAACTGACCGGGTAGTCGCAGGTCTCTGGTTTGAGAATAGGACCTGAATTTTAAAATAAGCACACTTAGGCTTTAAAACGTGCCGCGAGTGGGCGAAAACCACCAACCCCTACAGCCCCGCAAGTGTCATGTACACCTCGTGCGTGTCCATCATAAAACGTAGCAATCGACCGCATAGTCGCATGACTTCATCTTGAGAGTAGGACACAAATGTGAAAATAAGCACTCTTAGTCTTGAAAATGTGCTGTAAGTGGGCGAAAATGACCAACAAGCCCCAAACGGCCCGCAAGTGGCATGAACACTTCATGCGTGAGAAATCTAACATGCAAAAATCGATCGCATTAGTCGCAGGATTCCCGATTTGAGAATAGGACCTGAAATTAAAAATAGGCACACTTATTATTTAAAACATTCTGCAAGTAGGTGAAAACCACCAACATCCTCGAAACGGCTAAGAAAGTTTCAGGAACACCTCGTCCATGTCCAACATAACACGTAACAACCGAACGCATTGTCACGGGACTCCCGATTTGAAAATAGGATCGAAGTTTGAAAATAGGCAATGTTGGGCTTGAAAATGGGCCGCGAGTGGGAAAAAACCACCAAATGCTCCCAAACATCCCTAAAAGTGGCACAAATACCTCGTGTGTGACCATCGTAACACATAACAACCGTCTGCATATTCGCGTGACTCCCGGTTGTAGAATAGGATTCAAAACTGAAAATAGGCACACTTAGGGTTTAAAATGTTCCGCGAGTAGGCAGAAACCACTAAAAATTCCCAAATAGCCCTAAAAGTGGCACAAACATCCAGTGTGTATTCAAAACAACACGTAGCAATAGGTTGCATAGTCGCACGACTCCCGATTTAAGAATAGGAACCGAATTTGAAAATAGGCACACTTAGGATTAAAAAGGTGCCATGAGTGGGCGAAAACCAACAAAAGCTTCCAAATGGCACCACAGGTGTCATAAACACCCCGTGCATGTCTAATACAACTTGTATCGACCGATCTCGTAGTCGTGGGACTCCCACATTTAGAATAGGACCTGAATTTGAAAATATGCACATTTTGGATTTAAAATGTGTCGCAAATTGGCAAAAACCACCAAAAGCCTCTAAACGGACCCATAAGTGGCATGAAAACCTCGTGCATGTCCAATGAAACACATTGCAACCGATCGCATAGTCTCAGGACTTCAGTTTAAGAGTAGGACCCAAATTTAAAAATAGGCACACTTAGGCTTGAAAACGTGTTAGGAGTTGGTAGAAACCACCAAAAGTTCCCAAATGGCCCCGCAAGTGGAAAGAACACTTGGTGCATGTCCAACGTAATACGCAGCAAGTGATCGTATAGTCGTGGAACTCTCTGTTTGAAAATAGGACCCGAATTTGAAAATGGGAAAACTTAGGTCTTAAAACGTGACGTGAGTTGGCGAAAAGAACCTAAATCCCCAAAATGATCCCGCAAGTGGCACAAACACCTATTGCGTGTCCAACGTACCACGTAGAAGTCGACCGTGTAGTCCCGGGTCTCCTAGTTTCATAATAGGACCTAAATTTGAAAATAGGCACACTTTGGCTTTAAAACATGTAGCGAGTGGGCGAAAACCACCAACAGTCCCCAATAGGCATCGCAAGTGGTAGGAACACCTCATTCATATTCAAAGTAACACGTCACAAATGGTGGCATAGTCGTGAGACTCCCAGTTTGAGAATAGGACCTCAATTTGAAAATGGTCATGCTTAGGCATTAAAACGTGCCGCAAGCGGGCAGAAACCACCAACATCCCCTAAATGGCACCACAACTGGTAGGAACACCTCGTGTATGTCTAATGTAACACGTATAAAACGGTCGCATAGTGATGGGACTTTCGGTTTGAGAATAGGACCCGAATTTGAAAATAGGCACACTTAGGCTTTAAAATTTACCGTGAGTGGGCAAAAACTAGTAAAAGCTACCAAATGGCCCGGCAAGTGGCACGAACACCTCATGCATCCCCATTGTAACACGTAGTAATCATTCGCATAGTTGCGTGACTCATGATTGAAGAATAGGACCCAAAATTAAAAATAGGCACACTTAGGATTGAAAACGTGCCGCGAGTAGGCAGAAACCACCAAAAATTCCCAAACATCCCTTCGAGTAGCATGAACACCCAGTGTGTATCCAACGCAATATGTGCTAACCGATCACATAGTCATAGGACTCTAGGTTTAAGAATAGGACTCAAATTTAGAAATACGCACACTTAGGCTTCAAAACGTGCCACGAGTGGGAAAATACCAGAAAAAATTCCAAACAGCACCGCATGTGTCATGAACACCTCGTGCATGTCCAATGCAACTCGTATCGACTGATCACGTAGTCGCGAGACTCCCGATTTGAGAATAGGACCTGAATTTAAAAATATACACACTTTGGATTTAAAATGTGCTGCAAATGGGCAAAAAACCCACAAAGCCACCAAATGACCCCGTAAGTAGCACGAACACCTCGTACATGACCAACCCAATATGTAGCAACCGATCGCATAGTCGTGGTTATTCGATTTGAGAGTAGGACCCGAATTTGAAAATAGGCACAATTAGGCTTGAAAATGTGCCGTGAGTCGGTTAAAACAACGAATAGCATCCAAATGGCCCCGCAAGTGGCATGAACACCTCATGCATGTCCAACGTAATATGAAACAAGTGATCACATAGTCACGGGACTCCCTATTTAAGAATTGTACCCGAATTACAAAATGGAAAAACTCAGGCTTTAAAATGCATCGTAAGTGGGCGAAAACCACCAAAAGCCCCCCAAACGGTCCCGTAAGTGACACGAACACCTCGTGCATGTCCAACGTACCACCTAGCAACCGACCACATAGGTGCGGGTCTCTAAGTTTTGGAATTGGACCTAAATTTGAAAATAGGCACACCATTGGCTTTAAAAAATGCCGCGAGTGGGCAAAAATCACCAACAGTCCCCCAAAGGCCCCACAGGTTGTAGGTACACCTCGTTCGTGTTCAACGTAACACGTCGTAAATTTTTACAGAGTCATGGGACTTTTGGTTTGAGAATGGGACCTGAATTTGAAAATGGGCATGATTTGGCTTTAAAACGTGCTGCGAGTGATCAGAAAACACCAACATCACCCAAACAGCAACGCAAAGGGTAGGAACACCTCGTATATGTCTAATGTAACACGCCGCAACCTAACACATAGTCGTGGGACTCCCAGTTTGAGAATAGGATCCGAATTTGAAAATAAGTACACTTGGGCTTGAAATTGTGACGCGAGCGGGCAGAAACCACCAAAATCTCTCAAATGGGCTCGCAAGTGGCACAAACACCTCGTGCGTGCCCATCGTAACACATAGCAACCATTCGTGTAGTTACATGACTCCCGGTTCTAGAATGGGATTCGAAATTGAAAATAGGCACACTTAGGGTTGAAAACGTGCCACGAGTGGACGAAAACCCCCAACAGCCCTAAAATAGCCCCACAAGTGGCTCGAGCACCTCGTGCATGTCCAAGATAACATGTAGTAACCGATCGCATAGTCACGGGACTCCGTTTTGATAGTAGGACACGAATTTGAAATTAGGCACACTTAGGCTTGAAAACTTATTGCGAGAGGATGAAAATGATCAATACCCCGGACAGATCCGCAAGTGGAACGAACACCTCATGCATTTCCAATGTAACATGCAGCAATCGATCGCATAGTTGTAAGACTTTCGATTTGATAATAGGACCCAAATTTGAAAATTTGGAAACCTTATGCAAAAAATGTATCCTAAGGGGATGAAACCACCAAAAGCCCCCAAACGGCCCCGCAAGTGGCATGAACACCTCGTTCTTGTCCAACGTAACACGTAGCAATTGACCGCATATTCACAAGACTCTCGGTGTGAGAATTGAACCCGGATTTGAAAATTAGCACACTTATCCTTGAAAACGTATCGCGGGTTGACGAAAATCACTAATAGCCCCCAAAGAGCATCGTAAGTGGCTCTAACAACTCGTGTGTGTCCATCGTAGCACGTAGCAACTGGCCGCGTAGTCACGGGAGTCCCAATTTGAGAATAGGACCTTAATTTTGAAATAGGCACACTTTTGGTTAAAAATGTGCTGCGAGTAGGCTGAAACCACTAAAAATCCTAAAATAGACCTCTAAGTGGCACGAACACCTCGTGTGTGTCCAATGTAACAAGTAGCAACTGGTCGCATAGTCGCAGGACTCCCAATTTGAGAATAGGACCTGAATTTGAAAATAGGGACACTTAGGCTTGAAAACATTCCATAAGTGGGCAGAAACAACCAAAACTTCCAAATGGCACAACAAGTGGCATTAACACCTATGCATGTCTAAGGTAACACACAGCAACCAACTGGGTAGTCGAGGGTCTCCAATTTGAGAATAGGACCCGAATTTCAAAATAAACACACTTAGGCTTTAAAACATGCCGCGAGTGGGAAAAAACCACCAACAGCCCCTACAGCCCCACAAGTGGTATGAACACCTTGTGTGTGTCCATCGTAACACGTAGAAACCGACCGCATAGTTGTGGAACTTCAGTTTGAGAGTAGGACACGAATTTGAAAATAGGCACACTGTAAAAGGGTAGTCCCCTTGAATCCTGTGAGTATAGTAATATTAGTTGAGGTGTAACCCCTATAGATATGGTGATAAATGATAACCCAAGAACTCTTCAATAAATACAAGTGAACACACAATATCGTATATAATCAACACTCAGATTGAACTCACAAGTCTCTTGTGTATAACTCAAATAATAACAAAGGGAGAGAGAAGTAAGCACCCTGGATACACCTTGGAGAGCCTCCAACACACCAACAACCTCTGAAGGATCTCTGGTTTAGCTATTAAAAGCTTCAAAATAAATGACAATGGTAGGTGAGCAAACTCACTGGTTTACAATAACTTCTCTATGATATCTTCTCTCTCTAGCAATAAATCTCTAGAAAGAAACCCCTCTCTCAGAAGTGGTTGAGGAGAATAAATAGCCTCCCACCATTTCTGAGATGCCTCATTCCTTCATAGCTGTGAAAGGCATCCCCTCATACTTTACGTCACAAACATTAAATGCATGATGGGCCAGTCTCTCATACGCCATAAACATTAAATGCCAAGAAATGACTTTTGCCTAGCCATTATGCATAAAAGGACTGTCATAACAGAGGTGGTTCACTAACTGTCTAACAGTACCCAATACCATGATGGTTTACTCAAGTTTGGATTGCACAGTGCTTGGCTGGCTAATGACATCATCTAAAGTAGATGTGATATTTGGTAGTGAATTATTTGGTTCGAAACTCAATCTGCGATGGAACTCTATATGCGATGGAACTCAATGGATACTCTTCACAAGATTCCAAGATAAAAATCTCTCAGTGTTTTACCAAGTGTATCTAAGATGGTTAAAATAAACCCTAATGATGCCTCACTTCTCAATCCTCTAAACCAAGTCCATCTGATGTTCCCATGAAGAGGTCATTCAATAGAGCATGTAAGCTCTCCAAGCCCTGCCAAGCCTAGTCTCTCGTGAGTACCGTTTGACCTCACACTCAAAATTACAAATCACTAAAGTGTTATAAATAATTAATTTAAAAGGTACAATTTGACTAAGTAAGAAAAATATCTGAGAAGAGGAGATCTCTCAGCCAGCTTCCTCACTAGGTTGCATCACTGGGCTTCCTCACTGAGCTCTCTTGTTGAGCTACCTCACTAAGTTTCCTTATTGAGCTTCATGTTACTTCCTTCTCTTCGGTCTCTCCAATTAATTTGGAAAGATTTCTCTAACTCAGATATTACCTTCAAGCCTCCTATATTTTCCCCTTCATATAGATATTTGTTGTGACAACAAAAAATATCTACAAAAAAAAACTATCAATCTGATGGACCGTCTTCTATTACGAGCAAAAAATTCTTCATTTTCTGACTTCATTGCGACTACTGCCCCTATTTTTATTAGAAAAAAGTTAAATTCTCTCGATGTACCTGAATTAAGACTCTGTAATTCTTGGGCCTATGAAGAGGGGACATCGTAGTTTTTTCTAGCGTTTTATCCCCAACGTTTCATCTTCTTCAGCGTTTGTGTAAATTCTCCCCAAAGTGACTGTTGAACTTCTACCATCATCGTTCTGATTGCTGAAATTTAAATTCTCCCCAGTCTTTTCTTTTTGTTCCCCTACTGAGTGAACCTTTAATGAAGGGACCTCATCATTAGGGCTGCCCCTAGTGGAAAGAGTTCTCATCATTTTTGCTTATTTATGGCCTTCCTTGTTTTAACTTGTTTAAAAAGTAAAATTCTCTCAGATGTACCTGAGCCAGAATTAACATCGATCAGACTTATGGCGAGGGGACATCGTGAACTTTTTGAATTATGCTGCGAGGCGCCCTTATTTTGAAGTTGAGATTCTCCCGATGCCTCTTCAACCCGTTTTATCCTCATTTGGGCTTTCATCGCGAGGACTCTATTTAGTTGGGATTTTGGGTTTCCACTACAAATCAAAAAATTTAGCACCAAAACTTAACTTCTCTTGAAAGCAATACTCTTTTTTTCCAAATGTCACCTCATTAAGCCATGAGCCTATCTTTTTAGCTGTCAAAGCGTGCCCCGAAGTGCCTAATTTATTAGGAGGTGTTTCATTTATGGGGAAGCAGGACACGTGAAGAGAGATTGTCCTAAGCGAGGCAGGGGTCAACTACAGGACAAGGTCCTGGATGTACAGCCACTACAACAAGTCATGGGTGCGTTCGGGCAGGGGGAAGCTGCTCAAGAACCCGAGGATCATCCATTGCAGCTAGAGTATGGAGGTAATCATCTTTTTACCCTATGGGCATGGGGTATGTTTTGAGTGACAGTGAGGGTGTCACAATATAAGAATTATTTTCACTAGAGTTCACAGGTAAGTCGAATTTAGTCGGTACGATGGATATAGCATCCATATTACATATATATATTTCGTGGGGTAGTGGATTTATTTAGTGTTAACCACGAGAGAGTGGGGGTGTACACAGATATGGGATTGGTATTATGCGAGGGGTTACTACTTTCGAGATTTATGGAAGTAGGGTAGATGATTTTTTTTTTAAATATCGGTTAGACAACGATGTATTTGAACTATTGTGAATAGTGGGGGTAAGTTTAGGTGTTCGCGACACCAAGGTATGAATGATTTTTACTAGGTATCACCGGAGAGGGCGTCTAGCCTATATATATGTGTATATATGTGTATTTTGTGGTGAGATAGACACATAGTGAGGTCTTGTGTTCTCATATTTTATCCCGATAAGTAAGGGAGTCTACTGAAGTGAATCAGGGTGGTTAAATTTATTTTCAAGCAGAGAGAGATAGCTCGGGGTTTATTTTGCGCAAGAGCTAGTGATAGTAAGGGCACGGTATTTTATATTGTCTTTTATAGCATAAGAGTAGGTGTGTATACTTTTTTGTTAGGAGACAAGTATTTGGGGGTACGTACTATGGACTGAGGGTCTAACAGATCTCAACGACCGACAATGTTAGGTAATAGTGTATCGGGGGGTTCCTTGTTTGGATTTCTCTTGCGAAACGTCACACGCATGAAACTTAGCGCAACGTTGGAATTGGGGAGATGTTTGGTCGTTAGTACATGGGTTGGGTACCCCGATTATTATTCATATATGTGATATGACTACGGGTTAGAAGTTATATTACGGGTTACGGCTAGCATAGTTGGGTAACTTTCGTGCTATTAAGCATGGGGATAGGGTGTATGGGCACCCTGGTTAATTAGGGTAACTTTCATGTGGTAAAGCATGGGTACAGGGTGTATGGGCGCCCTGGTTAATTAAAATGCATATTTTTGTAACTCTTAGTTAGAGGCGAAAGAGAGAGATGTAGCGAGCTTAGAGGCACATGAATAGGGAGTGATACTCGAGACTTGGAGTACTAAGCTTATCTTAATTTCGAGGACAAAATTCCATTGTAAGGGAGGGAGTATGTAACACCCCGTAATTTTGAAGATTTAAAATTTATTTATTTTTGGGATAGATAAAAATATTTCAATTGGAGAAACTTAAATTTATAATTTGGAGAATTTATTTGAGTGGGAAGAATTATTTATATTTGGCGACTATAAGTTTAACTGTTCAGTATTTCGTGTGTCGCATTTTGAGGTCAAATTGGAGAATGTTATAAAGTATTTCGGATGATAATTCTGAGTGCGCGGTTAAGTCCGAATAGGTCGAGATAGTAAGAAAAGAGTACTCGGGGTAGTAATCGAGTCTCGAGACATTTTTGGGAATAGCCGGGCCCACACGGTGTGATTCGGGCCATTTTAATTAGGCCCATGTGACCAAAAACGGGATTAAGGGTTTTAAAACTAATTGAGGGACTTAGTGAATGACAATTAACAATTATAAACCTAGGGTTTGAGAGAGACACAGAGGAAACAAATCTAGAAGAAAATTGGGGACCTTTTTGGAGACAAATTAAGGGACAAATTGGGGTGTTCTTTATCAACACGTTCTCTACACCAACGGATCAGACTCTACAAACAATTCGAGGCAAGTGGTTAACTGTTATGATTCTTAAAATAGGTGATAACCAATTCATATTATAGTATGTGTATATGAAAATTCATTTTGGGTATGTAACCATGATTAAAATTGGGTTTTTCGGAATTTAGAGTAATGGACAGATTTAATTACTCAATGGATGTTAAGTTATGATTTGGGACTGTTAATATTGAATTGTAGGGTGGATTACAATATTTATTAGTGATTAAATTGCCTAAAAATGGTGAGGTCGAATTCGGTAAAAGGAGACCCGGGTGAAAAACCCAAATCGGATATACTTAGGGTTATGTATAAAATTGATGATGAATGCAGGTCTCTAGGATGTTTAGACCCTTTTCTTATGTGGAGGAAATGTTGGTTATGATTGGGTAAGGGTTTGGAATGAAAATAAAAGCTTGAGGATTCGTTAATGGCTGAACAGAACAGCGGAGAAGAAAGGAACTTGTTCGATCGATCGATCGATCGATCGACCCAGGGGATCAATCGATCGATGGCCCCATATTTTTGGCAGAACGGCTTGTTTAATATATAAAGGGAGATTAATTTATGATTTAATCCCCTACTTTTATTTAGTGATAAATTCATATGTGGCACATATTCCTTAACAATTATAAAGGGATATAATTGGGTTTAGGAGGGTGATAATTGTATGTCATGAGATGATTAAATTTCGGGAATTAATTCGTAGTTATTGGTTTTGGACCAAGGGAAAATTTTCAGGCATGGTAGTTGAGTGACACTACATTATTGAAGGAATTGAGGTGTAGTTAATTAGTTATGGGGCAAAATATAGAATCGGGTATTAATGATGGTACGGGCCAAGTGAGCGAGTTCGGGTATAATGGTTGGGCGACACCAAGTATTAAATTGATTGATGTGTAAATTAATTAAATTATAGTCGAATCATAGACTCGGGCAAATATTATATTGATTAATGTGTAAAGTATTTATATTAGAGTCCGACCATAGACTCGGGGGAAATATTATATTAATTGATGTGTGAATTAAATAAATTAGAGTCGGACCATAGACTCGGGACGATGATAAATTAATAAGTGAGAAAATTAATTAAGTTGAGTCGGGCTAGAGACTTGGGAAATTTTAGGCTAGTGTTACGAGTTTTTGAGTACACGGTAAAGTCGGGGTTTATATTATATATATACGGTGTGGTGATAGTATATATATATATATATATATATATATATATATATATATATATATATATATATATATGTGTGTGTGTGTGTGTGTGTGTGTATGTGTGCGTGTGTGTACGTGTATATATTGTGTGTGCTATTAAATATCAGTGACTAGATATTTACTTAATTTATATACTCTAGTGCTATCAAGGGAGGTTGTGCGATGTGGGTGAATCCCCTAGCTTGAGGAGTAGGGTGAGTATATCCCCAGGTCATAGCGTCCAGTATATAGGTGAGGGGTTTATCTCAATTTCAGGGAAGGAATATGACTGCCTCCACTACGTTTATATTTTGGGTCAGGTTGGTGAGTGTATCCAACTTGGGTAATTAGGTTATGTGAGCACACCTAGTGGGATAGCACTTTAGAGGGAATCATTCGGAGAGGGTATACTCGGAGGGATGGATATATGTATGATATATGTTTGTTTGTTTTAGTAAAGGTATGTATATAATGGTAGTAAATATTATGTGCGGGTATTAATACAGTGTATGATGTATTTACTTTATATAACTTGTGTCATAGTTATATGATATTATTTAAAAAGAATTAATTAAGTTAATTGGTGAGATGACTTATAACCCATTAATAACTATACTCGGTTTAGAGTAAAATGGCAAGGGGAGGTTATACCAGGACTACTTGGACGGGGTAGTACAACTAGGTGGGGTTAAGGAAACCGTTAGGTGTGCACAATAGTGGAGGGGTGAGTATGTCCTCAAGGGAGTGCGACGCTAACTTAAATATGAAGCGCATTAATATATTTTTAATTACATCTGTTAATTCACTTACTAAATATTTTCAAAATGTTTTTGGTTCTAACCCTTGCTATAAAAATTATTTTCAAAACCTTTTAGGTGTCCAGCCACAGGGACGTCTGACTTGATATTCTACTCCAGGGACATGGAGCTGCAGCACATGTGGATGCCAACATGAGTTTTGTTTAGATGCATCATTCATTCCTTCCTAGAGAAGGAATCATTTATTAGTCTCAGTTTTACTTAGGGTATGTCGCCCAGACTTTTCAGTTATAGTTTTCAGATTTATCTATTCAGTTGTTGGATGATTCTTGTTAGACTATTTACTTTGGTGACCGATGGTTTATTCGGCATGTAGTTTATTATTTATTCAGTTGTTTTAATTCAGTCGTGGTGTATGACTCATATTATATTTCTGTATGTTATTGTTTGTTTAATTAAAAGATAAAATTTGGCACCAGCTTTTTGGAATACTAGGTGTTTAGTAAGTTTTAAAAAGGTTTTCGACAGTGATGCTAAGGATGAACCAACTGGGATTCCTGTTTTAATTTGGTGTAAGACTGATCACCCCGTATTTTATTAGGCAGGGTGTCACAGAACCTTTACTCAAGGAACCCTATCCCTGGAAGCCTTAAGTTACCTCACCTTTTATTCCTCATTACACTGAATAGCGTCAAAATCTATGGTACGATTAACGTTATCTTGTGCCATACTTTTAGAATAATACCTCACCAGCAGAGTCGCCAAATGTATGAGGGTAGTCCCCTAGAATCCTGGGAGTATATTAATACTAGTTGAGGTTTAACCCCTATAGATATGGCGATAAATGACAACCCAAGATCTTTTCAATAAATATAAGTGAACACACAATATTGTATATAATCAACACTCATATTGATCACAAATCTCTCATGTATAACTCAAACAATAATAAAGAAAACTCAAAAGCAACTCGTTCAAAGGGAGAGAGAAGTAAGAACCCTAGATACAGCTTGGAAGGCCTTCAACACACCAACAACCTCTTAAGGATCTCTGGTTTATCTATTAAAAACTTCACAATAAATGACAATGATGGGTGAGTAAACTCTTTGGTTTGCAATAATTTATCTCTGATATCTTCTCTCTAGCAATAAATCTCTAGAAAGAATCCCCTCTCTCAGAAGTGGTTAAGGCCAATAAATAGCCTCCCACAATTCCTGAGATGCCTCATTCCTTCATAAATGTGAAAGATATCTCCTCATACTTCACATCACAAACATTAATTGCATGATGGGCCAGCCTGTCCTATGTCATAAACATTAAATGCCAAGACATGCCTTTTGCCTAACCACTGTGCGTCAAAGGATTGTCACAACAAAGGTGGTTCACCAACATTGTGTAGCTGGCTGATGACATCACCTAAAGTAGATGTGACATTTGGTAGAGGCTTGTTTCGTTCAAAACTCAATCTACGTTGAAACTCTATATGCAATGAAACTCAATGCCTACTATGCACAAGCTTCCACGATAAAGATTTCTCGGTGTTTTATCAGGTGTATCTAAGATGGTCAGGACAAACCCTAACGCTATCTCACTTCTCAATCCTCTAAACCAAGTCACTTTGAAGTTCTCACGATGAGGTCATTTGATAGAGCATGCAATCTCTCCTAATCCCTGCCAAGCTTGGTCCCTCACGAGTACCATTTAACCTCACACTCAAAATTACAAATCATTACAGCATTACGAATAATGTATTTAAAAGGTACAATTTGACTAAGTCAAAGAAGGATCTGAGAAGAAGAGCTCTCTAGGCCAGCTTCCTCACTGGGCTGCATCACTGAGCTTCCTCACTGAGTTGTCTAGTCGAGTTGCTTTACTGAGCTACCTCACCTAGTTGCCTCGTTGAGCTTCATGTTGCTTCCTTCTCTTGGATCTCTCCTATTAACTATAAAATCTTTATCTAAATTAGAGATTACCTTCAATCCCCCTTACACACACTTAGGCTTGAAAGCATGTCGTAAGCGGGAAAAAATAACCAATAGCCATTAACATCCCCACAAGTGGTACGAACACCCTATGCGTGACCATCGTAACATGCAGGAATCGATCACGTAGTAGTGGGACTCCAGCTTTGATAGTAGGACCCGAATTTGAAAATGGTAAGACTTAGGCATGAAAACGTGTTGCAAGTGGGAGAAAGCAACCAAAACCACCAAACGGTCCCGTAAGTGGCACGAACACCTCATGCCTATCCAACATAACAAATAGCAACCAATCGCATAGTCGCGAGTCTCCCGATTTGAAAATAGGACCTGAAATTGAAAATAGGCACACTTACGATTCAAAACGTGCCGCGAGTGGGAAAAAATCACCAACATCCTCAAAACGTCCACGCAAGTTTTAAGAGCACCTCGTTCGTGTCCAACGTAACGCGTAACAACCGACCGCATAGTCGTAGGACTCCTTATTTGAGAATATGATCCGAATTTGAAAATATGCACACTTGGGCTTGAAAACGCGTTGTGAGTGGGCGAAAACCACCAAAAGCTCCCAAATGGCTCCGTAAGTGGCACAAACACCTCTTGTGTGTCCATCATAACACGTAGTAACCGTCCTCATAGTCACGTGACTCCCGATTATAGAATAGGACCCGAATTTGAAAATAGGCACACTTAGGGTTAAAAACATGCCGCGAGTAGGAAGAAGCCACCAAAAATTCCCAAATAGCCCTGTAAGTGACACGAACACCCAGTGCGTATGCTGAAGCACCCTATATTTTTTACTCATTTGAGTCTATACTATATAGGTGCTCATCTAGTTTGGAAATAGTGACAAAATTAGAGTCATATCCCTTGCTACCAAATAACCTCAGACACTACATCAATGATCCTCTAGTGGTCCCAAAGGTAGTATACCAACACTTCACCTAAGCTTGTATATTTTATTTTGTATATATATAATTTTAGGTGTGTGAGTGTTAATTCCCATTAAAATAATTTTCTAATATTTTTTGGGATTTTTTAAACATTTTTAGGATTTTTTTAAACATTTAAAATTTAGGTTTTAAAATGCTTTGGGCTTATTTGTAATTTCTTTTAATTCCTAAAACCTTGGTTGGGTAGAAACCAAAACCGGTAAGAAAATGTGGGGTAGAAACTATAATTTTTTAAAATATAAAAACACGCGTCTTATGTGTAATACAAGCCATACACATGTCTGCATTATATCGACTGAGATTTTGTTTTTCCTCCTCACATAACTGAGCTCTATTTTCAAACGTTGGATCAATTTCATTGATGGTCTTAATGATTTCTAACTTGATCCAAGTCTTAATAATTGAACTGATAAGAATGGCTTTAAAAGCGGTGCGTTTATAGCCATAGGATTTACACTCGTTTTGCAAGACTTAATCATGGCTGTTGTTTTGATCAGTCGTTCCAGATCCTTCTATCGTCCTACATAAATAAAGACCCTAGTTAATATGTTTACAATCTTTCAGTCATCTGAGTTTGAGAGAGAAAAGAGAGAGATAGAGAGAGAGAGAGAGAGAATAAGAAGAGAAAATAAAATTCGTAGCCAAACTCTTGCAAAATTTTCCCAGAACATTTCCTTGTGAGTTTGAGAGTTATTCTTGTTCGAAGATCATTTCCTCTTTGGTTTTAAATCTCTTTTCCAACCAGTCACCGAGTTAGATCTCATTTTTTTCATAAAAAGTGTAGATTTGATTCTCTTGTGATAAAAATCACTTAGATCTGTTGAGTTTGATTTCTTTGTCTTGAAATCATTATTTGTTGGTGTTTTTGTACTCAAATGTTTTTATTAAACGTTCTACCAACAAAACCTTTTTTGTTTCAAATTTTGAGAAAAAGAGACTTCAAAGAATTTTTAGATTATTGAGACGCTTATACTTTCCAGTTAATATTTAACATTTTGTGAAATAGATTTGTAAATATATAAGAGAAAGTGTATAGGATCTTGGTTCTTTTTGAATAACAAGATTTTCACTCGATCTATCACAAAAAGGAAGTCTAGTTTTCAAGAAATTGCGATTCAGAATCTTGCATATCATTTTTTAGAAGAAATTTGTAATTTGTAGGAATATTGGTCTGTATAAGTGTGCGTGTGTTCATGCATGTGTTAGGCGCAACATCAAACTACACATTTTGCACTAAAACAGTGCTGATGGATAGATTTTTGACCTTAGAGTCGATGTAAAGCTAGAAGGACAAAGAGTTGCAAAGCTGCAAAACAACTAGGACAACTTCAGATCCTTCAGAGAAGTTTGATTTACCTAATGGATCTAGTATAAATTCTTTACTTAGTATAGGTCTGGTAGTGTGCTTAGTTTGTTAATAGTTTGTAACCTTATAACTCGTTTTTAGTGGATTTTATTCTTGAGGTGTAGGCCCCTCCGTGGATGTTTCCCCAATTGGGTGGGGTTTTACCACGTTAAAATACCTCTGTACTTGTATGTTTAATCTTCCTCTCATTCCTTCTGATCTTGTGCTGATTTAGACTGCTTTAGTGTTGGTTTTCAAAACTTGGCCACCTATAACTCAAATATCTCGTTCATAACAATTTTCATACACATCTTGTGTTGGTAATTTGTTTTTTTAAAAAGGAGTTTCTTAAACAAACTGTTCGGAGTCATTTACATTATTTTAATCTTTTATTAAACAACTTAAGTGGTATTTTTCAATTGGTATCAGATCATTGGTTTTATAAAATCTTTTTAGATCTTGAGTTTCTAAAATTGTTTTTTTAAAACAAGCAATAGACAAGAAATTTGAGAGATTAGGTAACATTTCCAGGCTCCCACTCTTTGATGGAACCAACTTCACTTACTGGAAAGTGAGGATGGTTTCTTTCATCCAAGGTACGTTGGGAGACGATGCTTGGGATGCTATTGACAATGGATACACTTATCCTACTAAACCAGCAACAGACGAAAGTAATGAAAGGATTAGGAAACTGCTAAGTGAATACACTAAAGAAGAGAAACATGACTTACTTAGTAATAAGAAAGGCAAAAATGTAATATTCATGTCTATAAATGAACACGAATTCAAAAGGATATCTTTCTATACTACCTCTAAAGAAGCATGGGACACTTTAGTGACTGCACATGAAAGAGACATACATGTTAATGCTGTTAAAACCCAAATACCAATTCAGTAGTACAACACTTTGATCATAATTGAGACTGAGTCATTTGATGACTTCTATATTGGATTAACAAATATAGTGACTAAGCTACATGCTAATGGAATAATTTATGATACGAAGGAAATTGTTTCTAAAATTCTAAGGTCACTTCCACAAAAAATTGATAATAAGCGCTATGCTATTGAGGAGATGGATGACCCGAATTTAACACTTGAACTCCTCAGTAGCAAGCTAAGAACACTGGAAATGGAATTGGAGTTTAAAAAATAGTTAACTCAGTCCTAAAAGAAACAGTCCAGCTCTAATCTTGTCTTTTACTCTAAGTCGGTTGAACCTGAGTTCAATTTACCCAATATTGACTTAGATTCTGATGAGGACTATAATTTAGACAATTTGGATAATCATATTTCCTTAATGTCTAAACACTTTAAGAAAATATTAAAATTTCAAAATAAGATTGCAAATAAACAAGGCAAAAACCTCCTTATTCAAAGTTTTCTAATAATAGGCCTCGTGAGAAAAGACAAGACAAACACCAGACTGATAACCAAAACAAACCTGGAAAAGACCTCAAAAATATTGAGTGTTGTATAAGTGGGAAATTAGGACATATGGCCAATGATTGTCGAGTTAATTTGAATAAAAATAACAAAAACAATAGGGCTAATTTGTGCAAGACCTAGGATGATTCAAGCGAATCAGAAACTGATGAGCCTGAGTCATCTAATTATTTTGACCCTTGTATGTCAATCTTTGCCAAAATTATTTACACTGATGATAGGCATATGACTAATAATGAATCTAATAATAATGTCTCTAATCATGCTATGCTCAATGTTACTGTTCCTAATGGTTTATCTGCTTTGTTACTTGAGAATTCTACTTATATTGGATCCACTAGTAGTTCGAATGTCGTGTGTGTAAGTCAAAGGGAATGTCTTATTATTGATGTAAACGTGTGTGTGAGCCCTAAATATGAATCACTAGGGGACACTGCACACTTAGTGACTCCGACAATGAGAACCTCCCTGACATTCACACACTATACATGAAAACTCCCAATAAAAGAGCTAAATTTGAAAAAGTAGCCAAGGACCTCCAAATGGTCAAACATAATGTTGAAGAGTACACCTCTCAATGTCTAGTTCATAAGAATGATACTAAGGCTTTTGTACAAAAAATCAAAGAATTATCTGAATCAAATGAAATTCTGGAAAAAAATATAAAGGGACACTGTTAGAATTGGAACAAACTAAAGAAAAGACACCAACAGTCTTTAAAAAAATTGCTAAATTTGAAAACAACTCAAACCGTTTTGAAGACTTTGTTGTTGAATATAAAACCAATTCTGATGACAGAACTAGAATAGGATTTTGCCCAATACCAACAAATAAACTGAAAAATTTGAAATTATTAAGTTTGTGTCCGGTGGAAAAAGACCTATTGAAACTTTCCAGACTTTCAAGCCTTGAAAAATTATTTTGATTTAAAACAAAAAATGATAGACATTGGTAAGTCCAGTACTTCTTAGCTTAATGTTGAACATAAGGCTAAATACATCTGTCCTCCCATAAGAAAATGTGATCCATCTTTCCAACCTGTGCCCTCGATAAATAAGGTTAGAGTCCAACCTTTAGGCAAATCCATGTTTAACAGCTTTCCTAAGGATAAGCCTCCTACGAGCCATCTTTATTGATCATATTGCGATGTCTATGGGCATTCTATTGATGGACATTTTTCTAAACATATATATAAACCGGTCCTTCGTTCACCTGTCTATCATAACTTTAACTACTCTAGAAAAGGCAGAAATAACTATATTCTTCCTAGGCAACCAGATAAGAACTCTAACTATCATAATAGTAAGAAAAGATCTAGTACTAAAAGATCATAAACAAGAGGGAATCCTAGAATCATGACTAAACCAAATTCTCAAAGATTTGAGAAAACTCAAAATTATGCGCAAAAATATTTTCAAGAAAAGTCTAATGCTCCCAAATTTTATCGTATTACATGCTAATCAGCGCAAATGTTTAAAAACCAGAGCAATTTGGGTTATACAGGATGTGTTAATACCCCAGATGAGATTTAATATCGTGATCAGTGCTTTGAAAGTCGAGCATACAACATATGGATGGTATTTAAATTCTGGATGTTCTACATACATGATCGGGGATGATACCAAACTTTCAAATAAAACTAGTTTCTCGGGAGGTAAAGTTTTGTTTGGTGATGGGGTATCAGCCCAGATCATTAGTAAAGGGACACTTCATGAAAAAGGGTTACCTACTTTAAAAGATGTACTTCTAATTAAAGGTCTAAAAGAAAATTTACTAAGTATATCAAAATTTTTTGACTCTAACCATACTGTCACATTTTTAAAGAATAATTGCGAAATTTTAAATGAAAATCGTGACTGCGTTATTATAGGACTTTGTACTCTATATAACTGTTACACAGTTAATCCAAGTAATGAAAATGAGATTTGGCATAATAGGTTGGGTCACTTAAATTTTGATAGCCTTGGTAAATTGTGTTCTCAAGAAATAGATAGAGGTCTTCCTAAGATAAAGCCTATAGCAAACATTGTTTGTGGGCCTTGCCAAGAAGGAAAAATGGTTTAGTCTGCACATAGGAAAGTCAAAGATGCATTGACTACTAAACCTCTAGAACTCATCCATATGGACCTTATGGGTCCTGCTATAATGGTTAGCCTATGTGGCAACAACTACATCTTAGTGATGGTTGATGATTTTACCTGTTTTACTTAGATATCTTTGCTTAAACAAAAGTTCGACACCTTTCAAGATTTTTTAAAAATTCTCCTATGTATTGAGAACAAAAAGGACAGTCAAGTAAATCATATCCGTAATGATCGAGGTGGAGAGTTTAAAGACTTACGAGTAACTGAATATTGTACCTGCAATGGATATCAACACTAATTTAGCGCTCCTAAAACCCCTCAGCAAAATAATATAACTGAAAGAAAGAATAGGACTATTCAATAAATGGTAGGAGTAATGATTCATGCCAAAAGCCTCCCTAAGTATTTTTGGGTAGAAGCTGTTAGGACTGCCTATTATATTATACACAAAGTCTATCTTAGGAAAGATACCAAATAGTCCCCTTACGAACTTTGGTACGGTAATAAACCTAACCTAAAATACTTTAGAACCTTTGGCAGTTTTGCTATGTATGTAAAGACAGAGAACATTTGGCCAAATTTGAAACCAGAGGTGATAACGCCATCTTCTTAGGTTACTCTCCCAATAACAGAGCCTATCGTGTCTATAATCTTCGTACCAAAACCCTAATGGAATCCATTAATGTGATTGTTAGTGACACTATTATTGAGAGTAAACCCATAGGACCAACTACCGTGGATGAGTCTGAAAATATTTGAAATTGTGACTCTCCAGAGATAAATGATCATTTACCACCTGAGATCCCCGAGGTGCCTAACTGGGTTTCGAAAAATCATCCCTTAGACGGTTTGGTTGGTAACCCTACCGAGCCTATTCATACAAAATCCCAACTACGTAATTTTGCTCATTATGCATGCTTTGTGTCTCTCATAGAACTAAAGAATTTAAATGAAGCCCTAAGTGACTCCTTATGGATAAGTTCTATTCATGAGTAACTTCTTCAAGTTGTCTCTTATGACGTATGGTATCTTGTACCCAGTCTTGAAAATAAAATATTTATTGGCACACGTTGGGTTTTTAAAAATAAAATAGATAAGTCTAGGATGGTAATTATAAACAAGGCTAGATTAGTTGCCCGGGGCTACTCTTCGATTGAAGGGATAGATTTTGAGGAAACTTTTGCACCTGCCACTCGCCTTGAGTCTGTTTGCTTACTCTTAGTAATAGCTTGTCATTTCCAATTCACTCTCTATCAAATGGATGTAAAATATGTGCTCCTTAATGGTATTTTAACTGAGGAAGTCTATATAGAACAACCCAAAGGGTTCATTGACCCTCACCATCTGAATCACATCTTTCGATTGAAAAAGGCTCTATATCATCTAAAACAAGCACATCGTGCTTGGTATGAACGATTGTCTACATTCTTATTAAATAACGGCTTTAGGAGAGATGGTAATGATCCAACTCTATTTATTAAACATTTTGACAAAATTGTAGTTATAGCCCAAGTCTACGTTGAAGATATAATCTTTGGATCTACATCCTTAACCAAGGTTGAAAACTTCTCCAAAGTTATACATGAAGAATTCCAAATGTCTCTTATGGGGGAGTTACAATTCTTTTTAGGACTTCAGGTCAAACAAAATTCTAAAGGATTATTCATCTCGCAATCCAAATACGCTTTAGAGATTGTAAAGAAGTTCGGCCTAGAAAATGCAAAAGATGCTAGGACACCCATGAGTACTTCAGTAAAAATGTCTAAGGATTAACATGGGAAATCTATTGATCCCACTCTTTATCGTAGCATGATGGGAAGCCTATTATACCTAACTACCTCTCGCCTTGACATTATGTATGTTATTTATGTATGAACTAGATATCAAAATGCACCTAAAGAGAGTCATTTATCGTGCGTTAAGTGAATCATAAAATATGTTAAAGGAACTCTCAACTTAGGTCTTTGGTACACAAATGACACATCTACTTCTGTAATCGGTTACCCCGATGCTAATTGGGTTGGGTGTTCTGATGACAGCAAGAGTGCATCATGAGCCTGTTATTACATAGGGAATAATTTGGTAGAATGGTCTAGTAAGAAACAAAATTTTACATCGTTATCCATCGTAGAATCAGAATATATTGTCGCGGGAAGCTGTTGTTCGCAATTACTTTGGATAAAACAGATGTTAAAAGACTATGGCATAATTGAAGATAAGTTATATATCTATTGTGATAATCAAATTCCAATTAATATTTCCAAAAATCCTGTTTAATATTTTCTCATAAAACACATTAAGATTTAATATCACTTTATTCATGAATTAGTAGAATCCAAGGAATTAGAAATTATGCATTTGCCCACAGATCTTCATTTAGTTGATTTGTTCACAAAACCTCTAGATAGTTTAAGATTTGAATCTCTTCGAGAATCTATTGGCATGATATATCTTGAATAAATATTTTTCATATCATAATATGTCATCCGGTCATACTCATGCTTATAATTGGTCTTTGAGGATATAGGGTACAGATGTTTAATAAATGACAAAAGACACCTCCTATATCTATTTTATGTAGGATATCCTTGATGTGACTCGTTGATGTTTACGCATTGATATATATTTATCCTTATTTGCTTATGGATATTTGTGCATACCCCTTGTTCATTTGAGACAAAATGGGGGAGAAATTTGAGTCCACTTGGACATCTTTTTGTTCACTTCAACTAAAATACTTGATCTTAGCTATCTTATTTTCAGGATTCAGTACCTCATTTATATCAGAATATTGTTAGGGTATTGGTCTGTGTTATTTTGAGTAATGTAATTTTCTTTTTCTAGGATATGGGGTAGATAGAATTTTTGTATAGGAATAGTATCTTCTTATTTTTTGTATCCCTACGAGTCCTCGATGACTCAAAGGAGATTTTCTCTCATATTTCCAGAGGGGCACCCTATATATTTTACTCACTTGATTCTATACTATATAGGTGCTCATCTAGTTTGAAAATAGTGACAAAATTAGAGTCATATCCCTTGATACCAAAGAACCTCAGACACTACATCAATTATCCTCTAATGGTCCTAAAGGTAGTATACCAACACTGCACCTAGGCTTGCATATTTTATTTTGAATATATATCATTTTAGGTGTGTGAGTGTTAATTCCCATTAAAATAATTTTCTAATATCTTTTGGGATTTTTTAAACATTTTTAGGAATTTTTTAAACATTTAAAATTTAGGTTTCAAAATGTTTTGGGATGATTTGTAATTTCTTTTAATTCCTAAAACCTTGGTTGGGTAGAAACCAAAACTGACAAGAAAATGTGGGGTAGAAACAGGAATTTTTTAAAAGCTAAAAACACACGTATTATGGGTAATCCAACCTATACACGTGTCTGCATTATATCGGCTGAGATTGTGTTTTTTCCTCCTCACATAATTGAGCTCTATTTTCAAATGTTGGATCAATTTCATCGATGTCCTGCATGTTTTCTAACTTAATCCAAGTCTTAACAATTGGACCAATAGGAATGGTTTTAAATTTTGTGCGTTTACCGCCATAAGATTTACACTCGTTTTGCAAGTCTTAATCCTGTTCGTTGTTTTGATCACTCGTTCCAGATCCTTCTATCGTCATGTATAAATAGAGACCCTAGTATATACGTTTACAATCTTTGGGTCATCTGAGTTTGAGAGAGAAAAAATAGAGAGAGGGAGAATAAGAAGAGAAAATAAAATTCGAAGCCAAACTCTTACAAAATTTTCCCAAAAAAATTCCTTATGAGTTTGAGAGTTATTCTTGTTCGAAGATCATTTCCTCTCTGGTTTTAAAAATCTTTTCCAACCAGTCACAGAGTTAGATCTCATTTCTTTTTCAGAGAAAGTGTAGATTTGATTCTCTTGTGATAACAATCACTTAGATCTATTTAGTTTGACTTCTTTATATAGAAATCATTATTTGTTTGTGTTTTTTTACTCAAATGTTTTTATTAGACGTTCTACGAACAAATACCTTTTATGTTTCAAGTTTTGAGAAAAAGAGACTTCAAAGAATTTTTAGATCTTGAGACGTTTATACTTTCCAGGTAATATTTCACATTTTGTGAAATATATTTGCAAATAAATAAGAGAAAGTGTATATGATCTTGTCTCTTTTTTAATAGCAAGATTGTCACTCAATCTATCACAAAAAGAAAGTCTAGTTTTCAAGAAATTGTGATTCAGAATCTTGTATATCATTTTTAGAAGAAAATTGTAATTTTTAGGAATATTGGTATGTATAAGTGTGCGTGTGTTCATGCATGTGTTAGGCACAACACCACACTACACATTTCACACTAAAATAGTGTTGGTGGAGAGATTTTTGACCTTAGAGTCGACGTAAAGCTAAAAGGACAAAGTGGTGCAAAGATGCAAAACAACTAGGACAACTTCAAAGCGTTCAGAGAAGTCAGATTTACCTAATGGATATGGTATAAATTCTTAACTTAGTATAGGTCGGGTTGTGTGCTTAGTTTGTTAATAGTTTGTAACCTTATAACTCATTTTTAGTGGATTTTTTTTTAGGTGTGAACACCTCCGTGGATGTTTTCCCAATTGGGCGGGGTTTTACCAAATTAAAATACCTATGTACTTGCATGTTTAATCTTCCTCTCATCCCTTCTGATCTTGTGCTGATTTAGACTACTTTAGTTTTGGTTTTCAAAACTTGGTCACCTATAAGTGAAATATCTCGTTCATAACAATTTTCATATGCATCTTGTGTTAGTAATTTGTTTTAAAAAAGGAGTTTCTTAAACAAACTGTTCGTAGCCATTTAAACTGTTTTAATGTCTTATTAAACAACTTAAGTGGTATTTTTCATATCCAACGTAAGATGTAGCAACCGGGCGCATAGTCGCAAGACTCCCAGTTTAAGAATAGGACCCGAGTTGGAAAATAGGCACACTTAGGCTTGCACACGTGCCACGAGTGGGAAAAAACCAGCAAAAGATTCCAAACCGCACTGCAAGTGGCATGAACACCTCGTGTGTGTCCAATGCAACTTGTAGCGATCGATCCCATAGTTGCGGTACTCTCGATTTGAGAATAGGACCCGAATTTGAAAATAGTCATACTTTGGATTTAAAACGTGCCGCGAGAGGGTGAAAACCACAAAAAGCTTCCAAACAGTACTGCTAGTGGCATGAACACCTCATGCATGTCCAACGAAAAACGTAAGAATCGATCACATAGTCATAGGACTCCTGGTTTGAGAGTAGAACCTGAATTTGAAAAGAGGAACACTTATGATTTAAAACAAGCCGTGAATGAACGAAAACCACCAATGTCCCCTAAATGGCCCAGCAAGTTGCATAAATTCTAATGAATGTCCAACGTAACCTGTAGCAATCGATCGCATAGTCACGAGACTCCGGTTTGAGAATATGACCTAAATTAGAAAATAGGCATACTTGAGCTTGAAAACGTGTCGCGAGTGGGCGAAAACCACCAAAATCTACCAATCGACCCATCAAGTGGCACGACCACCTCATGTTTGTCAAATGTAATACATAGCAACCATCCGCATAGTTGCGGGGATACTGATTTAAGAATCGGACCCGAATTTTAAAATAGACACATTTAGGCTTGAAAAAAACATGCCTTGAGTCGAAGAAAACAACCAAAATCCCCAAATAGCACATCAATTTTCACGAACACCCTTGCATGTCCAACGTAACACGTAGCAACCGACTGAGTAGTCATCAAACTCCGATTTGAGAATAGGAACTGAATTTAAAAATAGGAACACTTAGGCTTTAAAATGTGTCGTGAGTGGGGAAAACCACCGACAGTCTCAAAATGTCACCGCAAGAGTTATAAACACCTCTTGCATGTCCAATGTAATACGTAGCAATCGACAACATAGTCGTGGGACTTTCGGTTTAAGAAGAGGACCCAAATTTCGAAAATAGGCACACTTAGGCTTAAAAACGTGTCGCGGTTGGGCATAAACGATTAAAAGCCACCAAATAGCCCTGCAAGTGGCACGAACCACTCGTGCGTGTCCAGAATTGGTCGGGTAGTCACAGGAATCTTGATTTGAGAATAGGATCAAAATTTGAAATAGGCAAACATTGGCTTTAAAACGTGTCGAGAGTGGGAGGAAACCACAAAAGGCAGTGCAAGTGGCAGAAACACCTCATGTGTGTCCGAAGTAACACATAGCAACTGGTCACGTAGTCGTGGGACTTTCGGTTTGAGAAGAGGACCCGAATTTGAAAATAGTCAAACTTTGCCTTCAAAACATGTCGTGAATGGGAAAAACCATCAAAGGCCCGCAAGTGGCACAAACACTTCGTGCGAGTCCAACAAAACATGTAGAAACCATTCGCGTAGTCGCAGGACTCCGATTTGAGAGTAAGACCCAAATTTTTAAATAGGCACACTTAGGTTTGAAAACGTGTCGTGAGTAGGTGAAAACCACCAATAGCCCCTAAAAGTTCCCGCAAGTGTCACAACCACCTCGTGCGTGTCCAACATTAGACGCAACAATTGGTCACGTAGTTTTTGAACTCCCGATTTGAGAATATGACCTGAATTTGAAAATGGGAAAAGTTAGGCTTGAAAATGTGCCGCGAGTGGGAGAAAACCACAAAAAGGCCCAAAATAGCCCCGCAAGTGGCACGATCACCTCGTGCGCGTCCAACGTAACATGTAGAAACTAACTTCATAGTCGCGGAAGTCCCGATTTGGAATTAGGACATGATTCTGAAAATAGTCACACTTAGGCTTTAAACCGTGTCGTGAATGGGCGAAAACCACCAATAGTCCCCAAAAGGCACCACAAGTGGAAGAAACACATCGTGCGTGTCCAACGTAACACGTAGCAACCGGTCGTATAGTCGTAGGAGTCCCAATTTGAGAATAGGACCCGAATTTGAAAATAGGCACACTTAGGTTTGAAACATGCTACGAGGGGACCAAAACCGCCAACATCCCCTGAATGGCACCCTAAATAGAATGACCACCTCGTGTGTGTCCAACGTAACATGTAGAAATGTGTCGTGAATGGATAGAAACTACAACACGGGCCCAAATGGCACCGCAAGTCCAATATAACACGTAGAAACCAACTGCGTAATCGCAGGACTCTCGGATTGAGAATAAGACCCAAATTTGAAACTTTTCACACATTAGCCTTGAAAAGTATCGTGAGTGGAAAAAAACCAATAATAGGACCCGTGCGTGTCCATCGTAACATGTAACAACCGAACGCATAGTCGTGGGACTCCTAATTTAAAAATAGGGGCCAAATTTAAAAATAGGCACGCTTAGGCTTGAAAACATGCCGCGAGTAGGCAAAAAATATAAAAAGTCTCCAAAAAACACTACAAATGGCACAAACACTTCGTGCATGTCCAACGTAACACGTAGAAACCGAACATATAGTCGTGGGACTCCCTATTTAAGAATAGGACCCGAAGTTAAAAATAGGCACACTTAGGCTTGAAACGTGCCGCGAGTGGACGAAAATGACCAATATCCCCCAAATGGCACTTCAAGTGGAATGACCACCTCATGCATTTCCAATATAACATGTAGCAACAAACTGCACAGTCATGGGACTCTCGATTTGAGAGTAGGACCCGAATTTTAAAATAAGTACACTTAGGCTTAACAATGTGTCGTGAACGAATAAAAACCATCGATAGCCCCCAAATAGCATTGAAATTGGTAGGAACACCTCGTTCATGTCCATCGTAACACGTAGCAACCATTCACGTAGTCGTGAGACTCTCGATTTGAGAATAGGACTCAAATTTCAAATAGGCACACTTAGTCTTGAAAACATACCACGAGTAGGAGAAAACCGTGAAAAATCCCCAAACAGCCCCTCAAGTGGCACGAACACCTCGTGCATGTCCAATGTATACATAGCAACCGGTCGTATTGTCTCGGGACTCTCATTTGAGAATAGGACCCGAATTTAAAAATAGGCACATTTAGGCTTGAAAAGTTGGCGTCAATGGGTGGAAGCCACCAAAATCTCTCAAAAGGTGCCACAAGTGGAACGAACACCTCTTTGTGTAGCAACTGACTGCATAGTCGCGAGACTCCAGTTTGAGAATAGAATTCGAATTTGAAAATTGCCACACTTAGGCTTCAAAATGTCATGCGAGTGGGCGAAAATCACCAACAATCCCCAAAAGGCACTTCAAGTGGCACGAATACCTTGTGCATATTTAATGTAACACGTAGTGGCTGGTCGTGTAGTCACAGGACTCTCGGTTTGAGAATAGTAGATGAATTTGAAATAGGCACACTTGACCAAAAGCCCCCAAATAACCCACAAGCGGCACGAACACCTCGTGCGTGTCCAAAATAACATGTAGCAAATGACCGCGAAGTCGCGGGAATCCGATTTGAGAGTATGGCCTAAATTTTAAAATAGTCATAATTGGGCTTGAAAACATGTCGGGAGTGGGCGGAAATCACCACCAACCCCCAAACAGTCCCACACGTGGAATGAACACCTCGTGCATGTCCAACATAATACGCAACAACTGGTCGTGTAGTCGCGGGACTCCCAATTTGAGAATCGGACCCGAATTTTAAAATGGGAACAAGTAGACTTGAAAACATACCGCGAGTGGACGAGAGCTATACAAATCCCAAACAGTCCTGAAAATAGCACAAACACCTCTTGTGTGTCCAACGTAACACTTAGTGACCGACCGTGTAGTCGATGGACTCCCAGTTTGAGAATACGATCCAAATTTGATAATAGGCACACTTAGGCTTTAAAACATACCACGAGTGGACGAAAACCACACAGCCTCCAAACGGCACCACAAGTGGAAAAAACACCTCATGCGTGTCCAACATAACACGTAGCAACTGGACACGCAGTCACGGGACTTCCTATTTGAGAATATAACCCAAATTTGAAAATAGGCACACTTCGACTTGAAACATGCCGCGAGTGGGCAAAAACCACCAACAACCACCAAACGGTACTACAAGTGGAAAGAACACCTCGTGCATGTCCAACGCAATACGTAGCAATTGGATCCGTAGTCGCGGGACTCCTGATTAAAACATATGACCAAAATTTGAAAATAGGAACACTTCAGCTTGAAAACATGTTGCGAATAGGCGAAAAGCACCCAAAGATCCCAAATGGCCCCGAAAGTGGCACAAACACCTCGTACGAGTCCAATGTAACATATAGTAAGCAACGGCATAGTCGCGGGACTCCCAGTTTGATTATGGGACCCAAATTTGAAAATAGGTGAACTTAGGCTTGAAAATGTGTCACAAGAGGATAAAAACCACCAACAGCCCCAAAACAACACCAAAATTGGAAAAAATTCACCTCGTGCATGTCCATCGTAACCCATTGTACCCGATCGCGTAGTCGCAGGACTATCGGTTTGAGAACGGGACCTGAATTTGAAAATAGGCACACTTAGGCTTGAAAATATATTGCTAGTGGGCGAAAACCATGAAAATCCCCCAAACAGCCGCATAAGTGGCACGAACACCTCATGTGTGTACAATATAACACGTAGAAATCCGTTGCGTAGTCGCGGGACTCTCAATTTGATAATAGGATCCGAATTTGAAAATTGGCACACTTAAGCTTGAATACATGCTGTGAGTGGGCAGAACCCACCAAAAGCTCCGAAACAACCCCGCAAGTGGCACAAAAACCTCGTGTTTATCCAACGTAACACGTAGCAACCGACCATATAGTCGGGGACTCCTGATTTGAGAATAGAATCCGAATTTGAAAATAGAAATGCTTAGGCTTGAAAATGTGCCGCGAGTGGATGGGAGCCACCCACAACCCCTAAATAGCACCATAAATCCATCATAACACATAGCAACCAACCGCGTAGTAGTGGGACTCCAATTTTGATAATAGGACCCCAATTTGAAAATAGACACACTTAGGCTTGAAAACGTATTGCAAACAAATGAAAACCACCGACAACCCCCATACAGCACCACAATTGGCACGAACACCTCATGAATGTACATCATAACAAGTAGCAACCGATCGCGTAGTCATGGGACTCCCGGTTTGATAATTGGACCCAAATTTCAAATTGTCACACTTAGGCTTCAAAACCTTCCACGAGTAGACGAAAATCGCGAAACATCTCCAAACAGCCCTGCAAGTGACACGGACACCGCGTGCATGTCCAACATAACACGTAGCAACCGTTCGTATTATCCCACGACTTTAGGTTTAAGAATAGGACCCAAATTTTAAAATAGGCACACTGAGGCTTGATAAGTTAGCGCTGATAAGCACCGAAAAGTTTTTAAATAAAACCTTGAATAAATGGTTTTTAATTGCTAAGTCTTGACATAATAGATGTTATGCTCGTTCATGTTTATCTTGTAGGTCAAATGTCATTTGCGATTTCAAATGCTTCACTTCAAGGAAAATGAGCGGTTACCCATACCTATTACCCAGTCCCCTAACCGAGCTCAGACCAACCTAATCATGTCCCGAGCCTTGTGTGTGATTAGCTTGTACTTTTTAGAATTTTCAGATTTTTAATTATGTCGTATATAATTTTTAGAATTTATTTTATATATTATTTTGAGTCGTGGAAATGCCTTAAAGGCCGTGTGTGATACTGATTCAAATCAACTCGCAAAATTCCAATCACAAACTTTTTTAATTAGTGTCAATTTTAGAATCAAATTAATTCATCCCTTAACATCAACTATCGATTTGCGTGCATGTGTCAAACCAACATAAATAAAATATGCTCCACACAATTCAGGAAAATTCCACGAAGGGCAAAACCTTTTTATTTCACTATAATTGTAAACCGCAACTTACACGGTTACAATGAAATATATTTTGACACACGATTACCCGCAGGCGTCGGTCGGCATCATCGGCAATGAATTACGCGCAACAATCCACAAGAACCGCAGTCCTATTTTCAGCAAAGATCCACACGTAGCGAATCTCAAAGACCTCAGCCTTAAATCAACAAAGGAACTCCCTCAAGTTCTCCTCAATGACACGCAACTATATGATGTAGAAAATACTTCCACAAAAATATGAACACCAGCAAGATTGTGTTCTAGGGTTCCAAAACATTCACAAAAGTATATGGGAATTTTGGTGAATCAAAACTGAGTTTGTGGACTTAAAAAATATGAAGACTTGTTGAATATGGACTCTCAAAAATGTCTCTCAAAGTCTTGAACAAATACACCGCCGAAATAGATATATATAGCATTTTAGAAAATCTGAGGCGACGAATTTTTCTGAAGTCGTTGGACCGGTCCAAAAGGGATTACTAGATAGGTTTGTTTTTTCCTTTTATTGGATCGGTCTGGTCATAGGACTTTTCTTGTATAAAAACATCAACCGGGTCGGTTCATTTTTTGTCTTTATCGGATCGGTCCGGGAATTAAAAAAAATTATTTCATCTCTCTTTTTTAAAATACTTCCCTTGGTTTTATAAAAACATTTATAGGAAAATTTTCCAATACTAAAATGAAACTTTTAAAAAACTTAAGATGCAACTTTACCAAAGTTATCTTGTCGAGGCTTTGTTGAAGATATCTTGACATTCGGATCCATCTTAATGCGTGTATGATCTTTCACATTCCTTCGATGGTTGTAGCGGTATACGACATGCTAAAATGTATGCGGACATGAGAAAAATGTCCTAACAAGTCGTGCCTATTTTTAGGATTTATTTGTGCGTATAGTTGTATATATTATAGTCCGTATTGCGCGACGACTATTTTAATACTTTTTTATGTAAATATAATAGGTGTGAGTTTTATTTTATTTGATATTTAGTTTTTAGTTTTTTATTATTAGTTTAGTTTATTTAATATTTATTTATTTTTATTAGTTTAGGTTTATTAGTATTATTTTATTTTTAGATTAGGAATTTAATATTCTAGTTTTAATTAATTTTATATTTTCTTTGATTTAATTTAATTTTTTATTTTTAATAAATTTGTAAATATTTATTTTTAATAGGTTAGGATTTTAATTTTTAGTTTTTCTATTATTTTAATAGATTTTATTTTAATTTATTTGTTAAATTGATTAATATTTACATAGTATTTTATTTTTATTTTTGTTTTATACACATTTGAACACAGACTAACTTATCTACACCTTATTACACCCATCATCTTCTTCCCTACACCACCCACACATTCTCTCTCCTATCTCCTAAACTTCCATTACAACCAACATCTTCATCTACCCATTAATCCACAAACCCATGTCATAACCCCTTGTAACCAGTGACCCACCATTTAGCCCAGACCCAGAAACGATTTCTTCCAAAATTAATACCCGGTTCAAACCCAAAACCTTACCCATTTCGGCCCAAATCTGTCCAGAAAACCCATAATCCGGCGACCAAACACCTGCCCCAACCAAACCCATTTAAACTCGAATCCCCCCGCTACCTGTTGACCCACAAATCCGACCATAACCCCATAAAAACGAACCTAAGGACATGTTCATACACATTACCTTAGACCCGTAACCTCATCCATACTCGGCGATAATCAAACATCCAAACCCACCACCAAACTTCGGCAGCTAAGTTCCTCAGTCCATCCGCTCCTGCAAGCCCGAAATTGGGACCTCCTTGAACCAGACCCTTGTCGACCTGCTACTTCAATACCCCTAACCCATTTCCATCCATAACCTATTGACAAAACCCTAATGCAACCCAGCAAAACCTTTGACCCATTTCAACAAATATTCACCCAAATCTCAAAGACCCATGTCATCTCTTTTAACGCCATTTTTCCAATAATACTCGATTCTGGTGTAGACCCCAAATAAAACCAAGATAAAAAACAAACCACAAAATCCACATATTTCCTTTTCCCAAAATACCCTCAACATCCCCCACACCCTCATTACTCACTTTCCACATGCACATGTGTGTATTTTAAGAGAAAAATGATAGAGGGACATGTGACTGAGACATAAAAACATGACTTAATGATGTGGAAGTGCCACATCATCCTCCACATCATTAAGACCTAATTTACTCTTTCTTTAATTACACAATACTCATTTATTTCAAAACATCTTTTATTTGTTTGTTTTATGTGCATAAATTTATTTATTTTTTAAAAATATAACTTTCAAGTTAAAAAAAACAGTTCAATAATTATGTGTTAAAATACATCATTGTGTTAATTTTTTTACTTAACGCAAACCAATTAAAAAATTACACATTTCGATTATCAATTTTTTATTTTTTAATTAACACGATCACGACCCAAATAAAACGCGACGTGACATGGAGTCGATTTTTTTTCATACCGCTAGCGCGAATCATTTTTTACTATTTTAAAAATAATCTTTCTACTATTTAGAAAAAAAGGTCCGCGCCAGCGGCATGAAAAAATACGACTCCGTGCCACGTCGCGTTTCATTTGGTTCGTGATCGTGTAAGTTAAAAAATAAAATATTATAATTGCATTATGTAATTTTTTAATTGGATTGTGTTAAGTAAATAAATGATCAATTACCGAAAAGTCCCTCAAACATTTTTTAATACTCATTTAGTCCTAGCATTTTTATTTTGTTCCAAAAGTCCCTCAAACACTCATTTAACCAATACTCTCTTATTTTTAAAGGTCCGCGCCAGCGACACCCTTTATTTTTTAACTTATTTTTTTTTTTTTTTTAAACATTTAAAGCAATTTTTGTATTTCTTAAAACTGTTTAAAGGCTCGCATTAAAAACTATTCCAATGATACATTATTTTTTTTTTAATTATTTTTAACTCATTTAGCCCCCACAAATACCCATTTTCCTCATATTCTCTTATTTTTGAAGGTCCGCGCCAGCGGCACCCTTAATTTCTAAACTTTTTTTTTTTTAAATTTTACAACATTTAAAATATTTTTTTTATTTCTTAAAACTGTTTAAAGGTCCGCTTTAAAAAAAACTATTCTAATAACAATTTTTGTATTTTTGTATTTCGTGTTTTATCTTGTTGTATTTTAACACATAATTTTAACATGTTTTTTTATTAGACTGCTGTAGTGATAAAATAAAGGAGTGTGATAAAAAAATATTTTGAAAAAAAATATATTTTTTCTTATTTTAAGAGATTATTCGCTTTTTTTTTTCAGCACTAAAAATCATTTTAGAGTAAAAGAAGTGTGTCCCTTCGTGATGTGGCAAGTGCCACATCATTAAGTAGGATTTTTAAGTAGGGAATGCCGGTCGCTGTAGTCAAGCTCTTTACAAAATTATCCTCACTCAATACCAAATGTCCATTTTAGCCTTTTTACATGTCTATCAAATTCCAATTATGCCCCTAACCTGATTTCATCTATAAATTGAAGACTTTGTGGCAATTGAGGAGGATCCCCATTTTGGTTTTAAACTTGGGATAATTATCCTTCATCCCTCTATAGAGAGTATTTGTAATTTTTAGCAAATATCTCAATATGGAATGATGTAGTAGAATTTATCTCTTGGGTATGGATTCTTCTTCACCCCTCTATATAGAGTATTTGTAATTTTTAGCAAATAACTCAATATAGAGTGATGTGGTTGAATTTATCTCTTTTGGAGGTAAATTCTTCTCCATCCCTTTTTTGAGAGTATTTGTATTTTTAGCAAATATCTCAATATAAAGCGATGGTGTAGAATTTACATCTTTGGATTAATTCTAATATACCATTTTATAATGTGCGGATTTGTGATTTTCAGCAAATCTCTCTCATTATTTAAGTTTTCATTATGAATTCTTCCATTTTATATATTGTAAATAGTTTTTTATTTTTATTTTACAGTTTGTACTGAAAAAATATATTAGTGAGTGATTGTAATTAAGAATTGAGAGAATTTTGGGTTGTAATTGAAGAGTTCATTCCGATTCAAGGCAAATTTGGATCTGATCTATTCTTCTCTAATTCATCCTGTTTAGTCCTTGCATGCTTTCATTTGTTTATTATATGTCTTATATAATGATTAGGGAGGACTAATATCACATTAAAGGGATGAATTGAAGCCCTCAAGAATCCAATTTAGTTAGTTTACATGTTAGCACAATTTTATTTATCTCACTTTTCTCTAATTAGCTTTTACATCTTAGTTAGTGTTGATACCAAAAAATTATCCTATTACGTGGACCAATCAGAAATATATATGTGTTATCCGTCGTGGCATTAGTCCTAGTCAACAAGGCCTATTTATTAGAATCAATCCAAGAATGCCGACCAACAGTTTAAAATGTCGACCAGCATACAAAAGAAGCCCGACCAACACCTGGAAGACCGACCAACACGGGCAATAAAATGCCAATAGTGTATATATTATGAACAGTGTTCAGATGTAAATGCCTATGTTATAAAGGCATTCCATCCTTTAATATTCCGATTCTTGTACACCCTCAGGGGTTGTAAATACATTTTAATCCCTACATCCAAGGGAGACGAAACAAGAGAAAACTGAACAAACACAAGGCAATATACAACAGTGGGCGTAAGCTTTTCCCTTTAAGCGAACCACTTTAAAAATCTTTTGTCTCTTATTTACTATTTATCTGTGATCAAATAATTAGATATAGTCTAGGTTTTAGCATCGACAAATTGGCGCTGTCTATGGAAAAGTGTTTCTAACCGTTTTCATTAATTCATTCACTCAAATGGCTGTTATTCCTGAATCAAACCTCAGAAACGATGGCATCCCGCCTATTCTTTCTATTCCACCAACAGTAAATGAATTAATTGGAATCTTGGTCAGTCTCGCTAGAGACCAATAGGCTATGTAGGACACCATCAGGCAACTCGCACAAACTCTTCAAGTGGGAGCACCTGCCCTATCTGCTCGTGGAAACATGCCACTACAATCGCCACCACCGAGAGGATGCAGGCACAATCAATCAAGGACCACTAGAGATACTTTCTATCGTCCAGGGTCAAATTCATTGCTCAGGGCATCAGAGTACTTTAATGAAAAATCCAACTCTCCTAAGAGATTGAGTTCCTTAAAGAGGCTAAGCCGAGCTTGTCCTTTTGATCGTTTGGGACCCAGGGGGAATAGAAATGTTCTCAGGGCATTGTCGAGAAATACTCGACGACCAATCGATTAAAGGAAAGGCTTCGCCCAGTCTAGATCAGATGCTTGATGAACTACTCGGGGTGAATAATAATTCGAGGAAGAAAGTTCCGCGAACAACCAAGCAGCAACACACAGGTCTGACGCTGGCAATAATGCATAGAAAGGCTCTATCTAGTGACTGGAATATATATTGGGAGAAATGGTTAAGGCCAAGAATCCTTTACAATGAAGCTTTGTAAAAGGGTCTCCTTTTGTGCAAACCATTGTGAATTTCCCTACTCCTGCGAAGTTTAAATCTCTTGTGGTTACAGCCAAATATGATGGGAAGACTGACCCTGTCCTTCATATCGAGCAATATCAGGCAACAGCTGACATATATGTCATCCCCGATGAGATGAGGTGCAGTTATTCTTAGGAACAATTACTGGTCCTGCTCAAATATGGTACAACAGTCTTCTTAAGGGACAAATTTCCAACTTCAATCAACTGGTCGAGCTATTCATTAGTAACTTTTGCTTTGGGGCCAAACCAGTAAAAAGGGTAGATCATTTTTTCAATGTGAGACAAAAGGAAGGATAAAGTACTAGAGACTACATCACACGTTTCAACAACGAGAAATTGGAGGTTGTGGATTATGAGGAGAAGACTACTATAACAGCCTTTATGAGTGGCATGCTCCCCAAGAAACTCTACTACACACTTGCTAAAGATCCCCCAAAGACAATGATAGAGTTAATGGCAAAGGCATCCAAGATCATGAATGTAGAGAGGTAATGGCATCTAAGCGGAGCTCGGGGATAAAAGGTGAAAGAAAAACTAATAAAAATGAGCATAAAGATTCCAAGGAGCATAGGGAATCAAAGAAAAAAGGGATTATAGACTCGCTCAAGAAGTACAATAATTACACTCCATTAACAATGGGTATTCACCATGTTTTGGAGGAAATTAAACATAACAAAGATGTATATTGGCCTGAGACGTTGAGGAGCTCCCTTATCGAGAGGGATAAATCCAAATACTGTGAATTTCTCAAAGATCGCGATCACACGATAGATCATTATATTGCTCTGCAAAAAGAAATTAAAACTCTCATCTAAAGAGGAAAATTGAACCAGTTTGTTGTTTGGCAAAATAACGAAGGAGCTCGATAAAGGTTAAAATCGCCTTACAAGCCCAGAGATGAGAAAAGGAGGACCCTATGAAGATGATCAGGAGAATGATCCCTAACTACCCAATAAACCTAGGTAACCAGAACGTGAGGTTTTCATGCTAAGCTTCAGTTCTTTTAATTGTCAAATCATTACAAGTGGAGATGCGGGAGGAGGAGATCATACTACTGAAAGGAAGGCTTACCTCAACGAGGCACAAGTTTGTTCCTATATACAGAGAATCAATCTATCTGAAGAATATCAGACAAGGAAGGATAACAAAGATAAGATGGTGATCGACTCTCTAAAAATGACCTCTCAGGAGTATTGTACCCCCATGATGATCATTTAGTAATTAAAGTCAGAGAGAAGGATATCATTATTTCTAGAGTACTAGTTAATAATGGCAACTCGACAGATAATATGTTCAATCCTTACTTTAAAAGTCTGGATTTTAAGCTCAACCAATTGGAGCCCTACACAGACCTTTAATAGGTTTTTCTAGTGAGAAAGTATTACCTTTGGGAATAATTAAGGTGGAGGTGTTGATCAGCACATGGCCATCCAGCTGAACAAAGAATATACGTTTCTTTGTAATGGATAAAAATATTCATTCGACCTATAACATGATTATTGGAAAATTAGGGTTGAAGATGTCCGAAGTCGTTCCATCTACAGTCCATCAATGTTTGAAGTTCCCGACCAACTTTGGAGTAGGCATTGTAAAGGGCGACCAAAAATTAGCTCGGGAATGCTACCATTTATCTGCCAAGCAGGAAGATCTATAAAAAATAAAGAAGAAAACCACCACTTACCAAGTGGACACCTCTGAACCTGATAAAGAGCCCGAGGTTGAAACCTTATATCCAATGGAGGAAACAAAATTGGTGAAAGGCTAGATAATAGAGGCAACAGAAAGTATTGTATTGGATGATGACAAGCTAGAATGCACTACTAAAATAGGAACAACACTAGATCATGTTCTTAAATAGGAACTAGTAAATTTCCTTAGACAGAGAAAGCATATGTTAACATGGAGTCATGAAGATATACCAGGGATTGATCCTAACTTTCTTTGCTTTGAAATCAACATCAATAAAGAAATAAAGCCTGTAAAGCAGAGGCGAAGGGTGTTCAGCCTTGAGAAGAACCAAGCCATACAAGAGGTAGTTGAAAAGATTCAAAAAGTCTCTTTCATTAATGAAGTAAAGTACCCATATTGGTTAGCCAATGTAGTTATGGCCAAGAAGAAGAAGAATAAATGGATAATGTGTGTAGACTTCACGGATTTTAACAAAGCATGCCCAAATGATCATTTTCCTCTGCCCCGAATTAATCAGCTTGTTGATGCCACTCTGGACATGAATTGTTAAGCTTCATGGATGCTTACTCTTGTTATAATTATATCAAAATGAAGTCTAAAGACGGAGATCCCTTCTTTCATTACTCCCCGAGCAAGTTATTATTATAATGTGATGCCATTTGGCTTAAAAATGCAGGTTCTACTTTCCATAGGTTGGTGAACAAAGTCTTTGAGGAGGAAATAGGAAAAAATATGGAAGTATACGTAGATGATATGACGGTGAAGAGAAAGAAAGAGTCTGATCATATTACCAACCTCAGCCAGACTTTCGACCAGCTAGAGAAACACCAGATGATATTGAACCCGACCAAGTGTGTGTTTGGAATGAATGAGGGAATGTTCCTCGGATATATAGTAAATTAAAGGGTAATTGAAGCAAACCCAGATAGGATCAAGGAATTGATCAAGATGAAGTCCCCTGCTTGCAAGAAGGATGTACAAAGGCTAACTAGACGTGTAGCATCTTTGAACAGATTTGTGTCCCGAGCTACTGACAGGTGCCTTCCATTATTTAAAGTATTGAGAAAGAGTTTTGAATGGAATGACAAATGCGAACAAGTTTTTTTGGAGTTGAAAAAGTACTTGGGATCACCCCCTCTTCTTTCCCGACCAATTTTGGGAGACAGATTATATTTATACTTAGTTATTTCTGAATCAGCTGTAAGTTCTGCCTTGATCAGAGAAGAGAATGAAGTTCAAAAACCTATCTACTACACCAGTAAAGCTTTTCGAGGAGCAGAAATCAGGTACCCTAGCCTGGAGAAGTTGGAATTAGCGTTGATTGAGGCATCCAGATGAATGAAGCCTTACTTTTAAGCCCTTACGATAGTAGTATACACTGATATGCCTCTAAGTCGGTCTTTACACAAACCAGAGAAGTCTGGAAGATTAATGTATTGGGCAGTAAAACTGGGGGAGTATGATATCATTTATGAACCAAGGTCTTCTCTAAAAGGCCAAGCAATAGCAAATTTTATAGCTTAATTCACTTACCTCGTGGTTCCCGAGCAACAAAATAAGTAAGCCGAACAAAAATCAGGAGGCAATAGTTCGAAAGGAGCTAATGACGATCAAACTTTCGAGGAACTTTCATTCGAGGAAAAATTACAAGAAGCCACTGATGACCTACCATATTCTTTTTCCCGAACACATGATATGTCCAAAAAGTATGAAGAAGTAAAGAGAAAAACATTCCATTATGGGAGTTTAATATAACAAGCATTTGACAATAATCTCCCAATATGGAACATGTATGTCGATGGATCATCCTGCGCAACTGGCAGTGGAGCATGTATAATACTTAACACTCCTGATGGGATAGATATTGAATATACTTTACGATTCCAGTTCCAAGTCTCAAACAATGAAGCGGAGTACGAAGCTCTCATTTTGGGTTTAAGTTTAGCCCAATCACTAAATACCGAGTAAGTTATGGAACACAATGACTCTCAGCTGGTGGTAAATCAAATATTAAACTTGTATGATTTTAAAGGAGAATTGATGGCATGATACTTATCTAAAGCGTTAGAGGTAATAGAAAAATTTCTAGATGTTCGGATGAGTAGAATTCCAAGGGTGGAAAATGCTCAAGAAGATGCACTTGCTCGGCTAGCTTCAGTAATAAGAGTCGAGCTTCGACGAACTATTCCTATTGAGATTTTAGCTAATAGGAGTATAGATGAAGATTTGATGATCAATTTATTGCAGTAGACATGGGTCCATCTTGGATGTATCTCATCAAAGCATATATTGAAGAAGAAACTTTTCCAACAGATATGATTAAAGCCAAAAAAATTGAAGTGTAAAGTCGTCAGATATGTGCTAGATGAAGGAGTCTTATACAGGAGAGGGATGACAGTTAACCTGCAATGTTGCTTTCACCCATTAGAAGTTTCATACTTGATTTAGGAGTTGCATGAAGGATCTTGTGGAGCCCACGTAGAAATAACACTACTGCGGTGAATAAGTGCATAGGGATACTACTAGCCTACAATGGGAGAAAATTATGGTGTCTTTGCCAAAAAATGTGATAAGTGCCAAAGGTATTCCAGCATTCGCAAAACTCCGCAGGCTGCTCTAACCCCAATCACTTCACCTTGGTCATTTTCCATATGGATTATAGACTTGGTAGGGCCATTGCCGACCACCGAGGAAGATTCAAGTACTTGGTTATTACTGTGGACTACTTTACGAAGTGGGTTGAGGCCGACCCATTAATAGACATGCCTTTTGAGAGGGTCTACCAATTCATTTGGAAGAATACCATTTCTAGATATGGGTTGCCCTGTGCCTTTGTCACTGACCATGGAACACAATTTAACAATGATGAATTATTGACTACTATGCTCAGTCCAATATCCAAAAGCTACATTCTACTCCAGGTCATCCTTAGAGTAATGGGAAAACTAAAGTTACAAATATAACTCTACTCAATGGGTTGAAAAAAAGACTTGATAATGCCAAGGGAAAATGGGTCAATGAGAACCCCGAGGATTGAAATTGAAGAATCCCCATACATGCTGGTATTTGAGACTGAATCCATAATACCTGTTGAATTGGGATTCCATCCCATATAATTTTGAACTTTAGCTCTCCTGTAAGTGATCTAATGCGAAGATTGGATTTGGATATATTAGCAGAAGTATGTGAAAATGCTTCTTTGAGAAACGCTGCTTACCAGTAACGAACAAAACGTTTCTATAACAAACGAATGAAGCCGACCAACCTAAAGTAAGGATATTATGTGCTAAAGAACGTTATCCAGAAGAATAACAAACTTGAGGCCAATTGGCATGTGCAATACCGTATTTCAGCAGTTGTTCGACCTGAAACCTATAGAATTGAGACTTTGAAGGGAGAAGAATTCAAGAATCCATGGCATGCCGAGAACCTTAGGAAGTACTACCAATGATGTAATCAATTGTACTCAGTTCAATATCAATTTTCAATATCAATAAAATGATGATTCCTTCCAAATCTATTTTTGATTTTTTGTGGGAGTACTAGTGCTATGCACTACAATATAAAGTTGCCAGAAAACTTCAAAAGTTACACCACGCTATTGGTCGACACCCAGAGTACGTCATTTGTTACCACATAGTTTATTACTGATATCGAATATTAGTCGGCACGGGCAAGAAGTTGCTCGACATAAACATAACTTGATCGGAAGTAGATAAAAACCCAAGTACAGAAGGATATTAAGTCCTCAAGAAACTTGGTCAACAAAGATAAGGATAAAATAAGATCTTTATCCTATTGGGAAAAGTGAAGGAAGAACATTGTGAAGATTCCTCAATAGGAATGTAGACACATGTTCGACATATGCCTGGTCACACCACCGGTAACTAATGCAGAAAACCTAAAAATTTAGGTGCATTAGTCGAACCTATGGAGACACATAGGCAACTAGTGCTAAATTTAGATTTTAATCTAAGTATACTGGTGGAACATATGTATTCATTGGTAATTGATGCTTAAGGGTGTTAATAAACCTAATGAAAAAATAATACAATCACATTCAAAGATTGACGAGACAATTTAATCAAATATATTTCATTCATTTAATGATCATTACATGATTTTGTTCATAATAGAATTACGAAAAATTACTCTAAGGGACATTTTCCCTCAGCCTTAGAAACTAGCTCCATACCAACTAGAGGATCATCTAGGGATTAAGGAGAATTGATAAAGTTGAAATTCTTGGAGCATCCTTCTATTGCTTTTACTTGGTCGATCTAATAAATGAGGAGAACAAACAATCTCCTACTCATCGTGAAGGCCGTAGTCCCCTAAATAATTAGAAATCAGGAACTGGGGAATTATGTGGATAAGAATCCAATCAACATCCAACCTAAAGGGAGGATCTTCAAGGTCCAACAACCCAGGATTATACCATTTCCAGAAAGGACTGTTCGGTTCCACCTTCAGTATTGTCAGGTAATTGGTCCAACCCCATTTATAACCTTCATTCTGGACTTGTTTAAACCGCTCATCAAAATTCCCTAAAGCTTCATTATACCCCTCCATTCATATTTCCATAGGTTGCTTGTGGAATTGGAAGGTTAACCTATCAACCTGGTGTTGTAACTTCTTCAGCACCCCATCTTTGGCTTGTAATTGAGTAGATTGAGTAACAAGCTGCTCGAATTGTGTTTGAAGCTTCTGGGACATTCCATTAAGGGCTTGATTTTTGTCTTTCAATTGATCAGACTGATTGTCAAGAGTCTGATGTGTTCTTTCCTCATCTGTAGCAGCTCAGTCAGGTCTAGTTCTTGCTCAAGAAGAGCAAGCAGACTTGGTCTTTTTCAGTGCTCCCAATGCTTCTCTTAACTGAGCATTTTCAGCCTCCAAGAATTAAAACCCTTCATCAGTAGTAGTATAAGTAGAAAAGGAAGTCTTCAAGGCTCTCAACTCATCTCTCAAATTATTTTTCTCCTCCTCCAGCAACTTCGAAATATCCCTAGGTTCTTCCACTTTACGATTGAGCAAAAACTCTATTCTTCTGAAATGCAAAGCATATTTCTCCAGTTTCTGCTCAAAACCCCAGCCTTCGTTTAAAACCTGGTATTTTTGTTCGTAGTCTGCATGCTAAAGGGCCTTGGCTTCCTTATGATCCTTTTAGAGTTCCTCAATCATTCCATAGTAAACTACGTTGTTGGCCACTGCCCGATCAAAGATGCATTTCAGATAAAGGTAGGCTTCCTTAGCTTGATCTGAAACATCTTCCCCAAGAAACTTTGTGTGACACCCCGCCCATTTAAATACCAGGTGATCAGTTCTTTATTCAATTTAAAACAAAGTGTTCAGTTGGTTCATTCTTAGCATCACTGTCGAAATACATTTAACATTAATAATTACCTAATGAATAATTAAGCTAGTGTCAAAACATTTTCCATTTTAAGTTATACCCAAAGCATACATTAATAATTTCTAAGTATTAAAACATTAACTATTTACCATTCACACGAATATAATAAATACTGGATATAACTCAACTACTAAAATAAAGAAGATTGGATAAAACATTCCAGTTTAAAGTCTCAAGCCAATAAACCATAAAATACTCAAAAGCAACTGAAATGCACTACTAAAGTAAACTGAGTACTATCTCTCTGATAAAATGACTGAGAATAGGAGACACATTCCCTAAATGAATGTCTGAATAGAACTGAAAGAAATGATAGAGGCGTCTAAATGCAAGGACCAGCAACTCCCACAACCTCTACAGCTCGCTAAACAATCCAAGCATCTAAGTCTGGTAACCCTGTGGCTGGGCACCTAATATAATACATATATATAGTAAAAGAGAGAAGAATAACAAGAAACGGGTTAGAGCCCGAGTTGTAAATATATTTCTTTTAGCAAGTATTTAAAATTTGCAATAAGGCAAGTATTATGTCCATGCTAGCTTTTCGAACTCTCACATGAGATCCTCACCTCTCATTTATTGTTCACGCCTAACACATTTTCTAATCCACACTAGCTATGTTACCCATCCCTACAAGTTCAAAATCACAAGATCATTATCTACGTTCACTAGTAGTAAACCCGTATCGCCCATATAATACGTTATTAAAAATAGTTTATCCTGAATAACCACATATCATAAACACCATTCGAATAGTTAATATTTTACCCACTAAGATTATTTTATTTATCAACATTATCATACCTACTAGTTTCACACACACGCACACACAGAGAGATATATATACACACTAATCCTGCACCCTTAGCTTAAGACCACTTGGCGCAATGCATACTTTGCTATCGTGTCCCGATGCATAATTCATTGCATGAAGGACTGCTGGTTCAATCTGTCACGAACCATAAAATTTAAATCACAGATATTGGAGGCGAATATAATTCCCAGCCAAATGGGTCACGTACATATTCAGCCGTCAAAACTATCCTACATCTCAGATAGCATGTAACCAAGTTCACATGCTCTGGGTACAAGTTAAATATACACCCCAATGGGCAACACATGATAAGACTATCCACTACACAAAAACCACCTCTTAATAGCAAGCAGAGTAGGTAAGTTATACACATAATAGTACACACATAATAGGTACTATCACATCCTATTAAAATAAATAGGTATTCACCCAACCCATACATATATTTTACATACGTATTATTTTCTCATTACTACTTATAATACAATTATTTTGATTACTCTCTCTCAAAATTTTCAAGGTTAACTTATCGTTCCAATATTTAAAGTACTATTTCCTAAATACTTCCTAAGAATTATGCATTGTGCTAAACTCATCAAATAATAGTTTTCCTTACTCAAACTAACTGTGTAACTTGGTTTGGGTCAAAAAAAGAAATTCCTAAATTTTTGAACATGTCGTTCGAACCAGAAGCTATCTCTTTTGAACGAGATAGCATGTCGTTAGAACGACAAATCGCGCGACATGGGTTCTCATTTGAAATAAGCTCAATCTCATTTGAACGAGATGGTGCAGTTTCATCCCCAACCAGCACTTGCAAGGTTTTTCCACCATTAACAAGTCTAAAACCCATATTGTTCAATCCCAAACACCAAAACAACATCCCAAATTAATATCCTAACATGTTTAGATGATTTCTAGCAACCTAGAATCATTAAATCTTTACAATACATCAATTAAATGTGAAATCCCCAAATTAAACATTAAAGCCCTAGTTCTTCCAAATTTCAATTCAAGAACCATTAAAATCCAAATTTGTTTCTCAATCACAACATAAAATTTCAGGATTCCCATTCTACATGCATAGGAGTTCAATTCTTCATCAAAATAACCTTTAATCTATAATTTAAATTCTCCCAATTCAATTCTAAATCATATGTTTGATTCCTATGCTAACATGAGCACAATTATTGCTAAATGAGAAGCAAGTAATAAACACTTACCTCAATTTGACGGTTTGATCCGCTGATGAAATTGGTATAGACTTGTTCCTCATCTTTCGATCTACGCTTTTATGGGATTTGTGATGTGAGTTCTTGAGTTTTGCACCAAGAACACCCATAGACTCTCTTTCTTCCTCTGTGGTTCTCTCTCCCTCTCTCTTAGGTTTAGAAACTGACAATTTCCTTCTCACCCACGTACACTCATCTTTAATTATCTAATTTTCGTCCATAATAATTCCCCAAAAATCCAAAAGATAAAAATACCCCTACAGAGTGCCGGTTAGTCCTACAAATATTTCAGAGTCCAAATAAAATACCCGAGTAGAGTTTTCTAACTACCTCGACCCTTACAAACTCAATGGTGCACTTTAAATGACCATATGCGTTACTTAAAAATAAATTACTTCTTTAATCCATTAAATTAGTTCTGACACGACTCACACGCGCGTCCTGACTTAATATACCAAACTATCGTATTTTTCACTCTCGACAATTTATAAAAATTTCATAATTCCATATTACGCATTCATATAGTAATATTCAATAATTCCCAACAATAAGTATTAACCCTTGGCACACTAGTTAAAATTTATTTTAATTCGGATTAATTAACAACTAATTTCTCACATTTTAATTTAATTAATCCAACAATAATAAATAATCTCATAATTATTTAATATCATAAAAATAAGAGGTGTTACATACTTCCCCCCTAATAATGGAATTTTGTCCCGAAATTCGAAAAGTAAAGCATACCTGGTAAGAATAAGTCTGGATATTTCTCATGTATATCCTCCTCTCGGTCCCAAGTAGACTCCTCTACATTATGATGTTCCCACTGGACCCGTATAAGTGGAACTACCTTTGACCTCAACCTCCTCTCGCTACAGTCTAGGATAGCCCTAGGCCTCTCCTTATAAGAACTGTCAGGATGGAAATCAATCTCCTCTATCGCAATGTGAGTGTGGTCCAACTCATCTCGAATATACCACCTCAACGACGAAATGTGGAACACATCATGAATACGATGTAAATGCTCTGGCAACCCAAGTCTGTATGCCACTGGTCCGATCCTCTCGATAATGGAAAATGGTCCTACGATCTCGGAGCCATTTTCCCCTTCTTCCCTAACCTCATTAAACCTTTCATATGAGATACTCGTAGCAACACTTTCTCCCCCACACTAAATATCCCTGAAGATTCGCTTGGCATCGACATAGCCTTTTTGCATGTCTTGGGCTACCCGAATATGGCTTTTGATCATGTCAATCCTAGCAGACGTGTCCTAAATCACCTCTGGCCCAAGTATCTTATTGTACCCCACCTCTAGCCAACAAGCGAGGGAATGACAAGGTCTATCGTACCATGCCTCACAAGGGTCCATGCCGATTATAAACAGATAGGAGTATTATATGCGAACTCCACTAGTGCAAGGTACTGCTCCCAACCCCCTTCAAAGTCAAGGACACACATGCACAACATATCCTCTAGCATTTGATTAGTACGCTCAGTCTTCCCATCTGTTTGTGGGTGATAATCCGTACTGAACCGTAGCTTAGTACCCATAGCCTCCTGAAAGAACTCCCAGAAGCGTGACATAAAAATCTTATCTTTGTCGAACACGATATCCAGGGGAACCCCATGCAACCTTACTATCTCGGCAATAAATAACTGGGCATACTGTCCCATAGTGTAGTCTGTCCACACCGGAAGAAAATGAGCTACCTTGGTCAATCGATCCACCACTACCCATATATAATCGTGACCCCTCTGTGATGTAGGCAACCCAGTGATGAAATCCATGGAAATGCTCTCCCTATTCCACATAAGGATCTCTAGCGCCTGAAGTAACCCTGATGGTTTCTGATGGTCCACCTTTACCAACTAACAGGTGGAACATTTGGACACGAACGTTGCAATGTCCTTCTTCATACAACTCCACCAGTAGTGTCTCATCATATCCTGTTACATCTTATCCCCTCTGGGATGTACCGTAAACTGAGATCCATGCGACTCTATCATCACTGCATGACGTAAGTCCTCCCCCTCCGGGACCACTAATCTCCCATTAAATCGCAAACTCCCATCTAAACTCACTGAATAGGACTCTGCGACCTCAGCTAGGAGTCGTACAATCTGATCCTAGTAGAACGAATCGACAGCTTGAGCCTGAATCACTCTCGTCACAATCTATAGAGTGACTGTCATGACGAACATAAAGGATCGGGCCAATGCATCCTGATTTCCTAACTCTTTACATTTCACCTTCCACACTTTCTCCACCTCACCTACTGGCCTACGGCTCAACGCATCATCAACTACGTTAGCCGTCCCAGGGTGGTACTGTATCTCGAACTGGTAATCTCTCACAAACTCTATCCACCTGCACTGATGCATGTTCAACTCTCACCGAGTGAACAAGTATTGCAGTGACTTATGGTCTATGAACAGGTGAAATTTCTCCCCCAACAAGTAGTTTCTCCAAATTCGTAGGGCAAACACGATTGTTGCTAACTCTAAGTAGTGGGTGGGGTAATTCTTCTCGTGAGTCTTGAGCTTGCGAGAGGCATAAGCTATAGCCTGATCCTCCTGCTGAAGTACTCCACCAAGTCCCTGTAGGGAAGTGTCAATATACACTAGGTACTCCACTCCTAGCCTGGGTAAAGCAAGAACTAGCGCCGAAGTCAACTTATCCTTTAGCTGATCGAAATCCAACTGACAAGGATCATCCTAGATGAATGGCACCCCCTTATGAGTCAAATTTGTCAATGGGCTCATAATCTTTAAAAACCCTCGAATGAATCATTTGTAATACTCGGCTAACCCCAAGAAGCTACGCACCTACGTCAGTGTCGTGGGTTGTCCTCACTCCCTCACTGTTGATACTTTGCTCGCGTCCACTGATATCCCCACCTCTGACACAATGTGCCCTAGAAACTGCACCTTTCTTAACGAGAATACTCACTTCTCATACATGGCATACAACTGATGCTCTAGTAGAGTCTGAAAAACTCATTAGGTGCTTGGCATGCTCCTCCTCAGTCTAGGAGTAAATCAGGATGCATCTATGACGATAATGACAAACTGATCTAAGAACTCCCTGAACACCCGGTTCATCAAGTCCATGAATACAGTTGGAGCATTGGTCAGCCCAAACGGGATAACTCAGAACTCTTAAGACCCATATCTCGTTAGGAAAGCAGTCTTTGACACATCCTGCTCCATAATCCATAGCTGATGATACCCAGATCTCAAGTCTATCTTTGAGATGTTGGTTGCTCCCCTTAGCTGGTGAAATAAGTCATCGATGCGAGACAATGGATATTTATTCCGTATCGTGACTTTATTAAGCCCCCGATAATCTGCACAAAGTCTTAAGGATTCGTCCTTCTTCTTCACAAATAGGACTGGACCACCCCAGGGCGAGGTACTCCTATGGATGAAACCCTGTCCCAACAACTACTTTGTTTGGTCCCGTAACTCCCTCATTTCAGCTGGAGACATACGGTATGGTGCACGGGCTATCGGCCGAGTGCCCGGCGTCAAATCTATAATGAAATCTATCTCTCGGCTAGGCGATAGTCTCGGTATATCTTGGAACACATCACAAAACTCGCAAACTACAGGAATCGAGTCAAGGGGAATCACTATCTCCTTAGAGGTCTCCTCCTCTATATAATACAAAATGGGTGGAGGATCCTCCCTTGGGGTGAGGCATCGCCACTATGAACATCTATTGGCCCGAAATGGCGAACAAAATACTCCTACTGAAACAATCAATCGTGGCCCTATAAGTGACTAGCCTATCCATGCCAATAATGTCGTCATACTTAGATATATCTAAGACTAGCATATCTGATGGCAAAATTAGACTCCCAATATCTATACCTACTCCCCGGCATATAAAGAAAATCAATGACCCACTACCCAACGGTGAGTCTGCACATGTCATTGTACTCTCTGTCGTGACTAACAACCCTTTGGACCGTGCAAAACTAGGGGCTATGAAGGAGTGTGATGCCCTAGTATCAAATAAAATGCTCCCCATAGTACCATGTATAGGAAATGTACCCTCAACTACAGGTGGCACCTTTGGTGCGACTGCCTGGTGGACGTTATATACACGTCCATACTGTACATATCCCTGCTGAATCGGGGGTGCGGGTAAAGCTAGGACTGGTGCTGCTGCGAGTAGGGCAGTGAGAAAAATTGGTCTCTAGGGATCCTGCTGAGCACCCTAATACTAGGTAAACTTTCCCTTGTCGGGGCAATCATGTTTCCTATGGCCAGTCTTGCCACAAGAAAAACATCTTCCACTAAAGTTACCTCCCCTCTGCCCCTGTTGGCCGTTGCCACCTCTACCTTGGCCCTGCTGTTTTCCCTACTGTTGTCCCTACTGGTGGCCCTACTGGACCTAGTTATAGCCTCCCTGACCATGCCTGAATCTACCCGATCAAACATCTTAGCATAATCTCCCGAATAGGAAACCTACTCACCCTGCCTGTACTGTTGGTGAGCTACCGGTGCCGCGCTGGCACTACCCCCACCTGTCCTACCCTGCTTGCTAGGCTCACCTCCTATCTTGTTCCCCTTATCATGGAAACAGCGGTTCTGACAATGTAGCAATGCAGCATTAATTATGTATGTATAGGACTGCAAGGATAGATGACCTAGAAGGTGTTGACGGATCCTCCAGGTTAGGCCACCATGAACATCTATATTTTCTTCTCTTCAGTAGGCACCTCACTAGGTACCAAATTAACCAGTCTCATAAATTCCTCCTCATATTCTGCGACTGTCTTCCCCTCCTGAGTGAGGTCCAATAATTTTTGCCTCATCTCGGTCTGAACGGTGGAAGGAAAATAATTTCGATCAAACCGCATCCTGAAACTCTGAATCATCATACTGTCCCTCTCCTCTAAACTGGTAGTGGACTCACACCACTGTAAGGCTTCCCCAACTAGCTTGAAGGTAGCCAGTAACTGTCTCTGAACATTTGTGCACTCATACGTGCAAATATGCCTTTGGATGTCTTTCTTCCATTGGCTCACAATAACAACGTCAAAATTGCCTGAGAAATCTGGGGATGGGCCCTTTGAAGGGCATCCCTAACTCTCTCCCATGCAGTGGGAAACTAAATTGGAACTGGTGCCACACCCTGAACCTGGGGTGGGGTCTGTTGCACCACCGCTAAAGCTGCATTCACTGCCTGAGCAACTATGGAGCCAACATCGGCTGCGTTCATTGGTCCCAGAGCCTGAGCTGCTGGCTGCTCTGGTTGGGCCTGTCTGTCTCGTGGTGAACGTCGAGGAGGCATCTAAGACTAGAAAGAATTTTATTAGTGCACAGTTATTATTAAATCTCAAATAGCCGAAGATGTAATCTCATAAATAAGAGTACAACAGTCCTAAAGATTGGGCACTATATCATAGGATGCTAAGCTGAAAGCATAATAAGCCGTACATATCCTAAAGGACTCTAGAACCTGATGCTCTGATACCACCTGTGACACCCTACCCAATTAAATACAGGGAGATCAGTCCTTTATTCAATTTAAAATAAAGTGTACAGTTGGTTCGTTCTTCGCATCACTGTCAAAATACATTTAACATTAATAATCACTTAATGAATAAATAAGCTAGTGTCAAAACATTTTCCATTTTAAGTTATACCCAAAGCATACATTAATAATTTCTAAGTATTAAAACATCAAATATTTACCATTCACACGAAATATAATAAATACTGGATATAACTCAACTACTAAAATAAAGAAGATTGGATAAAACATTCTAGTTTAAAGTCTCGAGCCAATAAACCACACAATACTCAAAAGTAACTGAAATGCACTACTAAACTAAACTGAGTACAAGCTGTCTGATAAAACGACTGAGAATGGGAGATAAATGACTTAAATGAATGTCTTAATAGAACTGAAAGAAATGATAGATACGTCTAAATGCAAGGACCTGCAACTCCCACAATCGCTATAGTTCGCTAAACAATCCAAGCGTCTAAGTCTGGTAACCCTGTGACTGGGCACCTAATATAATACATATATATAGTAAAAGAGAGAAGAATAGCAAGAGACGGGTCAAAACCCGAGTTGTAAAAATATTTCTTTTAGCAAGTATTTAAAATTTGCAATAAGGCAAGTATTATGTGCATGCTAGCTTTTCGAACTCTCGCGTGAGATCCTCACCTCTTATCTATTGTGCACGCTTAATGCATTTTTTAATCCACACTAGCTATGTTACCTAGCCCTACTAGTTCAAAATCACAAGATCGCTATCTACGTTTACTAGTAGTAAACCCGTATCGCCCATACAATACGTTATTAAAAATGGTTTATCCCAGATAACCACATATCTTAAACACCGTTCGAATAGTTGATATTTTACCCACTAAGATTATTTTATTTATCAACATTATCATACCTACTAGTTTCACATAGTAAAATTATTCACAAGTATATATATATATATACACTAAACCTGCACCCCTAGCTTAAGACCACCTAGCACAATGCATACTCTGCAAGCATGTCCTGGTGCATCACTAACTGTATGAAGGACTATTGGTTCAATCTCTCGCGAATCATAAAATTTAAATCACAGATATTGGAGGCGAACATAATACCCAGCCAAATGGGTCACGAACATACCTACGCTCCCAATCAGCTGTCGAAACTATCCTACATCTCAGGTAGCACGTAACCAAGTTCATATGCTTTGGGTACAAGTCAAATATCCCCCCCAACGGGCAACACATGATAAGACTGTCCATTACGCAAAAACCTCCTCCTGATAGCAAGTAGCGTAGATAAGTTATACACATAATAGTAAACACATAATAGGTACTCTCACATCCTATCAAAATCAATAGGTATTCACCCAAGCCATACATATATTTTCCATACGTATTACTTTCTCATTACTACTTATAATACAATTATTTTGATTACTCTCAAATTTTCAAGGTTAACTTATCGGTCTAATATTTAAAGTATTATTTCTCAAATACTTCCTAAGAATTCTGCATTGTGCTAAACTCATCAAATAACAGTTTTCCTTACTCAAACTAACTCTGTAACTTGGTTTGGGTCAAAAATAGAAATTTCTAAATTTTTGAACATGTCGTTCGAACCAGAAGCTATCTCTTTTGAACGAGATAGCATGCCCTTAGAACGAAAAATCGCGCGACATGGGTTCTCATTCGAACCAGACGCAATCTCGTTTGAACGAGATGGTGCAGTTTCATCCCCAACCTGTACTTTCAAGGTTTTCCCACCATTAACAAGTCTAAAACCCATATTGTTCAATCCCAAACACCAAAACAACAACCCAAATTGATATCCTAACATGTTTAGATGATTTCTAGCAACCTAGAATCATTAAATCTTTACAATACATCAATTAAATGCGAAATCCCCAAATTAAACATTAAAGCCCTAGTTCTTTCAAATTTCAATTCAAGAACCATTAAAATCCAAATTTGTTTCTCAATCACAACATAAAATTTCAGGATTCCCATTCTACATGCATAGGATTTCAATTCTTCATCAAAATAACCTTTAATCTATAATTTAAATTCTCCAAATTCAATTCTAAATCATATGTTTGATTCCTATGCTAACATGAGCACAATTATTGCTAATTGAGAAACAAGTATTAAACACTTGCCTCAATTTGACGGTTTGATCCGCTGATGAAATTGGTATAGACTTGTTCCTCGTCTTTCAATCTACGCTTTTATGGGATTTATAGTGTGAGTTCTTGAGTTTTGCACCAAGAACACCTATAGACTCTCCTTCTTCCTCTATGGTTCTCTCTCCCTCTCTCTTAGGTTTAAAAACTGACAGTTTCCTTCTCACCCACGTACACTCATCTTTAATTATCTAATTTTCTTCCATAATAATTCCCCAAAAATCCAAAAGACAAAAATACCCCTACAGGGTGCCGGTTAGGCCTAAAAATATTTCGGAGCCCAAATAAAATACCCGAGTAGAGTTTTCTGACTATCTCGACCCTTACGGACTCAATGGTGCACTCGAAATGACCATATAAGTTACTAAAAAATAAATTCCTTCTTTAATCCATTAAATTAGTCCCGACACGACTCACACGTGCGTCCTGACTTAATATACCAAACTGTCGTATTTCCCACTCTCGATAATTTATAAAAATTTCACAATTTCATATTACATATTAACACAACTATATTTAATAATTCTCAACAATAAGTATTAACCCTTGCCACGCTAGTTAATATTTATTTTAATCCAGATTAATTAACAACTAATTTCTCACATTTTAATTTAATTAATCCAATAATAATAATAATAATTAATCCCATGATTATTTAGTATCATAAAAATACGGCGTGTTACACTTTTATTGCTCTTCCTCGGTCAAAGACAGGTGACCAGCTTTGAAGAGTTCATCGCATCTCTAAAGTAGCTCGGTGTCAGTTGTGGAGAATTAGACCAGTTTATCCATGAACTATTAAGAGCAAGAAAAGTTTCCAATCAACAACACTATGTGAAATATGGAGAAAATAGAAGAAAATGAGAAGTAAAATTTCTTTTTATTGATAACCCGTTGAGTACAAGTACATAGACATAAAAGAAAGGAAAAATTACATGTGCAGAAGAAAATAAAACAAAAACTTCTCAGGCAATTGGTCTATACCTTCTTCATATCTGAAGTAGAAGCTGTAGGATTAGAAGCAGGAGCAGGCAAGGTAGGGTGATCACTAGCTGGAGGAGCAAAGGAGTCAACTACAGTAGTTTGGTGTTGATCGGAATATTTCAACACCAAATTGGATTCACTTGATCCCCCGTCATCTTCAATCTCCTCATCCATTTTTTCTTTGCAAATTCAATTTACGTAGAAGCAGCTCCAATGGCCTTATCTCAATCTTTAATGAAGGCAGATTCCCTGGCCTTGGCTCTTTTAGCTTTCTCTGTAATAACCGTGACTTTTTTAACATCCAAAATTCTCTGCAGATCAGCAACCTACCCCCGAGCAGTAATAGCATCCTCTTCAGCAGTCTTTATTTTGGACTCCCACTTATTTTGCTCATTAGCCAATGCTTGTTGGGAGTTAAGCACTGACTTCTTCAACTCATCAGAGTCCTCCTCAACCTCAGTTGAAGAAAAGCGCAGAGGATCGTCCTTCTCCAACATGTTATTGAAGTCGATCAATAACTGCAATAAGAAAACCGAGCAAGTTAGTTTAAAGAGTAGCAAAAAATGAGTAAAAAGAAGAAGAGATGATAGTATTTACTATAGCCAGACTTTGAGCAATCCTTTCAGAAATTTTTGATCGGGTCATTGCAGAAGCAGCACCCCTATGGTCTATCAATGTACCAAACTTTATTAGTTGTCTGGCCAAACCAGGGCCATTGGTGAGCCAGAAGAAAATAAATCAACCAACTATTGTTGGTCAGTGTTGACTGAGGACCCTTCTGCTAGCCTAGAAGGGAGCCCTCTTTTTCGCCGCTTGATATGACCTTCATCAACTTTCTTTGCGGGGGACTTCTTCCCAGCATCCTCCCTATTAGCTGGGGGCTTCTTCCCATCATCCTCTTTGTTCTTAGCCCCATCAGCATCCTTCTTGGAGGAACTAGTGGCAAAAATATCGCCTAAAATATTGGGAAGCTTCCTCTTCCACATGACAGTAACAAAAGCTAAATCTAAGTCTAGAGAGGAGGGGGAAGAAATAGCAAGTTCACCACTGCCAGATGCAGTAAACCCACACTCAAAGTGTTTTGTTACAAATGGGTCCCATATAGTAAGTTCACTACTGCCAGATGCAGTAAACCCACACTCAAAGTGTTTTGTTACAATTTCTGGGATCCAAGTGTTAGGGCCTTTTCTAGAAGGAATGACATCAAAGTGTTGACAAAATTAAAGATAAAATGTGTTTGGGGGAAAAGTAAACCCACACTCAGCAATGAAAATGGAAGGTAACCAATGGCCCGTGGGAAAAGAAAAAAGATCAGTGGGAAGACTAGGAAGTTCCAACTCTACCCACGAAGCGATATTCCATTCATTTATGAATTCTTCTAAATAGGTTACAGAAAAAACCATATTTGAAGAAGAAGAAAAAGGGAAGAGAGAAGATTCTTACAAGAACTTAAGGATTCAGGAAGAACTGAAGAAGAGGGTAAACGATCGCACAGAGAGCTCAAAGAGATAACAACAAAAAATTCAGAAGATTTTGAGGTAAGAGACAATCATGGCTTTTCCCGCCTCTTATAGGTTTCCTCAAAACTGGTGAAGATAATGATTAAAAGAAGCATCGATTGAATTGTTGGCGACTAAAGCCAGAAAATACACATTTGCCCAAAAACGATTCGTTAAAACTATGGATAATTACAAAAATACCATACACATTATGAGCCGATAATCAATTCATTAACTTTACAAGTATGGGAAGTCGGTAATCGACCAAGACTCAAAATTATTGCCCGAGCAACTTTAAGAGATAAATGTTCCATACTATTGTAAAAACCTCAAGCATGAAACACTGGGGGCTTCTATTGATATAAAAAATTATCCTATTACATAGAACAATCAGAAATAGACATGTGTTATCCGTCGTGGCATTAGTCCTAGTCAGCAATGCCTATTTATCAAAATGAGTTCAAGAATGCCGACCAACAGTGTAGAATGCCAACCATCATACAAAAGAAGCTCGACCAACACCAGGAAGACCAACCAACAGGGGAAATAAAATGCCAATAGTTGTATACATTATGAATATTGTACAAATATAAATGCCTATGTTATAAAGGCATTCCATCTTTTAATATTTCGATTCTTGTACACCCTCAGGGGCTATAAATACATTGTAATCCCTACATCCAAAGGAGACAAAACAAGAGATAACTGAACAAACACAAGGCAATATACAATAGTGGACGTAGGCTTTTTCCTTTAGTCGAACCACTTTAAAAATCTTTTGTGTCTCTTATTTACTTATTTATCTGTGATCAAATAATTAGATATAGTCTAGTTTTTTGCATCAACGGTTACTATTTTAAAAATTAGCACACTTAGTTAAGTAATAACCCCTTAAAAAATCATAAAAAAGAATAATATGAAAATGATTTTACATGTTTGTCTTCACATATTTTGTTCTTCACACATGAAAAGTGGATTGATACCCGTACTTATCCTATACATATTTTTAGTATGTTTGTAGATTGAAGGGACTTTGATTCGAAAAAGCTTTGGAACAACGATTACACATAAGAACAATTTATTTTCCATCAGGCGGGAATGGACGTAAACCACCAAAAGGTGCCGTAAGTGGAACGAACACCTCTAAATGTCCAACGTAACACATAGCTACCGACCGCGTAGTCGCAGGTCTCCGGTTTGATAATAGGACCCGAATTTGAAAATAGATACACTTAGGCCTTAAAACGTACTGCGAGTGAGCCAAAATAACCAAAAGTCCCTAAAATGCATCGCAAGTGGCACGAACACCTCGTGTGTGTCTAATGTAACACGTAGCAGCCGACCGTGTAGTCACGAGACTCTCGGTTTGAGAATAGGATCCGAATTTCAAAATAGGCACACTTGGGCTTGAAAACGTGTCGCGAATGGGAGGAGCCCACCAAAAGCCCCCAATGACCTCATAAGTGCACGAACACCTCGTGCATATCCAAAATAATATGTAGCAATTGATCGCCAAGTCGCGGGACCCCGGTTTGAGAGTAGGACTCGAATTTGAAAATAGGCACACTTAGGCTTGAAAACATGTCGGGAGTAGTCGAAAACCACCAAAAAACCTAAACGGTCCCGCAAGTTGAATGAACACCTCATGCATATCCAACATAATACGCAGCAATCGATCGTGTAGTCGCGGGACTCTCGATTTGAGAATAGGACCCGAATTTGAAAATGGAAAAACTTAGGCTTGAAAACGTGCCGCGAGTGGGCAAAAATAATGAAAAGCTCCCAAATGTCCCCAAAAGTGGCAAAAATACCTCGTGTCTGTCCAACATAACACGTAGCGACCGACCACGTAGAGACCAACCGCGTAGTGACTGATTTGAGAATACGACCTGAATTTGATAATAGGCATACTTAGGCTTTAAAATGTGCCGCGAGAGGACGAAAATCATCAAAAATCCCAAACGGCACCGCAAGTGGCAGAAACACCATGTGCGTATCCAGCGTAACACATATCAATCAGTCGTGCAGTCGCGGGACTCCCGATTTAAGAATATGACCCAAATTTCAAAATAAGCAACCTTCGACTTAAAAACATCTCGCGAGTGAGTGAAAACCACCAACAACCACCAAAAAGCACAATAAGAGGAAGAAACACCTCGTGCGTGTTCAATTTAACACGTAGCAATCGTCCGCGCAGTTGGGGGACTCCTGGGTTGAGAATATGAGCCGAAATTAAAAATAGGCACACTTCGGCTTGAAAACATGTCGCGATGAGCAATAGCCACCAAATGGCACCATAAGTGTAAGGAACACCCCGTGCGTCTCCAACATAACATATAGCAACCGAGAGCCTAGTCGTTGGACTCTCTATTTACAAATATAACCCGAATTTGAAAAAAGGAAAACTATGGTTTGAAAACGTACCGCAAATAGGTGGAAACCATTAAAAGCCCCCAAATGGTCTCGCAAGTGGCACGAACACCTTGTGCGAGTCCAAGGTAATACATAGCAAGCGACCACGGATTCGCGAGACTCCCAGTTTAAGAATGGGACCCAAATTTGAAAATAAGCACACTTAGTCTTGAAAACGTGTTGTAAGTGGACGAAAACCACCAATAGCCCCAAAACAACACAAAAAGTGGAAAAAAATTCACCTCGTACGTGTCCATCGTAACGCATAACACCCAATCGCGTAGTCACGGGACTCCCGGTTTGACAACATAACCCGAATTTGAATATAGGCACACTTAGGCTTGAAAACATGCCGCTAGTGGGAGGAAACCATCAAAAGCCCCTAAATAACTGCGCAAGTGGCACGAACACCTTGTGTGTGTCCAGCGTAAGACATAGCAACCGATCGCATAGTCGCGGAACTCCCAATTTGAGAATAGGACCCGAATTTGAAAACTGGCACACTTAGGCTTTAAAACGTGCTGTGAGTGGGTGAAAACCACCAATAGCCCCCAAACGATGCATCAAGTGGCAGGAACACCTCGTGCATGTCCAACATAGCACGTAGCAATCAGTCGCGTAGTCACGGGATTCTCAGTTTGAAAATATGGTCCAAATTTAAAAATAAGTAATCTCCATCTTGAAAACGTACCACGAGTGGGAGAAGACCACCAACAGCCACCAAACAGCACCATAAGAGGAAGGAATCACTCGTGCGTGTCCAACGTAACACTTAGCAACCGATCGCACAGTCGCGGGACTCTTAGTTTTAGAATATGACCACAATATGAAAGTAGGAACACAACGTCTTGAAAACATGCTGCGAGTGAGCGAAAAACACAAATAACCACTGATCGAGCGCGAAAGTAGCGTCGCGTCAGAACGTTAATCGTTGTTTTCATTTCGCCTACTCAATACAAAAACCTAAACTACGACTGAACTTGCGAGGCAAGTACAACGGTAAGTCGGGTATCGTAAGAAATCCTCAGGGAGTGATTGAATTTTAGATTTTAATTGTTTAATTAATTCAGGAATAAAAGTGTAAAATAAATAAATGAAAAGGTGATGGTTGGGAATGGTGACAAAAGAAAAGAATAAGTTACGCTACACAAAAGTAAAGTGAGGATCGGGATTGCATCCGACCACACGGATCGAAACAACTACTAATTAGAGTTAAGGTTCGAAAACATTTAATCGAGCATTTTCAATTAAGCATAAACATCACACAATAAGGAATTTAACCCAAAGTTGAGAGATTAAACATTTAATCAAAAATGATGACACGCGGATTAAATTCGGATTGTTGCTATAAACACTAAAGTTGCGTGACAAATAAAGTTAAACGCATAACAATCCAACTTTAATACACGCGGTTTCAATTAAATGCAATTTTCCCCAAAACCTAACTTTCGGAGCTCGACGCCCATTAATGGCGGAATGAAATCCCAACCCTATTTGTCTAAGGGTGCATGATGAATTAAACTAAATTATGTTAATTGAACTAGGAAAGCAAGAATTAAAGCATGTAAACTAGTTAGAAATCATGAAAACTAAATTAAAAAGCAAAGAAAGAATGAAGAACAAATATATATTAAAGGAGATGGCAATGAATAGTTCAATCTTACAAAACCCATGGGTTGTCAATCCAAGAAGAAGAGAAAATGAACTCTCAAAACCAAACCCTAACTAAAACTATCTATATCAGAATATGAGAGTCCCTCTTAGTACAACAAAAATCAGCTTATATAGTAAGTTGGAATAAAAGAAAAGAAGAAAGAAAAGAAAAGAAAATATCTGCAGGGAAAAACAGGGGCTCGATCGATCGACCCCCTATGGTCGATCGATCGACTGTTAAAATTGTGGCAAGAATATGAAGGCTCGATCGATAGATCCCCAGGCTCGATCGATCGATCAAGCAGGGCAGCCTGTAGAATCCCCTGTTTTGGCATGCAATTCATCTCCGCTCAAATTTCCGTAACTTCGTCATACAGACTCGGAATCGTGCACCGTTTGCGGCCACGGGAAGATTGAGAGGAGGGTTAAACCTACATGAAGATGTTGGGCCAGGTGCCCAATCTATAAAATGACTAAAATGCCCTTGAACGTGCGATTGTGTACAAAAATTGCGCGGAATGCGTCCGAATCCCATACTTGGTACCTAAATACCTACAAAAGCCCAATCATACCTCATATAGCATGTTATCAATATAAACCGAGGTTGTCTGATTAACGGGCTTAAATATAGAGATTAAGGCACCTGAGGGGGCTAAAATGCATAGGTTCGACGGATGAAATACGCAATATTTGCTTATTATCAACCACCAAACGGCTCCGCAAGTAGAAGGAACACCTCGTGCGTGTCCAACGTAACACGTATCAATCGGGAGCATTGTCGCGAGACTTCGAATTTAAAAATATGACCCAAATTTCAAACTAGGCAAACCTCGACTTGAAAACGTGCCGCAAATGTGTGGAAATCACCAAATGGCCCTGCAAGTGGTGCGAACATCTCGTACGAGTCCACCATAATAAATAGCAAGTGATCGCGTAGTCGCGGGACTCCCAATTAGAGAATGGGACCCAAATTTGAAAAAAGGCACACATAGGCTTAAAAATGTGTCGTAAGTGGATCGAAACCGCTAATAACCCGAAAATAGCACAGAAAGTGGAAAAAAAATCACCTCGTGTGTTTCCATCATAACACATAGCACCCAAGCACGTAGTCCCGGGACTCCTGATTTGAGAATAGGACCCGAATTTGAAAATAGGCACACTTAGGCTTGAAAATATTCCACGAGGGGAGGAAACCACCAGAAGCTCCCAAACAGCACTATAAGTTGCATGAACACCTTGTGCGTGTCCAACGTAACACGTAGCAACCGACCATATAGTCGTGGGACTCCCGATTTGATAATAGACACCGAATTTAAAAAGAGAAATTCTTAGGCTAGAAAACGTTCCGCGAGTGGATGGAAACCACTCATAACCCCAAAAAAGCACCGCAAATGACACGAACACCTTGTGCGTGTCGATCGTAACATGTAGCAACCAACCACATAGTCATGGGACGCCCGGTTTCAGAGTGCACCAACAATCAATGTCAAAGTTATTTAACTAAATTCCAATTTTAATCCCAACAAGTCTTAACTCTTGCAAACAAACGTGATTGAATAAAGAAATAATATAAGCATGCAAGATAATCACAGTTGAGGAAAAATCCCCCACATGGGCAAAATCATCTTATTTTCACTATAATTTGTAAAGAACGGTTTACATTGATTATAATGAAAATACCAATTGTGACATACGAAATACCCTCAGGCGTCGATTTCGATGTCGTCGGCTAGAGTTACCGCAAGAGCTCCAGAAGGTCAGCAATGAAAAAGCTTCGTCTTCTCCACAAGTGTACTCTAGATGAGTAGTATAATCTTCCTTGGGGTTTAGAGGATTCACATAAAGAATTTGGAATTATCTGTGAATCAAAAAGGTATTGAAAACCTTAAAATATGAAGTCTGTAAATAGGAACTGTTTTGCAGAAACGGAGGTATGCAGACTTGGGAAAATGTGTAGCACGAACACTATTTAAATAGCCAAGTTGAGGCGGTGCGTCGTTCGAGCGAGATGACATCTCGTTCGAACGAGATACGATGTCGTTCGAATGACATCAGTGACGTGTCTAAAAAAACCTCCTTAAAAAGATTTAGCGTGTTTATCATCTTTCAGACTTCAAATTTTTTTTTAAGAAAAATATTCCCAACTATTTATGCAAATAAAACACTTCAATTAAAATTATTTTTACCATAAGTAGGTGGAGTAGTGGTAACTTTTGAAGAGTACATTGCATGACAAATCATGCACATATGAAGATGATGGATGCATGAATTCAGATCAAGGTCATCGTGGATGATCATGGAGATGTATACTTTATTGTGATATAGGATACTTAAAAAATTCCTAGATTCTATCCCAGACATTTATAAAACATGTCCTTATAAATATCCCCCTATCTCTATGCCGGTACATACATAAAAATATCCGAATTATGCTGCCTAAAAAAACAAATTGATATACAATCTAATATCCCCATTAAACTCGAAAACTAAAAATACTAAATTGTGTCTTCACAAATTCTATCATCTTCAAATCTTCAACACTCCAAACTTTCTTTGTCATCATCAGGGTGCAAAAATGATTCTCCATTTGATACCTACACACAAGAGACAAAAAACAAATATCCGTGACGTGCAACAGTTTGAAATATAATGATCATAAATAAATATCAATAATGAGCAAGCAACTCATTATAACAACAAACACTCAATTATCCCCTATAATTCATTCTCCCCCTTTTTATGATGTCCCCAAATAGACAGATATGAAGAACATACGCAATGCAAATGGAGAATGTCACATGGAAATAAACTTTCTCTTTTTGAATTTTTTCAAATTTTTAAAGCAAACAAAATCACACCACGAAAGAACACCAAAACAACTAAGTCCATGATAGAGGAAATATAGGGATGTGAACAAATTCAACACGAAAATCAATACATACAACCATAACATATGTGCACGATGAATGTTGGATATTTCTAACGAATATACTCAACATCTTTCTTAGATGTAAAAATTGTTGAATTAAAAGATATTGACTCAATCAGATCAGCAAATCAAAGCTTAAAGTGATTTCCACACCAATAATGTCCAAAACGTGTGAAATACTTTTTCATGACTTTCAAGGACGTGCATACCCTTTTTTCATTTATTTCCAAACCAAACACCCTCATAAATAATTATACATTACATTTTTCTTTTGAGGTGATGAAATTGAAACCTACTAGACCATTTGAGTTGGCATGAGATTCTTTTTATTGCCATTTAATTTTTCTGGTCTCCTTTTCAAACGGTGGCTTTCTCGATGAGTTAATTTTCAAACTCTCGTAGCCCTTTCCCGTGATTCACTCAACATATTTTGTTGCAATTAATTCCACCCGGTAAATGGTTTTTACATGCACTACTATCTTGTCAAGTTTTATCGCATTTTGGTCGTTGTATAGACAGAATTGAGATGGAAACACTAAGCCAATATATGATAGGCAAGTACAATACTTCAAATAATACCATGCATGTGTGAAATAAAGGAGATAAGGAGACAAATATGTAGAAGATATCACTAATCACATCTCAAAGACTCCAATCAATTGTAAAGCACATGGATGAAATGATGTAGCATCTCAAATCACTATCAAACAGTCACGAGGAATATGGAATGAAGTTGTGATTATTGTTATCTTAAATGTTCATCCATAAATAAAATAAAAAATTCTTTTTGTGTTTTTCAAATAAAAATTATTAAAAGAAAATCTTTTTGGCTTTTTCTAAAATAAAAAATAAAATCTTTTTGGACTTTTTCAATTTTTTTTATTATTTTAAAATAAAAAATCAAATAAAGAAATATACATATGATACAATCTAGAGATAGGAATCAAATGATATGATCACAGAAAAAATGTATCCTACTCTAGATGTGGTAATCACCCCTCAGTCAACTGTGCAAATTCCTAAAGACTTTCGAAGACTCTCGAATCTAAGGTCATCTAAAGGCATCATGAAGATATCGGCTAACTGGAGGACAGTAGATAAAAAACTCAAGGATACGAGAGGTGGTAATGGAATTCAACTTCCGATGGGGGGCTACAAATTTCCTTTCCCAATTGGCAGGGTCCACAAACTTTAGAAGTTGGCTTTCCAAGCAATGGTAAGCCACGTACTAGGTCTTTTTGACTAACTTTTCCAAATCTCAAAAGTTCACATGACCTAGACATTGGTGCCATAGATCCATAGTAGTGATCGTGGCGTTATTGCTGATAAATGAGGACTCAGGCATTATCCCATAACAATTTTCTTTAGTCCTCACCCATTGAAATAGAAGTTTATCAGTTTGATCATAGACGTGACATTTATTCCGATCAAACTTTACTGCAAAGTCGACGTCGACAGCTGGCTAATGCTGAGTAAATTTGCATTCAATCCCTTGACGTACAACACATTCTCTAGCTTAGGAAATCCTGGTAACTCTACTGTACCTCATCCTACTATGCTATACTTGCTCCCATCTCCAAAAGTGACTTTAACTTCCTTATGATCCTTGAGGGAGGTAAACAGAGAGACGTCACCAGTCATGTGCCTGGAGAACCCACTATCAAGTACCACTGTAGACAATTATGTGTTTTGAGAGCAACATGAACAACAAGGGATTTTGCGTTGTGTTTAGGAACCCAAGCTGTGGTAACCATATGTTTTCCCTTGTCATTGTTGACTCTAGCCGGGATTTTAGAAGTGTCCACTGACGGCATAGAAATCCGTTGGAACTCTTCCACTATATTCTGAGATGTTACAACTAGAAACTCAACTCGCTCTCTAAGACTCTCAAAATCAGTAGTGGCATGTGGCGGAGCAAAAGTACGTCATGTCCGACCCAAACTATAGCAAAACTCACGAAGATGGCCTTTTCTTTTACAGCAAGTACAACAATATGTAGACTTAGGCCGTCTTCGGTTTGCTTTTCTTAGTCGAACTCTCTTCTGGTTTCTAGGTGGGTGGGCATAAGGATTTGCAATAAAATCGGGAACCAGTTCTAATGTCATATGGGACGTGGAAGTGCCATCAAAACATATTCCCGGCCTCTCACCTAAACCCAAAGCAGGGGAGAGGAGCATATTTCCCATCTTACCAGATAGGTCCTCAATTCTTACCTTGACTTCCTAGGATATCTCGACATCCTGAATGAGTTAGGCTACAAGGGCTTCCAATTTCTTTTGAGTGTCCAGGGATAGATGGAGCTCACTCGTCATATCAGCCACTTGCTTAGTCAAGTCCCCTTTTTCTTTTACAAAAACACTTTCTCTCTCTCTAAAAACTTTCTCTCTCTTATCACAGACGGTCTCTCTCTCCAATGCAATGGACATGGAGGTCTCTCTCTCTCTCTCATCTCTACTAATTCCTTCTCTAGAGCTGTTTTCCTAAGAGATAACGATTTGTTACGCTCTTTGGTTTTGAAAGTATCATCATATAAATCAGCGTACGCACGTCAAAGATCACTCTCGCTCTCACTTGCTTCTTCCTCCCCCTCGCTCACACTGCTATCACTGTCGAGGTGTCCCTATAAGCTTGCATCCTCATCGTCATGAGGAGCACTGTCAATACTCACATAACTATCCATGAATGCGGTGAAGTTACATTCATGCGATGACTCATCTCCAGAGTCCACCGACTCAACCTTGCTATCGTCACTAAGGGTGGTGTTTAATGTAGATTTGGATTGTTCTTGACGTTTCAACCTAGTTGCACAGTCAAACCCCCTATGACCTCTACCGTCGCTCGCAAAACATCTCTCACTTTATTTATTAGAGGGGTCCTTTTTATCTTTATCAAATTTCTTTTCAGTTTATTTTTCTCAAAATTCTTTTTATCTTTAAAATTTCCATTTTTCTTTAATTTGAGAAATTTCTTGAAATTTTTAGCAAAAAGGACCAAATTATCTAAGTCAAAATCAGAATAAGAATCAGACATCTTTTCCCCTCTTTTCTTAGACGAATCACCTATCTTTAATCCCTCACTCTTTCTGGACTGGGCCTTAAGTGCTACTCCTTTATCTTTTGATTTTTTCGTGTTTGGGAACATGTCAATTTCATAGGTCTGTAGGTTTCCAATTAATTCCTCTAATTTTAGCATTTTTAAATTACGTAATGAATTTAAGACAGTGACTTTGGGGATAAATCTCTTAGGAAGTGATCTCAAAATTTTCTTAACTACCCTAGCATCAGTAATGTGTTCTTCTAAATTAAAAGTAGTGTTCACGATGTCAGATAAGCGTGCATAAAATTTATCGAAACACTCATTTTTATGCATGGAGATAGTTTCAAACTATGTAGTTATGTTTTGCAATTTAGATTCTTTCACTACATTTGTGCCTTCATGGGTAAGTTTCAGAACATTCCATGCCTCTTTAGACATGGTACACGTCATGATGGGTCGGAATTCGTCAGGGGTGACGTTTTTGAAAATGGCACTAAGCCCACATGAGTTATATGTACTCCATTTAAATCCATCCTCAGTCCATGCAGTCAAAGATTGTAGAGTAGTTACGTTATCTACAGTGATCGTGGGAGGCGTCCATCCTCTTTCACATACAACCCAGACACATTCATCAATAGCCTTTAGGTGAGATTTCATGCGTGCTTTCTAATATGCATAATTTGACCCATAAAAAATTAAAACTCTATTATATAAGTTATCCATTGAAATTGCATTTTTTCAAAAATCAATTTTCAGAACAAAATTGATATCCAGAAAAATTTTGCGAAAAAATTACACGGTAAGTTTGTGTAAATGGCTCTAATACCAATTTGAGAGTGCACCGGCAATTAATGTCAAACTTATTTAATTAAATTCCAATTTTAATCCCAACAAGTCTTAACTCTTGCAAATAAACATGATTGAATAAAGAAATAATCTAAGAATGCAAGACAATCACGGTTGAGGAAAAAAAACCCACATGGAGAAAACCATCTTATTTTCACTATAATTTGTAAAGAATGGTTTACACGGATTATAATGAAAATACAAGTAGTGACATACGAAATATCCTCAGGCGTCAGTTCCGATGTCGTCGGCTAGAGTTCCCGCAAGAGCTCCAGAAGGTCAGAAATGGAAAAGCTTCGTCTTCTCCACAAGTGTACTCCAGATGAGTAGTATAATCTTCCTTGGAGTTTAGAGGATTCACATTAAGAATTGGGAATTATTTGTGAATCAAAAAGGTATTGAAAACCTTAAAATATGAAGTCTGGAAACAGGAACTGTTTTGCAGAAACGTAGGTATGCAGACTTGGGAAAACGTGTAACATGAACACTATTTAAATAGCCAAGTTGAGGCGGTGCGTCGTTTGAGCGAGATGACATCTCGTTCGAACGAGATATGATATCGTTCGAACGACATCAGTGACGTGTCTCTAAAAACCTCCTTAAAAAGATTTAGCGTGTTTATCATCTTCCAAACTTCGAAAATTTATTTAAAAAAATGTTTCCAACTATTTATGCAAATAAATAAACACTCCAATTAAAATTATTTTTACCATAAGTACGTGGAGTAGTGGGAACTTTTGAAGAGTACGTTTCTTGACACATAATGCACGTACAAAGATGATGGATCCGTGAATTTGGATTAAGGTCGTCATGGATGATCGTGGAGACGTGCCGAATGTAGCGGTATTAGACATACTTTATTGTGATCTAGGACACTTGAAAAATTCCTAGAATCTATCCTGGACATTTATAAAACATGTCCTTGCACGGTTTAATAATAGGACCCAAATTTGAATATAGTCATGCTTAGGCTTGAAAACGTGCCGCGAGTGGACGAAAACCAATAAAATCCTCCAAACAGTCCCGCAAGTGGCAGAACACCCTGTATGTGTCCAATGTAACATGTAGCAATCAGAGATGTAGTCGTGGTACTCCCGATTTTAGAATGGACCCGAATTTTAAAATTGGCACACTTAGCCTTAAAAATGTGCTGCGAGTGGGCAAAAACCACTAAAAGCAACAAAACATCACTGGAAATGGCACGAACACCTTGTGCATGTCCAAACTAACATGTAGCAATCAACTTCGTAGTCGTGAGACTTCAGTTTGAGAATAGGACCTGAATTAGAAAATAGGCACACTTAGGCTTGAAAGGGTGCCGCGAGTGGGGGGAAACCACCAAAAGTGCCCAAACGGCCCCACAAGTGGCACGAACACATCGTGAGCAACCACTGTAAGATGTAGAAATCGTCTGCATAGTCGCGGAACTCCTAGTTTGAGAATAGGAATCGAATTAAAAAATAGACGTACTTTGGCATGAAAATGTGCCGTGAGTGGGCGAAACCACCAACAGCCCCCAAATGGCACCGCAAGTGGCACCAACACCTTGTACATGCCCAACGTAAAAAGTAGCAATCGAATGCATAATTGCGGGACTTTCGGTTTGATAATAGGATCTAAATTTCAAAATAAACACACTAAGGCTAAAAAAGGTGTCATGGGTGTCCAACATAACATGGAAAAACTGGATGTGTAGTCGTCGGACTCCCAATTTGAGAATAGGACCCGAACTTGAAAATAGGCACACTTAGAGTTTAAAACGTATTGCAAGTGGAGGAAGCCACCACCAGCTTCCAAATGACGCCACAAGTGGCAGGAAAACATTATATGTGTCTGACGTAACACATAGTATTCGGTCGCATAGTCACGGGACTCTCGATTTGAGAATAGGATCTGAATTTGAAAATAGGCAAACCTAGGCTTAAAAACATGTCACGAATGGGCGGACGCCACCAATTGCCCCCAAATGGCCCCACAAGTATCACGAACATATCATGCATGTCCAACATAACACGTAGAAATTGACTACGTAATCGCGAAACTCCCTATTTGAGAATAGGACTCGAATTTTAAAATAGGCACACTTAGGATTGAAAACATGTCGCGAGCGGATGGAAACCACCCATAGCCCCTAAACAGCACCGCAAGTGGAACGAACACCTCATACGTGTCCTTCATAATATGTAACTATCGGCCACATAGTCGTAAAACTCCCAATTTGAGAATACTACCCGAATTTGAAAATAAGCGCACTTAGGCTTGAAAACGTGAAGCGAGTAGGAGAAAAATCCCAAAGTCCCCAAATATCCCCACAACTGGCATAGTAGTTGCGGGACTCTCAGTTTGAGAATAGGATCCGAATTTGAAAATAAGCACACTTAGTCTTGAAAATGTGCCATGATTAAGTGAAAACCATCAAATGGCCCAAAACGGCCTCAAAATTGGCACGATCACCTTAAGCGTGTCCAGCGTAACACGTAGCAATCGATTGCATAGTCACGGGACTCCCGATTTGTAAATAGGACCCGAATTTCAAAATAGATAAACTTAGGCTTAAAAACGTGCTGAGAGTGGGAGAGAAATAGTAAATTCCTCAAACGGAAGTGCTAGTGGCATAAACACCTCTTACGTGTCTAAGGTAACATGTAGCAACTGGTCGCATAGTTGCGGTACTTTCGATTTGAGAATTGGACCCAAATTCGAAAATAGTCCACTTAAGCTTGAAAACATTTCGCGAGTGGGCGAAATCCACCAACAGCCCCCAAACGGACCCATAAGTTAAAAAAAACACCTCGTGTGTGTCCAATATAACACATAACAATCGATCGCGTAGTCGCGGGACTCCCAATTTAAGAATAGGTACCGAATTTGAAAATGGGCACACTTAGGTTTTTAAATATACCGTGAGAGTGTAGAAACCACCAACAATCCTCAAACGGCACCTCAAGTGGCAGGAACATCTGATGTATGTCCAAAGTAACACGTAGAAAGTGATCGAATAGTCGCGGGACTCCTGGTTTGAGAACATGACTCGAATTTGAAAGTAGGCGCACTTAGGCTTGAAAATGTGTCGCAAGCGGTCAGAAACCCCCAACGCCCCAAAATAGCCCCGCAAGTGGCACAATTTGTTTCACCATGTGCATGTCCATCGTAACATAAAGCAATAGGCTGCGTAGTTATGGGACTCCTAGTTTCAGAACAGGACCTAAATTTGAAAATAGGCACATTAAGGCTTGAAAACATGCTGTGAGTGGGCGAAAACAAACAAAATCCTCAATACAGCCTCGTAAGTAGAATGAACACCTCGTGTGTGTCCAACGTGGCAATTAGCAACCGATTGCATATTCGTGGGACTCTCGATTTGAGAATAGGACCCCAATTTGAAAATAGACACACTTAATCTTGAAAACGTGTCGCGAGTGGGCGAAAACCACCAGAAGCTACCAGACAGCCACACAAGTGGTATTAACACCTCGTGCAAATCCAACATAACACGTAGAAATCGATCGTATAGTCATAAGACTCTCGATTTGAGAATAGAACCCGAATTTGAAAATAGACACACTTAGGTTTGAAAACATGTCGCGAGTGGACAAAAATCATCCACAACCCCCAAACAGCACCGTAAGTGACACGAACACCTCTTGCGTGTCTATTGTAAGATGTAGCAAGCAGTTGCGAAATTACGGAACTCCCGATTTGAGAATAGGACCGCATTTGAAAATAGGCACACTTAGGCTCGAAAACGTGCCGCAAGTGGGTGGAAACATCCAAAATCCTCCAAATAGCCTTACAAGTGGCATAACACCCTGTGTGCATCCAACGTAACGAGTAGCACTTGAACGCGTTGTTCCGAGACTCCCGATTTGGGAATAGGATTTGAATTTGAAAATAGGCACACTCAAGTTTGAAAACGTGCCGCGAGTGGGTGGAAACCACTAAAAGCCATCAATTGGCCCGAGAAGTGGCACAACCACCTTGAATTTGTATAATAAAACATGTACAAATCGTCCGCGTAGTTACGGAGATTTTGGTTTGAGAGTAGTACCCAAATTTTAAAATAGGCTCATTTAGGCCTGAAAAAATGTGCCTTGAGTGGGCGAAAACAACCAAAAGTCCAAAATGGTAGTGCAAGTGGCACGAACACCTCATGTGTGTCAAACGTAACACATATCAATCGGTCGTATAATTATGGGACTCCCAGTTTGAGAAGAAAACTCGAATTTGAAAATGGACACACTTAGGCTTGAAAACGTGCCACGAGTGGATGGAAACCACACACAACCACCAAACAGAACTGCAAGTGACACGAACACTTTGTGCGTGTCCATTGTAAGATTTTGCAACCATCCACGTAGTTGCAGGACTTTCGGTTTGAGAATAGGACCCAAATTTGAAAATATGAACACTTAGACTTGAAAACGTGTCGTGAGTGGATAGAAACCACTAATAGTCCCCAAATGTCCCCGCAAGTAGCATGAACTCCTCTTAGTGTCTAGGGTCACATGTAACAATCGGTCACGTAGTCGCAAAACTCTCGATTTGGGAATAGGACTCAAATTTGAAAATAGGCACACTTGGGTTTGAAAACGTGTCGTGAGTGGGCGAAAAACACCCAAAAGCCACCAAATGGACCCACAAGTGGAACGAACACCTCGTGCTTGTGTAATATAACACATAGCAACCGGTCACGTAATTGCGAGACTCTTGATTTGAGAATAGGATATGAATTTTAAAATAGTCACACTTAGGCTTTAAAACGTTTCACGAGTGGGAGGAAACCACCAACAACCACCAAACAACACTGAAAATGGCACAAACACCTCGTACATGTCCAACATAACATGTAGTGACTACTCGTGTAGCCGCAGGACTCCCAATTTGACAATAGGACCCAAATTTAAAAGTAGGCACACTTAGGCTCTGAAACCTTCCACGAGTGGGCGGAAAACACCAACTACCCCCAAACAATATCACAAGTGGAAGAAACACTTCATGCGCGTCCAACATTACACGTAGTAATCAATCGCATAGTCGCGGGACTCCCAATTTGAGAATAGGACTTGAATTTGAAAATTGGCACACTAAGGCTTGAAAACGTGTCGCGAGTGGGCAAAACCACACAAAATCCCCAAACGGACCCATAAGTGGCTCGAACACCTCGTGCGTGTCCAATACAACATATAGCAATCGACCGCGTAATTGCGAGACTTCCGGTTTGAGAATAGGATCCGAATTTGAAAATAGGCGCACTTAGGCTTTTAAACGTGCTGCGAGTGGGCAAAAACCAACCATAACAACCAAACGGTAGTGCAAATGTTAAGAATACCACATGAGTGTCCAACATAACACGTAGTAATCGTTCCCATAATCCCAGGACTCCCGCTTTGAGAATAGGACCTGAATTTAAAAATAGGAACACTTAGGCTTTAAAACGTGCCACGAGTGGGAGGAAACAACCAACAGCCCCCTAACGATGCCTCAAGTGGTAGGACCACCTCGTGCATGTCCAACGTAGCATGTAGTAACCGTTTGCGAAGTCACGGGACTCTCGAATTAAGAATAGAACCCGAATTTGAAATTGGGCATATATAGGCTTGAAAACGTGTCACGAGTGGGTGGAAACCTCCAAAAGCCCCCAAATGGCCCCACAAGTTGCTTGAACACCTTGTGCGTGTCCAACGTAATATGTAGCAACTGACTGCATAGTTGCAGGACTCCCGGCTTGAGAGTAGGATTGTAATTTTAAAATAGGAACACTTAGGCTTAAAACGTGTCGCAAGTGGAAGAAAATCACCAACAGTCCCCAAATGGCACCACAAGTCCAACGTAACACATAACAACCGAATGTATAATCGCAGGACTCTCACATTGAAAATAGGACCCGAATTTGAAAATTGGCACACTTAGCCTTAAAAACATGTCACGAGTGAATGGAAACCAATAATGACGCCAGAGAGCACTGCAACTGGCTTGAACACATCATGCATATCAATCGTAACACGTAGCAACCGATCGCGTAGTCGATGGACTCCGAGTTTGAAAATAGGGGTTGAATTTGAAAATAGGCACGCTTAGGCTTTAAAACAAGCCGTGATAAGGAAAAGACTCTAAATAGCCTTACAAGTGGCACGAACATTTAGTGCGTGTCCAACGTATTACGTAGAAATCGGATGCATAGTCGCGAGATTCCCTATTTGAGAATAGGAACTGAATTTGAAAATAGGCACATTTTGGCTTGAAACGTGCTGCAAGTGGACATAAACCACCATTAGCCCCGAAATTGCACCACAAGTTGAACGACCACCTCATGCGTGTCCAGTGTAACACGTAACAACCAACCTCATTGCACGGGACTCCCGGTTTGAGAATTGGAGCCAAATTTTAAAATAGACACACTTAGGCTTGAAAACGTGTCGCGTGCAAATGAAAAGTACCGACAGGATACAAACAACACCGCAATTAGCATGAACACCTCATGCGTGTTCATCGTAACACGTAGCAACCGACCACGTAGTCATGAGACTCCTGATTTGAGAATAACACCCGGATTTGAAAATTAGCGCACTTAGGTTTAAAAATATGTAGCGAGCAGATGTAAACCACAGATAGCACCCAAACAACACTGCAATTGGCACGAAGACCTTGAGTATGTCCATCGTAACATGTAGCAATCTGCCGCGTAGTCGCGTGACTCCCAGTTTGATAATAGGATACGAATTTGAAATGGATACACTTAGGCTTGAAAACGCGCCACGAGTAGGCAGAAACCATGAAAAATTCACAAATAGTCCCGCAAGTGGCATGAACACCTCACGTTGAAAGTGGTCACATATTCTCGGGACTCTCGGTTGGAGAATAGGACCCAATTTTGGAAAATAGGACCACTTAGGCATGAAAAGGTGGCGGTAAGGGACAAAAATTACCAAAATCTCCCAAAATGCGTCGCAAGTTGAATGAACGCCTATGCGTGTCCAAGGTAACACATAGCAACTGATCGCATAGTCGTGGGACACAGGTTTAAGAATAGGACATGAATTTGAAAATAGGCACACATACGCTTTAAAACGTGTCACGAGTTGGCAAAAACCACCACCAGTCCCAAAAAGGCTTCGCAAGTTACACGAACACCTCACCCGTGTCTAATGTAACATGTAGTAGCAGTTTGGTAGTCGCGGATAGGACCCAAATTTCAAAATATGCACACTTGGGCTTGAAAACATGCCACAAATGGGTGAAACCACCCAAAAGCCCCCAAACATCCCCGTACGTGACACGAACACCTAGTACGTGTCCAAAATAACATGTAGCAATCGATCACGGAGTCACGGGACTCTGGTTTGAGAGTAGGACCCCAATTTGAAAATAGGCACACTTAGGCATGAAAATAAGTCATGAGTGGGTGAAAACCACCAATAACCCCCAAATGGTTCCACGCGTGCAATGAACACCTCGCGCATGTCCAACCTAATACACAGCAACCAGTCGCGTAGTTGCAAGACTCCCGATTTGAGAATAGGACCCGAATTTGAAAATGAGAAAACTTAGGCTTAAAAATGTGCCGTAAGTGGGCAAAAACCACAAAAAGTCCCCAAACGGCCCCTCAAGTGGCACAAACACCTCCTGTAAGTTCGGTGTAACATATAGAAACCAACAACGTATTCACGGGAGTCCTGGTCTAAGAATATAACCTAAATTTGATAATAGGAACTCTTAGGCTTTAAAACTTTTTGTGAGTGGGTGAAAACCACCAACATACCCCAAACGGCACCGCAAGTGGCAGGAACACCTCGTGCGTGTCCAACGTGACACGTAGAAACCGGCCGCGTACTCGCGGGACTCCCGATTTGAGAATAGGACCCGAATTTAAACTAGTCACAACTAGGCTTTAAAACTTACCGCGAGTGGCCAAAAACCACCAACAGTCACCAAACTGCACTACAAGTGGCACGAAACTTTTTTGCATGTCCAACGTAACACGTAGCAGTTGAGCGCGTTGTCGTGGGACTCCCTGTTTGAAAATATGATCCAAATTTGAAAATAGGCACACTTCGACTTGAAAACATATCGTAAATGGGCGAAAACCACCAAAAGCCCCCAAACTACCCCGCAAGTGGCACAAACACCTCGTGAATGTCCAACGTAACACATAGCAAGCGACCCCGTAATTGTGGGACTCCCAATTTGAGAATGGGACCCGAATTTTAAAATAGGCACACCTAGGCTTAAAAATGTATCACAAGTGGACAGAAATCACCAACATTCCCAAAACAACACCGCAAGTGGAAAACAAATCACCTTGTGCGTGTCCATCGTAACACATAGCACCAGATCATATAGTTGTGGGACTCTCGATTTGAGAATAGGACCCGAATTTGAAAATCGGCACACTTAGGCTTGAAAATGTGCCGCTAATGGGTGGAAGCCATCAAAAGCCCCACATAGCCCCTCAAGTGGCATGAATATCTCGTGTGTGTCCAAGGTAGAACATAGCAACTGGTCGTATAGTCGTATGACTCCCGATTTGAGAATAGGACCCGAATTTGAAAAAAGGCACACTTAGGCTTCAAAACGTGTCGTGAGTGGGAGGAAACCACTAAAAGCTTCCAAACATCCCCACAAGTGGAATTAGCAGCTCATGTGTGTCCAACGTAACACTAGCAACCGACCGTATAGTCACAGAACCCCCGATTTGAGAATAGAACTCAAATTTGAAAATAGAAACGCTCAAGCTTGAAAACATGTCATGAGTGGACGGAAACCACCCACAGCCCCCAAACAGCATCGCAAGTCATATGAACACCTCGTGCGTGTCCATTGTAACACATAGCAACCAATCGCGTAGTTACGGGACTCCTAATTTGATAATGGGACTCGAATTTAAAAATAGGCAGGCTTAGGCTTGAAAATGTGTCGAGAGTGGATGAAACCATTAAAAGCCTCCAAACAGCCCTGCAAGTGGTAGAACACCTCGTTCCTATCAAACGTAACACATAGCAATTAGTCATGTAGTTACAGGACTCTCTATTTGAGAATGGGGCCCAAACTTTAAAATCATCACACTTAACCTTGAAAACGTGTTGCGACTGGCGAAAACCACCAAAAGCTCCCAAACGTCACAGTAAATAGCACGAACACCTCATGCGTGTCCAGCATAACACATAGAAATCGACCATATAGTCTCGAGACAACGTTTGAGAATAGGTCTCGAATTAGAAATTAAACACACTTAGGCTTAAAAACGTGCCGCGAGTGGGTAAAAACCACCAAAAGCACCCAAAAGGCCCCGCAAGTGGCACGAACACGTCGTGTACAGCCATTGTAAGATGTAGCAATCGTCCATGTAGTCATGGGACTCCCAGTTTAAGAATAGGAGTCAAATTTAAAAATAGGCTCACTTTGTCTTGAAAACGTGTCGCGATTGGTCGGAACCACCAATAGCTCCCAAACGGCATCGCAAATGGCACCAACACCTCATACTTGCCCAACGTAACATGTAGCAATCGAACACGTGGTTGCGGGACTCTCGGTTTGAAAATAGGACCCAAATTTGAAAATAAACACACTAAGGCTTAAAAATGTGCAATGAGTGATCAAAAATTGCCAATAGCCACCAAATGACACCGAAAGTGGCACTACTCCTCGTGCATGTCCAACATAACACAGATTAATTGGTCGTGTAGTTGTGAGACTCCTGGTTTTAAAATAGGAACCGAATTTGAAAATAGGCACACTTAGGCTTTTAAAACGTGCCGCGAGTGGGGAGAAACCAACACCATCTTCCAAACAGCACTGCACGTGCAAGGAAAACCTCATACTTTTTGACATAACATATAGCAACCGGTCGCGTAGCTGCGAGAGACCTAGTTTGAGAATAGGTCCCGAATTTGAAACTAGGCACACCTAGGCTTGAAAACATGTTGTGAATGGGCAGACAGCACTAGTTTCCACCAAACAGCCCTTCAAGTGGCGTGAAAACATCATGCGTTTCCAACGTAACATTTTGTAACCAACTCCTGATTTGAGAATAGGACCCAAATTTTAAAATCAGCACACTTAGGCTTGAAAACGTGCCGGGAGAGGATGGAAACCACCCATAGCCTCCAAACAGCACCATAAGTGTAAGGATATAATTTCCATTATCAATAGTTTACATAGAGTATGTCGTATACCGCTATACCCATCAAAGAAGTTTACAATCATTATTCAAGATGACGGATCCGAATTTTAAGCATCTTCAACACATGCGCGACATGGGGTACAATTTCATATATAATGAATTTAAGTTTCGTAAAGGGTTTACATTTATATTGGGATATTTTTCAAAAATGATTTTAAACAACGTGAGACACTTTTCTCTAAGTTAAAATATTTTTTCAAGACCTTTAGGTGAGCTTTTTAAAATAAAAGTTTCTTGCTCCTGTCATTCAAACGACTGCTTCTAACGACAGGCAATATCGTTTGTAGGGTCGTTTCTTGTTTGCTTCAAATTACCACGTACCGTTTTGGTTTTTAAAGGTCATTTTTATGGTCATTAGTAATGATAAGAGATGTCGTTAAAATGACATGAATATGTTGTTTGATGTCGTTCGAACGACCTATGCCACCTTAACTTTTTTATTCAGCTATAATTACCTGTTGTGGAGACCTATTTCATTAAGTCTTTTGATACACGAAAGCTACTTTTCTATAGAACTTTTAGTCTTCACATTTAGGGATTTTATGTGTTTAATTCACACCAAAACATCCCAATTATTTTGTGAATCTTTTCTGGAACCCAAATACTTCTTTTGAAGTTTGTTCTTGTGGAGTGCCATCTCTACTGCTGGATTGGTAGCTCTTGAGGGAGTTGCTTGCTGACGATTGTGGTCATTGGGGATACTCGAGGGTGTTCTTTGCTGAGAAGAGCTTAGATTCTTTTGGTTTCTTGTGGGAGTCCATTGCTGATCCAGGCTACAGTCTATATGGGTTTGTTGTGGTAAATTCATTGCAGATTTCTATAAGTGTGTTGTAAGTTACATTTTGCAAAAATTTATTGAAATAAAAGGTTTTGCCCTTTCGGGGGATTTTCCTGAAATCTGTGTGTTTAGTATTTTGTGATTGTTAGTGATGGCATAGATGCATGATTAGGGTTTAAATAAAATTAAAATTAATTCGGATCTAAGACTGACTCTAAGTAAATAAGTTTTAAATTAGAAATTTGCGAATCTAACAAGTAATTGATATCACCGCATTTACAAATTGGTATCAGAGCTTTAGCTCTTGTTTACCCCGTTTAGAGTAAGTGGCACAAACACCTCGTGCGTGTCCTTCATAACATGTGGCAACTGGTCGCATAGTCACAAAACTCCCGATTTGAGAATGGGACCCAAATTCAAAAATAAGCACACTTAGGCTTGAAAACGTTTCGCGAGTAGGCAAAAACCCCCAAAGTCCCCAAGTAGCCCCACCCCACCAGTGGCATGAAACCTCGTGTGTGACCATTATAATATTTAACAATTGGCCTAGTAGTCGCGTGACTCCTGATTTCAGAATAGGACAAGAATTTGAAAATAAGCATACATAGTCTTGAAAACATGTCGTGATTGGGTGAAAACCATCAAAGGCCCCCTAAACGGCCCCGTAAGTGTCACGAACACCTTGTGTGTGTCCAGCGTAACATGCAGCAATCAGTCGTGTAGTCATGGGACTCCCGATTTGAAAATAGGACCCGAATTTGAAAATAGACACACTTAGCCTTGAAAACGTGCCAAGAGTGGGAGGAAAACACTAAAAGCCCTCAAATGGCACCACTAGTCGCATAGTCACGAGACTCTCGATTTAAGAATAGGACCCGAATTTAAAAATAGGCCACTGAGGCCTCAAAATGTGTCGAGTGTGGGCGAAAACCAACAACAACCCCCAAATGGCCCCGCAAGTGGAATGGACACCTCATGTGTGTCCAACGTAACACATTTCTATCTATCGCATGGTCGCGGGACTCCTGATTTGAGAATAGGACCCGAATTTAAAAATGGGTACACTTAGGCTTTAAAACGTACTACAAGAGGGAAGAAACCACCAACAACCCCCAAACGGCACCACAAGTGATAGGAACACCCGTTGTACTTCTAAGGTAATAAGTAGTAATCGACCGCGTAGTCGCGAGACTCCCGGTATGAAAATATGACCCGAATTTGAAAATCGGCACACTTTGGCTTTAAAACATGCCACAAATAGTCAAAAATCACCAAAAGCCCCCAAACGGCCTCGCAAGTAGCACAAACACCTCGTGCATGTCCAACATAGCATGTAGCAAGTGATTGAGTAGTCGGGAGACTTCTAGTTTGAGAATAGGACTCGAAATTGAAAATAGATACATTTAGGCTTGAAAATGTGTCGCAAGTGGTCGAAAACCACCAAGAGCCCCAAAATAGCCCCACAAGTGGCACAATTTGTTTTCACCACGTGCTTATCCATTGTAACACATAACAATCGTCCACATAGATACGGGACTCTCGATTCAAGAATAGGATCCGAATTTGAAAATAGGCTCATTGAGGCTTGAAAATATGATGTGGGTCGATGAAAACCACCAAAAGTCCCAATACGACCCCGCAAGTGGAACGAACACCTCGTGAGTGTCCAATGTAACACCTAGAAACTGGTCAGATAATCATGGGACTCCCGATTTGAGAATTGGATCCGAATTTGCCAATAGGCACACATAGGCTTGAAAATGTGTTGTGAATAAGTGAAAACCACTAAAAGCTACGAAACGGACCCGTAGGTAATATGAACACCTCGTGCATGTCCAATCTAACACATAGCTGTCGGTTGTATAGTCACGGGACTCCCAATTTGAGAGTAAAACCCGAATTTGAAAATAGACACACTTAGGCTTGAAAACATGTCGTGAGTGGATGAAAACCACCCACAACCCCCAAATAGCACCGTAAGTGACACAAACACCTCTTGTGTGTCCATTGTAACACATATAAACCAGATGCAAACTCGCAAGGCTCCTGATTTTATAATAGGATCCGAATTGGAAAATAGGCACACTTAGGCTTGAAAACGTGGTGCGAGTCAGTGGAAACTGCTAAAACCCTCCAAATAGCCCTATAAGTGGCATAACACTTCATGCACGTCGAACATAATACGTAGCAATCGAACACGTAGTCCCGGAACTCCCGATTTGAGAATAGGACCTGAATTTGAAAATAGGCGCACTTAGGCTTGAAAATGTGCCAAGAGTGGGCGCAAACCACCAAAAGCCACCAATCGACCCCGCAAGTGGCACGACCACCTCGTGTTTGTATAATGTAACACATAAAAACCATCCGCGTAGTTACGGGGATTTCGATTTGAGAATAGGACTCGGATTTGAAAATAGGCACATTTAGGCTTGAAAAAAATATTCCTTAAGTGGACGGAAATAATCAAAAGTCCTAAATGGCACCCTAAGTGGCACGAACACCTCTTATGTGTCCAACGTAACACATAGCAACCGGTCTCATAGTCGTGGGACTTCCGGTTTGAGAAGAGGACCCAAATTTGGAAAAAGGCACACTTAGGCTTGAAAACATGCCGTGAGTGAGTGAAAACCACAAACAACCCCATAATGGCTCCGCAAGTGGCACAAAAGACCTCGTGCGTGTCCAACGTAACACGTAGCAACTGGATACATAGTCACGGGACTCGTGATTTTAGAATAGGACACGAATTTGAAAATAGGCACACTTAGGCTTCAAAACATGCCATGAGAAGAAACCACCAAAAATCCCCAAACATTCCCGAAAGTGGCATAAATACCTCCTACGTGTCCAACGTAACACGTACCAATTGGTCACTTAGTCACGGGACTCTCGATTTGAGAATAGGACCAAAATTTTAAAAAAGACACACTTGGGCTTAAAAGTGTGTTATGATTGGGTAAAAAATATGCAAATCCCCCAATCGGCCCCTCGCGTGGCAAAAACACCTTGTGTGTGTCCTAAGTAACACGTAGAAATTAACTGTGTATTCACGGGACTCCGGGTTTGAGAATAGGACCCGAATTTGAAAATAAGCACATTTAGTCTTGAAATCGTGTCGAGAGAGAGAGACACCCTCCTAAATCCCCCAAACGAAAGCGCAAGTGGCACAAACACCTCGTGCGTGTCCAATATAGCACATAGCAATTGGTCGTGGGACTACGATTTGACAATAGGACCAGAATTTCAAAATAGGCACACTAAAGCTTAAAAAGTATCGTGAGTGGGCGAAAATATCCAACTACCCACAACCGATCCCACAAGTGGCACGCACACCTCATGCTATTCCACCATAACATGCAGCAACCGGTTACGTAGTCGCTGAACTCCCGATTTGAGAATAGGGCCCGAATTTGAAAATTGGAAAACTTAGACTTGAAAACATGTCGCGAGTGGGCATAAACCACCAAAAGCCCAAAAATGAACACCCCGTGTGCATACAGCTTATCACGTAGCAACCGACTACATAGTCGCGGAAGTCCTGATTTGGGAATAGGACACAAATTTGAAAATAGGCACACTTAGGCCTTAAAACATATTACGAGACAGTGAAAACCATCCAGAGCCTCCAAATGGACCTACAAGTGGCATGAACACCTCATGCGTGTTCAACGTAACACGTAGCAACCAACCACGTAATCTCGGGACTCTTGGCTTGAGAATTTGAATATAGGCACACTTAGGCTTGAAACGTACCGCGAGTGGATGGAGACCACCAACAACCATCAAATGCATCGTAAGTGGCACGAACACCTCGTGCGTTCCTAACATAAATAATAAAAATAGGACTCCCAGTTTGACATTGGCACTGGAATTCAGAAATAGGCACAATTAGGCTTGTAAGTGTGTCGCAAATGGTCGAAAACCACCAACAACCCCAAAATAACACCGTAAATGGCAAAAAAATTCACCTCATGCGTGTCCATTGTAATAGGTAGCACCACTAGATCGCATAGTTGCGGGACTCCCCATTTGGGAACATGACCCAAATTTGAAAATAGGGATACTTAGGCTTGAAAACGTACCGCTACTGGGTAAAAACCACCAAAAGCCCCCAAACATCCACTCAAGTGGCACGAACAGCTCGTGCATATCCAACGTAACATGTACGAACACATCATATAATTGCGGGACTCCAGATTTAAGAATAGAACCCAAATTTGAAAATAAACACGCTTAGGCTAGAAAACATGCTGCGAGTGGATGGGAACCACCCACAACCCCCAAATAGTATCGTAAGTAACATGAACACCCTGTGCATGTCCATCGCAACACGTACCAACCAGTCGCGTAGTCACGGAACTCTTGGTTTGAGAATAGGATTCAAATTTGAAAATAGGCATGCTTAGGCTTAAAAACGCGTCATGAATAGGCAAAAATCACTAAAAGCCTTCAAGTTGTCCCGTAAGTGGCAGAACACCTCATGGGTGTCAAACATAACACATAGCGATCGATTACGTAGTTACGGGTCTCCCGATTTGAGAGTGGGACCTGAATTTGAAAACTAGCACACTTAGACTTGAAAAATGTGCTGCAAGTGGGAGAAAATAACTAAAAGCTCCCAAACATCACTACAAATGGCATAAACACCTCGTGCATATCCAAGGTAACACGTAGCAATCGACCGCGTAGTCGCGGGACTCCGAATTAGAAAATAGGCACACTTAGGCTTGGAAATGTGTCGCGGGTGGGAAAAAAATAACAAAAGACCCCAAATGGCCCCACAAGTGTCATGAACATGTCGTGAGTGTCCACTATAAGATGTATCAATCGTCTGCATTGTTACGAGACTCCCGGTTTGAGAATAAGACCCGAATTTTAAAATAGACACACTTGGGCTTTAAAAAGTGTCGCGAGTGGGCGAAAACCACCAAAAGCCCCCAAATAGAAACACAAAGTGGCACGACACCTCATGCGTGTCCAACGTCACACGTAGCAACTGGCCGCATAGTTGCGAGACTCCTGATTTGAGAATAGAACCCAAATTTGAAAGTAAGTACACTTAGGCTTTGAAATGTGTCGGTAGTGGGAGAAAACCACAACCAAATTCCAAATGGCACTGCAAGTGGCAAGAAATCCTCATGGATGTCCAACATACCACGTAGACACCATTAATGTAGTCGCAAGACTTCCAATTTCAGAATAGGACCGAAACCCGAATTTGAAAATAGGCACACTTAGGATTTAAAATGTGTCACGAGTGGGTGAAAACTGCCAACAACCACTAAACGACACCGCAAGTGGCAGATACACCACGTCATATCCAACATAACACGTAGCAATCGACCATGTAGTCGCGGGCTCCCGATTTGATAATAGGACCCGAATTTGAAAATAAGTACACCTTGGCCTGAAAACTTGCCGCAAATGGGCCTACACCACTAAATGCCCCCAAACGGTCTGTCAAGTGGCACGAACACCTTGTGCATGTCCAACGTAACACGTAGCAACCGACCGCATAGTCTCAAGACTCCGAGTTTGAGAATCAGACCCAAATTTAAAAATAGGCACACTTAAGCTTGAATATGTGCTGTGAGCGGGCAGATACAACCCACGGCCCCAAAACAGTATCACAAGTGGCACGAACACATAGTATGTTTCCATCATAACATATAGTAATCGATCGCGCAGTCTCAAAACTCCTTGTTTGAGAAAAGGAACCGAATTTAAAAATAAGCACACTTAGGCTTGAAAACGTGCCGCGAATAGGGGAAACCATCAAAAGTCCTAAAATCGGCCACAATTAGCACAAACACCTTATGTGTATCTAATGTAACACATAGCATCCGGCCTCATAGTTGCAAGACTCCCGGTTTGAGAATAGGACCCGAATTTGAAAATGGGCACACTTAGGCTTGGAAACGTGTCGCGAGTGGGTGGAAACCACCGAAATCCCGCCAAACATCCCTAGAAGTGGCACAAACACATCGTTCATGTCCAATGTAACAAGTAGCAACTGACCACGTAGTTGTGGGACTACCGTTCTAAAAATAGGAACCGAATTTGAAAATAGGCACATTTAGGCTTGAAAACGTGTCACGAGTGGGAAAAATTAAACAATAGCCCCCAAATAGATCTGCAAGTGGCACAGACACCTCATCATGTCTGACATAAGATATAGCAACCAGTTGCATAGTCGCGAGACTCCCATTTTGAGAATAGGAACCGAATTTGAAAATTGACACACTTAGGCTTGAAAATGTGTAGTGCGTGGACAGAAACCACCAAAAGCCCCCAAACGGACCCACAAGTAGAACGAACACCTCGTGCATGTCCAATATAACACATACCAATCGACCGCGTAATCGCGAGACTCTCGATTTTATAATTGGATCTGAATTTGAAAATAGGCACACTCAGGCTTTAAAACGTGCTGCGAGTTGACGGAGCCACCAACAACCACCAAACGGCACTACAAATGGCAGGAACACCTCATGCATGTTTAATGTAACACGTAGTAACCGTTTGCATACTTGCAGGACTCCCAGTTTGGGAATATGATCCAAATTTAAAAATAGTCACACTTCGGCTTTAAAATGTGCCGCGAGTGGGCGACAACCATCAACATCCCCTAACCAATATTGTAAGTGGCATGAATACCTCATGCATGTCCAACATAACACGTAGCATCTGGTCCCATAGTCGCGGGACTTTCGATTTGAGAATAGGTCCAAATTTTGAAAATAGGCACACTAAGGCTTGAAAACGTACTGCTAATGGGCGAAAACTACCAAAATCCCCAAAGAGTCCCACAAGTGGCACGAACACCTCATGCGTATCCAACGTAACATATGTAGCAACTGGTCGCATAGTCGCGGGACTCTTGATTTGAGAATTGGACCTGAATTTGAAAATAGACACACTTAGGCTTGAAAACGTGCCGTGAGTGGGTGGAAACCACCAAAATCTCCCAAACAGCACTACAAGTGACACAAACACATCATACATATCCAATATAACACGTAGTAACCGATCTTGTAGTTAGGGACTCCGATTTGAGAATAATACCCGAATTTGAAAATAAGCACACTTGGGCTTGAAAATGTGCTGCGAGTGGGAGGAAACCACCAATATCCATCAATCGACCCTGCAAGTGGCTCAACCACCTCATGTTTGTCCACTGTAACATGTAGCAACCGTCCTCATAGTTGCAGGAATCCCAATTTAAGAATAAGACCCGAATTTGAAAATTAGCACATTTAGGCTTGAAACAAACGTGCCCTTGTGTGGGCAAAAACAAACAAAAGCCCAAAATAGCACCACAAGTGTCACAAACACCCCATGCGTTTCGAACATAACACGTAGCAATCGGTCCAATAGTTATGGGGCTCTCGGTTAGAGAAGAGGACCCAAATTTGAAAATGAGCACACTTAGGCTGGAAAACGTGCTGTGAGTGGATGAAAACCACCACTATCCCCCTAACATCACCACAAGTGGCACAAAACCCTCGTGCATGTCCGACGCAACATGTAGCAATCGATCGCATAGTCGTGGGACACGCAGTTTGAGAATAGGACCTAAATTTGAAAATAGGCACACTTAGGCTTGAAAGCGTTCCGCGATTGGGCGAAAATTATCAAAAGCCCCCAAACGGCCCCACAAGTTGCACGCACCTCATGCGTGTCCAAAGTAACAAATAGCAATCTGCCACATAGTCACGGGACTCTCAGTTTGATAATAGGACACAAATTTGAATATAGGCACACTTAGGCTTGAAAATGTGCTGAGAGTCAAAGGAAACCCCCAAACCGTAGTTCAAGTGGTACAAACACCTTATGAATTTTCAAAGTAACAGATAACAACTAGTCGCATAGTCGCGGGACCCCGATTTGAGAATAGGACCCAAATTCAAAGATAGGCACACTTTGGCATCAAAATGTGCCGCAAATGGGTGGAAACCACCAAAAGGCCTATAAGTGGCACAAACACCTCATGCGTGTTCAACATAACACATAGTAACAAATCACATAGTCGCAGGACTCCAGTTTGTGAGTAGTACTCGAATTTTAAAATAGGCACATTTAGGCTTGAAATATGTCGCAAGTGTGCAAAAACCACAAATAACTCCCAAACAATCCCGCAAGGGGCATGACCACCTCGTGCGTGTCCAACATTAGATGCAACAACTGGTCACATAGTCGCTGAACTCCCTATTTGAGAATAGGACCCAAATTAAAAAACCGAAAAACTTAGGCTTGAATACATGACGCGAGTGGGAGGAAATCACCAAAAACCCCAAAACGGCCCCACAAGTAACACAAACACCTCATTCGCATCAATGTAACACGTAGCAACTGACTTCATAGTTGCGGGAGTCCCAGTTTGGGAATCGGACCTGAATTTGAAAGTAGAAACACTTAGGATTTAAAACGGGTTACGAGTGGGTGAAAACCACAAAAGGTACCACAAGTGGTAGGAACACTCGTAAGTGTCCAATGTAACACGTAGCAACTGTCCGTATTATCATAGGAGCCGCGATTTAAGAGTAGGACCTTAATTTGAAAATAGGCACACTTAGGCTTGACAACGTGCGGTGAATGGGAGGAAACCACCAAAAGATCACAAACGGCCCTGCAAGGGGCATGAACACCTCGTATGTGTCCAACGTAACACGTAGTATCATACCTCATAGTCACGAGACTCTCAGTTTGATAATAGGACACGAATTTGAAAAATGACACACTTAGCCTTAAAAAGGTATTGTGAGTGGACATGAGTTTCCAATTGCCCCCAAAGGTCACTGCAAGTGTCATAAACACCTCATACATGTCCATCGTAACATGTAGCAACAGGATGCATAGTCGCGGGAATCCCAATTTGAAAATTGGGGCCGAATTTGAAAATTAGCACACTTAAGCTTCAAAACATGTCACGAGTGGGCAAAAATCACCAAAATCTCCCAAACAGCCCTGCAAGTGGCACGAACACTTCGTGCGTGTCCAATGTAAATGTGGCCAACTCAATCTCTCCCTTTCCTGGTGCAGGGGGATAATGGGGGAGAGAAGGTCTCGTGACCTCTTCCTCTAGAAGCGCTTCGATTATCATCGATGTGGGGTGAATGTAAAGATATGGAGTCGCCAGCCTATTTCACACAAAATGGGCAAAAGAATATGTCACTGCCTTGAAGAATGGCATCAAAGATAAAAGGATACTTACGAAACCAATAATTCATAGGTTCGGGGGCTAAGTTACGAAATGGGAATATGTTAAGCACCCATCCCATCCTTTCGGTCTCTTATGGGCTTGGGTTACTATTTTTCTTAATTTCTTCGTGAAGTGTGTGTGCGTGTATATATAGATGGAGATCAAAATTTCCCGTCTCATATCTTGGGAAAGATAGAGTGAGGTTATCCATAGGAATGTTCCCAAAATAATATTTAGAAAATACAATGTATAAGTTTATCGAGATATGGATCGTTATGATGAAATGGTAATATATGTTAGATAAAACACCAATATGGATCACAAATATAATATATACTAAATAATGTATAGATAAAAAGGATGCAAATACAAAAGATGGAAAATTGAGAAATTGGAAAAAATGGAAAATTGGAAAATTGGACATGAGTCTCGAGTTATAATCCGAAACTCCTACGTAGCCTAAAAAGGTATCAAATCTACGTAGTTCACATGTGGAATAAGGGTGGAGTTTATCCCATATATTCCGAACGGGAGTTCATTATATGTGTGTTTTTTTTTTAGTTTTGAGAAATTATGGTGGATATTCCCATTAGAATTTATAGATGTAACCCCTTTTTCGTTGTTTTGGGATTTTTTATAGAAAATAAAGTGTGTACAATATAAGTAATAAAAGATGAAGTATTAATGTGTATGAGCTAAAGTAAAAGATAGATTAAGAATTTATGTTATCTAATGCAAAAAAAAAAGAATTTAAAGAGAGAAAAGGATTTTTTTACCTTCTTTGGAGAATTGAGGCTTGATCTTGATCCTTGATAAACTCCCTTGAATGTTAAGATGAATGTTGGATGAGAGAGAATGATATTTTTCTAAATTGGGTATGAAGATGATGGGAATGCAATATGGAAAGAAATCTCACACAAGGAAACTTCGTTGATTGCAAGAGAATGCTGCTGAAATCATTGATATTGATGGATATGAGGTCCGCTTTGGGAGTGTTCTCATGACTTCAATATATAAGGTCGGGGGAATGCCGATCATCATAGACATAGCCCTCGAAATCGGAAGGTAACCCTAGGCACACTGCCGATAGGCAGGAAAATGGACCTGCCAATTGGCAGTCTCGGGCAGATTTTTTTAGAAAGACGGTCATAGAATGCAATTTGTTGATCCAAATTTTGTAAGGAGCATACCATTAGAAAGGTAATTTAGATACCTTAAAGAGTCATTTGGACTTCTCTTAGGTCCGAGAGTTGACTTTTGGTCAAACGGGGCTCAAAAGTGCTCTTCGATCCTTTAGACGGGAGATCGTCGGATGGTAATGTATCGTTCGTTCAGATCGTAAGTCACAATCATTCACGGGGAAGACCATTGGAAATTTTATGCAAGTTACTTTGACATTATAAAGATCTTCAATTGGTTTGGAAAGTTCACCTTGGTCAATCGGGGCCCGGAAGCTCCCGGTGACCTTTTGGAGTAAAACAAGTCATTCATCCGTATCGTAAGGCTGATTCATGCATGGGGTAGATAGTTGGAAAGGGTATTCAGTTCCCTTCTAAGATTCATTTATTCTCTTTTGATCTGAAGAACTGACCTTATTCGAACGGAGCCCGAGAGCGCCCAATGGCCTCCGGATCAATTTTCGGGGGAAAATAAATTAATTGTCCAAGCAGTTTTGTAATTTTATTTCCCTTGAAATATTCAAAGAGCTTTTAATCTAATGATGAAGTTGATTGGGGTAAATCAGGGCTCAGGAGCGCCTGGTGGCCTCCAGATCAATTTTTTATAGTAAAATGGTTCGTTCATCCAAACCATTATTCCAATTTGCACACAAGGAGGATCGTTGGAAGGGTATTCATAGCCCTTCAAATATTCAAAGATATTTCACTCTGATCAGAGTCAAATGGGGCTCGAGAGTGCCCGATGGTCTCTATATCAATACTAGGAGTATAACCAAGGGTTTGTAGTGAAATGGGGAGATCCTAGGGACCTAAGGAGAAACTTAGGGGAACCTAGAATGTGGTTTCTATAGATACCCTCGATGGTTGATCTTGTAATAAGTGAAAGTCATCGAATAGACACCAGATTATGTTTAGGAAAGAAGTCAATTATGCGGACCTAAAGGAAGAGGATAATCGATTCAGAGGGTCGATGCCGATTCTGAGGACCTAAGGTAATGATGTGGATGGCCAATTCTGTGGGTTGAGATCAATTCTGAAGACCTAGGCTAGGGAACGATCAATTCTGAGGGTCAAAGTCAATTCTAAGGACCTTAAATGGGATCTGAGGGTCAAGGCCAATTCTCAGGGCTTAAGTAAAAGCCACCAATTCTGAGGGTCGAGGTCAATTCTAAGGACCTTAAGTAGGAGTGACCAATTCTGAGGGCTGAGATCAATTTTGAAGGCCTAAGATAGGAGTGAAAAATTCTAAGGGTCAAGGTTAATTCTGAGGATCTTAAGTAAGGTGACCAATTTAGAGGGTCGAAGCCAATTCTAAGTGCTTAAGTAAAAGCGACCAATTCTGAGGACCGAAGATGGGAGCAACCAATTCTGAGGGATGAGGTTAATTACGAAGACCTTAAGTAAAGGTGACCGATTTTGAGGGTCAAAACCAATTCTGAGGGCTTAAGTATAAGTGACCAATTCTGAGGGTCGAGGTTAATTCTGAGGACCTTAAGTAGAGGCAACAAATTTTGAGGGTTGAAGCCAACTCTGAGGTCTTAAGTGGAAGCGACCAATTCTGAGGTTCGAGGTCAATTTTGAGGACCTTATTTTGTAGCTTGGGGTATTTTGGAGACTCTAATGAGGAAAGGATATTAATTCGAGGATTGGATATAGCCTATGAATTTTCTATGATTTCTGTTGTGTCCCTTGAAGACATTACCGGGGAGATATCCAATTAGATATGGGAATTTCGCTGGGGAAATAATTCTTGGAGAAAATGTGGTGTTAATTTAGTTGGGAATTTGAGAGGCTCGAAAAAAATGTTCTTCTTGGTGAAAAAAGTTCTAAATTTCATAGGAATTTTCTCAGGAATTCTAAGGATTTTTCAGTATTTTTGGGGAATTTTTGTAAAAAAATTCAAGGAGGTTCCAATCGACGGGGTTTAGAGGGTGCCAAATAGCAGTGGCACGATATTTTGGACTACCTCAAGCAGGTGAAGGGACAGTGTCGATCGGTATGTGGATGGGGACTGTCGATCGGCATGACCCTTAACCTCCTATTAAATGGGGCGAGATTTGTTCATTTTGCACAGCTCTCAAATCTTTCATCTTCTGCCTTTCCTTTCTGCAAACTGTTCTAGAATTCTTCTCTCTTCTAAGACTAAGAAATGGAAAATTTTTCAAGCAGTGCAGTCCACATGGCTTGGTTGAATGTTGACGACTGGGCGCATTTGGAGTGGTGGGCCGGGGTACCCCTAGTGCTGTGTAATAAGAATGTCTTTGACTGATTTGATCCGATTACAGACGAGCAAACTCTTTTTCATGAGCCTGCAGACCATCGGTTGTCTAGGGTGGTGAACCCTAGTGGTTATGTAAGTGTTTATGACCTTTGGTATGTCCTTTTTTTTCTTCGTGTATTTCATTATTTTTTCAAGGACCTTTTCGTTTTATTTGACAGACTGATATATCTACGTCGAGCCTATGTTCCCGAAGGATGAAGGGGTTTAAGGATGTCTGGGAGAACATTCCTCCGATGGTGCGCTGGGTGGTTTCATCAGCTGGCTTTGGCAATTTGGCATCAGCATTGGATGAGACGCCCCATTCGATGGCTTCCCTCTGCGCTTTGGGAGAGAGGTGGTGGGATACAACCCACACCATTCATTTTGGTCTTAGGGATATGACAGTGACTCACATTAATATACATAAGCTACTGGGCCTAGACTGTGAGGGGGCCCAGATAGAGGTGGACCAGACTTTGCGAGTAACGTCGACGACGGTGGAGGCGACGTTCGGTGATGTTGAGCGGATAGTCTTAGGGGACTCTATCCATATGTCTCTTCTAAAGGAGTTTTTGTTTAGTAGGCGTATTGATGAGACCAATGGGCTGTAGGTACTAAAGATGTCCCATTTATTTATCCTTTTGCTGTTGGGTGGGTTTTTAGTGGCGACGAGTGGAGGCGTCGTTCACTTGTGGTTTTTGCATTATTTAAGGGTATTTTTGAATATCCCTCTCTTTGACTGGGGAAGACTGACTTTGGCGACCCTTTATTCATCTTTGGATGCATTCAGTCGGTGTTGCTGATAGACCTTTACTGGTGCCACATATCTTTTGGAGGTATTCTTTCCTTTTTTGCATTTTTCCTTTATGCATTTTCCATTATGTATTTTATTCTTGACTCCTTGATTGCTTTCTTTTGATTTATGACCCTTTTACTTTGCAGACATGATTTTATGAGGTGATTGGTCTTAATTCCCATTTGATAGTTTTATAGGATGAGTCGGTGGGGAACTTCTGTTGTATGTACTTATGGCAAAAGTCTAATCAGAAGTCGAGGCAGTCTCTCTCTTTGGCGGTGGTGCGTCAGGCCTTGAATGGCCTGATGAGCGATCGAATAAATCTTTTTTCCTCTTGAGACCATTTATGGCAGTGCTAGTGGCATAAACACCTCATACGTGTCCAAGATAACACGTAGCAACTGGTCGCGTAGTCATAGGACTCTCGATTTGAGTATAGGACCCAAATTTGAAAATAGGCCACTCGGGCTTGAAAATGTGCCACAAGTGGATAGAAACCATCAAAAGCCCCCAAATGACCCGTAAGTGGAACAAACACCTCGTGCCTGTCCAACTTAACACGTAGCAATCTATCGCGTAGTCGCGGAACTCCCGATTTGAGAATAGGACCCGAATTTGGAAATGGGCACACTTTGGCTTTAAAACATGTCACGAGTGGGCGGACCACCAACAACACCGTAAGTGGAAGGAACACATCGTATATGTCCAACGTAACATGTAATAAATGGCGCAATAGTCTAAGGACTCCCGGGATGAGAATATTACCCGAATTTGAAAATCGGCACACTTTTGCTTGAATACATGCTACAAATGGTTGGAAACCACCAAAAGCCTCCAAACGGCCCTGTAAATGGCAAGAACACCTCATGCGTGTCCAACATAACACATAATAAGTGATCGAGTATTAACGGGACCTCCGATTTGAGAATAAGACTCGAATTTGACAATAGGCACGCTTAGGCTTGAAAATGAGCCGCGAGTGTGCGAAAACTTCCAAAAGCCACCAATCGGCCCCACAAGTGACACGACCACCTCATTTTGGATAATATAATAAGTAAAAACCATCTGCGTAGTTGCGGGGATTCCGGTTTGAGAATAGGACCCGTATTCGGATGTAGGCACATTTAGGCTTGAAAAAAATGTGCCTTGAGTGGGCAAAAATAACCAAAAGCCATAATGGCACCGTAAGTGGTACGAACACCCCATGCATGTCCAATGTAACACATAGCAATAGGTCGCATAGTCGTGGGACTACCGGTATGAGAAGAGGGACGGAATTTGAAAAAAGACACACTTAATCTTGAAAACATTCCACGAGTGAGAAAAACACAAACAGTCCCAAAACAGCATCGTAAGTGGCACGAAACACCTCGTGCGGGTTCAACGTAACACGTAGCAACTGACCAAATAGTCACAGGACTCACGTTTTGAGAATAGGACCTAAATTTGAAAAATAGACACACTTAGTCTTGAAAACGTGCCACGAGTAGGCAACAACCACCAAAATTCCCCAAATAGCCCCACAAGTGGCATAAACACTAACGTAACATGTACCAATCGGTCGCTTAGTCGTGGGACTCCCGATCACAGAATAGGACCTGAATTTTGAAAATAGGCACACTTAGGCTTGAAAACGTGTTGTGATTGGGAAAAATGATCAAAAGGCCCCCAAAAGTGACAAAAACACCTTGTGTGTGTCCAGAGTAACATGTAACAATCGACCGTATAATCTCGGGACTCCGGATTTGAGAATTGGACTCGAATTTTAAAATAGGCACACATAGACCTGAAAACGTGATGAGAGTGGGAGGAAACCACCAAAACCCTCAAACGACACCGCAAGTGGAGCGAACACCTTGTGCATGTCCAATGTAACACATAGCAACTGGTCGCGTAGTGGAGGGACTTGTGGTTTGAAAATAGGACCCGAATTCAAAAATAGTCACACTTTGCCTTGAAAACGTGCCGCGAATGGGAGAAAACCTTCAAAATGCTCTTCAAGTGGCACAAAAACCTCGTGCATGTCCAAGATAACATGTATCAACCGATCGTGTAGTCATGGGACTCCAATTTGAGAGTAGGATATGAATTTCAAAATAGGCACACTTAAGCTTGAAAGCGTATCGTGAGTGGATGAAAACCACCAACACCCCCAAATGGTCGCAGCAGTGGCATGAAAACCCCGTGCGTGTCCAATGTAACATACAATAACCGGTCATGTAGTCATTGAACTCCCAGTTTGATAATAGCACTCGAATTTTAAAATTGGAAAACTTAGGCTTAAAAATGTGTCGTAAGTGGGCGTAAACCACCAAAAGTCCAAAAACGGCTATGCAAGTGGCATGAACACCTCATGTGTGTCCAACGTAACACGTAGCAACCAATTGCATAGTCGCGAAAGTTTTGGTTTGAGAATAGGACCCAAATTTGAAAATAGTCACACTTAGGATTTAAAACGTGCCGCGAGTGGGTGAAAACCACCAACAGTCCTCAAATGGCACCGCAAGTGGAAGGAACAACTCATGCTTGTCCAAAGTAACACATGGCAATTTGTCACGTAGTCGTGGAACTCTCAGTTTGAGAATAGGACCCAAATTTAAAAATAGCCACACTTAGGCTTTAAAACGTGCCACAAGTTGGCGGAAACCACCAACAGCCTCCAAATGGCACTACGAGTGGCAGGAACACCTCATGCGTGTCCAACGTAACACATAGCAATCGAGCTCGTAGTCGAGGGACTCCGAGTTTGAGAATATGACTTGATTTTGAAAATAGGCACACTTCGGCTTGAAAATGTGTCGCGAATGGGTGGAAACCACCAATAGCCCCCAAACGGGCCCCCAAGTGGAACAAACACATCGTGCATGCCCAATGTAACAAATAGTAAGTGGTTGCATAGCCACGGGACTCCTGACGCGACTCAGAAAGTGTCTTTAATGTGCGTTCTCGTCTAAGCTCAAGTGCAAGCCTGTCGCGTTAGTAATAAACCCGGTATGTCGGGATCGTATCCATAGGTAAATAGGACAATGGAATTGTAACGATGTTGGATAGATAAGGAAATCCTAACTCTGACTCTAAAGGAAAAAGAAAAGGTGATTTGATTTGTGGAAAAACTACACTAGATGCAATTATGAAAAAATGCAACTATTCTAAATTACCTAAAATACTGATGAAAAATTATTTAAAACTTTAAACTATATGATGGAGAAAACAAGACGAGAATACAATCCCCCATCCCTAGTGTATTGCAGGTATAATACTAATCGTAAATTTAAGTTATTAATTACACCCAGAATTTAGTACTCCCAAGCATTACGTATATGATGTTCAAGCCCGCACCATACTTAATCAGAGGACGAGTAAATCAGTACTGCGATAGTTACACTCGAATTGCATTCCAAAGCATCCCGGTTACCCGAAAGCAAACGAGATCCAATGATCTACAATTATCGCATTCCTACACAATACGGTCATAATCAAACCATTAAATTTATAGGATTACTTTTATACACATGCAACTATCACATCAGGTTGGGTTCATGTATCCCGACCCTTAAAAGTCTAGCCTACCATGATGAAAGTAATAAAAACAATTTTGGAATTGCAGGAAGTCATGATTAAACTAAGGACAAATTGAAGAATGATGTAAATGGGAAATTAGACAGAGGAAATTAATCACTAATCTTACCGAAGCACTCAAAGCATTAACTACAATTACTTGTAATCACAGAAATCTGAACAATCTTCAATCTTGGAATTAAAATTATAAGATACCTTCAAACTAGGGTTTTTGTGAAAAGAATGGAAAATTAGATAAATTCTCTGTGTTTAAAAATGATAATAACTCGGGTTTAAATACCTTACAAAACTTCAAGAGTTTTAGTTGAACTAGGACTCTCCATTAGAGAAAGATAAAAAAATAAAAACTCGACAGTCGGACTGGTCCGGTCCTCCCTCGGTTTGGTCTGGCTGGAATCCGGATCGATTTGTTTATTTCTTGTGCGGATCATTTCATTTGTTTTCTTTCATCTTCGATCCATCTTCGGTCCGGGGTTCTCTGGAAATTGGCATTGCGGATCGGTTCGATCCTCCTTTGACTTTTTCTTCAAACTTTGACTGCTCATAACTTTCACACCGGGACTCCGATGGAGGTACTGTTTCTTCCTACGTGCTCATGAACTTGATATCTTCAACTTCTCTTTAGATGCCTCATCCGAATTCTAGGTATAAATTACAAACTTGCCTTTTTACTTTCCTTCTTTTCTTTCTCGATTCTTTCGGTTTCTTTCTTTCTTTAATTGATATCAAATACCTGTAAAATCAATACGAAATACTAGAAACTCAGGGTACTCATTAGAATAAGTCATTAGAAATATTATGAGATAAAATCAAATCAATTACGCTGATCGAAGTGCTAAAAGTAACTAAATTAAAGGGATAAATTGGGAAGAAATTATGCCTAATCAAATTCCCCTAACTTAGAACTTTGCGCGTCCCGAGCAATGTAAAAGAATCCTATCAAGGCTCAACTCTTGAAAATCATTTTATTGGGAGAGAATACCTTTTTTGCAGGCAAGAGATTTCATTTAGCGTATGCAACAAGCCTTTAAACCCCTAGGTTACCCTAGTAGGACGAGTTGTGTCTCGTGAGGGTTTGCAGTGAATATACCCACAAAATTCGACTCAAAGAAACTTCAAAATACGCAAAACTTGTATAATTCAAACTTTCACAGAAAATAATCATCATCAAGTCATGTTCAAGAGTCTCAAATCATAGTGCGTGTGTGCGAAGCCGGAAAATTTAATCGCGGATTTCCACCAATTGACCATTACTTTACTTATCCAAAAATTCGTTTTGATTTCAAATTCTCATGGGATGCTCTCACAAACGAATCTCTCGGATTATGGCTATTCTCTTGGTGTGCGTGATATAAAGAGTAAATATATTGGACTCAAAGTCACACACACAAGTATAAACACGGAAATTTTATAGTGATAGGATCTCATCAACGGAATACGATTTTAAAAACGGGAATATTGCCTCTTATTCACGCATTCAATCTCTTTTATTATCTTTTGGTGTCTTAGCTCTCCATGCGGTAACCAATTTCGCAATTAGGACTCGATTAGGACTTTTTCGGGTTTTAAGGTATATTGGGTAAAATGAAAATGGTAGGGAAGGTTGGAATTGAAAAGTCATTTATGATGTCCATTTGTACTTTTTCCAGGCTATTGCTCATATTTTTTTTCTCTATCTTTTTTATTTTTCACTTCTTTTCTTTTCTTGCTACTTTTGTTGAGTATATCTATTTTTTTTCTTGCCCCTTTTTATGCACTTTTTGAACTTGAATGAATATTCCCTTTTTACAATTCCAGGCTACTTGGGTTTTTCGGGTTATCAAACGAAAAGGAAAAAAATTATTAGGCTCAAATTTGGTTGCAAATGGATGAATTTTTCACGAATTTTTATGGCTAATCTTTTTGGGTAACAAACGATGACCTACTTCATTGTCCGAATTACTTATTAATTTACCATATACGTCTTGAGATTAATTTAATTTAGAGATTTGTAGAGCGCTTTTTAAGGCAATACCACACACGATTTCCATAACCGATCAAAATGAAAGGATTGAGATCCTCGACGACTTTTTAGGCCCTGAAAAGAACTTTGAGTTAACAATTAACTCAGATTGATTTATAAATTTCACAAAGATGTAAGGCTCTAATCTCATCGGGTTTGTTAATCCCCAATCTTATTTGTTAAGTCATCAATTTTCGCACAACTTCCATCTTTGGTCAATTTCGGCTTTATGTATTTGAATTTTACACTTTGAGACTTTACACCGACTTTTAATGATATTTTTGAAAAATTTTAATTTCAATTTCTATTTATTTTGAACAAAAATATTTTTGGATTTTTCAAATTTTTATAATTTTTTTGAGATTTTTGGGCATTTTTGAAAATTTGTGACGTTTTAGAAATATGCACTTGTGACCCCCCCCCAACTTAGACTTTTGCATTGTCCTCAAGCAAAAAGGACTAAAATCTAAATAAGGCAAAATAAGAAGTGTGATAAATAAAACGACCAAATGGAGAAAATGCAGATTTTTATAAAACAGGACTACGGTACAAAAACAGGAAAAAAGCATACAGCATGTGAACAAGGGAAACCACTAAAAACTGCCACAACCAATCAAAGCTTCACTGGGGCAGTAGTTGGGAAGAGCTAGGCGCGCCGGGGCCATAGGGGTCATAGAAGTAGGATGGCAATGGCTCGTTGGGATCCCCTTGGCGTCGGTACAACTCCACTTGGAATTGAAACATCATGCTTGTATCGCGATGGTAATCGGTCAAAAACTGTTGAATCTCGTCTCAAGGGCTGACATACGGTTAGTGAGGTCGCTAACCGCCCATTCAAAATCATGGTTGTCTTCTTCTTCGGTCGACTCTTCATTCGCACCTACGTCACCCATCTCCACATCAACACCTGCTTCGTCTTCTTCCTCTTCCTCTTCCTCTTCCTCACTCAAGGAAGCATCGACCTCGTCATCACTTCCCCATCTTATCCGAAGGATGGCTAGATGTTTGGCGCTCCGCGTGCGGGTTCCCTATCCAAAAGGACCGATGAGGCGAGTACGATCAAGCGGCGCCTCAATCCCAGCGTCCTTATGGATGGAGGTAATCAAACGTGCATATGGAAGTGGTGTTGCACCTTTCTCATCCATGGCTACGACGATGATGTCGGCGAAAAGGGTGCGAGCCAGGTTAATGAAAGTGTTGGGATCGAAGAGGTGGTATGTCAATGTGGCCTGACGGGGGCATATCGCTGAATCATTGGACATTTCCAAAATGTTTGCAGACACAATTTGGAAGGTGAGGCGTGCTTTCTAGTTAAGACGACCAACAACGACATTCTACCCCCTCCATGCAACATCGAGGGCAATGCGCTCCATAATCAGTTCTTTGGCGATCGGGACGACATTCCTTGAGTATGTGAAATCTTGAACATCGTTAACGTCGTATTCGGCCAACTTGGCGGTGAGAAAGGCCAACGAAAAAGGGATGACGGTACCCTCAATATATGTTTGTGACTCGAATTATCCCATACGAACAAGGGACACATAGAAAGAGCAGACCTCGGGTACCCAAACCGCTTCGTAGGGTTCATTAATGAATCGGCACCAACCCCGAGGCATGAAGAGGGTGATGATGAAATTAGGCTGACATGTCCATTGGATAGTGCGCTCCATGTGGAGTTTGCGATCCGGACCGAAGAAATGAATGCACCAACGCTCCTCTTGGCGGGAACAGAATTCACCATGGCCAGGAGGTAGGATTTCAGTGGAGTCGTATTTGACAAGGGAAGGTCATTGGGCCATGATAACGGGGAGAGGTGCTAGAAAATTAGGGAGAGAGGAGTGAGGTGGTTGAAGGTGTGGAGAAAAGTGGAGGCTATGGGTGGGTATTTATAGGGGAGGGTGGGTAGGGATTTGGAAATGGAGGGAAAGGGTTTAGAGGGAAAGAGGGAGTGTATTTAGGAAGGAAATTGAAGGGTTGGTTATGGGGGAATGAATTGGGAGGGAAGGGATTGGGGAGAAGGGGGTGCACCTAGGGAATGGGGGAAATTCTGCAGAAAGCGGATCGATCCGGCTGGTATAGGATCGGATCGGTACGGTCCTTTAATCTTTGAGCTTTTTAATCATCGGATCGATTCGGCTATAAAATAAAGGAACCGATTCGGGTCGGACCAGTCCGGCTCAAAAAGAAAAGAACTGATCCGATTCTTGCATTGAGCTGGATTTTCCCCCTAACTTAATTGCGATCGCTCTTCTCCGAAAGTTTTCAATTCTCATCATGCTCCCTATCAGTTTGGACTCAAAGTTCTCTCGATGTCTATGGTCAATGCAACTTGACTCAATTTCCCAAAACATGTGAATGCTCTCACCTTATTGTACCCTAATCCTATGGACTCTCACTACTCACACGACTCTCGTCTACTATACATAAGAATTCACCCCATACATGTCGGGGGTGCGACGACCTCACTATTGCAGCTCACTCTACCCTGTAAACGGGTTTCGACAACCAAACGATGTCGACTTCTTCCACACACGCCTTTAGATATGGCTTTAGGCGTTGTCCATTTACTTTGAATGTATTTCCCCTTTCAAATCGTCTAACTCAACAGCTTCGTGAGGGAAAACATTCTTCATAACGAAAGGGCCAGACCATCGTGATCGAAACTTTCCCGAAAAGTGATGAAGGCGAGAGTTATAGAGAAGAACTTTTTGTCCGGTAAGAAACTCTTTGCGTCGAATGATGTTATCGTGAGCGAGTTTCATCCTTTCTTTGGAGATTTTTGCATTCTCGTACGCATCATTGCGTATCTCTTCTAACTCATTTAATTGAAGCTTGCGAGCTTCACCGGCCTTATTCATGGCATAGTTCAATTCCTTAATTGCCCAATACGCCTTGTGCTCTAATTCCATGGGAAGATGGCAAGGTTTGCCATACACAAAGAGGAAAGGAGACATGTCGAGCGGATTTTTCTATACGGTACGATAGGCCCATAGAGAATCGTTCAATCTAAGTGACCAATCTTTTCGGGTAGGATTGACGGTCTTTTCGAGAATGTTCTTGATTTCCCGATTCACTAGTTCGGCTTGCCCATTCGTTTGTGGGTGATAAGTCATTCCAATATTGCGAACGACACCATACTTTCTCATGAGCTTTGCGAATGGCTTATTGTAAAAGTGGATGCCATTATCACTAATTATCTCTTTCGGAGCACCGAAGCGGGAAAGTATGTGTTCCTATAGGAACTTAATCACCACTTTGTTGTGATTGGTCTTCGTAGCTATAGCTTCCACCCATTTAGAAACGTAGTCTACCACGACAAGGATGTATAGGAAACTAAAGGACGGGGGGAAAGGGCCCATGAAGTTAATACCCCAACAGTCGAAGATCTCAATAATGAGTATGGGGGTAAGAGGCATCATGTCTCGTCGGGTAATAGGTCCCATCCTTTGAACCTATTGAAAGATTTACAAGTATTGTTCACATCCCGAAATATTGTGGGCCAATAGAGGCCGCATTGCAGAATTTTTTCGGCCGTCTTTTTCGTCAAAAAATGGCCTCGACAGCCTTGTGAATGACAAAATTGGATGACTTTTGGGATCTCGTCATCCGATACAGAACGTCGGATGATTTGGTCGGCACAATATTTAAACAGAAATGGATCATCATAGAAAAACATGCCCGACCAAGTAATAAACCTCTTCTTAACTTGCAGTGTCCAATCAGGAGGGAGGACTCCCATGACAAGATAGTTCACGATATCCGCAAACCAAGGCAAAGAAGAGGTAGCAAAGAGTTTCTCATCCGAAAAGTATTAGTCTATGGGTATTGGATCACTAGGTACGTCAAACGAAAGCCGTGATAAGTGGTCGACAACGACGTTTTCTACTACTTTCTTATCATTAATGGAGAGATTAAACTCTTGTATGAGTAGGATCCACCTTATGAAGCACGACTTTGCGTCTTTCTTCACAAGTATGTATTTTAATGCCGCTTGGTCGGTGAAGCAAGTAATGGGAGAACCGATAAGGTAGGACCAAGATTTGTCATGAGCAAAGACTACCACTAGTAACTCCTTCTCGGTAGTGGAGTAATTGAGTTGTGGTTCGATAAGAGTCCGGCTAGAGTAGTAGATGACATGAGCCTGTTTATCTTTTCTTTGGCCCAAAACATCCCCTATCGCATAATCGTTAGCATCGCACATAAGTTCAAATGGTAAAGACCATTCCGAAACTTGCATGATGGGAGCGGACACAAGCATGGTTTTCAGTTATTCAAAAGAGCTTTGGCATACTTCCGTCCACTCAAATGGTTTGTCCTTCATAAGTAGGTTTCTTAAGGGTCTAGCTATGGCGCTAAAGTCCTTAATGAACCTTCGATAAAACCCCGCATGGCCCAAGAAGGAGCGCACGTCTTTGAGAAATTTTGGTGGGGGTAGATCGACTATGACATCTATCTTAGCTCTATCAACTTCTATTCCCTCGAATGAAACTATGTGGCCAAGAACTATTCCCTCAGTGATCATGAAGTGGCATTTCTCCCAATTCATCACTAAGTTCTTTTCCACACACCGGGAAATTACCTTTTCCAATTTTTTAAGACAAAGATCGAAAGAGGTGCCAAAAATGCTGAAATCTTCCATGATCACTTCAAATACTCTCTCGACCATGTCGCTAAATAGGCTCAATATGCACCTTTGAAAGGTCGTGGGTGCATTACATAAGCCAAATGGCAAATGTTTATCGGCAAACGTGCTAAAAGGGAAAGTGAAGGTCGTTTTCTCTTGGTCAAGTACATCTACCTCAATTTTGTTATATCCGGAATAACCATCAAGAAAGCAAAAGTAAGGGTGGCCCGCTACTCTTTCAAGCATCTGATCAATAAATGGCAAAAGAAAATGGTCTTTCGTAGTTCCCGCATTGATTTTCCGATAATCAATGCAAACGCGCCACCCGGTGGTGTTACGTTGGCGGACTAGATCTCCTTTAGCATTATCAATCACCGTCATGCCCGACTTCTTTGCGATAACTTGAATAGGGCTCACCCATTTGCTATCCGAGATTGGGTAGATAATCCCGGCATCCAATAGCTTAATTATTTCGGTCCTCACCACTTCTTTCATATTAGGATTTAGCCTTCTTTGCATTTCTCTCGAGGGCTTGATATCCTCTTCGAGATGGATCTTATGGGTGCAAATCAAAGGACTTATCCCTTTCAAATCAGTAATGCACCAACCAAAAGCACCTTGGTGCTTCCTCAGAATCTTTAGTAATTTACCCTCCAGCTCTTCGTCTAGGCTAGAGGAGACAACAACGGGAAATGTTTCATCCTCTCCAAGGTATGCATATTTAATATGGGAGGGGAGTTTCTTCAATTTGAGGGATGGACATTTTTCGTTGGAGGGAACCATGCGTGTATCCCTCGGTCGTAATTCCTCGAATCTAGAAACCCAACTAACATCTCTCGCGTCCTCATCCGATGCTCTCTCATCAAATAATTCTCTTAACTCCTCAACATCCCTCTCGAATGCGGTGTACATCCCCTCACTCTCGTGGCTTGACAGTAAACTGGACCCTAAGGCGTCTCCACAATAATTTTCCTCAAAATAATCCTCTACGATCTCGTCTATTAGGCTCACCACATGAAGATCATCTTCTTCCCCCGTCTATTGGGCGATATGGAAGATGTTAGTCTCTAAAATCATGTTCCGAAAAGTGAGTTGCATTTGCCCATTCTGAGTATTGATGATTGTGTTAGCCATAGCTAAGAACGGGCACCCAAGAATGATGGGAACATGGCTTCTCGAGGTGAAGGAGGGCTCCGTATCCCAAATGAAAAAGTCTACCGGGAAGTAGAAAGTGTCAACTTAGATGATCACGTCCTCAACTATGCCTCGTGGGATCTTCACGGTTCTATCCGCTAATTGGAGAGTGACCTTTGTGGGCTTGAGGTCGCCCAAATTAAGTTACCTATAGATGGCTTAAGGGAGGATATTGACACTTGCTCCCAAATTAAGTAAGGCTTTCTCAATTTTATTTTCTCCAATGATGCAGGAAATGGTGGGTGCACCGGGATCTTTGAACTTGGGCGGGATATCATTGAGTATGATGGAACTCACGTTCTGTGCTAGGAAGACATTTTTTCTTTACCTTCATCCTCCTCTTTACCGTCAACAAGTCTTTGATGACTTTTGCATAAGCTGGAATTTGCTTAATAGCATTGAGGAAAGGTAAATTTAGCTTCACTTGCTTTAGTACGTCTAGCACTTCATCACGGGGGTTTCCTTTGTGGTAAGGAACCAACCTTTGAGGAAACAGTGCCGCGGTGGGTGGTTTCACTACTACCTCGGGCTCATTAGTGTCCTCTTTATCACTCTCATTCAAGGGGGCATCTTCGGCTTCTTTCGTGCCGGGCAAAATTTACTTATCTTTGGTTGTGTCGTGTGGAGGAGGTAATAAATCAACGACTCTCCCACTACGAAGAGTGGTCACAGCTTGACATTTCTCCTGATGTCCTGTCGAGGTGGAGCTAATGCAAGTTTGACCTTGGGGCGGTCTTTGGTCCTGAGAAGGAAACTTGCCTTTCTCATGGATACTCAATGATGATTGCAACTGTGAAATGTTCTCATTCATGTCGTTCATCATGCGCTCATGCCTAGCATTAGTTGCAGTCTGGGTATTGATAAAGTGGTTAATCGTATCCTCGAGACTTCTCCGCGATGGAGGGATGTATGCTCCTTGAGGTGGTGGTGCTTGCACATGTCCTTGTATGTGTGGAGCTTATTGAAAATGCGATGGTGGAGGAGGGGTAACATGTAAATTAGGATTCATCGCAACATGTTGTTTCCCATAGCTAAAACCAGGGTGGTTTTTCCATAAAGGGTTATAAGAATTCCTGTACGGTGCACTGAAATTACCCTTGAATCCTCCTATGCCACTTACTTGTTCTTGAAGCATTACTTTGTAGGCGAGTATAGTCGGGTATTCCTCAGTTTAATGATCCGCCTCACAAATCGCACACACCTTCTCAACAGGTTTTCGGATGGATCCAGTTGGTCCTCTTCCATATACCTCACGTAGGTCTTGAAGTCCTTTCTCAAGCATATCGAGTCGACTGTCCGCTATAGAATTCTTTTCTACATGAAATAGGCCGAACGCCGATGGAGTGGTGGTCACTTGACGATTTCTCTTTTGAGCATTAGGGTCAGATGTATCCCAGGATTGAGTAGTATCGGCAACATACCTAAGGTGAAGCTTAGCATCGTGGGCGTCTAAGTCGACAAACGGACCACTACTCATGGTTTCAATGAGTTGCTTGGAATTAATGTTCAGCCCATTATGGATAAAGGAAATGATTTGCATTTTATCAAAACCATGATGGGGACACGAGGCAATTAACTCATTGAAATGCTTGTAGCATCGTTCGAATGACTCATTTTTTAATTGTCGGAATGTTTGAATTTGAGCCTTGATGGAGTTCGTTCGATGTGGCGGAAATAACTTTTTGAGAAATTTGGATTATAACTCGTTCCATGATGAAATCAAATTTAGAGGTAAAGACCATAGTTAGGTCTTAGCCTTATCTTTTATCGAGAATGGAAAGAGTTTAAGGCGGAGCGCATCTTTTGTGCAAGTTTGATCACTGAGAGTCTCGCACGCCTCCTCAAATTCCATGATGTGGGCATATAGCTTTTCTTAATCCATTCCATGGTAAGTGGGAAGTATATGGATCATACCATTCCTAAAACGAAATTGCCCAACATTGTATGGGAGTAAAATGCATCCCGGAGTGACAGTGCGCTCGGGATATAAGACGTCTCTTAAAGGGCAATACGGTGCCTCTCCCTCATCGGCGGCTGCATTACCGTGTTGTGACATATTTATCTCTCTCAAAAATTCGATATCCTCACTTGGTATACTAGGAGTGTTCTTCGAAGTGTGTCCTAAGAAGGAAAACGGCGTGTTATTTGAGATTGAGTGTGATGGTATGGGAGGTGAAACCCAGAATTATGGAGCGTTAGGAGTGTGAGGGCTATCAGGGTCGTACTCAACTATTGGATTTTTGTGAATGTGGGTTGGAGTATTATGGGGATTTGGAGTGAGTTCAGTATTTTGCATTAACAGCTTATGAGAGATGATGATGAGTCTTTTTGTGCTTTTTGAAATTTTTTTTATGTTTTTGAATTTTTGAAGATTTTTGGTCAAAGTTTTAGATTGACTCGATCTAATCCTAAGTCTACCTAATTTCCCCGGCAATGGAGCCAAAAACTTGACGCGACTCAGAAAGTGTCTCTAATGTGCGTTCTCTTCTAGGCTCAAGTGCAATCCTATCGCGTTAGTAATAAACCCGGTAAGTCGGGATCGTATCCACAGGGAAATAGGATAATGGAATTGTATTGACGTTGGATAGATAAGGAAATCCTAACTCTGACTCTAAAGGAAAAAAGAAAAGGTGATTTGATTTGTGGAACAACTACACTAGATGCAATTATGAAATTATGAAAAAATGCAACTATTCAAAATTACCTAAAATACTGATGAAAAATGATTTAAAACTTTAAACTATATGATGGAGAAAACAAGACGGGAATACAATCCCCCAACCCTAGTGTATTGCAGGTATAATAATAATCGTAAATTTAAGTGATTAATTAGACCCAGAATTTAGTACTCCCAAGCATTACGTATATGAGGTTCAAGCCCGCACCATACTTAATCAGAGGACGAGTAAATCAGTATTGCGATAGTTACACTCAAATTTCATTCCAAAGCATCCCGGTTACCCGGAAGTAAACGAGATCCAAGGATCTACAATTGTCGCATTCCTAAGCAATACGGTCGTAATCAAACCATTAAATTTAGAGGATTACTTTTATACACATGCAACTATCACATCAGGTTGGGTTCATGTATCCCGACCCTTAAAAGTCTAGCCTACCATGATGAAAGTAATGAAAACGATTTTGGAATTACAGGAAGTCATGATTAAACTAAGGACAAATTGAAGAATGATGTAAACAGGAAATTAGACAGAGGAAATTAATCGCTAATCTTACCGAAGCACTCAAAGCATTAACTACAATTACTTGTAATCACAGAAATCTGAACAATCTTCAATCTTGGAATTAAAATTATAAGTTATCTTCAAACTAGGGTTTTTGTGAATAGAATGGAAAATTAGATAAATTCTCCGTGCTTAAAAATAATAATAACTCGGGTTTAAATAACCTACAAAACTTCAAGAGCTTTAGCTGAACTAGGACTCTCCAGTAGAGAAAGATTAAAAAAAAAAAAAAAAAAAAACTCGACAGTTGGACCGGTTCGGTCCTCCATCGGTTCGGTCTGGCTGGAATTCGGATCGGTTCATTTATTTCTTGTGAGGATCGGTTCATTTGTTTTCTTTCAGCTTCGATCCGTCTTCGATCCGGGGTTCTTTGGAAATTGGCATTGCGGATCGGTCCAGACAGGATCGGTCCGGTCCTCCTTTGACTTTTTCTTCAAACTTTGACTTCTCATAACTTTCACACCGGGACTCCGATGGAGGTACCGTTTCTTCCTAGGTGCTCATGAACTTGATATCTTCAACTCCTCTTTATATTCCTGATTCGAATTCCGGGTAGAAATTATAAACTTTTCCTTTTGACTTTCCTTTTTTTCTTTATCGATTCTTCTGGTTTCTTTCTTTATTTAATTGACATCAAATACCTATAAAATCAATACGGGGTACTCATTAGAATAAGTCAGTAGGAAGATTATGAGATAAAATCAAATTGATTACGCTGATCGAGGTGCTAAAAGTAACTAAATTAAAGGGATAAATTGGGAAGAATTTATGCCTAATCAACTCCGAATTTGAGAATGGCACCTGAATTTGGAAATAGGAATACTTTGGCTTTAAAACATGTCCCAAGTGGACAAAAAACCACAAATAGCCCTAAAACAGCACTGCAAATGACATAAAAAATTGACCTCATGCATGTCCATCATAACACATAGCCCCCGATCACATAGTTATGGAACTCCTGGTTTGAGAGGAGGACCTGGATTTGAAAATGGGGACATTTAGGTTTGAAAATGTTTTACAAGTGGGCGTAAACCACCAAAAGTCCCAAAACATTTGTGCAAGTGGCATGAACACCTCGTGTGTGTCCAACGTAACACGTACAAACCACCCATACAGTCACGAGACTCTCTATTTGAGAATAGAACTCTAAATTGAAAATAGACACGCTTAGGCTTGAAATGTGCTGCTAGTGGATGAAAACCACCCATAACCCCTAAAGAGCACAGCAAGTGACACGAAAAGATCGTTCGTATCCATCGTAACATGTAGCAACCAGTCGCGTAGTCATGGAACTCCCGATTTGAGAATAGGACTGTAAGGACATTATTTTATAAGTCTGTTATCAATTTAGTATGTCATATACCACTACACCGTCGAAGAAGTTCAAGAGCAATCTACATCAAAGACGGATCCAAATATATCAAGGTTCTTTATCAAAAATACTCCACGAAGTTTACTTTGGTAAGGTTATGTTTTTAATACCTTAACTTTGCACTTGGAGCTTTTGAGATATTTTTACAAAATATTTTTTCTAAGTGTTGGAGCGGACATGAAAATAATAATTTTCTGACGTAACAGTCGTTCAAACGACTTTGCTATGTCGTTCAAATGACATTGCATTATCGCGCGATGTCATTCAAATAACATGCGTATCTCGTTCGCGCGACATCTCTTTCTCATTCGAACGAGCTCAACAACCGAGGTGACGCGTTTTTCTATAAATACTCATTAAATGGTTTCATTTTCATTAAAAAGTCCCAGCATTTTGAAAGACAAAAAATTGCAAAACTGCAGAATCCTTTTGACTTCTTCTTTTAGGGTTTAATCCCTTTTTGTTTTCAATTCACAAAAATCCCATATGCTTTGGTGAATTTTTTTGGTGTTCAAGAACACACTTTGCTTTTTTTATTCTTTATGGAGAGAACTCTACAACCGGAGAGTTGCGTGCTATTGTGGAGGGAGTCTCTACGGAGTTTTTGGGTTGCGGTCCTTGTGGTATAGCTGCGCGTGAACCACTGCATATTTTTAGTCGTTGCTTTGAAGGTTTGACGAAGACATCGTGCGTGACACTTGTGGGCGATTAGCAGGTTGTATGGAAGTCAATGGTCTTGTAAACTTGTCAAAGTTCTAGAAATAAAAGGTTTTTCCCTGCTGGGATTTTTTTTAAATTTGTGTCACATGATTTATTTATTTATAGGTTGACACACGCACACACGTAGTTTCATGTTTAGCGGCTGAATTGATTTGGTTTAAAAATAGACTCTAATTAAATAAGGTTTACTTGGAAACTCGCTGTTGATGTAAAAAATTAGATTACTCTAATTATTCAATCACAGATAAATAAATGAGACAAAGATTTTTAAAGTGGTTCAGCCTTGTAAGAATGGCCTACATCCACTGTTATGTTATTGCTGAGTGTCTAGGAATTCTCGATTACAAGTGGTACCAAGAAATTTCGGGTCCCCCTTTGAATGAGGGTGATACAAGGTATTTATAGCCCTTAGGCTGTACATGAAAGGGTGTTACATTAAATGATACACATATGAAAGGGTAATTCATTTAATGTTCTTCAAACGTGTGTGTCAAGATGATAAGCATTCAATGAATAGTTGAACTGTTGATTATCTGACAATTAATGCTGTGGTCGAGGTGCAGTTTGAACCGCCTTAGTTGCTCGTCGTCCAAGAGTTTCTCGGAGCATTGGAGTTCCTCGGTAGATAAGAGTTCCTCGGAGGATATTTGTTGCTCGGAGTGAGTATGTTGGTCGGGGAAACAATCTTCCTCGTTGTTATTGTGCCACGTAGATTGACACGTGTCTTCTTATTATTCGTCCACATCAGCGTACTAATTTTGGTATCAACAGAAGCCCCCAATGTTTCATATTTCGAACTTTGAGGAGTATGGAACATTCTTTCTCCGTATATGGAAATATTAAATGACTTCCCTGGGTTTTAAGAGCATTTTCTTTGTATTTGAACTTCCTTCCAAATTCGCAGAATCCGCCTTTTTGCCTTTTCATAAGCGCTTCGATCTTCGTGCATTTTTTGTCCTTTTAGCTGCCGGTAGCGCAATAGTTTCTTTTATGTAATCATTTCTTTTGCTCGTTCCCATGGCAAAGTATTTAAACTTCCCAAGCAATCATATCGTCCTCTACCTTTTCCAATTTTCTTATTTTCGAATTCTCCATAGCTTTTCTTTCTCTTGTGCGTTCATCCTTGTTTTTGTTCGTTGTCAACAGATCTCCATTCTTCCTGTAAGATCTTCTTCTTTCTCCTTTTATTCACCATGGTTTATATTATTGAATCTATTGAAAAATTCCGTTCTGATTATTCCATTCCGTCTTGGGTAACGGGTTACGAGTGTGGATTTTCTTTTCCACCTAACCCTTTATGCTTAGAATTCTGTCAACATTTCGATGTTGTTCCTGCAAAAGTAGCCCCCAATACATGGAGAATAGTTAATGGGGTGCATAAGTTAAATCAAACTCATGGAACTCGTATAGGAATTTCTGAGATTATGTATTGCTATAGATGGGTTGTTTTAGATAATATTTATTATTTAAAAACCAGATTTTTCAATAGGGCTTTAGTAGTCAACCTCCCTGATGCTAACATGGATTATTTTGAACATGGATTAGTTTTCAAAAATTGGCAACATGCTCCTTCAGTCGGAGACGACGTGTATGAAGGTCCCAAATGCCCCCATATGGCAATGGGATAGGTTATTTTCATTTTATTTTATTTTTGAAATTATGATTTCATCATGTTTGAATAAATGCATGATTGACATTTCAATTTATTTTTGTTTGCAGTTGACAGCAAGAGAAAAACTCCCAAAGAATCAGAAGTTAATATAAGGCAATTGAAACATATCTGGAGTTTGCATCAGAAAGTTACAGACGAGCACATCAGGTCTGCTTCATACTTGTTGCAGTATAGGAGCTATACGTCGTCCTTTACTTCTCGTCCTGTGGTCAGCATCAGTGATCCAGTGCAAATTCCTGAAGACTCTGATCCAGAATCTCATATTCCTTTGAGCCAAAAAATGGGCAAAAGAAGAGTTCCCGCTCTCTTCGAGGAGACTTCCTCTGCTGGAGATGGGAAGAAAAATAAGGTTGATGTCCAAAAAGGGACAAAGAATAAGGATGCCACCCCTCCTGTTGCTTCTCAAAAGGCTGTCGAGAAGCCCCCAGTGGCTCCTGTGTAGAAGGATGCACTTGTTGAAGTAATCACTATCTCACCAACCAAAAGTTCTTCTTTGGTTGAGGTTGTTGAAAAGGCACCGAGGAGATTGAGGAAATCCTCCTCGGTCAGTATTTCTGGAGCCATTCCCCAGCTCCCAGCTGGTGGAGATGGTGTTCCAATCACTGTTCCTCCGAGCTCTACGATGAGCTTGGCAAAGTTTTCACCCATTCCCGAGGTGCAAGGTATTGAAGAAGACCTTACTCGGGATATGGTTAATTCTCTGGCTGCTCGTCATCTTGCTTCAGTAAGTATCTATACTCTGAGTTTTTCATATTTTCCTTTGTTATTTCCCATATTTGTTTCTGATGTCGTTTCCCTTTTCTGATTACAGTTGACGAGCTGTTTCAATATAATCCTTAAAAAGGATGAAGCGATCAAAGCTTCTTGCTCCTCGTCCACTGTGGAAGGTGCACTGGAGAAAGCTATCAAATCTGTGAGTGAATCCCGTCAGAAGTATGACGAGGATAAAATTGAATGGGAGAAGAAGTTGGCTGCGTCTGATGCAGAGAAGGTACAACTGGGTAATAAGGTGAAGGACTTGGAGAGAGAGAATAAAGACTATGCCGAGAAACTTTCAGGCTTTAGGGAGCTTGAGAATAAATTGAAATCAGCTGAAGAAGAGCTGACCCTCCTGCGAGAAGTAAATCGTCAGAAGGCGAAGGTAGAGACCAAATTGAAGGCCACCGAGAATCTTATGTCCGAGAAGCTCTCCTCGGAAAAAATGAAGAGAAAAACAGCTGTTAAGAAGTCCTTCCTAACTGGTTGGGACAAAGGATGGGATAGGGGGGTAGCAGCGATGATGACCCAGGTGAAGTATGGAAGTTTGAAATACTTCCATGATGGTTGGGTTGCTGCCTTAGAGGAACTGAAGGTGAGCGAGGACTCCGAGCTATTTCAACAACATCTCCCTGGTCCTCCTCCAGTTATGCAAGATGAGGATGAAGACGAAGCTGCATCTGAAGAATCCTCAATGACTGTGGGTGATCAGGTCCTAGTTCCATAACCCAACCAGATGGCCACCGAGGAGATTTCATCCTTTCCTACTCCTCCAGAACAATTCCCAGCTTCTACTAATCAGATCATCGTTCCTACCGAGCAACCAAGCTCCTCGTCCCAGCCTCTCGAGAAAGTCTTGGGAGACAAGGAAAAGGTGTGAAGTTGTTCGGTACTATCTTTCTATTTTTCTTCTTACTTGTACTTCTGTATTCCAAATGATGTAATCTTGTTGATGATGTAATAAAATCACATCTTTTTGTTCCTCTACATTGTTGATGCTCTGTCTGTTTTTATTTATTAACTCTTGCCTTCTCCTCTTTATTAGTTTATAGCTAGAATGGAACTGATATTTGCCCATGATACAAAGCTGATGCAGCAATGCCGTGAATATTATAAGGCTGGTCATATAGACCTGAGTGTATCAGAAATTACCGACATCCTTGGCCATGATGCTTCAGAGCAAGCAGTTGAGGCTTATCGATACCTGAAAGATTTACTTGATCGAGCTGTGTCCAAGAATGTGGCATACTACGAATTGATCGAGGAGCTTCATTGTACCCTAGAAGATCTTCAAAATCAGCACAATGAATCAACTGCCTTGTTGCATAAGGAGTATGAGAATAGGTATCAACAGCTTTCTTCCGAGACAGGCCACAAAAAGATCATTGCCGGATACGATGTCAGGGAGAGAACCCTAAAAGGTGAAGTTGAGGCCTGCAGACAGATTGCCGAGCTGCTGGAACAAGAGAACAACAATTTGCAGAAAAAGTTGGCACAGTATGAGTCTGCAGCTTCATCCTCCACTGCCTTGGTACCAGTCACCGATGAAGGATTCTCATTCTTAGAAGTTGAGAACGCCAAATTAAGGCAAGAATTGGATACTTTAAGAAAGTCTGGTGTTTCTGCTATTGTTCGGGGATGAGGAAGAGGTTCTCGTGGGCGAGGAAGAGCTGCCCAGGATGTTAACGAGGAACGAAGCATTTCAGCTGCTCGGGGACGATCAAGAACTCCTCGTAGTATTGATGAAGCTCGTACTCTGTCAACATTGGAAACTCAAGCGTACCAGTTGAACGCAAAAGATCGGTATTTGTCTAAAATGTCCAAGAAAATCCTGACTTTGGAAGATCAACTTACTGCAACGAAGTCAGCTTTACATACCAAGGACCTTTTTGCCAAAAACCTTCATGAACAATTGGATAGATTAACCTTCCAATTCCATAAACAGCACAGGGAATTTTGGATGGCTGGATACAACGAAGCTCTAGTTCATTTAGATGCTCGTATCCAGAATGCCAATAATGAGGGTTATAAACAAGGATGGCTGAATGCCTTATGTGTATTAAAGCTCGAGCAAGGACATTTTTGTGGCATTACTACGAGCCTGGAGTGCTTGACTTGCCTGTGCCACCTTTCAAGTTGGACATGGAATGGATACCAGCTCGCGCCATTCCTCGGAGCTTGATTGCGAATTATCTTGGTGACTATAACCTTCATTCTCAAATTGACGTATCTCGTCCCGAGCATCTCTTGGATACTCCTTCAGTAATGAATGTCATAATCTTGAAGGACTTGAATTTTATCAATTCTCCTCAGACATTACATGATCCTCCTGCTGGCGAGGAACCTGTATCGAAGGCTGAAGGGAAAAAACCAATAGAATAGGATTTTCAATGTAATAGTTAGCACACATATGTAGCTTGTAATTTATTTTGAATTTTAATGAAAGACTTTCATTTTCTGTTTGCAAATCTGTATTGCTATTCTTTGGCACTTGTCTAACACTTTTACATTTGTGCATATGTATCTGTTAAAAAGATAACAATATTGTGCTATTCATCATCTAAAAAAGTTTACAAGTATCAATGTTGCTCAATCACTTAATAATAAAGTAATGAGTATAAAATGTTTAAAATGTTTCCAACCAACCAAGGTTGTTGAATTGTGTTTGTCGACCAACTACAGTTGATGGGTTTTTATCCCCGACCAGCCATACTTGGTTCAATTTTGAAATATTTTCTGCTCGTCAATCAAATACAGTTAGTGGGTTTTTATCCCCGAACAACCATACTTGGTAAATTTTTTCATAAAATGTGTCCGACCAACCAAGGTCGATAATTTATCCTCGTTGACCAACTACAGTTAGTGGGTTTTGATCACCGACCAACTATACTTGGTTCAGTTTGGAATTTTTTGTATTTTCAGGAATAGTTTTACCTTCCGACCAACATAAGTTGGCATATTTTGTTTCTTAACCAGCCAAAATTGGCATTTTTAAGAATGTTGTTCTTGCCCTTTTACCAACCGGAGTTGGTCATGGGTTTGAACTATTATGTCCACTAGTTATTTTACCAACCGGAATTGATCACGCTAGTGTATGCCTCCTAACCAAAGGAGTATGGTGTTCTCGCTCTTTTACCAACCGGAGTTGGTCACGCTCGAACTATTATGTCCACTAGTTATTTTACCAACCGGAGTTGATCACGCTAGTGTATGCCTCCTAACCAAAGGAGTATGGTGTTCTCTCTCTTTTACCAACCGGAGTTGGTCACGCTCGAACTATCTTATCCACTAGTTATTTTACCAACCGGAGTTGATCACGCTAGTGTATGCCTCCTAACCAAAGGAGTATAGTTGTTCTCGCCCTTTTACCAACCGGAGTTGGTCGTGGGTCTGAACTATCTACTAGTTATTTTACCAACCGGAGTTGGTCACGCTAGCGTATGTCTCCTAACCAAAGGAGTATAGTTTGTTCTCGCCCTTTTACCAACCGGAGTTGGTCGTGGGTCTGAACTATCGTCTTCTTTTTGCTGTTGAACAGCGTAGTGTACAACACTAGTATTCCCCGAAAAACTTTCAAACAAAGGAGAGAAAAATTGTGAAACATCATCGTTTTATTCATGTTGATGGAACTGCTGTACATTTTACATTATTGATAATACTTGCGAAGGTGTTCAGCATTCCAAGCATTCTTGAATTCCTCTCCTTCTAGAGTTGCTATTCGGTAAGTTCCTGGTCGAACAATTTCTGTAACTCGGTAAGGTCCATGCCAGTTTGCTTCCAATTTATTGTGCTTCTGAATGACCTTCTTTAGCACATAATCTCCTTCTTTTAAATCGCATTTCTTCACCCTCTTGTTGTAGAACAGAGTTGTTCGTTGTTGATATACAGCATTCCTAATGGCTGCTTCTTCTCTAACCTCCTCGAGCATATCCAAATCCAGTCTTCTCATCAAGTCACTGACTGGGGAATTGAAATTCAGCACTCTATGTGTTGGAAGACCCAACTCGACAGGTATTACAGCCTCACTTCCAAACGCTAGCATATATGGTGATTCTCCAGTTGCTGCTCGGGGAGTTGTTCGGTAAGCCCACAGTACTGACTGTAGCTCATTAATCCAATTAGCTTTAGCCTCACTTAGCCTCTTCTTCAAACCATTTAATAATGTTCTGTTCGTCACTTCAGTCTGTCCATTGCTTTGAGGATGGCCTGGTGCTGAATGAACCTTCAAAATGTTCGATTGATGACAATAGGCAGCAAATTCCTCGTTATCGAATTGTGTTCCGTGGTCTGTGATGAAGGCATGAGGGAGACCATATCGACAGATGATGTTCTTCCAAACGAACTGGTATACCTTCTCGTACATCATATCGATAAGGGGTTCAGCTTCTACCCACTTAGTAAAATAATCAACTGCGACGACGAGGTACTTGAATCTTCCTCGGGTGGTCGGCAGTGGTCCAACCAAATCAATTCCCCACATGGAAAATGGCCAAGGGGAAGTTATGGGTGTCAACAATGCTTGTGGAGTTCGTCGGATGGAGGAAAAACGTTGGCACTTGTCACATTTCTTAGCATAGGCTATACAATCAACCCTCATCGTCGACCAGTAGTATCCTTGAGTCATTACCCTTTGCAAAAGTGTTCGACCTGCTACATGAGCTCCACAGGACCCTTCATGGATTTCTTCAATTAATTCTTTCACCTCGGAAGGATGTACACATCTTTGCAAACCTGCCATAATTCCTCGTCTATAAAAAATACCATTAGTTAGTACATACCGAGCAGCTTTATACTTCAATTTCTTGGCAGCGAGCTTATCTTCCGGTAATTCTCCTTCTTCAACATATGCCCTGATGGGATCCATCCAAGATGGTCCTAAATCAAGGGTGATAATATTCATCGTCAGGTTTTCATCTATGCTCCGACTTTCTAATACTTAAATTGGTATTATTCATCGCAGCTCAGTACGAGTAGCTGATGCTAGTCGGGCCAGTGCGTCTGCTCGTGCATTCTCTATTCTTGGTATTCTGATTAACTGAATCGCATCAAATTCTGCCAATAATTCCATTACCTTGGCATGATATTTGACCATTAATTCTCCTTTAACTGCATATGTTCCCATCATTTGATTCACAATCAATTGAGAATCACTGAATACCATCACTTGTTGCGCTTCTATAATCTTTGCTAAATTAAGACCTGCTATCATGGCCTCATACTCAGCCTCATTATTGGAGGTTTGAATCGGAATCGTAAGGCATATTCCATGTCAATCTCGTCTGGGGTGTTCAAAATAATTCCTGCCCCACAACCTGTTGTGCAAGATGAGCCATCTACATATAATCTCCATATGGGTAACCCGTCTTCAAATTCCTTATCTGATAGAGTTCCTCTGTGAAATATTTTTTGCTTCCTTTCATCCTCCCCTGGTACTTTTCGATCCTCGTCGACCATCTTTTCTCGCTCTTTTACCAACCGGAGCTGGTCTGAGTTCGAAGTTGATGATCCTTCTACATCCACAAGTTCTTTTTCCAACCGGGGTTGGTCTGAGCTTATGTCTGTTGATTTTTTAATATCCACTCATCCTTTTACCAATCGGAGTTGGTCTGGGATCGTGTTTGTTGATCCTGTAACATCCACAGGTCGATCAGCGAGTAACTTTTGCTCCTCGGGGGTATCAGGATAAGTAAATTCTGCTATAAAATCTTCTACGGCCTGCCCTTTTAGTGATGATCTCGGTTCATACACAATATCATATTCACCGAGCTCTATTGCCCAATACATCAGTCTCCCTGATTTTTTTGGTTTATGAAGGGCTTGTCGTAACGGCATGTCGGTATACACGACGATGGTATGGGCCTGGAAATATGGCCTCATTCTTCTACTTGCTTCAATTAATGCCAATGCTAATTTTTCCAACTTCGGGTACCTGATCTCTGCACCTCGGAAAGCCTTACTTGTGTAATAAATTGGCTTCTGGACTCCATTCTCCAATCTGATCAGTGCCGAGCTGACTACATTCTCTGATACTGCCAAATATAAGTACAACTTTTTGCCCATCACTAGTCTGGACAGCAATGGAGGTGTTCCCTGATATTTCTTCAAGTCTTGAAAGGCTTTTTCACATTCATCATTCCACTCGAAAGTTTTTCGGAGTGTTTTGAAGAATGGAAGACACCTATCAGTTGCTCGAGATACAAATCTATTGAGCGCTGCAACTCGTCCTGTAAGATTCTGCACTTCTTTATTCGTCGTTGGAGATCGCAACCCTAAAAGAGCTTTGATCATTGTTGGATTTGCCTCAATGCCTCGCTGATTGACGATGTACCCGAGGAACATTCCTTCTCGTACTCCAAAGGTGCACTTCATCGGGTTGAGCTTCATCTGGTATTTATCCAGTTGATCAAAGGTCTGACCTAAATCAACTAGATGCTCAGCAGCTTTCTTGCTCTTTGTTAACATATCGTCGACATAGACTTCCATGTTGCAACTGATTTGTTCGGCAAAAACCTTATTCATCAGCCGTTGATATGTCGCTCCTGTATTTTTCAAACCAAAAGGCATAACATTATAACAATAAGTTCCCCTAGGGGTAATAAAAGAAGTGTTTTCCCTGTCTTCAGGTTTCATTTTGATCTGGTTGTAACCAGAGTAAGCATCCATGAAGCTGAGCAGCTCGTGCCCTGAGGTAGCATCTACTAGTTGGTCAATTCTGGGCAATGGGAAATGATCCTTTGGGCAGGCCTTGTAGAGATCAGTGAAATCAACACACATTCTCCATTTATTATTTTTCTTCTTTACCATTACCACATTTTCCAACCAGTCTGGATACTTCACATCTTCAATGAATTGGGCATTCTGGATCTTGTCGACCTCCTCTTGAATAGATTGATTCTTCTCGGGGCTAAATACCCTTCTTCTCTGCTTTACAGGCTTGATCTCCTTATTCACATTGAGCTCATGACATAAGAAGTTTGGATCTATTCCTGGCATGTCTTCATGACTCCAGGCAAAAGTTTTCTTTCTGTTTTTCAAGAAAGTTATCAACTCCTATTTTATTGAAGCATCCAATGACGAACCTATCTGGGTTACTCGTTTAGGGTGTTCGTCGTCCAGAATAACATTTTCTGTAGATTCTACCACCTATCCTTTTAATGCCAATGCCAATTTTTCCAACTTCGGGTACCTGATCTCTGCACCTCGGAAAGCCTTACTTGTGTAATAAATTGGCTTCTGGACTCCATTCTCCAATCTGATCAATGCCGAGCTGACTGCATTCTCTGATACTGCCAGATATAAGTATTACTTTTTGCCCATCACTGGTCTGGACAGCAATGGAGGTGTTCCCTGATATTTCTTCAAGTCTTGAAAGGCTTTTTCACATTCATCATTCCACTCGAAAGTTTTTCGGAGTGTTTTGAAGAATGGAAGGCACCTATTAGTTGCTCGAGATACAAATCTATTGAGCGCTGCAACTCATCCTGTAAGACTCTGCACCTCTTTCTTCGTCGTTGGAGATCGCAACCCTAAAAGAGCTTTGATATTTTCTGGATTCGCCTCAATGCCTCGCTGGTTGATGATGTATCCAGGAACATCCCTTCTCGTACTCCAAATGTACACTTCGTCGGGTTGAGCTTCATTTGGTATTTATCCAGTTGATCAAAGGTCTGAGCTAAGTCAACTAGATGATCAGCAGCTTTCTTGCTCTTTGTCAGCATATCATCGACATAGACTTCCATGTTGCAACTGATTTGTTCGGTGAAAACCTTGTTCATCATCCGCTGGTATGTCGCTCCTGCATTTTTCAAACCAAAAGGCATAACATTATAGCAATAAGTTCCCCTAGGGGTAATAAAAGAAGTACTTTCCCTATCTTCAGGTTTCATTTTGATCTGGTTGTAGCCAGAGTAAGCATCCATGAAGCTGAGCAGCTCGTGTCCCGAGGTAACCTCCACTAGTTGCTCAATTCTGGGCAATGGAAAATGATCCTTTGGGCATGCCTTGTTAAGATCGGTGAAATCAACACACATTCTCCATTTATTATTTTTCTTTTTTACCTTAACCACGTTTGCCAACCAGTCTGGATACTTCACGTCTTCAATGAATTGGGCTTTCTGGAGCTTCTCGACCTCCTCTTGTATAGCCTGATTCTTCTCGGGGCTAAATATCCTTCTTCTCTGCTTTACAGGCTTGATCTCCTTATTCACATTGAGCTCATGACATAAGAAGTTTGGATCTATTCCTGGTATGTCTTCATGACTCCATGCAAAAGTTTTCTTCCTATTTTTTAGAAAGTTATCAACTCCTATTTTATTGAAGCATCCAACGTTGAACCTATCTGGGTTACTCGTTCAGGGTGCTCGTCATCCAGAATAATATTTTCGGTAGATTCCACCACCTGTCCTTTTACAAGTTGGGATTCATCTCGAGGATCCAGTGTTTCAATTTCTGTACCTTCATCCACCTGGTAGGTAGTAGTCTTTTTTCTTGAATCTTCAAGCTCCTCTTACTCGACAGATGAATAATAGCATTCCCGAGCTACTTTCTGATCACCTTTCACAACTCCTACTCCAAAATTTGTTGGTAATTTTAAGCATTGATGTACTGTAGATGGAACTGCTTCGAACTTCTTCAAACCAACTCTTCCCATGATGATATTGTAGGCTGGCTGCACATTCTTATCAATCACAAAGAAGCGTATTCTCTCTGTTCGACAAGCAGGCCAAGTTCCAATGAATATGTACAACTTGATCGTCCCAAGTGGAAAAACTTTCTCGCCAGTAAAACCCAAAAGAGGTCTGTGATAAGGTTCCAATTGAGATAATTTTAAATTCAAGCTGTCAAAGCATGAATAGTACATGATGTCTGCTGAACTACCATTGTCTACCAGCACCCTTGAAATCACTACTTCTTTCATCCTCATTTTGATCACCAAAGGGTCGTCGTGAGGGTAAAGAACACCTGCCAGGTCGTTTATTGAAAAGCCAATGACCAGCTTCTCTTTGTTTACCTTCCTCGGACGATCCTCCTCGGCCAAATTTATTCGCTGAATGTACGAACAAGCTTGTGCCTCTCCGAGGTAAGCTTTTCTTTCTGCAGTAAGGTCTCATCCTCCTGCATCTCCTCCTGTAATAACATTACAATTAAACGATCCAAAACATATGGAAAATACCTCTCGTTCTGGCTACCTTGGTTTCTTGGGAAGATCGGGGTCATCCTCTGCATCATCTTCATGATCTCTCTTCTTTTTCTCCTCTGTTCGACGAGGAGATCTAGATCTCTCTCTAGTTCGATCATTATTTCTTCTTTCACCTCCCCGATCAACATACTTTGCTAACTTTCCTCTTCGGATGAGTGTTTCAATCTCGTTCTGAAGAGCTATGCAATTTTCAGTCATATGGCCATGATCCTTGTGGAACTCGCAATATTTATCCCTATTCCTCGTATCAGGGTCTGACCTCAGTTTCTTCGGCCACTTTACCTCCTCGCTATTCTTGATTTCTTCCAAGACATGATTAATACCCATTTTCAAGGGAGTATAATTATCGAATTTCTTCAGGACTTCCCATGACGACTTATTATTTCTGGAACGCTTGTCACCGCCATTGCCCTTATGCTCTTTATTTTTAGACTTGTCGACGTCCACCTTGGGATCTTTATCCATATTCTTCTTTGCAGCCATAGATTCTTCGGCATTCATGATTTTGGCTGCTTTTGCCATCAAATCTGATATAGTTTTAGGTGGATCTTTCGCCAAAGTGTAATACAACTTATTAGGCAACAACCCACTCATCAAGGCGGTGATTGATGTCTTTTCCTCATAATCTATGACTTCTAGCTTCTCGTTATCGAAACGAGTTATGTAATCTCTAGTGCTCTCACCAGATTTTTGTCTAACACTTAACAAATGTGCTACTCTTTTTACTGGCTTTGCTCCAAAATAGAAATTGCCGATGAACAACTCGGCCAATTGAAAGAAAGTTGAAATCTTACCCCGAGGAAGATTGTTGTACCATATCTGGGCAGATCCAGTAAGAGTTCCTGAGAATGCCCTACATCTCATCTCGTCGGGGACAGCATAGATGTCGGCAGCAGCTTGATATTGCTCTATATGAAGAACAGGATCTGTCTTTCCATCGTATTTGGGGGTCCCCACAGGGGCTTTAAATTTTGACGGTGTTGGAAAATTTACAATGGCCTGGACAAAAGGTGTCCCTTGAACAAAAGTTCATCATAGGGGATTCTTCGCCTTAGCCATTTCTCCCAATCTATCTTCCAACCGCTGAAGAGATCCTTTTCACGCTTCATTTCCTTCTTCGGGCCTATTGGTTCGAGCAATTGATCGTTCTGAAGTAGCCTCTTGAGATCTATCTTGACGAGCAGCTGGTCGTGACTGTGCTGATCCTTCTCTTAGATCTGATGGTTGTCGAAAACTCCTCGACATGGTCTTAGGTGGACTCCTATTCCTCCTAGGGCCTAATCGGCTGAAAGGAGAGGCCCTACTTAACCTTTCCAATGCACTGGCCCTTTCTGGGGAAAGGGTGACACGTTGTTCAGTATCTGTAACCCGTATTGACGAAGTTTGCCCAGGTTGATAAGAGAAATCATCAGATTCCTCATTACGATATGATTCAGTACGCCTAGATCGCGAAGAAAGTAAATAGTTTTGCCTCTGACCACTTCGATGCCCTGACTGTGCAGGTGCGCCGCCATGAAGAGTTTGAATGAGTTGCCGCATCGTCTCTTGCATGGCGGTTTGTCCTTGAGCCAGATTTGTCATAATCCCGGCCAGATCTGGAGGTGCAGAGGGATTTGGAGGATTTCCAGCATTTCCAGCGTTTCGATTGCTAGATTCTGGGTTATCCGCCATTGGTGATGAATGATTTTTGGTGAAAAACGATAATAACAAATCGTTCCCACAGACGGCGCCAATCTGTTGATGTAAAAAATTAGATTACTCTAATTATTCAATCACAGATAAATAAATGAGACAAAGATTTTTAAAGTGGTTCAGCCTTGTAAGAATGGCCTACATCCACTGTTATGTTATTGTTGAGTGTCTAGGAATTCTCGATTACAAGTGATACCAAGAAATTCCGGGTCCCCCTTTGAATGAGGGTGATACAAGGTATTTATAGCCCTTAGGCTGTACATGAAAGGGTGTTACATTAAATGATACACATATGAAAGGGTAATTCATTTAATGTTCTTCAAACGTGTGTGTCAAGATGATAAGCATTCAATGAATAGTTGAACTGTTGATTATCTGACAATTAATGCTGTGGTCGAGGTGCAGTTCGAACCGCCTTAGTTGCTCGTCGTCCAAGAGTTTCTCGGAGCATTGGAGTTCCTCGGTAGATAAGAGTTCCTCGGAGGATATTTGTTGCTCGGAGTGAGTATGTTGGTCGTGGAAACAATCTTCCTCGTTGTTATTGTGCCACGTAGATTGACACGTGTCTTCTTATTATTCGTCCACATCAGCGTACTAATTTTGGTATCAACACTCGCGAATTAATTTAAATTGGTATCACACATCGCATTTATTCATTCACAAATTGGTATCAGAGCAGGTTGCGCTAATTTATCACGTATTCTTATTTTTTTAAAAATTTGTGTAATATTGATTTTTTTGAAAAATCAGTTTTGTGAAAAATCGCAATTTTTCCAATTGAGCACTTATGTAATCGGATGCCCCCCTTTGATGACACGAGTCAGATTTTTGATGATATAAATCATTTAAATTTGACGTTTGTTAAAAGAATTGAATTTTTGGAAAAAGAAAATTCTCGTTTTAATTCCGCGATGGATCTTTTGCAAACGGTTCAAAATCAAAGAGATCGTTATAGTGAGAAACTTGTTTCTTTGGACCGAGACTTTAATGATTTAAAATTATCCAAAAAGAAGAGTGATGATAGGGTCCTATTTTTAGAAAAAGAATTAGAGGACCTTAAAAATTTGATGGTTTGTGTTTGTGCCAAAGATGATAAAAATATTTTAATCAATGAGTTTGTGGCAAGTGAAGAGACTCTTTGGGATATGTTTATTTTAATTGAGGGGGAGCATGATAAACTGTTAAGTTTAATTAAAAATTTGAAAAAGAAATCCCTGTCTTTGGAAGAGTCTAATTCTTTGCTTGAGTCAAAAATTTTGAAGTTAAAAAATGATTTGACAGACTTGAGTAGGTTTGATAGTGATGGCAATGGCTCATCTTGTTCTCATGCTTCTAGCGCTAAAGACAAAACCATTATTTTTTTTAGAGGGTCAATTAATCCCAAGGACGTTAGAAAAGATCACACTTTAGGTAACATTCCACCCGTTTACACATGTTCACATTGTGGTAGGAAAGGTCACCTTAGGCATTTTTGTTTTGATCTTGGAAAAAGTCCTAGGAATTTTATGTCTAGTGTTCCCTTGGTTTCTAAATCCCCCCCCCCCCCCCCACACACACACACGATGTTTCACATCTATTTGGATTAGGAAATCACTTTTAGAGGCATTAGATTTTAAACAAGTTGATTCATGTTTGCTTGCACATTGTTCTTCTCTTGCCATATCATATAGATGATTGTGTTTGTATTTTTTGTCATACACTAGTTGTGGTTTCATAATATATATTTGCTAGTGTAATGACTTGTACCTTTTGTATTAGATTTTTTTTTTTTTAAATTGAAAAATACAAAAAGATTTTATTTTGATAAAATTTGTGAGAAAATTCAAAAAGATTTTTGTATTTTATTTTGCACCTTTTATGGATGGACACTTAGGATGACTGAGTCACAACATCATTCCATTTTTTTCATGTGACCATTTGATAGTGTTTTGAGACAATAGGTCAATTCATTCATGTGCTTTATAATGTTTGGAGTCATTACGATGTAATTAAGTGTTACTTCCTACATGTTTGACTCATGATTTCCTTTATTGCACACGTGCACAGATTTGTTTGATTATTATGCTTGTCTTATCAAATGTTGGTTGGGTGTTTTCACTTCAATTATGTCCTTAAAATGAACCAAGCTTGATAAAACTTGACAAGAAAATAGTGCATGTAAGAACCATTTAGCGAGGTTGTGTGCTTTATTTGAAAACGGTGAAGGGCTACAAAAGGTACTCATCTATCCTTTGCGATTAAGACACCGTGTAAATTGGATCTACAAAATTGAGGAATTTTATTATTCGAGGTCCAAAGAGGTTTAAAAGAGCCCAAAAAATTTAAAGGCAATAAAAACAAATTCATGCCAAATAGGGGCCATTTAGGTTTTTGCACCAATTCTCCAAAGTTTGAGAATTTAGTTTATACACCTCTAAAAGAAAATATATATGAGGGAGTTTGGATGGAGAATTAAAACGGGTTTGCATGTCCTTGAAAATCTTGAAAAAGCGTTAAATAGTTTTGGATGTTATTGGGGTGGAAATCATTTTGACTTTGATTTGTTGATTTTCATAAGACGATGTCATCTAAATTCAATAATTTTTACACCTAAAGATACTTTTGATGTTCATTCATTAGGAGTACACATATGCATCGTGCACATATGATTGATTGAGTTTATTTACCTATCGAATGTATTCACACCCATTCATTCCATTTTCATGACTTGGTTGTTTGAGTTTAAATCCATTGTGTGATTTTTGGTATCTTATTTTTGTATGAAAATTTTGAAAAATCAAAAATAGTTTGTGAAATTTTTTAGATACTCCTTTGCATACGCATAGTTTGATCCTTGTTTGCTATGTATTTTGTCATGACACTCCATGTTTTGATTTTTCTTCTTATCTGTCTATTTGGGGATATCATAAAAAGGGGCAGAAAGAATTATCATGTTATGGGGGAGTTTTTGCATTATGGGGGAGATTTGATTTATTAATGATTTATTCTTATATTTTTTCAAACTCGATGCACCACGAAGGTTTTTGCTTTATCTCATGTGTGTAGGTACAAAGATTGAAGATCATTATGTGTAAGGACATAATTTTATAAATGTCCGGGGTAGAATCTATGAATTTTTTGTTTTCCCTAGATCACAGTTTGTATGTCTGATACCGCCACATTCGGCACATCATCACAATCATCCACGACGGCCTCTATCCGAATCCATGCATCCATCATCTTCACACGTGCATCATGCTACATGCGACGTGCTGATCATCTATTTCCCACTATTCCACGATGCATTATTGGTAAAATGTCTTATTGGAGTTATTTATATTTGCATTTATATTTGGGAAATTTTTCAGAAAATAATTTTTGAAGTATGAAATATTTTTTATCAAAAGAAAATTTTTTTTGAAGTGTAGAAGCGGAGTGCCTCGGTCGACGAGCTCGTTCAAACGAGTCAGCACTGTCGTTCGAGCGAGATCAGCATCTCGCGCGAAGTCGTTCAAACGACAGTGTCCTTCGTTCGAGCGAGATGCCTATCTCGTTCGAGCGACGCCTCGATTTTTGTATAAATACCAGCGTACCTTCTACACGTTTTCCCAAGTCTTTTCACAACACGATTTCTGCAAAAAACTGCCCAGAAATAGACTTCACTTTTTAAGGTATTAGACCTTGTTTATTCACATAAACAATCCCATCTATTATGTGAATCTTTAAACCTTCAAGAGGATTGTTTACTACTCATTTGGAGTGTTTTGTGGAGGAGCCATCTTCTTTTCAACTGCTGCCCACCTGGAGTTCCTGAGGGAGATTCCAGCCGACGACATCGAAACCGACAACCGAGGGTATTGTTTGTCACATTTATTTTCATTGTAATCCGTGTAACCGTTTTTAAAAATTATAGTGAAAATTAAAAGGTTTTGCCCCTTTGGAAGATTTTTCCTTATTTGTGTGCTTTGTGTGTGATTAATTATTCTTCATGATCATATTGATTTCAATCACACCTAGATGCATGTTTTAGGATTTAATTGAAAAAACTGAGATTTAATTAAATAATTTCTTAATTTGAACGCAAGCGCACTCTTTAAATTGGTATCTGAGCGGGTTATGTTAATTTATCACGTGATCCTGATTTTTCAAGGATTTATTTTTTTGATACAATTTGACTTCTCACGTCATCAAATTGGTATCAGAGTAGGTTACACTATTTTATTGTGTATTCCTATTTTCTGCAAAAGTTCTGTGATATTGATTTTTTTGAAAAAATCAGTTTTGTGAAAAATCGCAATTTTTTCGATGGAGCACTTATCTAATCGGATGCCCCCCTTTGATCACACGAGTCAAATCTTTGATGATATAAATTACTTTAATTTCACGTTTGTTAAAAGAATTGATTTTTTGGAAAAATAAAATTCTCGTTTTAAATTCGCGATGGATCTTTTGCAAACGGTTCAAAATCAACTAGATTTTTATCGTGAAAAAATTGTTTCCTTGGACCATGACTTTGTTGCTTTAAAATTGTCCAAGAAGGAGAGTGATGATAGGGTCCTATTTTTAGAAAAAGAATTGGAGGACCTTAAAAATTCGATGGTTTGTGTTTGTGCCAAATATGACAAAAATATTTTAATCAAATAGTTTGTGGCACGTGAAGAGACTCTTAGGAAAAAGTTTTCTTTGATTGAGGGAGAGAGATATACCCTTTTAGGAATTGTTGAAAATTTGAAAAAGGTGTCCCTTAAATTGGAAGAGTCTAATTCTTTGCTTGAGTCAAAAATTTTGAAGTTAAAAAATGATTTGACAGACTCGAGTAAGTTTGATAGTGATGGTAATGGCTCATCTTGTTCTCATGCTTCTAGTGCTAAAGCCAAAACCATTATTTATTTTAGAGGGTCAACCAATTTCAAGGATGTTAGAAAAGGTCAACCCATAGGTGTCGTTCCACCCATTTACACATGTTCATATTGTGGTAGAAAAGATCACCTTAGGCGTTTTTGTTTTGATCTTGGAAAATGTCATAGGAAGTTTATGTCTAGTGTTCCCGTGGTTCCCAAATCCCCGACACGACGTTTCACATCTATTTGGGTTAGGAAATCACTTTTAGAGGCACTGGATGTTAGACAAGTTGATTCATGTTTGCTTGCACATGATTCTTTACTTGCCATATCATATAGATGATTGTGTTTGCATGTTTGTCATACGCTAGTTTTTGTTTCATGATATTTATGTTTGCTAGCGTTGTGACATGTACTTTTTGTATAAATTTTTTCTTTTGAAAAATACAAAAAGATTTTATTTTGATAAATTTTTTGAAAAATCCAAAAAGATTTTTGTATTTTTCTTGCACCGTTTATGGATGGACACTTAGGATGGTCGAGTCACAACATCATTCCATTGTTTTCGTGTGACTATTTGATAGTGTTTTGAGACAATAGGTCAATTCATCCATGTGCTTTATAATGTTTGGAGTCATTAAGATGTAATTAAGTGTTACTTCCTACATGTTTGACTCATGTTTCCTTTTTTGCACACATGCACGGATTTGTTTGATAATTGTACTTGTCTTATCACATGTTGGTTGGGTGTTTTCACTTCAATCTTGTCCTTTAAACGAACCAAGCGCGATAAAACTTGATAAGAAAGTTGTGCATGTAAGAACCGTTGGTGAGGTTGTGTGTTTTGATTGAAAATGGTGTAGGGCTACGAAAGATTATTTTTTATCCTTTACGATTAACCCGTCGTTTAAATTGGACCTAGAATTTGAGGAATTTTATTATTCGGGGTCCAAAGAGGTTTAAAAAAGCCCGAAAAAATTTAAAGGCAATAAAAAGAAATTCATGCCAAATAGGGGCCATTTAGGTTTTTGCACCAATTCTTCAAAGTTTGAGAATTTAGTTTAACACCTCTAAAAAATATATATATATATATGAGGGAATTTGGTTGGAGATATTATAATGGATTTGCACGTCCTTGAAAATCTTAAAAAAGCGCTAAATAGTTTTGGAAGTTATTGGTGTGGAAATAACTTTGACTTTGATTTGTTGATTTGCATAAGATGATGTCATCTAAATTAAAACAAATTTTTACACCTAAGGATACTTTTGATGTTCATTCGCTAGGAGTACACATGCATCGTGCACATATGATTGATTGAGTTGATTTACCTATCGAATGTGTTCACACCCATACATTCCATATTCATGACTTAGTTGTTTTAGTTTAAATCCATGGTGTGATTTTTGGTATCTTATTTTGTGTGAAAAATTTAAAAATCCAAAAATTATTTGTGAAATTTTTGAGATACTCCTTTGCATGCATGTATTTTGATACTTGTTTGCTATGCATTTTATCGTGACACTCCATGTTTTGATTTTTTCTACTTATCTGTCTATTTGGGGACATCATAAAAAGGGGGAGAAAGAATTATCATGTTATGGGGGATTTTTTGCATTATGGGGGAGATTTGATTTATTAATGCTTTATTCTTATATCATTTCAATCTTGATGCGACACGAAGGTTTTTGCTTTATCTCATGTGTGTAGGTACAAAGATTGAAGATCATGATATTTCACACCCTGATGAGAAAAGCTTCGAGAGTTTTGGTGTTGAAGAAAAATTTGAGAACTTGCAAATTTTACCTTTTCAGTTTTGGGATTCATGGGAGGGTAGATTTGTATAGGTATTTTGGTATTTGATATTTCGGATATTTTTATGTATGTGCCGGTATAGATATAGGGGGAGATTTGTAAGGACATATTTTTTGTAAATGTCCGTCACAATTAATTATGTCATATACCATTACAACCGTCAAAGAATTGAAGAAGTTTCCATCTACAAAAGACGAATCCGAATTACAAGTTGTCTTCAACATTCTTGCCCAACAATATGATCTTTGGTAAGATAATGTTTAAAGTTTCATTTACAGTTCATATTAAGAGTGTGGTATATTTTTAAAAGGAGTTTTAAAAATGCTTTTATATAAAAATGTTTTTATAAAAAAAATTTTATAAAAAGATTTCTTAACTGTTTGAGAAAACATTATTTTAGAAAAGGTTTGAAAAATTTGTAAGGCAGTAAGCGGACCTGGGATTCGACACCAAGGTCGTTCAAGCGATATCACCATCTCATTCGAACAACATTGAGATGTCGCGCTTAGTCGTTCGAACGACATGTGTATCTCGTTCAAGCGAGATGGGGTTTTCGTTCGAGCAACCTGCCTTTTTGGCTGACACGCTGACCTCATGTTTATCTTTTTACCAACTCAAACTTTGTTATATAATGGACAGCCAATCTTTTTGTTTTAAGTGTGGAGAACATTTTTCAACCTTAAAGAGTTTTATCTTTTGAAAACTTGTGTTTTGTTTATCTACCCAAAATCAATTAGAAAAATACCTTTTGGCAGAACGTTTCTCTCCAACAATTTAAGGGTTCAAATATTTGTTTTCTTTACAATTCACAAAAATCCCAATTACTTTTGTGTGAGTTATTTTGTGGAACCCAAGAACATATTTTTCTTTGGTTTATTCTTTGTGGGGAAAACTCTACAACCGACAGCTGTGTACTATAGTGGAGGGAGTCCTAATAAAGTTCACAACTTGTGGAGAAGACGTTTTTCTTCTTCATTGCTGACCACCTGGAGTTCTTGTGGGAGATTCCAGCTGACGTTATTTCTAGACGTTGCTTTGGAGGTTTGACGAAGACATCGTGCGTTACACTTGTGGCAGATTATCAGGTTGTATGTAAGTCAATGGTCTTGTAAATTCTTCAAAGTTCTAGAAATAAAAGGTTTTACCAGAAAGGGGTTTTTTCCTTAACTTTGTGTCACATGCTTCATCTATTTATGATTTGACACGCGCACACACATAGATGCATGTTTAGGGGCTGAATTATTTTGGTTCAATTGACTCCAATTATATAAGTGTGCCAAATTAGAAAGTTGCGAATTTCATCAATTATCACACAGTCACACATTTTTCATTATGTTGCACACCCTGATGAGAAAAGCTTTGAGATTTGATGAAGACTTTTTGAAGAACACTTTGAGATCTTGCAAGTTTATTCATGGCAGGGTTGATTTGTATAGGCAATTTGGTATTTGATAATTCGGATGTTTTTATCTATGTACCGGCATAGACATAGGGGGAGATTTATAAGGACATTATTTTATAAATCCGTTATCAATTTAGTATGTCATATACCGTTGCACCTTCGAAGAAGTTCAAGAGCAATCTACATCAAAGACGGATCCGAATATATCAAGGTTCTTCATCAAAAAGACTCCACGAAGTTTACTTTGGTAAGGTTATGTTTTTAATACCTTAACTTTGCACTTAGAGCTTTAGGGATATTTTTACAAAATATTTTTTCTAAGTGTTGGATCGGACATTAAAATAATATTTTTTGACGTAACATTCGTTCAAACAACTTTGCTCTGTCATTCAAACGACATTGCATTGTCGCGCAATGTCATTCAAACGACACGCGTATCTCGTTCGCACGACATCTCTTTCTCGTTCGAACGAGGTTGACAACCGAGGCCGCGCATTTTTCTATAAATACTCATTAAATGGTTTCGTTTTCATTAAGAAGTCCCAACGTTTTGAAAGACAGAAAACTGCGAAACTGCAGAATCCTTTTAAATTCTTCTTTTAGGGTCTAATACCTTTTTGTTTTGAATTCAAAAAAATCCCATATGCTTTGGTGAATTGTTTTGGTGTTCAAGAAAACACTTTGCTTTTGTTTATTCTTTGTGGGGAGAACTCTACAATCGAAGAGTTGCGTGCTATTATGGAGGGAGTCTCTACGGAGTTTTTGGGTTGTGGTCCTTGTGTTATAGCTGCGCGTGAACCACTGCAGATTTTTAGCCATTGCTTTGAAGGTTTGACGAAGACATCGTGCGTTACACTTGTGGGCGATTACCAGGTTGTATGTAAGTCAATGGTCTTGTAACCTTGTCAAAGTTCTAGAAATAAAAGGTTTTGCCCTACGGGGATTTTTCCTGAAATTTGTGTAGCATGCTTTATTTATTTATGGGTTGACACACGCACACACGTAGTTGCATATTTTGGGGCTGAACTGATTTGGTTTAAAAATAGACTCTAATTAAATAAAGTTTACTTGAAAACTTGCGAATTAATTTAACTCAGTATCACACACCGCATTTATTCCTTCACAAGGATCTGAATTTGAAAATATCCATGTTTAGGCTTAAAAATGTGTCGTGGGTGGATAAAGATTACTAAAAGCCTCCAAATGACCCCACAACTGGTAGTATACCTCATGTGTGTCCAATGTAACACGTAATAATCGGTCACGTAGTTGTGGGTCTCCCGATCTGAGAAGGGGACTGAATTTTAAAATCAGCACACTTAGCCTTGAAAACGTGTTGTGAGTGGGCGAAAACCACCATAACCTCCCAAACGTCACTGCAAATGGAATGAACAACTCGTGCGTGTCCAACGTACCATATAGCAATCGACCGCGTAGTTGTGGGACTCCAGTTTCAGAATAGGACCCAAATTAGAAAAAAGGCACACTTAGGATTGAAAATGTGACATGAGTGGGCAAAAACCACCAAAAGCCCCAAAATGGCCTTGTAAGTGGCACGAACATGTCGTGAGTGTTCGCTATAAGATATAGCAATCGTTCACGTAGTCTCGGGACTTTTGATTTGAGAATAGGACCCAAGTTTTAAAATTGGGACACTTAGGATTTAAAATGTGCAACGAGTGGGAAGAAACGTCCAAAACCCCCTAACAGTCCTCCAAGTGGTAGAACGCCTCGTCCGTGTCCAATGCAATGCGTAGCAACTATCCGCGTAGTCGCGTGACTCTAGATTTGAGAATGAGACCCAAATTTGAAAATAGGCACACTTAGGCTTTAAAATGTGTCGCGAGTGGGCGGAAGCCACCACCAACTCCAAAACGGCACTATAAGTGGCAGGAAAAACTCATGCGTGTCCAACGTAACACATAGCAACTGGTCGTGTAGCCGCGGGACTCCCAGATTCAGAATAGGACCCGAATATAAAAATTAGCACACCTAGGCTTGAAAACATGTCGTGAATGGATAGATACCACCAATTTCCCCCAAACGGCCTGTGACACCCCGTCAAATTAAATACCGGGTAGCTACTCCTTTATCAAATTAATACAGAATATCAAGTTGGTTCAGTCTTAGCATCACCGTCGAAAAACATTTAATTAATTACTAGCCACCTAATATTTAAAAAGAGAGATGTCAAATTTTATTAATTAAGCCAACAATTAAACAAGAATTTATTTAATAAACCAACAATCGCATAACCAATCTCATATAAATGCTCAACGAGATGAAATCAAATAAGTCTGGAGTAAACACTCCAATAATAAAGATGCCAGAGTAAAATAATGTCCTAATACAGGAGTCTGAATAAATAATAAACCAAAAACTGAAATAATGAAAGTCTGCGACTACAACCTCTAGATAAGAATGGGCGACATGCCCTAACTGATACACATGACTATGAAGGAATCGAGAATAAAATGAGAGCGTCTAATACCAAGATCCTGTAACTTCCACAACAGCTATAGCACGTCATCAGAATGGAACTCCTATGCTTGGCGTCCCTGTGGCTAGGCACCTAAAAGGTTTTTACAAGAAAATAGATTTGAAATCAAACGGGTCAGAGCCCGATTGTAAAAACAGTTTAAAATTTTAGCAAGTGATTTAAATTACAATAACACATCACATATTATAAACACGTTAGTTGCGTACTCTCACATTAGTTTCTTACCTCTCAACTACTGTGCACGCCTAACGTATGCCTTTAACCCATCCTAGTTATGCTATTAACTAGCTAGTTTATACCACTCCTGACTTCGCATTCTAACATAGAGTATCTACACGTAACCCCCAAATAATCTATATTTATAACCCATGTTCACATTCGATAAATTACTTATCTCAAGTATTAGTTAAATTCTCATTCTTAACCCATTCAAATATCTTAGTTATTCACATCTACTAAGAAACAATGAACCAGTCACAAGTACACAAGTATATCACTCTCAGTACATAAATACATATATGGCACCCCTAGGCTAAGCTACGGTGCACGCATACTCTGCTATCAAATCCCGGTACATCATGTACATAAGGACTACGAGTTCTGAATATCTCGGGAACTGTTCAATAAGCAAAATCACAAATATTGGAGGCGAACATAGTTCACATACACATTGGTCACGCACATACCTACGCTCCCATGGTCAGCAGACTTATCCATTCAGCAATAAGCCCTTCCAAGCCCTATGTTCTGAGGTATAGATCTAAGGTCCCCCCGAAGGTCACATCAAGACTAGACTATCCTCTTACGAACGACCTCCCGTGATAGCAAGTATGGTAGGTATGTTATACACATAAGAAATCCATACACTAGGCATTCACACAACCTAAGTAATCATATATCAATATAGATGTTCGCACATTTCATCTAGTTTACCCCGAGCATTACATATAATATATATTTCGTTTGATAACTCTCTCGTCGTATCAATTTGTGTACTTAAACCTATCTCAAAAGGTTACTAGGTTTCTTATTAATTTCTAATGTTATCTCAGTACTTAAAGTACCTCCGGTACTGCCCTTATCTTACATTATCCTCAATTCTCAATGTAGTTCCAATTCGAACATTTTCTAACTGTACCTCACTCGGTAGACCCTCGTACGTAATATCAATCAATCCCATAAGTTATAGCGTTCTCCGATAACAACTAAGGCCCTACTGACTTTAATTAAGTCCCACACTATCATATTAATCTCCCTAATAACCAACATCATCTTTGGAATAATCATTAAACCTTAAAGAGAAACAATTGCCAAAACACAGCAGGGGTCGATCGATCGATAAAAAGGGGTCGATCGATCGATCAAGCAGGTATCAACCCAGAAATCCTTAACAGTTACGGTTCTGCATCTTTTTATACTTCTTAATCATCATTCTAACGTCCAAAACTCTCATATGAATACACTAATCATCCTACTAATATGTTTACTTCATTCCCCACGTTTTAGATTCATCAAATCAACATATAACATCACTTTCATGGATCAAATTACCCAAAAATCATATAAAACCTAGTTTTTCCTATTTCTTCAAGAACATCCCATAATCCCTTCAAAATTTGAAATTCTCTACTCATTAATCATAAATTCGTAGTTGTTATCATCTCAAACATAAACCTACATGCAAGTCCTACCCAAATTATGATTTAAACCATTCAAATCCATTTAATTTTCATTATTTATGAGAAATCTCCAATTCTATAAAAACATGTAAAATATATGCTTTGAATCTTTGCAAGATAAACCACTTGCCTGTAAATCTGATGTTCTGATCCGTTGTTGTTGTTTAAGGGTTGGTCCTCTCTTCATTCTGGTCACAATTTCGTCCAAATTGGTGGTGGTGGGTGGTCGTTTTGGTTTGGGGACTCTTTGTAACCTCTCCTCTAACTCACGTAACTCCCCTCTATGTTTTTGGTTGATCATGGCCCTAATGGCCTAACCAAAAATAAATAAATCAACACTAAAAATCGTGGTTCTTAATTCCTTAATTTTTAAAATTACCAAAATACCCTTCCGGGTTGCCGGTTTGGCCTAAAAATGCCCCGGGACCCAAACTAAACTCCCGGCTAGTGTTTTCTGACTATCTCGACCCTTCCGGACACGTTGGCGCACTCAAAAAGCTCATACGAGTGACATAAAAATAAAACTTTTAAATCCATTAAATTGGGTCCTGACACGCGCGTCCCCACTAAATTACCGAAACTGCCGTATTTTAAACTCACGACATTTTTAATAAATTCAATAATCATATATTACCATAATCACTCAGTAATATTCAACAACATAATAATAACCAGATACTAACTCTCGTCCCGCTAGCATTTAAATCCGAATTAATTTCCAATGAGTTATTCCAAATTAATTTATTAAATCCCAGATTAAAAGCAATCCCATTTAGGTTTGAAAACGTGCCGCAAACAGATGGAAACCACCCATATCCCCCAAATAGCACAGTAAGTGTGTGTCTTTAATAACATGTAGCAACCGGTCACATAGTCACGAAACTCCCGATTTGAGAATAGGACCTGAATTTTAAAATAGGCACACTGAGGCTTTAAAACGTTCCGCGAGTAGGGGAAACCCACCAAAATCCCCCAATAGCCCGACAAGTGTCACAAACACCTTGTGTGTGCCCAATGTAACACGTAACAACTAGCCGAGTAGTCGCAGGACTCTTGGTTTGAGAATAGCACCCGAATTTTAAAGTAAGCACACTTAGGCTTAAAAACGTGCCATGAGTGGAAGTAAACCACCAAAAGCTCCCAAATGGCACCACAAGTAACCTGAAAAGCTTGTGCGAGTCTAACGTAACACGTTGTAACTGACAATGTAGTCATGGGACTTCGATTTGAGAATAGAACCCAAATTTAAAAATAGGCACACTTAGGCTTGAAAACGTACTGCGATTGGGTGTAAACCATCAAATGCCCCCCAATAACCCCCCAATTGGCACGAACACCTTGTGCGTGTCTAGCGTAACACGTAGCAATTGGCCAAGTAGTCGCGGGACTCCCGATTTCATAATAGGAGCCGAATTTGAAGCAGGCCCCCTTTGGCTTGAAAACGTGCTGATGGTGGGAGGAAAACACTAAAACCCCCCAAACAACAACACTAGTGGCATAAACACCTCATGCGTGTCCAAGGTAACACGTTTGAGAATATGACCCGAATTTGAAAATCGACAAACTTCGGCTTGAAAATGAGTCGCGATTGGGCAAAAATCACCAAAAGCCCCCAAACGACCAAGCAAGTGGCGCGAACACCTTGTGTGTGTCCAATGTAACCCACGAAACTCCTAGTTTGAGAATATAACTCGAATTTGAAAATAGGCATACTTAGGCTTGAATATGTGTCGTAAGTGGATAAAAAAACACCAACGGCCCCAAAATAGCACTGCAAGTGGCACAATGTTTTATCCCCTTATGCGTGTCAATCCTAACACGTTGCAACCGGTCGCGTAGTCGCGGGACTCCCTGTTTGAGAATTGGACCCAAATTTGAAAATAGGAACACTTAGCCTTGAAAATGTGCTGCGATTGGGCGAAAACCACCAAAATCCCCATACAGTCCCGTAACTGGAACTAACACCTCGTGCATGTCCAACATAACATGTAGCAACCGACTGCATAGTCGTGGGACTACTGATTTGAGAATAGGATCCAAATTTAAAAATAGGCACACTTAGGTGTGAAAACGTATCGTGAGTGGGAGAAAACCACCAAAACCCATTATAGCCCCGCAAGTGACATGAACACCTCGTGGGTGTCCAACGTAACACATAGCCACTGGCCTTATAGTCACGGGACTCCCGATTTGAGAATAGAAACTTAATTTGAAAATAAGCAAAATTAGACTTGAAAACGGGTCACAAGTGGATGAAAACCACCCATAGCCCCCAAACAGCACCGCAAGTGACACGAACACCTCTTGCGTATCCATCATAACATAACGACCAATTGCAAACCCGCGAGACTCTCGATTTGAGAATAGGACCCGAATTTGAAAATAGTCACACTTAGGCTTCAAAATGTTCCACTAGTGGGTGAAAACTGCCAAAATCCTCCAAATAGTCCTGCAAGTGGCGAGTGGGTGGAAAAAATCAAAAGTCCCTAGACAGCCCCGCAAGTTATACGGACACATTGTGAGTGTCCAATGTAACACGTAGCAACTATTCGCGTAGTCGTGGGAGTCCCGATTTGAGAATAGGACCCAAATTTTAAAATAGACACACTTAGGCTTGAAACGTGTCGCGAGTGGGTGGAACCACCTATAATCCCTAAACGCCACCGCAAGTGGAATGATGCCCTGTGTGTCCAACGTAACACGTAGTAACCGATCGCGTAGTCATGGGACTCTCGATTTAAGAATAGGACCTGAATTTAAAAATCGGCACACTTAGACTTGAAAACATTCCATGAATGGGAAGGTAGCACCAAATTCCCCCAAATGGCCCGACTAGTGGCATGAACATCTCGTGCGTGTCCAACTTAATGCGTAGCAACCAACCACATTGTCGCGAGACTACAGGTTTGAGAATAGAGCCTGAATTTGAAAATAGACACACTTAGGCTTGAAAACGTGTCACGAGCGGACAAAAAACATCCACCACCCCCAAACAGTGCCACAAGCCTCGTTCATGTCCATCGTAACATGTAGTAACCAATCGCATAATCACGTGACTCCAAGTTTTATAATAGGACCCGAATTTGAAAATAGGCATTCTTAAACTTGAAAAAGTGTCCCGAGTGGTTGGAAACCACAAAAAGCCTCCAAATAGCCCCGTAAGTAGCAGAACACCTCATGCGTGTCCAACGCAACAGGAAGCAACTTGGCGTGTAGTCGGGGGACTCTCGATTCTATAATGGGATCCGAATTAGAAAATCAGCACACTTAGCCTTAAAAAGATACTGCGATTATCGAAAATCACTAAAAGCTCCCAAACATCACTACAATTAGCACGATCACCTCGTGCATGTCCAACATATCACGTAGTAATCGACCGCATAGTCGTGAGACTCCGGTTCAAAAATAGGCCCCGAATTTGAAATTAGACACGCTTGGGCTTGAAAATGTATCACGAGTGGACGAAAACCACTAAAAGCCTCCAAACAGCCCCTCAAGTAGCAGAACACCTCGTGCATGTCCAATGTAACACATAGTAACCAGCCCCATAATCTCAAAACTCCAAGTTTTAGGATAGGACCCGAATTTAAAAATAGGCACGCTTGGGCTTGAAAAGGTGCCTCGAGTGGGCAAAAATGACCAAAAGCTCCTAAATATCACCGCAAGTGGTACAAACACCTCGTACGTGTCAAACGTCATACGTAGCAACACACCGTGTAGTTGTGAGACTCCTACAAGAGAATAGGACCCAAATTTGAAAATAGGAACACTTAGGGTTTGAAACACGTCGCGAGTGGGCGAAAACCACCAACACCCCCAAACATCACCGCAAGTGGCACGAACACCTTGTGCGTATCCAATGTAACAAGTAGGAACTGATCGCATAGTTGCAGGACCCCCGGTTTGAGAATAGGATCCGAATTTTAAAGGGGGCACTTTTAGGCTTGAAAACGTGTCACGAGTGGGTGGAAACCACCTCGTTCCTGCCCAACATAACACGTAGAAACTGATCGCATAGTCGCGGGACTCCGATTTGAAAATAGGACCCAAATTTGAAAATAGATACACTTAGGCTTGAAAACGTGTCGTGAGTCAGCGAAAACCACCAATAACCCCTAAATGGCCCCGCAAGTGGCAAGAACACCTCGTACGTGTCCAGCATAACATGTGGCAATCGGTCGTGTAGTCGGGGGACTCTCGGCTTAATAATAGGACCCAAATTTTAAAATGGAATCACTTACACTTGAAAACGTGGCGCAAGTTGGCAAAACCAACAAAAAGCCCCTAAACAGACCTTAAGTGTCATGAACACCTTGTTTATTTCCAATATAACACATACCAACCAGTCGTGGAGTCTCGATACTCTCTATTTGAAAATAAGACTCCAATTTGAAAATAGGCACACTTAGGCCTGAAAATGTATCGCGAGTGGGCGAAAACCACCAACACCCCCCAAATGCCACCACAAATGGCACGAACACCTCGTTCGTGTCCAATGTAACATGTAGCAACTGGATGTGTCGTCACAAGACTCATAGTTTGATAATAGGAGACGAATTTGAAAATAGGCACACTTAGGCTTGAAAATGTGTCATGATTGGGCATAAACGATCAAAAGAGACAAAACGGCCCCGCAAGTGGCAAGAAAAACTTATACGTGTCAGAGTAACACATAGCAATCATCCATGTAGTCACGATACTCCCAATTTGAGAATAGGATTCGAATTTGAAAATAGGCACACTTAGACTTAAAAACGTGCCGACAGTGGGACGAGACCAGCAAAAGCCCCCAAAAGGCAGCGCAAGTGGAACGAACACCATGTACGTGTCCAATGTAGAACATAGCAATCAGTCTTGTAGTCGTGGGACTTTCGGCTTAAGAATAGGTTTTGAATTCTAAAATAGGCACATTTTGGCTTAAAAATGGGAGGAAACCACCAAAAGGCCCCACAAGTGAGATGAACGTCGCGTGCGTGTCCAACATAACAGTGGGAACTAATCGCGTAATCGTGGGACTTAGATTTGAGAGTAGGGCCCAAATTTTAAAATAGGCACACTTAGGCCTAAAAACGAGTGGCGAGTCGGCAAAAATACCAACAGTTCCCAAATGGTTCCGCAAGTGGCAAGAACACCTCACTCGTGTCCAACGTAATACGCAGCAATCGATCGCGTAGTCGCTGAACTCTCAATTTGAGAATAGGACCCAAATTTAAAATGGGAAAACTTAGGGCTTAAAAATGTGACGCGAGTGGGCGAATACCCCCAAAGGCTCTAAAACGGCCCCGCAAGTGGAACAAATACCTCGTGCGCATAAAACGTAGCAACCGGCAGCGTAGTTACGGGAGTCCAAGTTTAGGAATACGACCCGAATTTTAAAATAGGCACACTTAGGCCTTAAAACGTGCCGTGATGGGTAAAAACTACCAACATACCCCAGAAGGCACCGCAAGTGGCACGAACACCTCGTGCATGTCCAACGCAACATGTAGCAACCGACCACGTAGTCGCGGGACTCTCAATTTTAGAATAGGACTCGAATTTTAAAATTAGCACACTTAGCCTTGAAAAATGTGTCGCGAGTTAATGGAAACCACCAATAGACCCCAATGAGCACCGCAAGTGGCACGAACACCTTGTGCGTGTCCATCATAACACGTACCAACCAGTCATGTAGTCGTGGGACTTCGAGTTTGAAAATAGGTGTCAAATTTGAAAATAGGCACATTAGGCTTAAAAACGTGTAGCAAGTGGAAGAAACCCACAAAAGGCCCCCATACAACCTTGCAAGTGGCACGAACACTTTGTGCATGTCCAACGGAACACGTAGAAATTGTCCACATAGTCGCGGGACTACTGGTCTAAGAATAGTACCCGAATTGGATAATAGGCACACTTAGGCTTGAAACGTGCCGCGAGTGGACGAAAACCAACAACAACCCCCAAATGATACTGCAAGTGGAATGAACACCTCGTGTGTGTCCAACGTAACATGTATCAATTGATCACGTAGTCTCAGGAGTCTTGGTTTAATAACAAGACCCGAATCTGAAAATTGGCACACATAGGCTTAAAAACGTGTCCCGAGCAGATAAAACCCACACACATCCCCCAAATAGCACCACAAATGGCACGAGTACCTCATGCACTTCCATCATTACACGTAACAACCATCCGCATGATCATGGAACTCCTGTTTTGAGAATAGGATTCAAAATTAAAAATAGGCACGCTTAGGCTTGAAAACATACCGCGAGTAGGCAAAAATTACGAAAAATCCCCAAACAGTCTCGCAATTGGCGCGAACACCTCGTGCGTGTCCAACGTAACACGTAGAAATGGGTCGCGTGGTCCCAGGACTCCAGTTTGAGAATTTGACCCGAATTTGAAAATAGGCGCAGTTAGGATTTAAAACGTGTCACGATTGTTAAAAAAAAACCAACAACCCCCAAATGGCACTGCAAGTGGCACGAACACCCCATGTGTGTCTAATGTAACACGTATCAGTCGGTTTTGTAGTCGCGGGACTATAAGTTTTGAGAATATTACCCGATTTGAAAATAGGCACACTTAGGCTTAAAAACGCATCGTGAGTGTGCTGAAGCCACTAATAGCCCCCAATCGATCCGATAAGTAATAAGAACACCACGTGCGTGTCCAACGTAACACGTAGTAACCAGTCGCTTAGTCGCAGGACTCCCGATTTGAGAATAGGAACTGAATTTAATATAGTCACACTTAGGCTTTAAAGTGTGCCACGAGTAGGTGAAAACCACCAATAACTCCTAAATGGCACCATAAATGGCAGGAAAATGTCATGCATTTCCAACGTAACACATAACAAATGAGCACGTAGTCGCGAAACTCTCGATTTAAGAATATGACCCGAATATGAAATTAGGCACACTTTGTCTTGAAAACATTCCGCGAATGGGCAAAAAACACCAAAAACCCCCAAATGGCCCTGCAAGTGCCACAAACACCTCGTGCATGCCCAACGTAACACATAGCAAGTGACTGCATAGTCGTGGAACTTCGATTTGAGAATGGGACCCAAAATTGAAAATAGGCACACTTAGGCTTCAAAACGTCTCGCAAGTGGACGAAAACCACCAATAGTCTCAAAACAGCACCGCAAGTGGAAAAAAAATTCACCTTGTGCGCGTCCATCATAACACCTAGCACCCGATCACGTTTTCACAGGACTCCCGGTCTGAGAGCCAGACCCAAATTTTAAAATAGGCACTCATAAGTTTGGAAAAATGTTGCGAGCAGACATAAACCACCCCCAGCCCCTAAACAACCATGCAAGTGGCATGTACACCTCTTATGCATCCTTCATAACATGTAGCAAACCACGTACACCTCTTATGCATCCTTTATGACATGTAGTAAACAGCCATGACATTACGAAACTTTCGGTTAGATTATAGGACCCGAATTTAAAAACAGGTGCATTTAGTCTTGAAAACGTTTCGCGAGAAGGCAAAAACCACCAAAGTCCCCAAATAGCCCCACAAATTGCCTGAATACCTCGTGTGTGTCAAATGTAAAATGTAACAACTAGCCTAGTAGTCGCGAGATTACCAGTTTGACAATAGGTCCCGAATTTGAAAATAAGCATACGTAGGCTTGAGAACGTGCCACGAGTGGGAGGAAACCACCAAAAGCTACCAAATGGCACTGTAAGTGGCACGAACACCTCGTATGTGTCCAACGTAACTTATAGCACCCGACTGTGTAGTTGTGAGACTTTGGTTTGAGAATAGGACCCAAGTTTGAATATAGGCACACTTAGGCTTGAAAACATGTCGCGATTGGGAGAAAACCATCAAATGCCCCTAAATGGCCCTCGCAAGTGGAACGATCACCTTGTGCGTGTCCAGCATAACACGTAGAAATCGATCACATAATCACGAGATTCCCAATTTGAGAATAGGACCCGAACATGAAAATAGGCACACTTAGGTTTGAAAACATGCTGAGAGTGGGAGGAAACCACCAAAAGCCCCCAAACGAGAGCGCTAGTGGCATAAACACCTCGTGCGTGTCCACGGTAATACTTAGCAATGGGTCAAAAAGTCGCGAGACTCCCGATTTTAGAATAGCACCCGAATTTTAAAATAGGCCACTTAGGCTTGAAAATGTGTCGCGAGTAAACGAAAATCACCAACAGCGTCAAACGGCCTCGCAAGTGATACGAACACCACATTCTTGTCTAACGTAATACGTAGCAATCAGTAGCATAGTCCTGGGACTCCCGATTTGAGAATAGGATTTGAATTTGAAAATTATCACGCTTAGGCTTTAAAACGTGCTGCGAGAGGGCAGAAACCACCAACAGCCCCCAAACGGCATCGTAAGTGGTAGAAACATCTCGTGTGTGTCCAACGTAACACGTAACAACCTAACGTATAGCCGTGGGACTCTCAATTTGAGAATAGAACCCAAATTTGAAAATAAAAATGCTTAGTCTTTAAAATGTGCCGTGAGTGGACGAAAACCACCCATATCCCCAAATAGCACCACAAGTGACATGACCATCTCATGCGTGTTCATCGTAACATATAGAAACTAGTCGCAAAGATGAGGGACTCTCGGTTATAGAATAGGACCCGTATTTGAAAATAGGAACACTTAGGTTTAAAAACATGCCGCGAGTGGTCGAAAACTGTCAAAAGCCTCCAAATAGCCTTGCAAGTGACATAACACCTCGTGTGCTCCAACGTGATACATAGAAACTGGCCGCAGAGTTGTGGGACTCTCAGTTGGAGAATAGGACCCGAATTTGAAAATAGGCACACAGGCGTCAAAAAGTGTCATGAGTGGGTGAAAACCACCAATAGCTCACAAACGACACCGCTAATGGCATGAACACGTCGTGCATTTCCAATGTAATATATAGCAATAGATCGCGTAGTCATAAGACTTAGATTTGAGAATAGAACTCGAGTCAGAGAATCGACACACTTAAGCTTGAAAACGTGTCGTGAGTGGGTGAAAATAACCAAAAGCCCCTAAACGGCCCCGTAAATTGCATGAACATGTCATGAGTGTCCAATGTAATACATAGAAAATGTTCTTGTAGTCGAGAGATTCCCGATTTGATAATAATACACGAATTTTAAAATAGACACACTTAAGCTTGAAACGTGTCGTGGGGTAGGAACCACCAACAGCCCCCAAACGCCACCACGAATGGCACGCACCTCGTGCCTGTCCAACGTAACATGCAACAATCGATCGCGGGACTCTTGGTTTGCGAATAGGACCCGAATTTGAAAATTGGCATACTTAGGAATTTAAACGTGTCGCGAGTGGGTGAAAACCATCAACAACCACCAAACGGCACCACAAATGGCCGATACACCTCGAGCGTGTCCAACGTACCACGTAGCAAAAGGTCGCATAGTCGCGGGGTTACCGTTTTGAGAATTGGACCCAAATTTAAAAATGGGCACACCTAGGCTTGAAAACATGTCGCGAAAGGTTGGACACCACCAAATGACCCCAAACGGCTCGACAAGTAGCATGAACACCTCGTGCATGTCCAATGTAACATGTAGCAGTTGACCTCGTAGTCATGAGACTCCCGGTTTGAGAATAGGACCCGAATTTGAAAATAGGCACACTTAGGCTTGAAAATATTTTGCGAGAAGACGAAAACCTCCTATAACCCCAAAAAATACCATAAGTGGCATGAATACCTCGTGCGTGTTCGTTGTAACATGTAGCAACTGTTCGTGTAGTCTCAGAAATACCGGTTTGAGAATAAGACCTGAATTTAAAAATAGGCACACTTGGGCTTCAAAACGTGTCGCGAGTAGGCAAAAAATCTCCAAAGCCCCCAAAAAACTCTACAAGTGGCACGAACACCTCATGTGTGTCCAACGTAACACGTAACAACTGGCCTTATAGTCATGAAATTCTTGGTTTTAGAATAAGACCCAAGTTCAAAATTGGGCACAGTTAGGCTTGAAATAGGCCGCGAGTGGGCAGAAACTACCAAAAGCTCCCAAACAGCACTACAAGTGGCACAAACACCTCGTGCATGTCCAACATAATACGTAGCAATCAACCACGTAGTCGCGGGACTCCGGTATGAGAATAGGTCCCAAATTTTAAAATAGGCACAGTTAGTCTTTAAAACGTGTCGATAGTGGGAGAAAACCACCCACAACCCCCAAACATCACATCAAGTGGAACGAACACCTCTTGTGTGTCCAATATAACACGCAACAGCTGATCGCGTAGTCAGGGGACTCCCGATTTGAGAATAGGACTCGAATTTGAAAATGGGCACACTTAGGCTGGAAAACATGTCGCGAGTGCATGAAAACCACCAAAAGCCCCCAAATGGCCCCACATGAATACCTCGTGAGTGTCCAATGTAACACGTAGCAACCGATCGTATATTTACGGGACTCTTAGTTTGAGAATATGACTCGAATTTGAAAATAGGCACACTTAGGCTTAAAAATGTGCTGCGACTGGGAAGCAACCACCAAAAGCCTCCAAACGGCCCCACAAGTGGCACGAACACCACGTATGTGTCTAGCGTAACACGTAGAAACTGATCGCGTAGTCACGAGACTCCCAATTTGATAATAGGACCCAAATTGAAAATGGTCACACTTGGGCTAAAAAATGTGCAGTGAATGGGCAAAAACCACCAAAAGCATCCAAATAGACCCGCTAGTGGCACGAACACCTCATGTGTATCCCATATAATACATAGCAACCGACAGCATAATCGCAAGACTCTCGGTTTAAGAATAAGATTCGAATTTCAAAATTAGCACACTTAGGCTTGAAATGTGTTGCGAGTGGATGAAAACCACCAACAACCTGCAAACGGTTCCGCGAGTGGAACGAACTCCTCATGCGTGCCCAACATAACACGTAGAACTCGACTACATAGTCTCGGGACTCCCGATTTGATAATAGGACCCAAATTTGAAAATAGACACACATAGGCTTGAAAATGTGTCACGAGAGAACGAAAACCACCCACAACCCCCAAATAGCTCACAATTGGCACACCTCATGAATGTCCATCATTACATGTACTAATCGTTTGCATGGTCGCGGGACTCCCGGTTTGAGAATAGGACCCAAATTTAAAAATAGGCACACTTGGTCTTGAAAACGTGCCGCGAGTAGGCAGAATCCTCCAAAAGGCCCCAAACGACACTGCAAATGGAAGGAATACCTTGTGCATAACCAACGTAACATGTAGTAACCGGTCACGTAGTCATGGGACTCCCAGTTTGATAATAGGACACGAATTTAAAAATAGGCACACTTAGTCTTTAAGACGTGCCGCGAGTGGGCGAAAACGACCAACATCCCACAAACGACACTGAAAGTGGCGGGAACACCTCATGGGTGTCCAACATAACACATTGTAATCGGTCGCGTAGTCATGGGACTCTCGATTTGAGAATAGAACCTGAATTTGTAAATGGGCACACTTAGGCTTGAAAACTTATCGCGAATGGGCAGAAATTACCAATAGTCCCAAATGGTCCCGCAAGTGGCACAAACACCTCGTGCGTATCTAACGTAACTTGTAGCAATCGATCGCGTAATCGTGGGACTCTCGATTTAAGAATATGGCTCGAATTTCAAAATAGGCACACTTAGACTTGAAAACGTACCACGGGTGGATGAAAACCATAAAAATCTCCCAAGTAGAACCACAAATGGCACAAATGCCTCGTGCGTGTCCAACGTAATACGTAACAAATGACCTCATAGTCTCGGGACTGCGATTTGAGAATAAGACTTAAATTTGAAAATAAGCACACTTAGGCTTGAAAACCTGTCTTGAGTGGGAGGAACTCGCCAAAATCCACCAATAGTCCCCGCAAGTGGCATGAACACCTCGTGTTTATTGAATGTAATACGTAGTAATCATTCGAGTAGTTACCAGGATCCCGATTTGAGAATAGGACCTGAACTTGAAAATAGGCACATTTAGGCTAGAAAAAACGTGCCTTGAGTAGGCAGAGACAACCAAAAGCCCCAAATGGCACCGCAAGTGGCATAAAACACCTTATGCGTGTCCAACATAACATATAGCAATCGGTCGCATAGTTATAGGACTCTCGATTTGAGAGGAGGGAACTAATTTGAAAATCGGCACACTTAGGCTTGAAAATGTGTCACGAGTGAGAGAAAACTACCAACAACCCCCTAACGGCACTAAAAGTGGCATGTGAACCTTGTACATGTCCAACTTAACACTTAGCAACCGGCCATGTAGTCGCGGGACTCTTGGTTTAAGAATAGGACCCGAATGTAAAAATTGGCACATTTTTGCTTAAAATGTGCAGCGAGACAAAAGCCTCCAAATGGCACCGCAAGTCGAACGTATTCCTCGTGTGTGTCCAAAGTAACATGTAGCAACCGATCGCGGGTTGAGAATAGGACTCCAAACTACCCATATTTTTTTGCCAATTAAATATGGTCATGGGTCTAGTCTGTGTCCATGTTTTATTTTTTGTGATATATAAATGGTCGTGGCTCTGGTTCGTGACCTAAATGAAACATGTGTAAAGGTTGGTCATGACCTTGAACCGTGACCTATCCGAAAATAGGTGTAAAGGTCGGTCATAGATCTAGTCCGTGGCCAAGATGGGATAAGTGTAAAGTCGAGTCACGGTCATTGTCTGTAACCAAGGCCAGACAGGTGTCATGGATTTGGTCCATGACCACTTAGTCAAGACCCTTATTCGTAACCATGCACCATAACCAGGCCCACGCATCAGTCCGTGACCATAGGTTTTGCTCAAGGACTAGGTCTGTGATCCATGTTCCTGGTCTACCTATTTTGGTCGTAAATTAAATTCGTGACCCACGGGCCTGGTCATGACCCAAATTCGTGACCATCCGCCTAATTTGATTTAGTGAACATCTTCTAGCAGGTGGTCCACGAGGGACACTAGAGTCAATGTCCATGATATGTAGATCGTAAATTGTTGAGCCAACTGATTTTTTACTTTTAAGGCTTATATTAGTGGAATTTAGAGATTCCATAATATCAGAAAGATCAAATTCCTATAATATCAATCCCCAATTATGAGAGATCAGTTTGCTATCTACCGAAGCTGCATGTTTCTCTTTCTAAAGAGCTAGAATCACCGTTGGTCTATACATATTAATGGTATAGTCAAAAGCTTCCTCCAATTCAACCATGTTTACAACATCCATTTTGTCACCTAACAATAAATTTTTAGAATTCCCACACCAACTAAAGGTGATGATAAGTAAGTCTATCTTCATATCTAATCACGAGATCTAACATCAAGATTTTGTCGATTGTCATTGTTTGCTTTTCTATAGCCTCTCGTGACTCAAATGCATTTGAGCTTTCCAGTAGAGTAGATCCGTGTACATAGTTACAAAACACCAGGTCTTGATCCTCTTAGAAATAGATGAGTACTCCGTCATCAGTTTGGTATATGATTCATAGTATCTTATTCGCACTGTAAGCTGACCAAAGTCCAACAAAACAAAATAGAGGACTTTTCCTTTTGTTTTTGTAACTTTTCATCATTGGCTTCCTATTTGAGGCCATGTGTTGCTTCCTTTAAACTTGTATTCTTCCTTTTAGAATCTTACCCATAGTGGATTACTACTCCGAAAGGTACGATTGGCTATACCAATATAAAATTCATGATTTCCTTTATGAAACTCCATGCTTCATCCTCTAGTTTTTTATTATATGGTACATAAATATCACACAAATTATAAAGAAGTTGATCAATCATGCTCTGATGGAAAAATTATAAAGAACCTCTTCATATCATGCGCTTGTCTAAGTGACTCTAGACTTATAATAAATAAACACATTGTAAACATAATTATCACAATTTTTTATCAAATAAATAAAATTATATGATTTGAAACAGAGAGGGAGAGAACATAAGTGTCATTTATGCTCTGAATTTGATTGGATAAGTAGTGTCGTACATAAATCTCAAAAAATAGAACATAAACACAAACTAAATTAAGAGGGAGTGTGATAATTATTGCTCAATTCTTCCTGTGTGAGGGATGAAAAATAATATGTGAATGTATCAAAGTTTCATCTCTATTTTTAAAGAGATCTCAGTTGTTCACTTGGAAAAATCCACACCCTTATTGTGCAATTACATATTATGAATAGTGAAACACCTCTACTCCTTATTATATAGATTAGTGAGTGATACTTAGCATGTAGAGTGGATGGTCATAAGACACTGTATTTCAAATTTGAAAGGTAAAGTGTACATAAAGGGATAGTCGTATAAGAACCACAAATAGTTGGCCTATGTTGGAATCTACAGGCCATACAATGAACTATACATTAAAGTAAGGTAATGTCAATCAACATTTAAAATGAAACATAATAATTTAAGTATATTCCCTATGATATTTTCTTATTAATCAACTTGAATATTTCTATACATGCACCATTAATTAGAATGATACATCAAATCTATTAAGCTATTATATTCCAACTTGAGATAATAAAACTTTCTAAGATTTGTAAATATATATGAATCATGTACGCATTTTGTTACTACTTGATTGGACATTGACATTATTGTTTTGGATTTCTAAAATTATGCTTAAGGTAACTTTAGAATTGTATTTGAGAAAATCACATAACTGTGCAAAAATGTAAACATCTATGTTATAAATTATCTTTGTAAAAATCTCCAATTTCATGCACCTTTTACCAACCCACCCCCCAACTTTTCACTTGGGACCGATCATTTTGATAACCATTATTTTCAATGAAAAAAAGAAACGATGGAGATAGATGACATTGGTGTCACCACTAAATCGTCGCTCACCATAAACAATATTGGCCCCCTAACAAATCCTCCTTAAACCTTTGGAAACACAATGTTTGCCCCCTTGAAAATCCTCCTTGAACCATTGGAAACACACATAGATGTGACATATCAAAATAATTATGAATTGATGATGTCAAAATATAGACACATATATATATTTTTTCCTTATGGAAACATATCAAAATAATTATGAAATGATAATATCAGAATGGGATTTAGCACCTTGTTATATCTTTGATTAATGGTCATGCTCTCTAGAATATATTGTACAAATTGGAAATAGTCAACAACATTATGTGTGCACAAACGCCATTAGAAAAAGAGACGAAAATCAACTCTAGGAGTTCTAAACGACGAATTCAAGTGAAAGAACAAGAAACATTAAGCCACATTCAATTCTCGGAGTTCTAAACTACCAATTCAACTCTCGGAGTTATTTTAAATATTTATATTAAGAGTAAACTAAGCTATATTAGTTTTAGAAACAGTTAACAAGATTCATAACTAAATACACTCAAAATTGTTTAGATCTTTATGAGAGATTTACTTTGAAAGAAAGTCAGAAATATTAATAATTTAAAGGTTTATTTCTCTCTTCTAAAGCACATTATATAGATCTAAAAAATAATGATAACTTTTACAATATCCCTAAAAAATATTTCAAACTAAAATTCGTGAGAAAGAAAATTACTACCTCTTAATAGTTACATTGGAACCAGAATTAAGAGTGCATGATAAGAGTGGCGTAACTACTTCAATCTCATCAGTTGCTGAAAAATTAAGAGTGCATGATAAGAAATTAAAAAAATACTACCTCTTAACAGTTGCATTACACCCACAACCATAATCATATTCATATATTTATAATTACAAAAGAAAAAAGAATTCAACTAATCAAATCCCAACATGATGAGAATTCAAATGATCATTCTCTAACTACTTCTGGATTTCCATACAGAACTGGCTAGTGCAAAGTTTACAAAACAATACAATAATATATAAGCAAGATTAAAATATTTAATTTATTAAAAGGTGATTTCGGTCTCACTATGAGATTAGTAGTGTAATTAAATCGATTGAAAAATATAATTTGAAACTTCAAACCAGTTGATGCTTTAACATATTTCTCGTTGCTTAAACTGGAGAGAATAATTTAGAAAGTGTTGTGTATTACTCAAAACCAACTAGCTGAATGAGAATCCATGTGATCCCACTATGAACCATACAATCTGAACCATCGATTTGAAGATGGTTAAAGTAGACATGTCTCAGTAACAAAATCAATCAACGAACATTACAAATCGATAAGTGATTTATGCGATCAATGGATCAAAAATAAATTAAAGTAGATAAAATCCCTAAAAATCATAACCATCATTAGATATAATCTAATCTAGATCTGAATTCGCGAAATAAACTTACCCATATGATGGGTCTCAAACATTAATATATAATATCAAACAAGGGTTTTCTATTAGACCAAAAAATTATAAATTTACATATACTAACAGAATGACTTAGACACATGAAAACCTAATTTTATTATTAAGTTTAATTAGCAAAAACATACCTCAATATTGATGTGGGTGCTTCTAATGAGATAATGATTTGGGTTCTTCCAATGAGAGAGGGTATTATAAGATGCTCTCACTTTTGAAGATTTAGTTTGATAGTGGTAATCGAGGAGGCGTGGAAGATATGTGAGTCGAGTTTCTCATTTGGGAGGGAATTAGAAATTATAGTACCTTTTCATTTAGGAGGGAAGTATTAGGATGGAAATATACCACACAACTCCACCTTGATATATGTTTTGTTCTTCTTTTTTGTATTTTTTTAATTTATAAACTATAATTACTAACGGTGAATGGGAATTAGTAATAATAAAATACTGTTAGTAATTAAAAACATTTTCATGTATTGGGTTGCCAAGCCTCAACAATGAAGATAAGGTGCATCAAAACAATTTATATCATTCTCATCATGACAATAATAATAAAATACTATAATAAATTTTAATCCATGCACTGAAGTAAAATATAAATACTAAATAAACTAATTATCTCCACATCTGTAATAAAGTACATAAACATCGTCTCAAATATCATGAATGATATCAACAGAAATAAATAAATTGGGACCAACAAGATCCATACTAATCTATTTTATCAAACGAATAGGAATACTGAATAACCGAAAGAAAATAATAACCTCATCTAGGAATGGAAATGATTGGACAATGGAAGTGGCAATTTTAACTGGTGATGGAAGTGGAAATTTTAACACATAAAATATTTGGATAAAATTTGGGTTAGATCCCAAAATTTACAAGAAATATCTTATTTTATGGATGCAGTAATAATCATGCGACTTGTTTACATAATCATGCCAACCCATCGACACTCACATGAAAAAACATACTTCACCCCTCATCATTAGTGAAATAATCTACACGAGTGTCCCAACCCAAGTCATAACCAATACTCATAAGTCTCATTTACTAGGTTATCGAGTAAACCATCCACAATCTTTCAAGTAGATTTTAATAAAAGTGTTAGGTATATAACAAGTATCAATTTGTGCAATCCCCACTTATGTCCCCCGATCAATTTGATATACACGATATAATATTACATACAATAATGTGACATACTCTCTTTAAGTAACATGTTTATCACTCAACCATAGAATATAATTATCAGTCTCATAAACCACATGAAATCCTCAACCTTCGGGGATCTTCTCGTGCCTATATCGATAAATATGTAGGAGTCCTATTTCTAACGGATTTCTAACATGAACACATACAAAATAATGGGGGATCACCACACATTCACTCCATAAGTTCATCACATATCAACCCGTCTAATGGATCAAGTCAGTTACGTCTCCACATCGTGAGACGCTGACCACGTAATACATCGACCTTCACATAACCTGCTACATCATGTAGATTAGAACTACTCGATTTTAAATCCATTTATATCCACACCCCAACTGGTAGATTCCATATGACTCAAACATGGTGTTTTCACATCAACACACAATTTACGCAAATACAACACAATATATACATATCATAGCGCATAACACTCGCGTACTGAATTCACGTCCAAATATCCAAAACCGGATGTCCCAATTATATATAAGCTTAACCAAAGTTCCAAGGAAATACTCAACAAAATAAATAATTAAAAAAATAACAAAGACAAAGGTTTGCTCCACTAACAAACATCCCCATCCGCTATAGTGGCTTGGACCAGCCTCTATAGAGTCCCCAAGGGTGATATAGTGCGTTGAGGCCCCGCTATGGTGGGGGTCTCCCCGTTTCTTCAAACTCAAAGAATTTTTCCTATCCATAACCCAATTCAATTATGTACAACCTATACGCCATTAACAATCCTAAAACGTTAAATTTAAGTCCAAATAACCTTTTGAAAAATCATATGGATTGCTAATACAATTACTCACAGCATAGCTTCAGAGCCTACCAAAGAACGATGCCTCAAAATATCAACTTTATCACGACTAAATCAAGGGTTCATTAATAGATTTAGTTCAACCATTAACTACATCTATTTCATGACAAATATATCGTCAGTATATAAAGTTCATTACTACACATGGGTTCTATCATTACCAATTATATTTTAACACATATTAGCATGGATTTTATCGTAACTCTAAGTAAAATAATTTTTAAAACATAATCACAGTTTAAAACTTTAATCCATATTGACTCAATATAAAACATAATTAAACATAAGACTGTCACCCTTACATGCTTCAAATTCCAAATAAATTAAATTTCAATCAATACATAAATAATTTATAGATTATACTATGGTACCTCCGAAGATTTCTTACCGATTATGAAGGTGTATGATCTCTTCTCCTATAATCTATTAGCTCATCTCCAAAGACCTCCTAAAGCTCTCCAAAAACTCTCTTATTGCTATTTTAGGTTTAATATAATTAATCAATTAGGGTTAACTCACTTATACATCCTTAATCCCATAGGTCCATAAAGTGACTAATTTTGGGCCTCTATATGAGCCCAAAATGCTACCGAAATTGACCCAAAACATATCCCAAAGGTATACCTACACCTGGGGACCAAATCTAATCACTAAACACATATCCCCGGGCCATTGTACCACTCTAGAGTCCGGTCCAAATGATAATAACTAACAACATAAAATAAAATACCCAACTTAAGTATTTCATGAGTAATTGCATATAATTAATTCTTGGTATAATTAATTCCATCGATTAGTTTATTTTAACATGTAGTTATATAATTATATAACATGAAAATTTAAGGTCACATAAATTATGCATTTATTATTTCCATTTCATATAAGTAATAATTATTTTAATTATTAATTTATTTTCAAAATTAATAATAAATGAATACGAAACAAAAATACACGGTATTACATTCTTCCCCCTAATAATGGAATTCCAGCCTCGGAATTGGATAATTCCTGAAGAGAAGAGTGATAGATATTTCTCCCGCATATCCCCCTCCTTCTCATATGTGGACTTAGTCGAATTGTGATGCCCCCGTTGGATATGCAAAAATGGAATAAACCCAAGAGCAAAGAATTTTCTCCCTATAATTTATAATATTAATTGGCTTTTCCTCATTGCTCGCGTCTAGAAGAAGCTCTATCTCATAGAGATTAATTTGATGGTATGTCAAGCCATCCCAACACCTATCGTAGGTGATTCGATAAGGCTAAACGATATGCAACTAGTCCTAAGCGATGAATATTGGTGAATGACCCCACATATTGTGGATACAACTTCCCATTCTTCTTAAATTTCATCACTCCCTTCATGGGAGACAACTTAAGTAATACCTGATCACTAATTGTGAAGTCTAGGTGTTTTATACTAAAATCTACTAACTCTTTTACCTATACTAGGTAGAACTTATCCTATCTCTAATAAGCCTCGATATCTCTGAGGTGTTCTGTATGAACTTGGGTCCAAGAATATTATTCTCTCTCACCTCTATCCAATAAATGGGAGAATGACAAGGCCTCCCATATAATGATGCAAGCGTTGCCATGTCAATCGTCTGCTAATAACTATTATTGTAAGAGAACTCCACCAATGATAAGTATTTATCCTAACTAACCTTAAACTCAAGAATACAATCCCATAGTATATCTTCAAGTACCTGGTTCACCTTCTCTATCTTTCCATTAGTTTATGGGTGATATGAGGTACTCAACTGCAAATTTGTCTCAATCTCCTACTTGAAACTTTTCCACAACTAGAACATTAACATCTTGTCACTATCGAACACAATATCGAGTGGAACACTACGAAATCTCATAATCTATGATGTGAAAAGCTTGTTGTACAATTATATATTGACTGAACTAAAAGAAAATGATCTACCATAGTCAAACGATCCACGACCACCCAGATGGAATTTTATCCCCACTGCGACATAGGCAATACAGTAATGAGATCCCTGGAAATTATCTTCCATTTACACACCATAATTTCAAAAGGCTATAGAACACCCATTTATCTCTTCTGATCCACCTTCACTATCAGGAAAGTCATACACTTATAAACAGACACTATAATGTATTTCTTCATATTTTCCCATCAATAATGTTAACTCATATCCTCATATATATACTGCTCTTTATAACTCCTCATCACTGGCTACCACTAATCTTCTATGGAATCTTTACCCCCCCAATCAAATCAGATCGAATCAGATGGTTCCCCCTCGATAAAAAACACCCTGACCTTCTTCTGATAAGAAGGTTCCCCTGCCAGTGCCTTCATGAACCGGATAATAATCTTAGGTGTGATGGTAAGGATTTTCGTTAAGGCATGCACCAACTCGTCTGTTGTGTATATTGTGACTTATGCGCCCCAGTCAATACTGATCTTCATAAGTCTGCATCCTCAGTTACCACTAATCTTTCATGGAATCTAAACCCCACCCCCATCTAATCTAATTGAATAAGATGGTCCCACTTGATTAAAAAATGCCTTGACCTTCTTTTAATAAGAAAGGTCCCCTTCCAGTGCCTTCATGACCCGAATAATAATCTCAGGTCTGATGGTAAGGATTGTCACTAAGGCAAGCACCAACTTGTCTATTGTGCAAAGAGAAACCCACTTTGATTTCCAAATAGACAATAACATAATTATCGACCTGCAGTTCAAGGAGTCTTCCACTATGCTCGCCATTCCCGGTGATACTAAATATCAAATCGGTATTCCTTCAGTAACTCTATCTAATAAATTTATCTCATGTTCAACTCAATTTGCATGAGCAGATACTGTAAGATCTTATGGTCTGTGAATAGATGAAACCTCTGCCCCAACTAGTAGTGCCTCCACCCTCGAAGGAAAAAAAAACTTTTAATAACTCCAAGAGTGGGTTGATTCCCCTTGTTAGGATTAATCTTTTGGTAATCACAAGATAAAGGACTCTCCTCCTGTATCAAAACACCCTTAAGTCCTTGTAGTGAGGCATCAGTGAGAACTACAAATTCACCCCACTATAAGGAAAAATAAATACCAGAGTTGAAGTCAACTTAGTCTTCAACTTGTGAAAATCTTATTGGAAAAATTTATCCCAATTAAAAGGCACCCCCTTCTTTGTCAAGTTTATTAAAGGCCCAATATCTTCGAGAAGCCCTCGATAAACTGATAATAGTACCCTTCCAAACCCAAAAAACTACACACCTCATTAGGTGTTGTTATTCCCTCTATAACACTGTCAACACCTTACTCGAGTCCACTAAGATCATCGTTTTCATCAAAATGTGGCCCCATAACTGCACCTCTCACAACCATAATCCACACTTCTCAAACTTAGCATAAACTAGTAGTTTCATATTGTCTGCAAGACTACCCATAAATGTTGAGCATGATCATTTGCATGATAATAATAAATAGGAATGCCATCTACAAACAAGATGAAAACCTGATCCAAATACTCCCTGAATAAGTCCATAAACACAATTTATGCATTGATCAAAACTCATACAATCCAGATCGTCTAAAAAATTCCATTTTTGGAAGATCTAACTATAGAATTTTTAGATAATGCTACCCCGACCTTAAATAAATCTTTGAGAAGTACAAAGATCCCCTCAACTAGTCAAACACATCAATCACAATAGCATATACTTGTTCTATACGGTGACCATGTTCAACTCCCGATAGTCCATGCACACTCTCAACGATCCATCCTTATTCTTTATAAAGAGGATCGAAGTTCTATAATACCCATACTGGTGTGAGTATTTTATTTCCACGTGTGCATTAAATTATTAATTTAATTGGGAAATTTAAATTGATTTCAATAAATATTAATCCACGAGTTTAGGATTAATATTTATGATTATTATTTACTTCATGTGTTAATAATTAGATTTACGAGCTATTATAGTGCCTTTTATGAGTCAAAAGTGACGGATTATTATATTATAACGATAGAGATTTAAATTGGCAGATTTAAATATTTTGAGGGCGACGCCTATTATATGCACGTGTTGGGTCATGTTAATGAGATGTTGAAAAAGTTTTACTTCAGTGACTCGGTTGAACTTTTTGATTGCACTAGTGATCCGAAATGGGTCTAAATAGCCCATAATAGGTATTTGCGCGTTATAGTTTGGTTTTATGACCTTTTTAGACATAGTAGGGTGCGTTTGGGGGTATGGTTATATTTTTACCCTTAGGGATACACCTAAAAAGGGATTAGGGTGTGATTAATAGGTATTTGAGATTAAGTGGGGTGAATGACAACCTCGTTATAGCCTCTGCATATTGGAGATTAAGGGAGAGATGAAAGAGAGGAGAAGAGAAAAAAGAACAAAGCTTGGAGATGATAAGAAGATCATCTTCGAAAATCAATTCATGTCTACGAGTAGAGACTTAAGATTTTAATCCAATAAGGAAAGTGTTTACTTGCTTTAGATAAGTAGGTTTTTGCGGTTAATTACATTTATGATTAATTAGTAACTAATCTAGGAATCAAAAGATGAAATTTAGGAATTAATTGAAGGGAATTGGTTTGTGTTTAATCCATGATCATGATTGATAATTAATAAGGGAGAAATTTGTGATTAAATTGTGGAAATATGTACATAAGAATGAAGAAAAATGATAGGGCGTTAGATCAATGAATTTCTAAGATCGATTAATTATGGGTTGAACGAATTAGAATAATGATTAAGAATCCTTGAGTTTTTATGTTGGATTCGGGTTTAAACCGGTGTTAAAATACTTATTGAATGATTTTATATTGATTATGGGATCTTAGTTTACGATTTGGGGAGGCTTGGGGACTCCATTGAATGGTTTATGAGGTGAAAACCCGAGGCTGAAGATAAAGGGCAACCCAGCAAATTGAACCAGTTCGCTAGGGGAGAAAATCGGTTCACTCACCCAACCGATTCGGTTTTCCAGTGAACCACTTCAATTTTTTAGCGTGTCCAAGTTTTTGTTGTGCAATTTTTTGACTCATTGCTATTTGGTAAATGGGCATATGGGCTTCTGGGGTAGATTGGGATTACCGAATTAATATTATCATGGGTTGGTACGCATTTTAGACCAAAAGTTAGATAGGTTTCAGTGAGACCAATCGGAATTCAAATGAGTGAACACTTAAATGTAAAATTGGGAAGGCAGTTCAGACTTCAAGATTGGTAGACTACTATGTTATAGGATTTTCGTACGTAGTTAGTATTTGTATTTTATATATATATATATATATATATATATATATATATATATATATATATATATATATATATATATATATATATATATATATATATATATATGATTGTTTGTGTAATTGTTTGAACATACCTTCTCCGTAGTGTTGTCGTTATGGCATTGACCAACAGGTGTTGGATTGATTTCCCAAGTCATAGTACTGTTGCATGGCCACTATCTATGTGTGAGGATATATTTAGGTTTGGAGACCAGTTAGGTGAGATATGGTATAGCTACGACCCATAGACATACATTTATGATCGCCTCCATTTGTTTGTGTTTATAATTGGGTTTAGCAGTGAGATTCTGATCCGGTGACCCAGTTGTGGTATGTGGTATACCTGGAGCCCAATAGCACATGATGGATGCATCCGCAAGGTCCAGGCTTTAGGGATGCGGTATATTTGTATATAGCGAGTGATATATATGTATGTGTGTATGAGATATTGTGTATATATCTATTTATAACACGTGCATAGATATGTTATTATTTATGAAAGTATTGAAGGACTTTATATAGAACACTCACAGGTTAGGGTTTATTTGTTTGAGAGTGTAGAGCTACATAAGCCTACATATAGTTGGATCAAATTTTGACAATATATTTTTATACTTAGAGTCTATGTTAGATACCTAGCCCAACTCACTCATGGCCCAATATTGATTGCCAAGTCAACTCTTCAAGAAGTCCAAGGAACGTATTTTCTCAGGAAAAGCTCAATAGGTGTAACACCCCGTATTTTTGTGCATATAATACTAAATTAATTCGAGAAATATTAAATTACTTAGGTGTCGTAATTTAATTTAATTAATTATGGTAAATATTATTTAATTATTAATTGGAGAGTGAATGTTTAATATTTAGAGAAATTTAAGTAATAAGTGAATAGTAATAATTTATTTACGTCATAATGTGTATTAGTGACGTGGTATTTATTTATCTCAGCCGGGAGTCGGTATAGACTAATTTGGGTGTGAGATAAAGATTTTCATAAATTAATTCAGATGTCGATTTTAAGTGCACGGTTGAGTTCGAATGGGCTGAGTTAGTCAAAATAAAGTACACGGGGATAATGTTTGGGTTTCGGGGGCTTTTTGGACTTGTCGGGACTCGCATTTAAGTACACGAGTCATTTTACAATTGGGTATTCACCCAATTTATGGATTTATAAGGGGAGAACCCTCATTTCTCCCACATTTCATCCCTAGGAGAGAGAAAGATAAGAGAGAAAGAAGAGAAGAAAGAAGGAAAAGAGGAAGAAGAAAGGGGATTTCCGGCCAAACTCCGCGGAATTCGACTCGAGGTCGTCGGATTTTATCCACGAGGCAAGTGTTTACTTGCTTTATTAATTTAGTGTGTTTATTTCTCATATTATAGTTGGTGTTTAAAACTTTAAAGATTTTTGGGATGAGTTTTCGTGAATCAAAGCGGGTTTTTCGGAAGATTAACGAATAAGCCCCGGATAATATCAAATTTGAGAAATTTGGGAATTAATTGAAATTAATTGTTGGATCTGGGTTCTAGGGTGATTAGAACCCTTTTTAGGTATGTATTTATGGTTATTTGAGGTTGGATGATGATGGGAGAGAAGATGAAAACCTTGGAGGTGTATTAATGGAGGTTTGGGATTTTTGGAGAAGAAGGTGAATAGTAACTCCGTCCTTTTCGAATCGATTCGGCTAGAAAACGAATCGATTCAGCTCTTGGTCAAAAGAGGAAAGTTGCAGATCTTTTAGATACGGTCGCGTGGGCGCCGGCCCGTATTTTTCCTATTTATTTTGGATTTAAAATCATTTTTCTAAGGAAGCAGTTCCGGGATTGAAATCGTTAACTCGTGAATTAAATCAGAAAATTTAGAGACAATTCAAATGCATGCCATTTTCTACATGATTTGAATTAGATTCTCATTTATATATGAAAAGAAACGTATGTAAGTTATATTTCTAATGAGCTTTAATTGAGGTCATTTCGACTTCTATGGAGTGAGTTATGGCTGTTTTAGTGCAAGGTCAAAAATTAAAGTTGTGAGACTTTGTGAATTTTAAGAGTCTAATGGGATAAAGACTCTTGGGATTCGAATGATAATTTCGGATGTAATTGGGATACGAGCTAGTTGTTATAAGCTTAATATCCTGAATTTAAAAGAAATGTTATATTCATATTATAAGTAAGTGAATACTTATTGAATTGGAATAAGTAAGTGAATACTTATGGAATTAAATCAAATATGTATATTCAGGATTACAGGCTAATGCTACGAGAGATAGGCATGGATAGCCAGATTTGATGATATTGTATTATGGACCAAAGAGGTGTCCGGATATTTTGGTTGAGTTATGCCATGATAATAGATTAATTAATGGGGGATTAATTAACTAAAGCTTATATCTGGAATAATTTATTATAGGATGATATTATAAATTGTTAAATATTATTTAATTGGAAGCGTTCTCTTTATAATGGAATTTTCAGGAGTACGTTCTAGGAGATGGAAATTCGGGCAGGTGAGCAAGTCTGGATACATTGGTTGGGTGACACCAATAATAATTTAATTAATTAATGTGCAAATTAATTAATAATTAGAGTCGGACCATAGACCCAGGAATATGTTGGCTAGTGTTACGGACTCAGTACACGGTAAGGACGGGATATTTTATATATATATATATATATATATATATATATATATATATATATATATATATATATATATACGGTGTGCGATAGTGTATATATATGTTGTGTGCATATAAATATTAGTGAGCAGATATTATTAATAATTAGAGTCAGACCATATGCTCGGGAATATGTTGGCTAGTGTTACGGACTCAGTACACGGTACGGCCGGAATATTTTATATATATATACGGTGTGCGATAGTGTATATATATGGTGTGTGCATATAAATATCAGTGAGTAGACATTATTAATAATTAGAGTCAGAACTATAGACTAGGGAAAGTATTATGTTAATTAATTAGTAAATTGATTAAATTAGAGTCGAACCATAGACTCAGGGAAAATTATAGGCTAGTGCTACGGATTTTGTGCACGGTAATGCCAAGAACGAATTATTATATATATACAGTGTGGTGATAGTATATATATATATATATATATATATATATATATATATATATATATATTGTGTGCGTGCTATTAAATATCAGTGACTCGATATTTATTTAATTTATATGCTCTAGTGCTATCGGAGGAGGTTGCGCGATGTGGGTGAATCCCCTAGCTTGAGGAGTAAGGCGAGTATATCCCCAGGTCATAGCGTTCGTTATATGAGTGAGGGGCTTATCTCACTTTCAGTGAAGTAATATGACCACCTCCAATGTTTATATTTTTGGCCAAGTTAGTGAGCGATTCTCACTTGGGATAACTAGGTTATGTGAGTATACCTAGTGTGATAGCACTTTAGAGAATACATCCGGTGAGTTATTACTCGGGAGGATGGGTTATATTTATATTCAACGTATGAGTGAATGTTGTAATATGGTTTTACGTATATAATGGAGTAGATAATTTTATACGGGTAATTAAATACATGAAGAGAATTTGTATTATTTATATAACTAGTGAATGTCATACGGCTTTCAAGGAAAGATGATAGCATTGAGAGACTACATCCATTGAGTTGCGGCTCTGGAGGATGGTTATTATACTTATATAGTGTGTGATATATAAGTATGGATATATTTGATGTGTATTGTATATTGCGTGTGGGTATATATATATATATGTGTGTGTGTGTGTGTGTGTGTGTGAAACATATATATAAGGACATAATAAAGAATGAAATGTGAGATAAATTCTGAATCTTTCGGGAGTATAAAATCCGGAAGAAAAATAGGTATAAACGTATATAAAGATGAGAATATTATATATGAGGTTAATAAAACTAAAACGTGAATAGTGTAAATAACTAGTGAAAGTTATTCATGATGAAAGGATGAATCATAAGTGAGAGATTATGATATATAAGCTCAGGCGATAGCTTAGAATATATTATAAAGGATGAATAAAGTGATATTCTCCTTTCGGTAGATTTATATCCAGATTTATATGTATATGGATCATAGGTTCTAGTGAGAACTATTCACATATACGGGATGGTATAAAATAAGGATCTTTAGAAGATGGGTGAAATGAATTAGTTAGACAGGGTAGCTTAACTAAGTTGTTTTAAAAGGTATGCGATAGTTGTGCACTATTAGAAGAGGGGTGAGGGGTATCTCATGAGAGTGCGATACCAATTTAAATATAAGAAGTTTCATATTTTAAAAATATGGCATTTATGCACTTGCTAAACATTTTCAAAACTCGGGCTCTGACCCGTTTCTCTATTTTCCTCTCTTGTTATATATGTATATATATTAGGTGTCCAGACACAGGGATGCCTGGATGATGATTCTTTCGAGTCAGACATTCGCTACAGCAGATGTGGATGCATGTAGGTTCATTATAGAAGCTTATATCCTTGAGATCTAGATAGGAGGTATTGTAGAAACATTCGGGCCGATGGCCTAATTGTATTCATTTATTCTTTACCGCCTTTTAGCGCGGCATTCGATTTGGTTGTATTAAATTGTACCGAGTGTTCGATTATTTTATTTCATTTCAGTTGTTGCATATAAACTGTTGTGATGGATTTATTTGAATGGTTTGGTTAAAAAGATTAGTTAATTAAATTTTTGACGCCAGCCTAATAGGTTATTAGTAATTAAATTGGTTTTCGACAGTGATGCTGAGAATGAACCATGTGAGACTCCTGTTTTAATTTGGTATAGGATTGATCACCCGGTATTTTATTAGACGGGGTGTCACAGGTGGTATCAGAGCATCAGTTTCTAGTGTCTATAGAATCTGTACGGCTTACTACGTTTAAAGCGTACCTTTCTATTGATATAGAGCCCTATGTTAAGGATTGTTGATTCCTATTGTGAGATTTCATCCTCCTACTATTGTGTATAATTGTAGTGCATTTTATACACGTTCTTGTGTGATTCGTATGCCGAACAAAGAAGGATGATCGGTGAAGGCCGTTGGGAGAACAGTAGGAGGCGGGGCTCAGTTTGTGTTGTAAAATATATTTCAGGGACGATGACCGCAGTCGAGGTCACCCCGATTGTGTCTGAATAGTTGATGCTTCTACGTGAAGGGAGATAAAAGAATTTGAGAAATTCAATCAGGGTTGGTAAGGCCAGTAGTGTGTTCCCTGGGGCCAGCGGAGCTAAAGGAACAACAGGGGTCCAATATGGCCACAAAAATAAGGGATTTTATCGAGAGATATTTTTATATGGGGAGTGAGACCACAAGTATTGATTTTTTCCCAAAGCGAGTAAAAGGACATGAGTATGGTGCCTAGCAGGGCAATGATTAAGATAGGTTGGGGGTTCGGTTCGGACAAGCATGTTATGTCCAAGAACCATTTGAGCAGCCAGGGAGATCGGCAAGGTAGATATATGAGTTATATCCATGGACGAATGAGGTATATTTTGTGTGACCAAGCAAGTCATGATATTTTGATTAACATTATATTCGTGTGGGAGACGAGTTTAGTGGGCATATATTAGAATTACTATTAAGTATATGTTTACCATGGGGTAACAGGGCTCTCCTTTGTCTTACCTGAAGGGAAGCAGACCTGAAAACTGAGAGGGTATATTTTATGAGATTTACTCATTTTGATGAGTGTTATGAAAGCATGACTTTTCCTGGGTATGGATTGGTTAGAGATGGGTGTGAACTATTACGGATAGTGATAGTAAGTTTTGGTGTTCGTGACACCAGGTCATGAATGACTCCTGCTAAGTGTCACCTGAGAGGGAGCCTAGCCTATATATATGTGTATATATGTTTAATTGTGTGGTACGATAAACATATAAAAATGTCTTGTGTTTTTCTATTTTTCCCGGTAAGAAGGGATGTATATTGAAGCAATTGAGGGTGGTTTGAATTATTTTTGGGTGAGGAAAGATAGCTCGGGATTTATTTTGCGCAAGAACTAGTGATAGTAAGAGCGTGGTATTTTATGTTGTCTTTTGTAGCATAAGAGTGGCATGTATACTTTTGTGTTAACATACAGGTATGTAGGGGTACGTGCTATGGACTGAGGGTCTAACAGATCTCAACGACCGACAATGTTAGGTAGTAGTGTATCGGGGGGTTCCTTGTTTGGATTTCTCTTTGCGAGACGTACCACGCATGAAACTTAGCGCAACGTTGGAAGTGGGGAGATGTTTGGTCGTTAGTATATGGGTTGGGTACCCCAGTTATTATTCATATATGTGATATGACTATGGGTTAGAAGTTATATTACGGATTACGGCTAGCATAGTCGGGTAACTTTCGTCCAGTTAACCATGGGGACAGGGTGTATGGGCACCCTAGTTAATTAAAATGCGTAATTGTGAAAATTTGTAATTTGAACCGGGAGAGATGGTTATAGCGATCTTAGAGGCATTGGACTAGCGAGTGATATTCGGAGCTTGTAACACTAGGCTTATCTTAAATTTCGAGGAAAAAATTCCTTTTTTTTTGGGGGGGGGGGGGGGGGGGAGTATGTAACACCCCGTATTTCTGTGCATATAATACTTAATTAATTCGAGAAATATTAAATTACTTGGGTGTCGTAATTTAATTGAATTAATTATGGTAAATATTATTTAAATATTAATCAAAGAGTGAATGGTTAATATTTAGGGAAATTTAAGTACTAAGTGAATAGTAATAATTTATTTACATAATAACATGTATTAGTGACGAGGTATTTATTTATCTCAGTCGGGAGTCGGTATAGACTAATTTGGGTGTGAGATAAGGATTTTTATAAATTAATTTGGATGTCAATTTTGAGTTCACGGTTGAGTCCGGATGGGCCGAGTTAGTCAAAATAAAGTACCCGGGGGTAATGTTTGGGTTTCGGGGGCTTTTTAGACTAGTCGGGACTCGCATTTAAGTACACAAGTCATTTTACAATTGGGTATTCACCCAATTTCAGGATTCATAAAGGGAGAACCCTCATTTCTCCCATATTTCAGCCCTAGGAGAGAGAAGAAGAAGAAGAAGAAGAAGAAGAAGAAGAAGAAGAAGGAGAAGAAGAAGAAGGAGAAGAAGAAGAAGGAGAAGAAGAAGAAGGAGAAGAAGAAGAAGAAGAAGAAGAAGAAGAAGAAGAAGAAGAAGAAGAAGAAAGGGAATTTCCGGCCAAACTCCACGGGATTCGAATCGAGGTCGTCGAATTTTATCCACGAGGCAAGTGTTTACTTGCTTTGCTAATTTAGTGTATTTATTTCTCATATTATAGTTGGTGTGTAAAACTATAAAGACTTTTGGGATGAGTTTTCGTGAATCAAAACGGGTTTTTCGGAAGATTAACGAATAAGCCCCGGATAATATCAAATTTGAGAAATTTGGGAATTAATTGAAATTAATTGTTGGATCTGGGTTCTAGGGTGATTAGAACCCTTTTTATGTGTGTATTTATGGTTGTTTGAGGTTGGATTATGATCATAGAGAAGATGAAAACCTTGGAGGTGTATTAATGGAGGTTTGGGATTTTTGGAGAAGAAGGTGAATAGTAACTCCATCCTTTTTGAATCGATTCGGCTAGGAAGAGAATCAATTAAGCTCTTAGTCAAAAAGTAAAGTTGTAGATCTTTTCGATACGGTCGCTTGGGCGCCAATCGCGTATTTTTTCAATTTATTTTGGATTTAAAATGATTTTTCTAAGGAAGCAGTTATGAGATTGAAATCGTTAACTCGGGAATTAAATCGAAAAATTTAAAGACAATTCAAATGCATGCCATTTTCTTCATGATTTGAATTAGATGTTCATTTATGGATGAAAAGAAAGGTATGGAAGTATCTTTCAAACGAGCTTTGATTGAGGTCATTTCGACTTTTGTGGAGTGAGTTATGGTTGTTTTAGTGCAAGGTGTGAAATCTGCCAAAAATTAAAGTTCTGAGACTTTGTGATTTTTAAGAGTCTAATGGGATAAAGACTCTTGGGATTCGAATGAGAATTTTGGATTTAATTGGGATACTATCTAGTTGTGATAATCTTAATATCCTGAATTTAAAAGAAATGTTGTATTCAGATTATAAGTAAGTGAATACTTATGGAATTGGAATAAGTAAGTGAATACTTATGGAATTAAATCCAATATGTATATTCGTGATTACAAGCTAATGCTATGAGAGATAGGCATGGATAGCAAGATTTGATGATATTGTATTATGGACCAAAGAGGTGTCCGGATATTTTGGTTGAGTGATGCCATGATAATAGATTAATTAATGGGGATTAATTAATTAAAAATTATAGCTGGAATAATTTATTATAGGATGATATAATAAATTATTAAATATTATTTAATTGGGAGCGTTCTCTTTATAATGGAATTTTGAGGAGTATGTTCTAGGAGATGGAAATTCGGGCCAGGTGACCAAGTCCGGGTACATTGGTTGGGTGACACCAATAATAATTTGATTAATTAATGTGCAAATTAATTAATAATTAGAGTCGGACCATAGACTCGGGAATATGTTGGCTAGTGTTACGGACTCAGTACACGGTAAGGCCGGGTATATATATATACGGTGTGCCATAGTTTATATATATGGTGTGTGCATATAAATATCACTGAGTAGATATTATTAATAATTAGAGTCGGACCATAGACTCGGGAATATGTTGGCTAGTGTTACGGACTCAGTACACAGTAAGGCCGGGATATTATATATATATATATACAGTGTGCGATAGTGTATATATGTGGTGTGTGCATATAAATATCAGTGAGTAGATATTATTAATAATTAGAGTCGAAACGATAGACTCTGGAAAGTATTATATTAACTAATGTGTAAATTAATTAAATTAGAGTCGAACCATAGACTCGTGGAAAATTACAGGCTAGTGCATGCCGGGAACTAATTATTATATATATATAGTGTGGTGATAGTATATATATATATATATATATATATATATATATATATATATATATATATATATATATATATATATTGTGTGCGCTATTAATATCTGTGACTCGATATTTACTTAATTTATATGCTCTAGTGTTATCGGGGGAGGTTGTGCGATGTGGGTGAATCCCCTAGCTTGAGGAGTGGGGTGAGTATATCCCCAGGTCATAGCGTCCGTTATATGGATGAGGGGCTTATCTCACTTGCAGGGAAGGAATATCACCGCCTCCAATGTTTATATTTTTGGCCAAGTTAGTGAGCGATTCTCACTTGGGATAACTAGGTTATGTGAGTATACCTAGTGTGATAGCACTTTAGAGAATACATCCGGTGAGTTATTACTCGGGAGGATGGGTTATATTTGTATTCAACATATGTGTGAATGTTGTAATATGGTTTTACATATATAATGGAGTAGATAATTATGTACGGGTAATTAAATACATGAAGAGAATTTGTATTATTTATATAACTAGTGAATGTTATATGGCTTTCAAGGAAAGATGATAGCATTGAGAGACTGTATCCATTGAGTTATGGATCTGAAGGATGGTTATTATACTTATATAGTGTGTGATATATAAGTATGGATATACTTGATGTGTATAGTGTATTCTATATATATATATATATATATATATATATATATATATATATATATATATATATATATATATATATATATATATATATATATATATGAGATGTGAAACACATATATAAGGACATAATAAAGAATGGAATGTTAGATGAATTCTGAATCTTTCGGGAGTATAAAATCCGGAAGAAAAATAGGGATATACGTATATAAAGATGAGAAAATTATATACGAGGTTAATAACACTAAAATGTGAATAGTGTAAATAACTAGTGAAAGTTATTCATGATGAAAGGATGAATCATAAGTGAGAGATTATGATGTATAAGTTCAGGGGATAGCTTAGAATATATTATAAAGGATGAATAAAGTGATATTCTCCTTCCAATGGATTTATATCCGGATTCATATGTATATGGATCATAGGTTCTAGTGAGAACTATTCACATATACGGGATGGTATAAAATGAGTATCTTTAGAAGGTGGTTGAAATGAATTAGTTAAGCAGTGTAGCTTAATTAAGTTGTTTTAAAAGGTATGCGATAGTTGTGCACTATTAGAAGAGGGGTGAGGGGTATCTCATGAGAGTGCGATACCAATTTAAATATGAAAAGTTTCATATTTTAAAAATATGGCATTTATGCACTTGAAAAACATTTTCAAAACTCGAGCTCTGACTTGTTTCTCTATTTTCCTCTCTTGCTATATGTGTATATATATTAGGTATCCAGACACAGGGATGCCTAGATGATGATTCTTTCGAGTCAGACGTTCGCTGCAGTTGATGTGGATGCATGCAGTTTCATTATAGACGCTTATATCCTTGAGATTTAGATAGGAGGTATTGTAGAAACATTCGGGTCGATGGCCTACTTGTATTCATTTATTCTTTACCGCCTTTTAGTGCGGTATTCGATTTGGTGGTATTAAATTGTACCAAGTGTTCGATTATTTTATTTCATTTCAGTTATTGCATATAAACTGTTGTGATGGATTTATTTGAATGGTTTGATTAAAAATATTAGTTAATTATATTTTTACGCCAGCCTAATAGGTTATTAGTAATTAAATTGGTTTTCGACAGTGATGCTGAGAATGAACCGTGAGACTCCTCTTTTAAGTTGGTATAGGATTGATCACCCAATATTTAATTAGGCGGGGTGTCACAATAGGGTCACTTTAATACAGAATCACATCACACCTTATATTGTTGCATATTTTTATTGTGTGTATGTGTTGGTAGCTCATTAAATTTTATATCATTTTAAACAATTTAAAATCTAATTAAAATTTAATTTATACCTAATTATTGATTTAATTTTTTTAATTAATTCATTAAGTAAAATGGGGTGAAAATATCATTTTAAGTGTAAAATTACTGAGAATAATTTTGTCATATTTTTTTGGTATTTTTAAAATTTAATTTTCCATTTAATCTCATTTAAGAAACAAAAGGAAAATGATTGATTTTGAATAAAAAGGAAATACTGTATTAATACCTATTTAATACGAAATCGTATAGATAATGGTACAAAGCTGGAAGAGTCTAGTATGTTAGATCTATACAATGTGTGTTGAGATATTAAGCTTTTATCTTGTGGTTCTTTGCCAACCGTTATATCTAAACTTAATCAAGGGTTGAGGTTATTTGTTAACAATCCATGTGCTTCGTTATTTAACCAATCAACTCACACACCTCCATCTATAAATAAGAACATCATGTTCTCATTTTCTCAACATGAATAAGATTAAGGAAACTGTATCAAAATATTTCTAGGGAGAGAAAGAAAGAGAGAGAGAAAGTGTTGCACACACAAACACACACATCAAACACGTTTGTAATGTTGATGAACTAACTTCTTAATAGATTGTTTCTTCAACATAAACACACAAACATCCAGACTGTGGTGAGATTTTTGTTAGTTTTAAGATAAAGCTTTTCAAAAATTAAAAAAAAAGGTTCATCTTAAAACCTATTTTATGTGTAACACCTTTCACTTAGGTAAATGTTTATTGTGTAAACTTTTCAATACACTAAGTTCCTTTTCACAAAGACTTTGTTTAGTTGAAATATCTCTATGTTGTGAAAACTCTCCATTATATTTGTTCTTGGTTTTAGTGGCCATCCCCGATCCTCGCCTGCGGGCGGGCGCGCGAGGGAAAGGATCCTCGGGTCCCATGCATCCCTCTCGGGAGCGCTTCTACCGGTGTTGTTTGAGATGAGGTGTAAAAATATAGAGAGATTCAGAGTCGCCAGTCTATTTTACTCAAAACAGACAAAAGAAAAAGGGAAGCCATCCCGAAGAATGGCATCCAAAGACATACTGGTGCATACAAAACCAAATGATTTGAGAAGGGTTCGAAGGCTAAGTTACGAAATGGGAAGGTGTTAGGCACCCATTCCGCCCTTTCGGTCTCTCATGGATATTTTCTATTTTCCTTTATTTTTCCCCGTGATATGTGTGCATGTGTATATATATAGTGGAGATAGTAATCCTCGACTTGTATCATGGAAGAGAAAAAGTGAGCCATCCGTAGGAAGGTATAACAATAATATTAGAAAAATAAAATTTAGGCGATTACCCCTACGTTGATCGTTATAATGGAATGATAACTCATATGGACTAATACGTCACTAAGACCAAGTATATAGAATATAAGAAGATTAGATTTAGAGAACATAGAAAATGAGAGAAAAGTGAGAAAAAGGACTCGAGTCTCGAGTTTTACCCCTAGACGCCTACGTAGCCTATAAAGGCATCAAAGTCCACGTAGTTCGCATACAAAACGAGGGGTGGGGTTTATCCCATAAATCCAAATGGGGGATCTCTTATTTGTTAATGCGTGTGTGTGAAAAAAAGGTGTTTTAGTTGTGAGAAAAGTATGAGAATACCTATTTGGAATTTATGAGCAAACCCTCTTTTTCTTGTTTTTTAGGTTTTATTTATATGAAAATAGGAGATGTGCAATAATACTAAATAAAAAGTATATTAGGATGTGTGAAATGAGATAATAAAAGTGCTAAGTAATAAAACAAGTTATTGAGAATTTAAGAGAATTTAAGAGAAAGTTGAGAAAGTTGGACCTTCTTGAAGATCTTGAGCTTGATCTTGAATGTTGGAGAGCAGACCTTGCACTTGGATGATGATGGAGAGTGTCTAATTCACCAAGTTTGATGAAAAAGATGATGAAAAGTGGAAATTAGAAAGGGATTTGGATGTTGAAATCGCGCTGCCTTCGAGAGAGGTTTCTGGGATTCGTTGAGAGTGATTTTTATCAGATCTGGGCTCCTCTTGCAAATGAGGTGAAGTCCTCCTTTTATAGGCCCAGGTCATTTTCGATCATCATAGACCTGGTCCTGCCTATCGGCACCTGCCGATAGGCAGGGTTTGGAACCTGTCGTTTGGTAGTGTGTTTCAGGCCTTTTCAGAAAATTAGCTGCCGAGGGCAAATCGTTGGTCAGAATCGCACATGGGCCAGACCGTTGGAAAGGTGATTCAGAGACCTTTGAAAGTACTTTGGACCGCTCCTGGTTTGGGAGTTGACTTTGGGTCAAATATGGCTCAAAAGCGTTTATCAGTCCATTGGAAGGGGAATCGTTCAGACGCAAACAGATCGTTCATCCGCATGATAAGTCTGAATCACGCACGAGATGGACCATTGGAATGGTTTGGATATGTATTTTGATATTCCAAAGAGTTTAACCCATTTTATGGGGTTAACTTTGATCAACCGGGCCCTGGAAGCATTCGATGACCTCTTGGAGTCAAATAGATCGTTCGTCCGCATGGAAAGTTAGAATCGCGCACGGAGCGAACCATTGGATAGGGGTTTTAGTGCCCTTCGAAGATTCGCTCAATCTCGATCGAGCTGAAGAGTTAACTTAGGTCAAACAGATCCCGGGAGCGCCCGGTGGCCCAGGAGTTGACTTTCTGGTCGAACGAAGCCTGGGGGTGCCCGATGGCTTCTAGGTCAGTACTCGGGATATGACCTGGGTTTGTAGTGATCAAGGGAGGTGTTAGGGACCTTAGGAGAGTTAGGGGGTAACAGAATGGGGTGTCTACAGATCCCCTCGACGGGTGATTTTGAACCAAATGAGAACTGTCGAATAGACACCACATGATGCTTTTGAGGGAGTATGACCGATTCAAAGGGTAGAGGTCGATTCTGAGGACCTAAGGGGTGTGTTGGGGATAGCCAATTTTTATGGGTCAAAGACAAATCTGTGGGCTTAAGGTGAAGATCTAATAACCGAGGTCAATTGTGACCTAAGAATGGTGATGACCGAGGACTGAGGTCATTTCTGACCTAACTCAAGTGACGATCCAAGACGTAGGTCAATTCTGACCTAAGAGTGGTGACGATCGAGGACCGAGGTTAATTCTGACCTAACTCAGGTGAGGATCCAATACCGAGGTCAATTCTGACCTAAGAGTGGTGACGACCGAGGACCGAGGTCAATTCTGACCTAACTCAGGTGATTATCCAAGACCGAGGTCAATTCTGAGATAAAAGTGGTGACGATCGAGGACCGAGGTTAATTTTGACCTAACTCAGGTGACGATCCAAGACCGAGGTCAATTCTAACCTAAGAGTGGTGACGACCGAGGATCGAGGTCAATTCTGACCTAACTCACGTGATGATCTAAGACCGAGGTCAATTCTAACCTAAGAGTGGTGACGACCGAGCACCGAGGTCAATTCTAACCTAACTCGGGTGACGATCCAAGTCCGAGGTCAATTTTGACCTAAGAGTGGTGATGACCGAGGATCGAGGTCAATTCTGACCTAACTCAGGTGACTATCCAAGACCGAGGTCAATTCTGACGTAAGAGTGGTGACGATCGAGGACCAAGGTCATTTCTGACCTAACTCAGGTGACGATCCAAGACCGAGGTCAATTCTGACCTAAGAATGATGACGATCGAGGACCGGAGTCAATTTTGACCCAACTCAGGTGACGATCCAAGACCGAGGTCAATTCTGACCTAAGAGTGGATAAATATTTGATTTTGATTCTGCTAGATAAATTCTTTGTGATTTTGATCTGAGCTGGGGAGCTGATAGTTGTGAAAGCTTTTGTTTCTTTAGGAGGCCTCGTAGGGGGAACAACCAATTTTGCTGTAAAAATTCCACTGGGGAAGTGATCAGGCGATCCTTAGGGATCCTTCGGGGCTTTGCCAGGAGGAGATTTACTTGGTTTTTGAGGATTTCACTGGGAAAGAGGGGTTTCGCTTGAGGGAATGTGAAGTTTTCCTGGTGAAAAAGTTCTGAATCCCTCCTGGAATTTAGGATTTTTTGGGGCTTTCTAGTATTTTCTGGGAATTTTTGTACGAAATTTAAGGGGGGTGCCATCCAGCATGGTATGAGGGGTGCCATTCAGCAGTGGCACAGACTTTTGGACTAGTCAGTGCCTATCGGTATGGTGGGGTAAGTGCCGATCGGCACGGCGCTTGGCATCCTATAAAAAGGGGGCGAATCCCTTCATTTTTTTCATAGATTCTTTACTTTCTCTCTTTCTGCGATTTCTCTGCAAATCGTTCTAGCATTTCGATCTTCAAGAAATGGCCGCTTTTGTGAGCACTACAGACCACAGGGAGTGATTGACCATTGACGACTGGGTGAATGTGGAGTGGAGGGACAGGGTGCCTCTTTCTTTGGGGAGTGAGAACTCCTTTGATGCGTTTGAGCCTATTGCGGATGAGCGAACCTTGTTGCAGGAGCCGTCGCGTCATCGCTCTTCGAGAGTGAATCCCGACGGTTATGTAAGTAACCCGACCTTTGGCATTCCTTTCTTTTTGGTGATTTTTCTTTCTTTCTTGACTTCTGATGAGATTTTTTTCTTTTTGCCAGTCTGGTATTTCTTTGAAGAACATGCGTGCCCGTGGGACGGCGAGGCTCGGGGATGTCTGGGAGCATCTCCCACCTGTGGTGCGTTGGGTGGTATCATTAGCGGGTTTTGGGAGGTTGGCATCTGCGCTGGATGAGATGCCTCGTTCGACAGAGGTCCTGTACGCTTTGGGGGAAAGGTGGTGGGATATTACTCACACCTTTCATTTTAGCTCCGGGGAGATGACTGTGACTCCCATAGATGTGCAACAGCTGTTGGGGCTGGATTGTGACAGAGAGCAGATAGAGGTGGATCGCTCTTTACGGGTGAGACCGAAGGCAGTGCGTGCGTCACTTGGTGATGTAGGGAGGATAGTTTCTGGGGATTCTATCCGGGTGTCCCTGCTGAAGGATGTTCTATTGGGTAGGGAGATTGATGTGGAGGACGGGCTGCAAGTGAGGCAAATGGTCCGATTATTCATTTTACTAGTGTTGGGAGGTTTCATGGTGGCGTCGAGCGGTGATGTCATCCATTTGTGGTTCTTGCCGTACTTGAGGATGTTTTCGAACATCCCTTTCTATGATTGGGGGAGTCTGACTTTGACGACCCTTTACTCTTCTCTGGATGCATTCAGCCGGTGCTGCCAGCAGACCTTTACTGGAGCCACGTACCTTCTTGAGGAATTTTTCAGTTTGCGCATTTTTTTCATGCATTCGTATTTTCCTTTCATGCATTCGCATTTTCCTTATGCGTCTCTTTTTGTTTGTGAATTCAGACGTGGTTCTATGAGATGATTGGGTGAAATACCTTGTTGATCGCTCTGAAGGACGACACTGTTGGGGACTTCTGTCGATTGTATTGATGGCGTAAGGCCAATCAGCAGTCGAAGGTATCTATCTCTCTGGAGGCGGTGCGTCAGGCCTTGAATGACCTGACCAATGGTAGGGTAAGACTCTTTCCATTTCAGTCTTGGTTTTTGCACTTTCTGATCTTGTATTGATTTATGCCTGCTTCGATATTTTCAGGTGACCTTTTATCCCTAGGGGACAGCCATTCAGGATGTGGGGACGACCGGGGTGAACACGCGGATGAGGCATTTATTGGCGCATGAGTTCGGCCATTCCTGGTATCTCGGGGAGAGGGTGGTTCGCCAGATTGCTGAGGAGGAGGTGGTGGTGCCACCTGCACAGCCTTCGACGTTTATGAGGTGGGAGCGACTGCTGTCGAAGGATGCGAGGATCGCGGCGATGATCGGTGAGTCCTACTTGTTGTACACTGATATGGATGCGTCGTATGACTATATGGATTTTATGACGAGCTGGTTGATGGCGCCCAGCATATATAATGCCTTGCCTTTCCCTCTTGCGGGTTCGAGTCGGGCGGTGGGATCTTCCCACAGTGGCGGCGGTCCGACGACATCTGCGATGGTTGCGGCCTCAGAGATTCCTTTTGTGCGATTGCACACTCCTTCGTACAACATTCGGCGGGCTGATGGAGGGATGGTGCATATGCTGCATCGTCCCCATGAGATGGATCCAGAGGAGTTGGGTTTGACAGAGGAGGTCCTCCGACCTGTGGTATATCTTTTTGTTCTTCTCTTTTCTTATTTTCTGTTTTGGTCATCTCTGCTTTGGTACTGATTTTGCCTTTTTCTTGCAGCAAGTCCGAGTGTATTTGGCTAAGAGACATCAGAGACTGGATATCTTCGGCGACTGCCCATATTTGGGATGCGCTTCTTGTTTCTTCTTGCCTGGTACCATCTGCTTCGTCCAGAGAGGACTCTGGCTCGGGTAGTGGAGGTGCATCATCTCACCGTAGGGGAAAGAGAGCACGTCACAGGGGTGGAAGCTCTTAGAGAGAAAGGTGGGTTAGAGTGAGAGAAAGAATGTGGGTTCGGGATGAGTCCCGTTGTTTTTTATTTTTTTTCATATTTATTTCCTACAAAATTGATGTAACACAGAAAAAAAATATATACAATGCAATGGAGTTTTTTATTATCTTTTATTAATAATGAATGAATGCATACACATGCGCTTTTTACTTTGCTACTGAGACCGTAAAAAGGAGTATTTTTGGAATTTTTGAAAGAAAGTTTTTAATTAAAAGGGGAAATTATATAAGGAGGAAAAGGGATTTTGAAATTCTGTTGAGAATATCAATTTATTTTTATTGAGTTCTCTGATTTGACAAAAGAGGAAAAAAGGGAAATTTCTAAAAATGGGGGGTTGCCGAACGGTAAGCACCCTGTCCTGCCTATCGGCAGTTCAGTCCAGTCCCATCAATTCATAGCTTTGATTGGTACCCTCTTCAGCCTTTTGTACTTTGTGGGGTAGGATTCCCTCCAATTTCTACAGGGATTATGTCCCTTGTGAGGGTTCTCAAGTATAAAAAATGGGGGTAAGGGTGGAGTGTTTTTATCACACCTTAGTATTCTTACTTACTTGCCCACTATCTCTTAGCCTTGCAATATGGATCTCCCTAGTAGCATTGAGTTTGCTAACTACCTCGAAGCCTTGGAAGCAATGTGCTCTTATAATGTCGACTATGATGCTTTCAACATGCGTCGAGTCTCCTTGCGGCGCAATCGGCCTATTGAGTGGAACATGCTGATGGCGGTGGTACAATTCTGGTACCCCGAAAACCATGTATTTCGCTTTGGGTTGGATGAAGTTTGTCCTACCTACGAGGAATTTTCTGCCATGCTGGTTATAAATCTCAGTGTTGCTGCGGCTTTGCCCGAATTTTCCTGTTCTCCTAGGGATTTGGTGGCCGGGCTTCTTCATATTTCACCTTCGGCGGCCAGATCATTAGTTGCTAGAGGAATGATCTCCCTCCCGGCGGTGCTGCAGTCCGTGCATTTGCGGGAAGTAGGTGATGATGGCTATAATGGAGCCGTTGCCTTGGGCCTGGTTTCAAAATTACTGCTGGTGACTAGGGAAGTGCTGGTGGACCCGCAACTCACAGCCATTACTTCTTGGATGTCATACCAATGCAATCCTGCGTCGGTGATACTGGCAGAGGCGCTGAATGGTCTGAATGCCTGGCGAGAAGGTCGTTCTGACTTTCTGAGGGGTAGCCCCGTGATGTTGTTTATGTGGTTGTCTGAAATATTCCGCTTGGCGGTCCCTCCAGAATATCCTTTGTCGGTTGTGCCCAACTTCTTTTCGCGTTACTTCATCAGTGTTGGCCTGTATGTTGAGAGCTGGGAGAATTGGCTTGTGGAGCATGGGGCTCAGAGTCTGCGCTGGTCAGTGCCTTGGTGGGGAAAGTTGTTGCCTGTTCTGGATCTAGGAGAGTACTCATATGTGCGACTAGTTGGTCTCAGACAAACCTCTTTTTATTTCCTTGGCGTCTTCTGCGCCAATTTGGCTGGGCATAGGTCGTGCCACCTCGGGCACTGAATTTCCTTCCGGTAGACGTTTTGACGGAGCGCCTGCGTCTGTTGCTTGGATCTCTATGGGAGAATCGACGTCCGTCGACCTGTCCCTCTCAGTCTGTCGGGAGAGTTTGGCATGTCCCTGGAGATTATATGAAGTGGTATTGGAGGAGAGTAGTCCGTAAGATGTTGGCAGTGGAGACTGGAAAAAGGTGGTTTGTTTTATTTAACACCATGGAAGGGGGCGTCGTGGTCTTTTCGAAGATAGTTCGGGCCAGTCCATGGAGTGTTTACATCACTCTATTCAGGCAGGGGAAGTTTAGGGACCCCAGGATGTATATGATGAGGGTGCAGGCTCCTCTGATAGCTGTGGGTAGGAATCTTGGAGAGTTTATTTTCGTAATAGGGAATAGGTGTGGGGATTTTATTTGGCTTTTTATGGCAGTAGGGGGAAGGGAGTTATTCGTTACTTTTCATATGTAATCCGTGATGTAATTTCTTATTAATGAAATAAGTAAGTTTCTGATCATCCAGCTGTGCCTTTCGATGAATTTTGTATTTTTGAATTATCTATACCGATCGCTAAGGCATACATAATCCTTTTATTCAAGTTTTTGTCAGAATGAACTGCCGTTCTCGGAGATTAGAAAAGAATAGTATTTTGAAAAAGAAAGGGCCGTGCTCCTGTAAGATGTATGAGCTGCCTACGTACCTCTGGGGTTTTTTTGAAAAAAAAATTATTTTTCTTGAAAAATGATTTTTTTGCAGAGGATCAGGCTCACGTAGTTCTGGGTAGAAGGAAATGAAGAGAGTTTTTTTTTCTTTTAGAATAGAAGGGAGATGAGAAAAGTCGTAGCGCGTCGAGATTTTGGACTAGGAGTAGAATTTCTTGAGATGGTCCAGGTTGACTGGACGAGCCATCTCTTCCCCATCTAGGTCAGTGAGCATGGCGACACCGCCGAATAATATTTTCTTCACAATGTAAGGGCCGCTCCAATTGGGCTTGAATTTCCCTCTGGGGTCCCAGATGGGTTCTATTATCTCCTTGAGGGCTAAATCCCCTTATCGGACACCACGGTCCTTGACTCTCTTGTTGAA